>WBMV01006289.1:2117251-2824080 GCA_013396655.1 Campylorhamphus procurvoides | reverse complement strand
CCTCTGGGCCGCGCCTCCTCTCCGGCCCGCCTTCCCGGGGGATGAAACTCGGCAGCGGCTTCCTCGGCGGCGGCGGCGGCAAGAGGGCGGCGGCCATGGAGCCCACGTTCCCCCCCGGCATGGTGATGTTCAACCACCGCCTGCCCCCGGTCACCAGCTTCGCCCGGGCGGCCGCGCCCCCCGCGCCGGCCCAGCACCCCCCGCAGTGCGTGTTACCGCCGGCCGGCTCCGCCACGGCGGCGGGAGAGCCCCCGGCGCCTCCGCCGCCCCAGGACGTGACTTTCAAGAAGGAGCCGGTGGGGGCTTTCCCGTCCGCGCCCTCCTCGCAGAGGAGCCCCTGGGGCTTTCTGCAGTCCCTGGTGAGCATCAAGCAGGAGAAGCCCAGCGAGCAGGAGGAGGAGGAGCCGCAGCACCATCACCATCACTACGGGGGGCTCTTCGGGGGCGCGGCAGAGGAGAGACCCCCGGGCCTGGGCAGCGGCGAAGGCGCCGGCCAGAGCGTGATCCAGGACCTCAGCCTTCTTCACCACCTGCACCAGCATCCCCACCGAGACCTGCTGCTGACTGGCAGAGGCGAGGGCGCCCCGGGGAGCGCGGGTGAGCCAAAGCACGATGCCCAGGTCAAGAAGGCAAAGAGGCCAAAGCCAGAAACTCAGGGAATCAAAGCCAAGCGGAAGCCAAGCGCTTCATCCAAACCCCCCCTGGTGGGAGATGGGGAAGGTGCCGTCGCGTCCCCCAACCAGAAACCTCACGTCTGCGAACACTGCAGTGCTGCCTTCAGGAGCTCCTATCACTTACGCAGGCACGTGCTCATCCACACCGGGGAAAGGCCTTTCCAGTGCAGCCAGTGCAGCATGGGCTTCATCCAGAAGTACTTACTGCAGAGACACGAGAAGATCCACAGCAGAGAGAAGCCTTTTGGGTGTGACCAGTGTAGTATGAAGTTCATCCAGAAGTACCACATGGAAAGACACAAGAGGACACATAGTGGAGAAAAGCCATACAAATGTGACACTTGTCAGCAGTATTTTTCCAGGACTGATAGACTGTTGAAGCACAGAAGAACATGTGGTGAAGCCATAGGTAAAGCAGGGGCTGGAATGGAGCCTGGATCATCAAATAGCATGGGTAGCTTGGCTGCATTGTCTCAGGGAAATACAAGTTCCTCAAGGAGAAAAAGTAAAACAAAAAGTACATCCACTGAAAACAAAGGAAACAAGTGTAGCAGCAAAATAGCTGAATCTCAAGTTACAAGTAATGTGGCTATGCCAAGTTATGCAGTTGATATTCCTATTGTGTCTTCCAGTGGTGGTCTAGTTGGCACAGGTGTAGAAGAACTTCAGAAAAAGGTGCCAAAATTGGTCTTGAAGAAAGCAAGCAGAAAACAGGCAGACAAAAGTTACCTTAATTTTGTATCACCACTGCCAGATATTTTGGGGCAAAAACCACTGTCTGGGAAACAGAGTGGCTCTCTAGGCCTGGTAGCCAATACTGGTGTAGAAACTATTGGCCTTCTCCAAAGTACAGGTGGTAAACCGGGTCAAATAAGTAGCAATTACGATGATGCCATGCAGTTTTCAAAGAAAAGGAGATACTTACAAACTGCAAGCAGTAACAGTGCCTTCTCACTTAATGTCGGACACATGACTTCCCAGCAGTCCGTCATCCAGTCTCCAGGTGTTAGTGTTATGGATAATGAAGCTCCTTTATCTCTTATTGACTCAGCATCTTTAAATAGTGAAATAAAGTCTTGCCATGACAAGTCTGGTATTCCCGATGAAGTCTTACAGAGCCTTTTGGACCAGTATTCTCACAAATCAGAAGGCCAGAAAGAAGATCCTTTCAGTATAACTGAACAGCGTGTGGACTTGCACACCTCAGGAGAACATTCAGAGATGGTTCAGGAAGAAAACCTGAGCCCTAACTCTCAAACAGTTTCAAATGATAAGGCAAGCATGTTGCAAGAATACTCAAAATACCTCCAGCAAGCCTTTGAAAGAACAACCAATAGCACTGGTTTTGCTTTTGGACCCAGTTTCCAGTTTGTTAGCTTGTCTTCAACTCTCCATAACCACACTCTGTTTCCTGACAAACAGATTTACACTACATCTCCACTTGAGTGTGGCTTCAGCCAATCCGTTACCTCAGTATTGCCAACTGCATTGCCAAAACCTCCATTTGGGATGTTGCTTGGATCTCAGCCAGGCTTTTACTTGTCTGCTTTGGAGGCTTCGCATCAACAGTTGACTCCTTCTCAAGAGCTGGATGATCTCATTGATCCACAGAAAAACTTAGAGACTTCATCTAACTACCAGTCAACATCTCAGAAACTGACTAGCCAGAAGGAACAGAAAAACATAGAATCCTCAACGAGCTTTCAGATCCCATCTCAGGAGTTAACTAGCCAGATAGATCCTCAGAAGGACATAGAGCCTAGAGCAACCTACCAGATCGAGAACTTTGCACAAGCGTTTGGTTCTCAGTTTAAGTCGGGCAGCAGGGTGCCAATGACTTTTATCACTAACTCTAATGGAGAAGTGGACCATAGAGTAAGGACTTCAGTGTCAGATTTCTCAGGGTATACAAATATGATGTCTGATGTAAGTGAGCCATGTAGTACACGAGTAAAAACCCCAACCAGCCAGAGTTACAGGTAAGGTCCTGACTGTGACCAGGCTGTGGGGTCTTCTTAATGTAATTTGTTTTACTTTGACAACACTGCCATTGGAATGTTTCTACACGGTCCTATTAAGAATAATGTAACATGCCCTTTCAATGCAACTTTTCATATTTAGTTTATTTTGTTAGTGTGATTTTTTTTAGCTCTGTTTATTATGGTTTTTAATCAAAAATCAATAGTTTAAAATAGTGTTTTTGTTCAAGTGACAAATGTTTAGCAATCAAATTTACATTATGTAGATTGTCAGGGAATAGCCCAAAAGTTTAAAATGCAAAAAATTAACTTTGTTCCTAGGACTAAGGTTTATTCTAATTACTTTACTCTCAGGAAAGTGTAATGAAGCATGGGAATTCTATGCACCGTTAGTGTATTGGAACTTCCAATTTACAGATGACGACAAATATATCTCAGCTTTTTGAGGAAGGGATCTGTGACATTTCAAATTACTGTCTTTTAAGTCGGCTGATCTGAAAGAATTTTGCTACCTAAATCTTGTTTTTAAAGTACTCCTATTCTTCCAGGTGATGCTCATTCCAGGCAGGTGGAGCAAATATTCTTGGGTCTGTACAATGAGCCCAACATGGTAGCTTTAAACAGTAATGTCCCCAGAACTTCTGTGTAAGACTGTAATTCCGTAAAGAGATTCTGTTGACACAAACCGTGAGAACAAAGTGTGTGCTTTTGGTTCATGTCATTAGAACCCCAACTTGAAACTACAGTCATAATCCAGATAGGCTTTTGGGATACATTATTTATTATACATGGTTCAAAAAAGTCCATCTCTTGCTCTTCCCCTTTTTCATGTTCTTTTAGTGTAAAAGGTTCCCTCAATTTTATTGTGTTCCTGGTTCCTCTGGACTTGGTCTTGCTGGTCCCCTCACCCTTTTCTTTCCCTTCTTTCCTGCTCACTCTCTCACCCCAACTTAATAGCTAGCATTTAAAAATATTTACATTCCAGAAAGTGCATATCTTATGATGTACTTTCTGATGTCTTAAGACATCAGATGATGAACAATGAACACCCACATGATTTAGAACTATGTCAAGGTTTCCATGTACGATAAGAAATAATATACTCCCAATTGTACATACTAAGGCCCCTATCCTGCATCAGGATCAGCTGACACGGACCCCTGTGCCCAGCAGTGTACCAGTGGCGTCACTGGAGCTCTTTACGGAGAGAGGGGCTTGCAGCAGTTCATCATGGCAGGCTTTTAGGGCCTAAGGCTGCAATTCCATCAAAGGCTTCTGGTGATGACATCAACTACAAAAGTAGAACTTGAGTGGCTTGTTAATATCAACAGAACTTTTCTTTGGAATTATTGCCTTACTTTATGTATATTTTGTGGTACATTATTTATTATATGTGAATCCTGATAAATGCCTGTGGAGCCATGGAAACCTGCTAGAAATACTGGTGGCCATTCAAAGCTGCTGAAAGGCAGTGGCACTGCTCTAAACCACTTTTTGCAAATGTATTTTTTCATTAGTTTTTTAATGTAATTTTGGTGATGTTTATGATGATGGTTTTTTATGTACTCTTGGTGATGTTTCAGTCTTACGTACTTTTCTGTTGTCAGGAAGGTACCAGTGGTTGTTTGCAGTCTTATTGTGTAATCGGCCTATTACAGGCTTCCATGTATAATAAAGTTATTAACATTGTGCAAGTGTAAAACACTTCTGGTTATGAAAGTGGTGTATTATTAAAGGAATTGTTACAAAAATCCTGGGTAATTTCTCCTGTTGTCCCTCACCACTAAGGATTGAAACCTGAGCCCACTCATGATCTCTTTTACTAGTAAGTGTCTTTTTTTTTTTTTTTCCCCTCACTAACCTAGAGTTTGTTCTCATAGAGTCCATGTAACTCCATTAACCTTTTATTTATACTTGAGTCTGTATTTCATACTATTTCGGTTTTAATAAGCAAACAACTGTTCTTTACACACAGAACCCAGACTGTTACCAAGGATGGAATAGTCAGTAACCACTGTGTTGGCTTTTGAGTACCTTTTCTTTTGTTTTACAAAGGTTATAATTTACATTCTTTATATTGTGTGTAGTAGAAGTTGCATATGTATTGTTCTGGCTGTTTGCTTTAACTTAATAAAACCCATTATTCACAAAATCATAAAGGTATCACTTCTATTATCCAGTCACACTTTTGAGAACCTATTAGGGAAACATTAGGAGATGAAATTTTGAGAAGGAATAATGTAACTCACTGCCTTATTTTCAACTTGTTTTCCTCAGTCTCCTTTTGAGTGAGATAATCTGAATGTGCTATTTTAGAAACCAGGGCTCTAGCTCATACCTTTCAGCTTAGCAAAACAAATTTCCTCAAGTTAAAGTGTTTGTACAGCCTCATCTTCTCAAATCTGTGGTTTTGGTTAAAAATATCTAAATTGCATATTGTTAACTTCAAAGACTCTATAATTGCTGGAAATTCAGAATGGCACATACATAGTATAATTTCATTCAAGGTAAAGATTGTAGAAAGTTCTCTGCTTTTTGAGGAAGGTTTTGGTTGGGGTTTCCCCACCACCATCTGTGCTAACTTCTGCGTTATAAAAAGCTCAGTAAAAATAGTAGTATAGCAAAATACTGGGAAGCGTTTTAGGACATCGGAAGATAGATTGTGGATTTACTTAATCTGTGTTCTTCAACTTTGCATGTGAATCTGAATCAAGACAATAATAGAGATGAGAAAAATCCTTGGCATGTGGAAAACCAAATAAGGACGAAAACTTTACAAAGTAAATATGAAATATGCTCAATGTCTAGTACTGAGAACATTGCTAGAAATCACTAAAAAATCTGACAGGGAAATTTAGTGGAATTTTGTATGTTCTTTGCACAGTGTAGCAGTCATTCAACAATTTTCTAAATAGAGCAAAACTAAAAGTTTTCCTACTTTAATATAGAGTTCAATTTTTTTTACTTTAAATAAAGAAGGTTAAGGATATGTTAAAATTGCAGAGAAATCAGTCTATGGCTTTGTATGCTACATATTAGAAAACTACAGTATAAAGTAGTTAACCCACATGAACTACAGCTTTATTTAGGGATGTGGCAGTGAGAGATGGAAAAGGGAAAGCAAAATGGCTCTTGAATATTTTCCCACTTTATTTCATGGTCTATTTTTTTGTTGTTTTAAAAGGAATTATGGGAGGGGATTGATAACCTGGTTCCTACCACTAACAGCAGTGTAAAGAAGAATTGATACACATGATGATAGAAAATTGTTCATAAACTGTTACACTTCCTCTTACATAGCTCACATAATTGTTTTTGCTTTGGAACATTTGGAACAAGTATGCTATGGTACCTTGAATTATGAATGTATCTCTGTGTCCCAAGTCACTGAATGTGCATGTCTGACCTGCCTGCAGATGATCTACAAGAGCTAAGTAAAATTTGTTGTAGTTCCTGAATTACTTGAATTGGACACGGACTTATGGCTGAAATGTTAGAGTAAGAAACTGAAATGAAAGGAGAATTATTAAAGTGAAAGCAGAATGGTGTGAAGGGTGATTGCAGTTTCAGGTTTATGGACTACTGATGAAAACCTGCCTGATGCCTCGTGGAGACATCTTGAGAAGATACTGGAATAATTCAATGTATTCTATTAGTGATTTTTTGTTGTTTCAATTGTTTCATCTTTCCTCACTCCCAGTATTATGTGCTTGATAACAGTGTATTTGTCTGAATGATGCTTCTGCTGTTTTTTCCCCACCAACTGGAAATCAGCCTTGTTCATGTGAAGTTGCTGCTGTGACTGTGGAAATGTTTGCTACACCCAAGAAGATACATGCAACAGTGTGGAAGTTACTAACTCTGTTCTAGTGTGTGTTGAAGGGGATCAAATCCCTTTAAAATGAAAGATACTGTTTACAGCCCCGGCTGATTACCAGCTTTAAACATTTGAGCTGTAATTTTCCAGGCTTTCTGGGTCTCATGCTCTATGCACTATCTTTCTCAGGAAAACTTCTGCAAAAATTGCTCACATATTTCCTAAAATTAGATTAAGGAAGAAAACTTTCTTGTTCCACTGATGTTTTCGTCCCATGCTTTTTCAAAAACAAATCCGAATCATCTCCCCACAAGCTAGGACTTTAGATTGGTGAATGGCCCTTGCTGAATCACTATTCTTGAAACATGGTAATAATTAAGTTTTTGAAAATGCTTTTATGTTCAGAGATTTGGAAGTTTGGTAGCTGTATCTCCAAGGATGGCCCCTCCAGGATAGTGGATCAGGCGATGACTTGGTATGTTAGCTCCTGTGGTAGTCTTTTTTCCAATGTATTGTATGTGGGTGTGTGTGTGTTGCATACTCAGACTGGAATCTGTTTTCTCACTGCTTAGATGAACTGCAGTGTCTCTTAATATTCTCAAATGATTTTTGTGCAATTTTTTGTTTGTACAAAAACCTGGGGAAATACAGCTGAGTATTGTGGACAGCATTTGGACACAGGATCTATACCCTGCTTACCAAATGAGCAACTATCATGCCCTTTGTTGTCTATGCTGTTGGAAACATATTTCTTGTGTCACCTTTTTCACTGGTAGTTAAACCCCAAATTTATTTGTGTTGTTTTCTTTCTCATACATTAGAAAAGAAAATAAATTTATTTTTCCATGTCCATATTCTATATTATAGAGTGTATATATATTGCATATTCTAATATTGTGGGGTTTATAGATATACATTTCCTTTTGGATGCCCAGTTTCCTTTTGATACCTGTGACCTGGAGGGATAGGTGCTAAAATTTCATCTTGGTGATACTGATTGTAGTTGAGTTCCTTAGTATAAGATCCCTGGGCTACAAACAACAAGGCAATGTTACTTTGAAAAAAAATTTCTATCAGCATCAGTCTGTTGTAATGTACAGTCAGGGTGGGGTGAATTGAGAATTAAACAAGATTTAATTCTGGCTTTTAATTTATAAGGCTTGATTCATAATCTTTATAGGAATGTAAATTTTTGTATATAGCATACCACTATGTTTTCATATTGATGCATCTCAGTATTTTGCTTTTATTAAATTTGGTAATTTTAAACCTAAGGCTATCCTAAGCAGTAGTAGGATGCTACACTAGAAAGTTGTCTGTGTGCTTGGTGACCTGGTCTGAAATTTGATAAAATATCATAGAGCCAGACTCAAAATGAAGAAAGAATTAAGAACTAATTTAAGCATATATTTCTTTGATTATTTTAATACAATCTTATCTTGCCTTAAAATGTATCTTAAATAGTCTTATTTAATGTTTATACTCTCAAAACATTCTGTGAGCTAATAATGAGGTATATAAGGTCACGATGCAGGATCTGCAGCAAGCATCAGATATTCTGCACTAGCTCATGTACTACCTTTGATGCTAAAATTTGTTTTATCTAAAACTAGATTCTTTCTGTTCAGTATATTCCTGTGTCTTGTTCAGAAGGAACTTTTACTTTGTGCTGTTGGAAAAGGAGATTCGATCTTGATTTTTTTCTCAAAGGCCAAAAGACTGGTTGCCTTTTCATCCTGTGATTTCTCCTTACAGCGTGTACTTCTCTGTGTGCTCATACTCTGTCCCCAGGGGATGTGTCAGAATTTTGACTGAGACATGACTGTGTATATGGCCAGAAATTATGTCAGTGGTGGGTAGGATGGTTGAGTCTGCTCAAACATTCTGAAAGCATTTTTTCTGGAGGGGGTGGAAAAAAACAGGTGGTGTATTTTAGGATGCTGTTATGTTTTGAGATGAGTGGGAATAAAACCAAGCTGAGATCTGTTTAGAATTTACAAAGAAATCCACTAGATGAGTGGCAGGGTTTAGAATCACTTTAATTTGCTTTCCAATAATGAGGAAATATATAGATGTGTAATAAAACATCTTGCATATTTTGCTGAGGTGCCTTAAATTCTGGTGGGTAAAATGTCAGTGGATCTTCTTATCTCTTAAACAAAATGATCTCTAGAATGAAAAATGTATTGTCTTGGAAGCTGCTTGGTGATACTGAAAAATGAGACTAATAAGGATCAGCTTCTTCAGTTGAAGAGGGCGTTTGTATTGTGTTAGCTCTGCTTGGAATTCGGTCAGGTTGGTGATAACACATTTGCTTGTACAAGTTCATGGCCCCATCCTGTCTTCAGGGGCAGAAGGTAATCACACAGTCTTGGCAGGAAGAACATGACCTCCCTTTTGCAGCTGGGCTGTGGCCAAGGATTTGGAAGTGTGACACAGTGCAGCAAGTCCCATTTCTTAGAATACCTAGGGGTTTTTTAAGGCCTGCAGCTTCCAAGTATTGATTCACTTTGTGAAAATGAAATGTAGAGATCTGTGCCAAAACTCTGCTATCTTGGGTTTGGCCAGAGGGCTGAATAACCCCAAAGGATTATTCAAGAGTAATCAATGGAAATGTGTCATTAAAATTATGCAACCTTTTTAACTTCAGGAATTTTGTGAAAGCTAGATCAGATCATATCATGTTCATGAATTTGGTCCATCAAACGCCTTAACTAAACATGTACATTTGGTGATCTTAGTGTAGAGTTAAGTCTATGAAATGTGTAGGTGATTTAAAAGTTTACTTCCTGAACATTCTTAATTTAAACTTCTTTCCAGGTTTGCTTCTGTAATAGTAATTTTAGTGTGGGGACATGACAGTTAAACTAATTATTCATCTTGAGATCTTGAAACTTGGATTTTTTCAGAGAAGGTAATAATTTTTGTGCAGATACACTAAATTTGATTATTTATTTTGGAATCAAGAGCCACTTTAGAGTAAATGTTTCATATTTTGTTTTATGTTATTCTAGAAATCGTACTTCACCCATGTTACCTTAAGACTGAATGGCAAAAAGAATAAGACTACTGAAATCATTAGTTTTTACAATTTTTAACACCTTATCCTGATGCTTGCATGTTTTGTTCTTCCCACAATGAAGCTAAATTAAAATCTCTGAGAAAGAGGTCCTGCTGATATAGCGTAATGAAGTCTTTAAATGGGTACAGTTGTAGGTCATGATGAATAGGAATGCAGTGACCTTTGTCTTGACAATGAGGCTGACACAAGCTTCTCAAAGAGCTGTTCTTTTTTCTATTATTATTTCTCCGCCAGAAAGGACACAAATAAAACAGAGGGTCCCCCTTCTCCCATCAGTGAACAAAATCCAAACATTAGAAAGTGTATTGTAATTTGTCAGTTTGCAAAATCTAGAAATAACATAGATTTCTTTCTCAGTATAGATACTGTTACAGGAGTTGGGAAAAGAAGGAAAGTCTGCCTGATGGGCCATATGACTGGTAAAGGGCCTTCTGGTTTCTTAAGATACTTTGTAGTAGTCTGATTTGATTGTGGGATACACAGCAGCAGGCATTCAAAATTGCTTGTTGCTGCTTATGATTGGGAATCTAGAAAAATCACAAGTCTTTTTGTAATTGATTTTCCACTTTTGCAGTACGTTGTGGGCTTGCAATGAGCTGTGTGTAATCTAGGAAGGCTTGAATTTCTTGGTGGCTTGTGTAAAAAAGCAAAGCATTTTGCAGAAAGCACAGAAATGCTGTGGCTGTTCCCTAGTGGGGAGACACTGTTGCTCTATCCGGCTTCAGCAGACATTTTTGAATTGCAGCGCTCAGCAATTTCCTTTAACTATAGAAAATCATCTGTCATTCTTAGAGAATGGCACTACCTGCTAGTTTAGAACTTTCTCAAGGTTTCAGCAATGTTGGTGTGAATTGTGCTCGCTCTTGTAGAGCAAACTCTAAAGTGTGCAGTCAAGGTAATGAACAGAGATTTGTTCCTTTTTGAAGAAGTCATATATATAGAACTGGTTCTCTATGATCAAATAATGATTTTATTTAATTTTAGCCAAGGACCTGACTACGTGTTTTTTTGAAGAGCAGATTGTTTCCTCAATGATGATGAATACTATTCCCATAAGGCCACAGCCTGGGTGAGTACCTGAAAGAAGTATTTTTATTGAGAGTGCCCCTCTCTGAGAATATGCTTCATCAAATGAAAAAAAAGAAAGAAAAGTTTAGAGTATGCACATGTTATTTCAGAGGTGTGTAAACTAAAAGAGTAAACCAGCAGTTACCATATAATAAGTCTTTCAAACCTATTCCAGGAAAACAACACACCAATACCATATAAATGGATCTAGTGGACAGTGAGAAGTGACTTTAATAGGTGAGAATAAAAAGGTGTAATAGTTGGTTAGAAAGATTAAATTGTTCTTTTCTATAAATGAAAAGACTTATAAAGCTTACTTTATAAACTGGGACATGACTAATTTGATACTAAAGCCTTTTATTTTTGCAACTTCGTGTCAAATCCTCTGAGGGATGGAAAGTGGAAACATTGATTTTCCAGAGGAAAAGGTTTGCCAAGCAGTGAGGTAAATTCTTAATGAAGATTAAATGCTATACAGTTTCTGCATGTTCTAACAAAGCTATGGTAAATATAGCAAATTCTACTTATTTACCTTAATGTGCTAATATAAAACAAAAACTGCCATGCTTGGCATTTAGCAGGCTGAAGTGGGCTGATGGCAATCTCATGAAGTTCAGCAAAGTCAAATGCTCAGACCAGCACCTGGGTAGGAATAACCCGGTGCATCAGCATGTGCTGGGGGCCAAGCGGTTGGAAAGTAGCTTGGCTGAAAGGGAATTCGGGGTCCTGATGGACAACAAGCTGAACAGGAGCCAGCAATGTTCCCCTGTGGAATAAAAGGCAAACAGTATCCTGGGATGCATCAGGGGGAGCGTTACCACTGTCAAGCAAGGTGTCCTTCTAGTTCACTCAGCACTGGTGAGGCCAGTGCTGGGCTCCCCAGTACATGAGACAGGCAGACTGACTGAAATGAGTCCAGCAGTGCCACAAAGGTTATTAAGCACCTAAAGATTCTCTTTCATAGTAGGAGAGGCTGAGAGCGCTTTGAGCATTCAGCCCACAGAAAACAAGGCTCAGGGGGGATCTCATTAGTGTGAGATCAATTCTCCATCAATTTCTCCACTACCTAAGGAGAAAGAATGAAGATGAGGGAGTCAGACTTGTTGCAGTAGTACCCACTGACAGGACAAGAGGCAATGGGCACAAATTAAAACATGCGAAATTCCATCTGAGCTAAGAAAACTCTTTTACTGAGAGAGTTGCCAAGCACGGGAATAAGTTGCCAGAGAGGTCTTGAAGTTTCTGTCTGTGTAGATATTTAAAGCCCAATTGCATGTGGTCCAGGACAGGCTGCTTTAGCTGGAACAGGAGCTTTAGACAAGATGAAGTTAAGAGCTCCTTTCCAACATCAACAATTCTGTGATTCTCTGTAGTTTTGTTTGATTAGTGATCTGTGCCAAATGGCAGTGACAGGTATGCTGAAGAGACAGTATGTGTCTCTAGGAAGTAGTACAATGGTGTGTCTGAAAGTGCATTGTTTAATGAAACAAATGGGCTAGAGAGTTCAGGATGTTGCTGGGAATCCCATCATGGTGCACTGTTAAGCAGTTAAACATTTCAGATGTCTAGCTTGGACACTTGTCTGCATTAACTTGCAGGCATTTTCCATGACAAGTCTTCCATAGTCTTTCATTAAAGATTAAGAAGAAAAGCTAGTGAAAGCATTGTGAAATAAAATTTTTAAGGTTAATATTATAAACAATATAAAATGTTATATAAAATATTTTTTTTGTTTCTTTATGTTTTATTAACTTTCCTTATTTCCTTTCTTGTTAACTGTAGAAGATTACCAAAAGGAAATATCTGACTGACACTCATTTACATGATTTGGGAGATGGTAAATGCTTTTTCCCCCTCTTCTCCCCCAAAGCCAGCTTAAATGGCCTGACTTGATGCTGCTCTTGCTCAGAGCTCATGCAGAGCAAAGCAGGGAGAATGCAACTTCTGATTTTGGTTCAGACTTTGACTTGAAACCTTTCTGGTGGAGAAAGGCAGGCACAGAGCATTATCTTATCAGTCTGTTGATAAGTCGTAACAGCATTAGGCTGTTTCAGGCATTGCTGTCAGCTGTTGTTCTGGTCACGGGCTCAGTTGTTGCAAAAGATTGTCTTGACTGGTTAAGCCAGATTTTTTTTTTTTAACAGAAAGCAGAAAAATTTTTAAAAAGGATGGGGATTAAAATGTATCTAGTGAATGGATGACAGCAGGAACATAAGTTTTGTATTCCAGATGTTTTTCAAAGCTTAATCAAAGCTGGATATTACGGCGATGTAATTCGGGTCGTCCTTGGTGGGGCTGGTCTGGCTGTTTCTCTGGGTCAGGGCAGGAATGCTAAATGATGTTGCAGAGAGTCCTGGATTTCTATGTGGTGATACTTGTCAGTTATAATAGGAGGTTTCATAATTTTCAGACACCTATTTTAGATCTAGTTTTAAGTAATGGCTGTTTACAGAGGTCAGCATTTTTGACATGCATGCAGTAGGCCTTTCATTTCTCTGCCCTATGCTGCTTTTGTTTGTTAGACTTGATTTCATCACAGACCTTGGGTTTTATCAGTGGGTGTTGTTTGGACAGACTCAGTATTTCCATCTTCAACTTTTCTGGCTTCTCTAAGCAGTAAGACTTTGTTAGTTTATGCTTACAGATATACTTTTTCATGCTTTTAAAACAGTCTTCGTGCATACTCTCCGTGTACTTTGTCAAATATACATAATGTAAATGCAGTAAAAATGTCTGTGAAAATCCCTGTTTTTCTGGGATGTTGCAATAGGAAGATGTTATATTTTTTGAAGGGTAGCTACTGGACTAATGTTCCTCTAAAGTGTTAGAGGATATTATCTTCTTTGACATGTAAAGCTATATTATTGCTGAGCACTCTGATTATTGATTTTTATGAAACTTTTTGCTCTAATAACATGGAAAGATAGCCCTTTATTCACATTTGTCAGTCTTACTGACAGTTACTGAACTTAAGGATTTTTTCAGAAAATATTTAACAACTAGCCTCAGGACAAATGTATGGCTTCAAGTGTAATCTTGATGTTCTTGTACAGTTTTTCTGTATCTATTTTTCCTTTTTGTATTTTTTTTTAAGATAGCAATCTGGGAAAATAGGCAAAGTGCCCCAAGGTGGCCTTTCTGTTGATGATCTTCTCCTAGTTCAGCAAATCTGTCTGAATTGGATAACAAGGACCATTGGCATTTGAACTAGCAGAGTAACTGATGATAATAGCTGGTTGTCACCTTCCATGGAACAGGACCAGTGGAGAAAACCCTGGGATCAGCTCAGCTGGTTAGGACATGGTGCTAATAATGCTGAGACTGGGGGGTTTGATCCCTGAATGGGCCATTCATTTAAGAGCTGGACTCAGGGATCCTTGTGGGTCCCTTCCAACTCAGAGTATTCTGTGAAATCTGTGAAATATCTTTGTGAGTTGTTTTCATGGGTAGATGCTGATACCTTAGTAATGGTGTACTTGGTAATGTTGATCTTTTGCCTGGACTAGTAAGCAGTGACTCTAAAGGTGGACTCTTGTTACCTTGGCCTTGACCTTTGTTCCTCCTACCATCTTCCAATCCTGCTTCTCTTAGTGCACTTCTTAACCCAGTAAGCAAATACCACAGTTGTCTCATTCAGATCTCCCTGTTCAACAAGTCTTTGCCTCTCTCTTGGTTCCTGCTTTGCTATTTCCATCCTCTTGTGTGTACCCTTCTTCTGCCCTAATCTTGTTATTTCTGTCCCTGCATTCCTTGACTGACCAGTTTCTGGTCTTCCCTCCCATTCTCATTTCACCAGGCTCCTTGTCCCTGTGTGCCATTTCCTTTTATCTGTGTATAGATTTTATTTCTTCTGCATGAGATGCAGAGGATTGATATTTGCTTCCCACATGGATGTCTTACTGCTGTTGTAATAACGAGCTGTTATAATTGGCCTTTACACGGACAGTTTGGTTTTACCCTGCTTGGCAGGGCAGGAGGCACATGTTCTGCAATACTGAAGGAACAGGGCCAACTACAGTTTTTCAGAAATTTATGTCATGTGGATGAATTTAGGTAGATTTTCTTGAAAATAAGCCGCACTGTACCCCTGTGACATAGTGGATACATTCCCATTGAAGCCCAGTCATCTTTGGGAGAACCAGAGATTTCCAAAGAAAAGGCTTTTGCCTTTTTTTTTTTTTTGTGTGTGATAGTTAAGACAATGTATTTTTCATTAGCATTCTTCTTGGAAGAGAGCAGGGCTTTCTAAATAAAGACTGTATATATTTTCATGTGCATGTGCGCACGGAAAGCATCTGACAGTGTCAAAATGTGATCAGCTTTGTAATCACAAGGTACTGGCAACAAGATCTTGAAAGGTTTAGGGTAACATTTTAGAAGACAAACTCTATTCATTATAGTAGAGCAGATCGGTTGAAATAATATTAAAGGTAGTGAAGATGGACTGAACTTTTTACAACTCCTACTGAAGCATCAGAAATTGCATTGCCTTGGGCAAGTAATGTGACCAGATACAATAGACAGTTTGTGTGATGTTGGAAGTTCCATATTCCTATAGAGGAGCTAGTTCTGCAAATTATCCAGTTATAATGCACTAATCCATCAGGCATTAGCCTTCTGAAGGCTATTTAATTGAATGAGCTGCAGTATAAACAAATTATATGGTTACATATATGAAAGTTCCAGTAGGATGTGACTTGCTCATTCTGTTACCCTTCCAAACCCACTTTTTTTTCCCTTTTTTTAAATTTGCAATGGAGAATTTAGCAGAATATTTTACTCTAGGAAATATTTGACTTTTCTAAGCATCTGTATGTAAATTACTATCAAATTTATAAGCACTGTCTTGTTGACTAGCGCAGAGTCTGAGTATTGTAGATAAACTTGGTAGAAAATGGTATTTTTGTGTTCCACCTTTTTTGTGATGAAAGGAGTAATGGTGTGAGAGATTTTATTTAGAATTTTGCACTATCAGTGGTCTTGTGTTCTGGGGCTGCATTTTGAATGCTCTAAGGTGGCAAAGTTACTGAAAGAAGCCAGCCTCCCTTCTGAACTCCTTGGCTGCTTGCTCTGTCCAGAAGAAAGCCCAAAAAACCAACCAACAAAAAAACCAAACAAACAAAAAGAAAAAACAAAGGCTTATTTTTCATGTAAATAATAAATTTCTTCCCATTCTTTGCAGTTTATGAAAATACTTCTGGCAGAGGTGTGCCTGAGGGCTCTGAATAGGGCAGGACTAGTGTTTTTCTCTGACAAACTTGATTTAAATTCATCATTAACATATTTTTCCATCAGTTTAATTGCCAATTGTTCATGTTCTTTTGTTGTGCTCTATCTAGAACTTCGGGTCAGGAGGTCAAGTCTGCTGGCATGTTTTCCTGTGCCTTCAGAATGGCGTTGCCTCTGGCCCATGCATTCATCTCCCTCTGTGTCACACTATTAGGACTTTCTCTGATGCACTCCCTTTAAAAGCAGTATTTATGGTTTTCTATAGTCTCTCCAAAACATAAACATGAATAATTTAATTTATATGTGACATCACTGTAAGTGATATAAACATATGCAATTGTGTAGAATATGCTAGGAAAAAATTACTTCAGTTATAATGCCTGTTCTTTCTGACTGATTTCACTATCCACTGTCTTTTTTGCTAAATTCATGTGAAAGTGAAGAAATGGCCGGGAGCTTCATTTGCAGTTGACCTTTTGAAAGTTGAGTATCCCTGCTTGATATATGCACGGATTTTTCAGTTCTGACAAGGA
This sequence comes from Campylorhamphus procurvoides, assembly GCA_013396655.1. Taxonomy (NCBI): domain Eukaryota; kingdom Metazoa; phylum Chordata; class Aves; order Passeriformes; family Dendrocolaptidae; genus Campylorhamphus; species Campylorhamphus procurvoides. The sequence goes on along the minus strand of WBMV01006289.1, from coordinate 2,807,698 downwards.
GAAACCTGTGGTGTACCCATTTATAATGTATAAACCTCTTTTTTCATATTTATATTATTTAAATGAAGAGTACTGTGAGTTCTCGAAAGTGCTGCCATTCAAGTGCAGAGTGTGTGGTACCCGGCCTTCTGTATGTACAGATTAGGAATATGGTGATGATCATTCTGGCTTAATTACTGTGCTGCTACTTTTCTGATTAATGACAGGAACCTTGACGTATTGGGCAACTAAAGAACCATCTGAATTTCATTGTTTCTGAGGACGTGCACAGCTTTGACAGGTCAAGAGAAGGAGAATATTAACTGGCTTTTGGCTAAAATATCCCAATTCCTGAGTTACTCTTTTGAATTAATTCTGGACTTCTTGCTCAAGACTGTCTAAAAATGTGAGCAACATGAACTTTCTAAATCTTTAAGAGTGCAACCATTGATCTTTATTTAGATGCTACACTGGTATAAATTATAGAGGCAAAACACATTGTGGAGCTGGATTCTCTGGAAGTTGGCAGCTTCCTGAAATCCAGTAGAAGCACTTGTGTCTGTAGTTAGGACAACTGCTTATTTTTCACATTAGCATTTTATGTCATTTCTTAAGGAAGGGGATTTCTGAAGGTAATAGGGTCTCTGAAAAATGCATTGATTAAAAAGGAATCAATCTCACAGGTGAATAATTTTGTCATCTTGTTGGACTTGTTATATGTCTAGAAGACCATTTGGTTGTTCTGTGGGGTCTCATCCTCTACATTGTTAGTTGAGCGCATAAGCATTGTCAGTATCGAGTGTGCATACTTGGAAACCCTTCTACAGTTGTCTACTTTTAAAATTGCCTATAGCTTGTTTAGCTGTTAAAGTCTAATGAATGCGTAAATAGTGTCACTGCATCCCAAATCAAACTTACCTGTCTGATTTCTTGCCTCAAAATTGGATTTTGTTTACAGGACTTTATTAATAAGCTTTAAGTTTTTAATATTTTTCCGATTGTCTTATACTAATATAGCACTGCAATATTTAGGATTACAAATACAGCTTTATTTAAATCAAACAGCTTTCAGTGAAATTGCATTACTTTTCTACTGTTAAACACAGATTTATATGTGAGGACTAGAACACTGAAGGTCTCTAAGTCCAATATTATAAATGTGAATGTTTCTAGTAGCTAATATTTATGCCTTTTCTTATTTTCTGAAAGGTAATATTACTTGTTAGATACTCATAGTGAAGAGTTCAATATCCTTTTCTTTGTATGAAAGTGTAACAGTCTTCCTCTGACTGATTGTGCAGTCATGACATAGCTGAGGTGAAGATCCAACTTCAAACATTGCAAGATAAATCATTTCCACATTCTTGCTTAAGTAGCTATTTTAGTGTAGAGAAGCACATTTTCTGTTGAGTGCTAATGCCACTGTCTCCTTGACCCAAGGTCTTAACTATTTTGAGCAAAGTAGACTTGGTAGTTAGCGTAAAGAAAGAGTTTGCAAGTAAAACAGTTGTGCCGTGTAGAAATTTTGAAATTTCTGTGCCTTGTGGGATTGTCCTTTGATAAAAGTGTTGTTTGAATGAAATGTGCTTTATACAAGGTATTAAAAAACATATTCTTCTTTCTTATTTATAGAAACTAGGGTGGGTGCCTGGGATCACAGCTACATGTAAAGGGACCTCAGAGAAGGGTGTAGGTCTCTCAAGTTATTATTTTGCCCAGCTGCATTGCTCTTGTTTTCAGCAATGAGATCTATTAGCATGAGACACTCTGTTTTTGCTAAGAGGGCAGGAATTAATAGTGTTTAATGTTGCTTAATGAAACAAGACTCTAATTTTATATTAATTTTGCTGTTTGAGGGCATTCTGGCAATTTACTTATGAGAAATGAAGCCATGGAATTATTTTTGTAGTCTTAACAGATAAATCTCTAGAATTTTGTTAACCAACAATGCTGGTTAAGCTTCAGTAGCTTTATTGCCACTAGGAATATAATGGAGTTAACTACAGTCAGGTACACTTAACTTGAGGCAGAGCTATGGCCATTTCTTCTGTTAATGTGCCATCTCTGAGATGTGTTACTGCTTTCAGTCTCAGTTGCCAGTCCTGTGTCCTGATGACGTTCCCAAGCCCTTGGGCAGTGGCAGCCCTGTTACAGAAGAAGCTGTTTGCCCCTGCATTGTCCCTGTTTGTGGTGTCAAATTTTCCCACAATTACAGAGAGGCATTGAACATCTGAAAGGACTTCTGAGTTTCAAGGAGGAAGAATATTTGCAGAAACAGGGGAAAAGTATATGTAATAATTTTGCTATTCTTTTGGCTGCTCATTTTTAGTGGCTGCCTAAGACAATTCTATAATTGAGTATTTACAGAGGAATAAAAACAAGGGTGCTCTTATGCTGGTGCTACCTGGTGGTGCTCCAACTATTTTTCTAAGATACAGCAGTCTGGCTTTATTTGCCAGAGTAGAAGTGTGGGACAAGGTCTCTGTCTGCTACATGCTTTTCCTCCCTTTTGCAAGAGTACTCCTGCATCTCTAGAAGAGATGAACCATTGTTTGGAAAAGCGTTTTCCTATTTCTGCTCTTCCCTCATCTCAGAGAATAGCCTTGTAAAGGATAGATGGCATTTACCTTAAAATAAATTTTGTTGTTTCTATTTCAAGCAGCAGCTTCAGTGAGTAGTTATCAAATACCATAACGCTGCTTACTTTTTAAAGGAAATGGAAAAAGTGTCTGACACAATGGCATCTGAATTGAAGCACTCAATTATCACAGTATACCACGAACTTACCTACTGGAAATATTGTGTGTGAGTGTTAAAAATAAAACACAGACTCATTTAGTCCTGAGTATTTATAAGCAAATGGCTTGAAACTGAAGAGAACGGGTGGAAAATGGGTTTTCCTGGGAACTAAACTTAGGTACTTCCATTTGTGCTTCTTACAATAGGTGTTTTAGTAGTGTGTGTAATAAATGTGTATTTGTTATTTAGTAATGTGAAAAATAATATCAGCAATAATAAGGATGGGTACTGACAGTCCACTAGCATTTTCTGGCTGAGAAAACCAAGGGAAGAAGTTACCACTCCACAGCCAGTAAAGTATTGTTTATATATTTTTCTCTTTCTCCCTTCCTTCAAGATGCCTGTCAATCAACTTTTCCTCTGCTCTTTTATGTTAATGCATTATAGGGTGGACTTTCAAAGCAACTCAAGAAAGATTTAGGTGCATAAAAAGAATTAGCTTAAAAAATAAATTCCTTACTGGCTTTACAGGACTGCCCAAAAGAGGCAAACATTTATTTCTTAACCTGAATCATCATCTGTTGATAGTTCTTGTCTTTGTTTCTCTGTAGGCCTGACTATGACTGGGACCTTTAACACATAGAGAAGGACAATTTCTTCTTTTCCTGTGTCACAGGCTCATGTACATAGGATTGTGATTGTCTTTACAGGGAAACTACTTCTGGTGTTGGCTTCAATCAGCTAAAGCTCTGTATTTAAATTCTTAATTAAGACTTCTGTGCATGTAACTTTTTTCGCAAAATAATACACATCCCATGTGAAGAACCAGCTTGTTTGCAGAGTGCTGGCACTGTTACTTCCCTTTGACTGCATTGTAGGGATTTTATACCTTTGACTTTCTCACTGTGGGAGGAAGTACTGGAGAGCAGAGTAGCTCTGAGTTTAGAGCCAAGTTTGCTGTGTTGGAGGAGCTAAAGGCAAAGATCAGTGGTGTGGTGAAAGTAAATTGTTGTCTGGGATAAATATCTTATCTGGGGTGTTTCTAAGACATCACTGAATAACTGAAATAAATGTTTGATGGATGTGACATGAAAGCAGCCCAACATCCCAATTAGTAAAAATTCAGGGGTTTTTTTTTGGAGAAAATCCCTCAAATTAGATAACTTCTGGAAGGCGCTAAACACACAAGGGCAAAGATTCCTCATGTTAAAGTGGTTAAAGAAATGTATTCAGGCTAATTACTTGCCACTAATTGCATCAGTTTTTGAAATATTCTTTTTCATTGCAGCATGTAGATTTGACGTATTAATTTACATAACCCAATATTTTTAGGATCTGTCTCCTTGGAATGGCTAATCTGTGATGTGTTGTAGAGGAACCTAGTCCATGGACATGCTGAATGGAAGGATCTTTTTCTTTTTTGTTTTGTTGCCTTTTTAAAGTAAATTAATTTTTTGTTGTGTTGTCCTTCTCTTGTAAAGTTCAAGATCAGATTTATTAAAAATAATTGTGTGATTCATATCTGTGATTCACTGTTTTGTCCAGCCCATCAAAACAGGAATGGTAAGACCTACACACAGGTCTGCATTGGCTTAGTTAATCAGTTTGTTAAACAGGGAAAGCTTTAGCATGCAGATATAAACAAGAGTCCTGGAAAATCCTAAGGAGAGGAAAATTGGCCGCTTGTCAGTTTTGTAGTGTTTACTCGCTTTTCCCATTGCGACGACGGATTTTGTTGTGTAAAGCTCGTTTAGGCAGCACTGTCCGTGTCGGACCCGGGCGGGCTGGGCTGGGCTGGGCTGGCTGCGGAGGGTCCCTGCCAGCCCTCCGTGCCTCCCGAGCCACTCTGTCCCCGAGTTTCCCCCAAGGGCCGGCTGGGGCAGGGCAGGGAGGGGAGGGGAAGGGAAGGGAAGGGCTCATCCTCCCTCCCTCCGCTCTGCAGGGGCCGTGCTCCCATAGCGGAGCCCTCCGCGCTCGGGAACGTGGGAATGCCGCGAATTCCAGCGGGGATTACGTTTTCCCTGCCGAACAGCAGCGTTTCTAGCAGGGCTCTCATACTGGGATTGAAGTGCTGAGGGGTGAAACAAGCTGAAGGGTTGAGTGTTCCTATTCCTCTTTGCTGACTTTGGAGGCTCTGGATACCGTGTTTCCATTGCATCTTCTTTCCAAGGATTTTTTTGACTGTGCAATAAGCCTGGCTCATTCCTTGAAAATAATCAACCTCAGCCTTCTGCAGTTTGAATGAACATCTTAAGGCAGATTTACAAAATCGTCAACAGATGTGTGTTCCCTGCCATCAAATGGGAAAGCAGTCATGGTTAGGATGCTTGCTTTGGGATTTTTTGGGGGTATTTTTTTTTCCAGTGTGTAAAATATTGTCCAAGGCATACTAAAGAGAATTGGGAGTTTCCATGAATTGTCTTTCAGTATTCTTTTAAAGGAGTAATTTTTATTACTAAAATTTGTCATCAATTTCCTCACGTTGCACTTTTCTGCCAAGCAATGTGATTTCTCAATCAAGCTCGTACCATCTGTTTTTATTTCAAGTATCAATTGTAATTGAATCCTGTTAGCAGAGTGACTGTACTTGTTCCCATATACTCACAAGGTACATCCCTTGCTGACATCTGCACATGAATAGGTTTGAAACTTGTTGTGTCCTGCAATCATTCTTCTCAAAGCAAAGGCTTGGTGAGGAATGAGCCCCCAGGAGCTACAGACTTGATGGCATTTGTGGAGGGGTCGTCAAAATTCCTGTGATAGTGCATTATTCAGTGGAGTCCTAGCCTATTGTTTCCGGGTCCTGTCTTAAACTCAGGTTGTATCTGAGTTTTTAAGTCTAACTGTGTTTTACAGCACACTGTTACCAAGTCAGGGGTTCTTAGAACTGTGGTGGGGTTTTTCTTTTGTTTGTTTGTTTTGTTTTTTTCTGTTCTGTTTTGATCTGATCGATTCAATAATTTCCACCAACTAGGCAATACTGTGAGGTATCTGTAGATTAATCTGATCATTGCATCCCAATGATAAAAGGATTGTTTCTTTTCCATATCAGGTTGATACTAGATGTTACTCTTTCACCTCATGGCTAACAGTTTAAGGGGAGAATTTTATTGCCGAAATGGTAACTTTCAGGTAATTCTTTAGAACTGAATTTGTGGTGGCTGAGATGTTTTAGTATTTAAATAATTCCATTTAATTATACATTTTGTAGAAATTGTTACTTGGTTATCATTTCAACTCTGTTTTTCATACTCTAACTGAAAAGATTTTTGCAGATGTTTGATTTTATTAATAACTATAGAACCATAGAATCATACAATGGTTAGGCTTGGAAGTGACCTTAGAGATCATCTAGTTCCAACACCCAATTACTTGTAGAGAACGTGCTAGATTTCTGTTCAGGTTGCTGGGGAGAAGCTGAACAGCTCTAGATATTACAGTTTTTTTTCAGCCCTGGGTAAAGGAGGAGAAAATGTGCTGCAGTGTTATGAAGTGGCAAAATGAACTGTAGTGGCTGAAGAAGTGCAATGAGCCTGGTAAAGTATTTTCTTGATACCACTATGTGTAAAGGTGAAAAAAAATTAAGAAAAAGGGGAAGCTCATTTAGCAAAGTGCATTTAAGTGTGATTTCCATCCTGCTAAGTGGAGAATCCTGATAAGCCCAAATTGTCCTTATCCTCCCTCTGCTACTGAGGTTAGGAAACTGTAGCAATGGAGATGTGAAGAAGCTGGTCATTAATTTCCCAACAAATGAACTGTTGCAGTTAGGTAGGAAGTAACCCAGCATTTGTAATTCTGTTTATTTTTTTGTCTTTCATAATGCCATGAGCTTGTTTCAAGTAGTTACAGATGTAACTCACAAATGGTTAAAAGATTTTTTTTTCCTCTGAGAAACATGGTCTCCAAGCAAGCAACCTTTCTCTGCTTTTTGTTTCATTTTTTGTTTTTATTACTCTGCTCTTTTTGACCTGACCTGATCTTTTAGACCATCTCTCTATTCTTTTGGCCTTCTAAACAATTTACAGTGGTGGTGTAGCTATGTAGTACATATAAGCTGTATGCCACAGGTTGAAAACAATTTTATTTCTGTATTAATTGGCTCATAATTTTCACTAATTTCAGTAGTGTTAGCGTGCAAGTAGTAATTTAAAATAAATGTTTGCTCTTTCAGGTATGGTTTTGCATCTATATCATACTAGTGAGTAGTGAATCTTAAAATGAGCTAGAGTGTGTCTGCTTCAGCAAATTGGAGTGCTGGTCTCTTCCTGCATGTTCTTGTTGAAATACCTATCTGCTTCATGACTGAAGACCAATGCATTAAGGTTACTGTGACCTATGTCTGTAATCATTAAATAAGAATGTGGTGGGGAAGAAACAATCAGGAAAACCATATAGCCCTTTAAGAAGGTGTTTTTGGTTTTTTTGATACTGAGACCAGCTTAATTCACTAGTTTAATAGATCTCCTCTGGCATTTCTTGTCCACAGATTTTGAAAAAGATTATGGCTGTTTTTCACATTAAATAGCATCTTTCTCACTTGCATGAGTGTATCAGTGATGGTGACCAGAGGAAAAATGAGTGAAGCACAAAGTAAGGTGTTATGCAGTAATTACTTATGCAATTTATTAAACCACATAGTGATTTTTTCCATCCCTGTCAATTAGCTATGTAGCAGGTTCAGTTAATAGTTCCACTCCCACATTTGAAAGTGCCTTGCTTAATACAGAATTTTGTGGTGCCTGCCCAGACTGACTTTGAGGAGAGTTGGTTCTGAGCTGTTTCCCTTGCCTGTGAATCATGCAGCCCCATGTATTTTTAGTTGCTGCAGTGTATTTGCTGTCTTGGATTAGCAGTAGCCTCTCCTGGAGTGGACAGTTACACATGAACAAAACTAAATCCACTGGAAATGCCACCGCAGAAGATGGTGACTGTTGCCACTGATATTTTTAGGGAGCCTCTTGACAAGTGGTATGTTATGCATCTGGTATCTTAATAACATAGAATAGTTTAGGTGCAAAACCTGAAAAGTTGTGAGTGTAAGAAACAGTCCCAAAGTACCTTAATCCTTGTATCGATAGCACCACTATTGGGTTACACGGTTTTAATCCCAGAGGAGTTGTCGCCTGACATTAAACTGTCCAAATAGTATTTATATCTGCTGCTGCCCTGCAAGATCACTTAACCCTGCACAGCAGTTTAAAAGTAGTTAATGACAGACCCAGCATGACTTGCCCCTTATGAATGATCACATAAGTTCGACCTGTGCTGTCATGGTTTATGGAGGAAGGCAGTTTGTCCATAGCCTGCTTCAGCCACAGCAGGTAATTTGAAATGAAATGAGACAGTTTCTACAAGCAGATTGATTTGGGAATCTTGCCTGTTCTTCCCTTTGACCCTTGACAAGTTGACACTACAAAGATTGTGACTTTAAAAAATGATTGGGTGCAAATACATTTAGGTAGATGATTTACTATGTGTTAAAGCAAGGACAGTGCATTTAGAATGGAGCTGTGAGGAAAGGTAATTGTAAACTTTAACAACTGGTGTTTTATGTTTCTGTATCTTATTAATTATCTGACTAGGTGAATCTTCTGATACCAGTAGACCAAATACTGTATCTAATAAACTATGTGTGAGTCCACAGGCTCTGGATACTTGCATTTAGAATTTTAGCTATGCAGAAATTAGTACATATGATTTAGAAATGCAACTGGAATGCTTCCTTTGATTGAGCTGCAAGGGTTAAGTCTGAAGATGAACATCTGGATATATAGGTTTCTCAATCCAGAGATATCTTTTTTTATTATTCTTTTGTAAATGCAGTCATGCAAATGCAAATATTGAAATAACAAGATCAAAGATACGGTATGTAACTGGCAAATAGTGAAATAATGAAGAGATGCCAGAGAGAGAGATAAAATCACAATTATGTTACTATAAATATTCTGGTCTTGCAAAGCACACCCTCTTAGTTAAAAAGAATTATGTGGACTTTATAAGACACTGTATGAAGATTTTATTTGAATGTCTTTTTCTGATTTATGTAATTGAATTTTCCCCAAAACCATTATGTGATTAATTGCATAATTTGAAAATAAATAGCTAAAATATATTGCTTCTGAAAAATTATCCTACAGTGATCCAGGATGGTATGCAAAGCACATGTACAAATATTGCTGAAGTATGTATCTTATAAATTTCCTTATAATTTAAAATTGAATGTTTAATTAAATAACAGTCCTAGAAAGCATAAACTTAATTTGGTAAGCCACCTACCACTAAATGTGCTATGAGTGTGCAGTTGTAAATGCAGAATGCAAAGTAAATGCTTGCACAGACAAAGTTCATCTCTCTGCAGGTCTTTCTTCCAGTGTCTGTTGAAAATGCTTTGTATGAAGCATTACTTTGAAGATGCTTATAAAAAAATTCTTATTGGTCCAGGTTCAAATTATTTAATACTTTTTTGACTGTGTCTCCACTGAACTATGTTAGAAGTATTTTGCTGAAATGTTTCTTTATGTTGTCCATTGGGTTTAATAGACGTGCCATTTAATAAGCTCTCTACCTGTAAGGATAGACTATTTGACCTTTGTGACCTGCCAGTGGTAGACATAGTATAAGATTGCTTTGTGAAATAAAGCTGTCGGTAACATCAACAAAATAAAAAATGATCGTATTCCAATACTCTCTGCTCAGTACTATGACAGCACTGAAATATGGAATAAAATTGAAAGTAGATTAGTTTTGGGTCCTAAGTCATGTTTTGACAAGATATAAGAGAGGAGAACATATCTTTGAACTTTTAGTTTTAAAGTTTTTTAATGAAAATATTTATCATTTTGTAAGGTTCCTTCTTTCTTTATCACAACAGGGCTGTATAACCTTAAAACAATCCATTCTCTTATTGTGAGGGATATAAATACTGTACTATCTTTTATATTAAACATCATAAAGGATACATGCACAGTATGAAATTGCTTGACACTTGCAAGTAAAGGACTGTCATGTTAATAAAAAGCGTATTGGAGAGGTTGAGAAATCAGTCATTAATAAGCCACATATTTTTAAACTATGTAAAGCATGTAAATACTGCAGACAAGAAGGCAGTTTTTGCCATATTTTCTCCTCTCTATTTGAAATGCTTAAGGTCTAAAGCAATAGTGGAAATAAGAATGATCATATTGCCTCTTCTCTGCTTATTGTAAAATTTATATGATTAGAAAAGAATTGAATACTTTTAATTACAATGATTAAGCAAATAAAATGAAGAGTTTGGAGGGAGCAATGCTACATTCCTATGAATGCTAAAATTTAGGCAACTTGCTTTCAGTCTTTTCTGAAGAAATAAAAAAACAAACGTAAAACCTCTCTAGAGAGAGAGAGGGAAAATCCCAAACCACTAAAATTTGTATAACAGCTACATAGTGTGGGAAATAGAAGGGAAGCTGTATTAAAATGATGAACACAGTCCTTTAGTCTTCATCTGTATGCATCAAAAATAAAAACCAAATGAATTTAAACTTCTCTTTCTAGAATTAACATCATTAACTCTTTCTCCTTGTTCAAGGACTTTTTCAAAAAAATGTGTGTCAAGGTAGTGATGTGTTTTTAAACAACTACTGGGGGGAAAAAAAGATGCCAAATCCAAAAAGTATCAAAACAACTAACCAACCAACAAATCACCAAAAGAAAAGCTGATTCTTTTTGTATTGCAGCAGAGAGCAAATTATTTCATATTACTCTTATAAAATGCCTTTTAGTTTGATTATTCTCATTTGCCTATTCTAGTCTTCTAAGTGCTCAGTTTTTAGTCCAATACAAATACAGGTTCTTTAATTTTACTTAACACTCCCCCCAAACTTCCAATTTAATGAAATGGTTTTTTTCATGGTGGATATTTCTTTTTGAAGGCATAGAAATAAAGCATCTTTTCTGGATGAAGTCACAATGTTTCTACAAAGGTATTAGTCTTAGTTTAATTTCAACAAATCAGAATATTCTCTAAGCGGTGTAGGAAATACAAGACTTTTTTATGCTAACTCATAAAGAAAAATATTAATATAAATTGATATAAATTCATGTAGAATTTCTGTCTTGCACAGTGTCTCTAAGCGAACTGTAATGATGTGCTTTTAGCAGAGTTTTATCTTCCTTGGAGCAAGATATAGCTCCCAAGTATAGTAAAATAATTTAAACCAATAACAAAGAAATGTTGACCATCCTCAAATTGTATCTAAAGTTGTTTGAAATAAAGAGAAGGAGAAAAACTTTCAGGAAAATCTACCTAATCTGTGTTGCACCTCTACTAAAGGTCAAATGCATTTTACTCTGTTAAGGCTTCATTCCACACCTGTAGTTTTGCCCTTTCAGATGGTGTGAAAGCAATGTAAATGGATTATCTTTTGGCCCCCACAGATGGTTTGAGATGCTCTGTTGCTGAGATCGTTGGAGGAAACACTGTTATCTTACTCTTGGGCTGAGATTAATCCCCATTCCTATTAGTTTCTGTGACTGTGAGCCAGGAGCCGTGTCCCCAGGAGCAGCAACTTCAGATTCATTTTGATGCCTCTGGCCGGCATTGCCCTGGGAAGTGGGGTAGGGATGGAGAGCATGGCATTTCAGTCACCCACAAACACCAGGGAGGAGTCTCCTGCTGGAAACACAATGTGCCCCTTTTTCAGTTTTCCTGGAGAGAGTAAACTCCAGGATGAGTTTACTCCAGCATAGTGAGACTGTTTCTGTGTGTTGTGTGACTTGGATTGTCAGCAACAGAAGTACATGACTGTGTTGTGGATTTACTTAAGCCAAAGGAAAAGGTCCCCATCCTTCCCCCAGGTTGTCAATCAATAGTATTTCTTGTGGCAGGAATACCTTTTTTTTTCCTTTCAGACTTATGTCCATATTTTTAAATATGGTCTATAATGCTGTGTTTTTGTACTTTGTAGTGATTTTGCAGAAGCCTGTCCTGTTGGAGGTGAGCTGTGAGACAATACACAACACAGTGATGAAGCACCTGGTCGTTTTCTATAGCATTTGCTGTTCCACTTCAACATGTGTCTTTGTTATCCTACCCAAACCATTCCTTGCCCAAATAACAGTGATAAATAGAATTGCACAGAAAATGGGGAAGGGAAAGTGGTGTCTAGCTGCCAGCAGTTCCTCTGGATTTGCACTCCTTGTCTGTCTATGCCAGACAGTTTTTTAGCTGTTACACTGCTAACCTCATGAAACGAACCACTTGGAATTACTGCTCTAGGACAAATGGACCACTCCTAAATGCTTTCTAAGAGTCAGTATTTGTCAGAGCTGAGAGCTATTGTTACAAAGATCATCAGAAATGTGTTACTTCAAACTCATATTTTTGGAAACCTTTACTTCAGTGGATTAATTAGAGGCTGAGAACACTGAAACATGATAGAGGATGGTTTCTTACCTTTCAACAAGACAGGGATTTAAGGGTCTTACTCCTACTTGTTGACATGGTGTGTGTTTCTTAAAACTTCTGACCTGTTTAAAAGCTGTTTAACCATATGACTTAATTTATTTGCTTTGCATCAAAATTCATAAAAAATTTCCAGATTTTCCATATCTGACCTGAATAATTGACTTAAAAATGGAGTTGTAAAAATGACATGTAAAACCTGATGTTAAACAAAATTTTCAAATTAGAATAGGTAGAGAGGAGAACTAGGAAGGAGTAGAAAAGGGGAAATGGGGTAGCACAAGAGACAACGGCTTAACGTGCCCTGTCTCACAGATCTAGGTCACTCGTAATGCTGCATATTACTTACACAGGCAAGTCTGAGTGATTTTGAACTGTGTCAGTATAGCACAAACAGACTTGTGGAAAACACCTGTCGGTCACTATTTTGCTTGGTCTTGGAAGAAAGCCTGGGACTGAATGAAGTACAGGGAGATGTGAATTTTTGAGTATGGATCCATTAACCCTATGTTAAAGGGAAGCTGTCCTTCAATCCATAGTATCCCTTCTGAAAAGAAACCACATTATTTCCTTTTCAGAACACTAAGAATCCTGCAAATCAACACTTGAAAAAGAATCCGTGAATCATATAGTGGGCTCTGACACGGATTACTTTAGTGAAGAGTGTTTTGATTAGCAAAGTGCAAACTCCCTTTTTGTAAGTTCAAACTGACTACACACTGCACTAGAAATTTTAGCTTAGTGGCATCTGGTTGGCCTTTTGAACAGGCATACAGAAGAGTGCAGATTAGAAGCAGTGAAAACAGCATAACATATATATAAAAACGTAATGTAAAATGTACATAAATTTCTCACTAGTAAGTATATTTATTTGGAAACTCTTCCAATTTCACTGAACGGTGCATACCTTTTTTTAGCAGTCAATTAACCTTCTTTTCTTTCCCTTTCCACCCCCTCTCTGATCATTCTCATTCCTTTTTACAAAATTGTAATAGTAGAATTTTGCATATTCAAAGGTGCTTTACTACTAATTCCTTGCTCTTGGACTTTCAGCTCAATTCTTGACAACATTTGTTCAGAATTCCTCAAAAGCTTTAAGTCGCACAAATAGAACTAGTTTGAGAAGCAGTATGAACACAGGATTTTTGCAATTTGTTTATTACGTGATGTAGACAGTCACAGAGGTGCCAACCCATCGTGCCAGGAGCGGTCCCTGTCGCACTCGCCCCTGAGGATGGGGATCGATCCCGTCTCTCCCGGCGTTTCTCCCTCGCCCCGCTCTCCGCGGCCAAGAGGTGGCAGCACCACCTGCGTGTCCGTGCCCGGCTCGTGTGGAGGGGCGAGAATGGGGCAAACCTGTTAAAATCAGTGATCTGCGTCACTGATAGCAAGACAGAGGCTGTTAATGTAAGCAAATGTGTTATCAGAGCGGTGCTTTGCTGCCTGCTCTCTGCAAAGAGAGGCACGGAAAGTCGCGCTAATGATTCGGAGCGGCGCATGTGGCGCTCTATGCGTGGAACTTCAGTGACTGAGCAAATGTGTGATTGTGTAAAACCAAATATTCTCTTACCCAGAGCAGGGTCTTGCAGTTGATAACACAGGTCTCGATCCGCCGCATCAACCCCTGACACACTCTGCAAGCTCTGTGTTCTGCTGCTCCTGGTAATCAGGGCCAGAGCAGACTCTGCAGAATCCTCTGCTGACTCTCTGCCATTCACTGAAGGTTTTGATTAATAACTTCCAAGGGAAGAAAAAGAAAAGACTTTACAATGATGGTCTGTCTTCAGTTATTCTTGTAATTATTTTTGTGAGTAGGACGTGCTAAAGAAATGTTCTGCATTTTGACCAAGCCAGATTGCTTTAGAGAACCACCCTTTTTAGGAGCTATTGCTGCTACTTAAAATTTTTATGGTTACAGTGGAATCATCTGAAATACGGCTCATTTGTGTTCTACTGAGTTCTTTTTTTTTTTTTTTTAAGGATATATGTTTATTTCTTCCTTTCCTCTGCTCTTATTCAGTAAAGTCAATGCTGCTGCTCGAAGGATGCATGTTTTTTTCTTCCTTCTGCTTCTGGCAAGTTCTTTCCTATTCACTGTTTCTTAACTTTGCCTGAATGATGGTTTTGGAGGAAGAGGCCTTGATGTCATTCTCTTCAAAGACCTCCAACAGTTTTTCACCTTTCCATTGGTAACCTGTGATACTGAAAGGTATCTCTTCATGTATGCAACTCCATTCTAGCTGGCTTCAGAGTTTTTTTTGGAGTTAAACTTGCAAATAGGATGCCTATGCTAATGTTTGGTGAAGCTCTGTTAGCAGCCTGGATCACTCTTTCATCATGTTTCTAATATAAACAAATATTAAAGGGGCTTATAAAATGCTTCCTATTTTCTCAGTCACAAAAAAATAGTGATGTACTTGGGCACTGAGAATCACAGGAAACTCCTTAGCAATGAGAAGCATGTTGCTTTTCCCTATGGATGAATGAGCTGTTCTCCACTGCAGTTTGAGTCCCAATTGACTTGGAGAGAGAGACGGGAGACCATAATGATGAATGAAGCTGAGTGTCCCAGATGACAGTGTTGTTCACTTATAAAGTACTCCAGGTTATTTACTGATTTTTTTTCCCTTCAAGGTTACTGCTGTACATAACACAGGTCAGATCTGTACAAGAAATACTGTAGTCTAAGGTGTTTCTAGTAGTTCTTTTTCTGCCCTTTCATCTCCTCCCACTCTTCCTTCCTCCTCTTCTCCCCACCCCCTTCTGTTAGAGGTAGAGTTTAGATGATGACAAACCCCATCTATCTGACCAGTGCTGGATCTGCTCGTACAGCTCTGTGCTCCTGCAGTGCACTATGCAGCAATTGTGTGTCAGCTCTAAAACAAAGTTTATGATGTTTTTGAAGACTCTGTTAGTTCTTGTCAATGTTAACCTAGGAACAGCAACAGCAATTCACTGCTCTGTGAAGTTAGTTTATGGATCTGGTGGTGCTTGCCAAGAGGACTGTAACCCAGAGATGGTGGCGTCGTGCAGAGGAGAGATCAAAAAGGAGTGGGGTGGATTTTGCAGTGATTAAAGAGCTGGGATTTTGCATGGCTTTGTCACTGCCACTAGGGTCAAGCCTCTGGTGGAACTGCTCTTTCATGCCACCAGTTAACAGCCAGTGGAGCTGAGTAAGACAGAAATGCTGCAGCAATAGTGGTTTTCCTGCCACATCTATTTATGTGGGACTTGTATCTCCCTATTTCTGAAAAGCATTTTTATTGGATGAATTTAAAAAACAGGTCAAACCAGGAATTTCATGAAGCCTTGTGATGTATGCCAGCAAGGGGTTTTTTTATTGTTTCTCTTTTGAATATCACTTTTTTCTTTTTTGAGTAATCATGACTCTGGTTGTTACTTTTGCATTATTCCAGCTGCTGAAAAACATGTTGTAATCCTCTCTTCAAATATGTTATTTTTCCTTCTGCCTTGTCTGGGCTTCAACCCCATAATATGTGAGCACTATTAACCATGCAGGTGTTTATTTACAGTGCTTTGTGGAGGTGAGGAATACTACAGAAGGACACTTGAAGTATGGGGTCTTGGAGACTTCTATGGCATCACATAGGATGATAATGCTTGGCCCAGGAGTTTCTGGCTGCATGGCCCATGTTCAATAAACCACTTTAACTTCTTCAGTTGAACAGAGGGACATAACAATATATGACAGAGGTAGAGAACTAAATTTGAAAACAAAACAAAACCAAAACACTGAAACAAGCATAAAAAAACACCACCCAAATGTGCATGTTGAGAGTCGCACAGAAGCTCTTGACATCTGTGATTTGAATAAATAACACACAAACAAGGTCATGTGCACAGCAGTCTGTGCATGTAACAAAGAGCTGTTCTTCATATGAACAGGTTTTTGTACAGAACCATGGTGCCCCTCAAATACTGCTTTGTGATACTTTAGTATAATGCTTTCATGAGAAGATGAGGCTTCACCAGTGTGATATTCATGCTCTGTATTGAGAAGAAATGCAGCTAAGTGTCGCTTGGCTTGTTCCAGCTATTTCTGTGCAGGGCAGCTGGAGACAACATTCTCCCTTTTCTTTTTATATATGTGAAAGTTGTAACTGCCTTTTTTGTAGTTTATGACACAGAGTTCTGTATTATATCTTTTCTCTCTGAAAATTAGCACTGTATCATGGTAGCATTAGTTCAGCTTCAAATATGTTATTGCTCAGGGGATTTTTTGACTCTCAGGCAAGCATTCTGCCATGGGCATAGTGCTGCTGCAGGTGGAATATCCTCAGCTTCTTTTGGGGTGTGTGGTAAAATGCATTTCAGCCATTCATTTTTTCTTATTTGTAGTTAAAAGTTTTTAGAGATAGAGTGGGATGAGTGGGGTGTTCTGCTGCTGCCGCCAGATTTCTGTTGCTGCCATAGGCTACTGATGGACCTGCTTTGGGAGTTATCCTGGAGATGGTGGTTTTTTGGATGATTGTTGCTGGTAGCAGGTCACAGTACACCATGTGATCATTCCATCATCGAGACCACTGTCACATGCTGTGCTGAGAGATAGCCAATGTCCACTTCACTGGCTAAAGTGTCTTATGGCTGCATTTTTGCCATTAAACCATCACTGCTCTGCAGCCTTTAGTAGGTATTTTGCTTTCCTTGATTTAAGATGGCAAGATTCTTCTCCAAAACTCTTCCTTGGGTGTTTCCCTTATTGAACTTAGAATTTATATTGCTCAAGTTTCTTGATTCTTCTGGGCTTGGGTCTGATGTAAATGAAATAATGACACTGTAGTATGGAATACTTTAAAGGACTTGTAGAATCCAATTTTATTGTTTATTTCATAGGAGAAGGTGGAATGAAAGCTTAATCTGCAGGGGGATGTAATAGTCCTTGGGATGAAAGCAGTGCTCTAACATTTTGGACATCTCTTTCATACCTGGCTATTTTGCAGATGACTTCTATAAGCCAGAAGTTCTTCTGGATCTCAGCACCTGCAAAATGAGGACGGCAAGGACAGTATTTTCCTGTTTTAAAATAGATACTGTACAGACTCTTCAAAAATGTAGCTGAGGACAAAAGTAGGAAGAGTGTAATTACTGAAACGTATTTACATCTCTGTGTCAAGTCTTCTTCACAGCATTGTTAAAGAACAGCTTCTTGTACAGCTGAAGTAACGGGCTACTGAATATCCTGATTCAGTTCATACCTGAGACCTGCTGGTTCCTGCAGCAGGGAGAGGGAATAAAGTGGTGTGAGTTTTATGGCACAAACTTTGTCAGTGAATTCTTGCTTTTCCCTCCTGTTGCAGGATAGACCCATTGTGGGGGTATTTTGTGTGGTTGGAGACATGGTGGTGATTTGTGCCAAGGCTCGGGATGGTGCTGATAAGGCTTTATTGCTGTAATCCTTACATTACAAGTTTCAAGGAGATTAGCAAAGGCTCGTATCTTTGGTGAAGAGGAATCTCTGAAGAAACTATTTTTTCATGTGTGGTAATAAAACTCTTCTTTCCCAAAGGACCATGCCATCTCTCTTCTCAAATCCCTTATTACTTGATGCTTTTATAGTGAGGTAATGATTTGGTTAAATTGCAGACTGTCTTAACGCTTTCTGAGAGCTGTCATGTCCTATTTTAGGATTTTTTTTTTTTTTGAAAATCAATTTATAGCTTTGTCAGCTGCTCTGTCCTGCAGGATTCAGTCATAAAAACTGCATGCATATACACATATAAGTTTATAATAAAATGTAAAATCTATATTAATATGTATGCAATACCACTAAAATTAAATTTCTAAATATACAGGG
Organism: Campylorhamphus procurvoides; assembly: GCA_013396655.1. Lineage (NCBI taxonomy): Eukaryota > Metazoa > Chordata > Aves > Passeriformes > Dendrocolaptidae > Campylorhamphus > Campylorhamphus procurvoides. The sequence continues at coordinate 2,789,723 of WBMV01006289.1, read as the reverse complement.
TCTATTGCTCATCCTGTACTGAGTGAATGTAATATTGAGATGGCCCTCTGTGTTTCTTTCAAAATTACAACACTAATTATGGAGTTGACTCAAAAATAACATAATTTTAAGCTGTAAAATAATATTCAGCTTCTGTGGACTTGTCAGTGTTTGGAAGCTCCATGATACACTTAGATTGTTTCATTTTTTTTTCTTAGAATGTACTTTATTTATATTTTATTTTTAAAATTGGAATGCTTCTGTAATTATGTCTCTTCATGAGCCTGATGTTAAAGTGAAACATGAAATATTTTGCAACTTGCCGCAATACTCTTAGAACTGACAGTGACTGGAGGTGGAACAGGATCTCTAGTCTGCTTTAGAAAGCAAGCACAGTATGTGATGCTAAATAAGAATTAGCTGATATTTTTCATGTCTTTTGTCTGAACTGTTTACAGATTCACTCTAGTGGTACCCCAGCCCACACAGAATTAAAACCCGCAACCCTATTTATTCTGTAAAAAACACAATACAAAATAGACTTTAATACTTCCTTTTACCTTGCAAAAGCAAATTATAAGGATTTTGAGTTGCCATTACTTTTGACTTAGTAGAAAAAAACATGGGCCAGTGGATACTGGATAAATACTTTATTAGAAGTATATTATTTGAAGTAAACTGCTGTATTTGTATGTGAAATACGATTTTTGGTAGGATGTTTCTTTTATAAAAACAGGCCACTTTCCAGTGACTTGGTGTGGACCTGTAATGTGAGTGTATTGAATGAATGTGTTGAATGGCTCAAGAAGTAATGACTTATTCTTCAGAATATTCATATTAAGTTCTTTATTAGTGCAGGAAAGCTCTTGTACCTATAAAATACTTAAGGCAGCGCTTGAAATTGCAGATAAAGGACATAATTGTATTCTACAGGTCATAAATGCTATGAAAATACATTACAGGAAAATATGCAATTATTTAATTTCTGTATAATATGGAAAGGGAGAAGCTTTTGAGAGAAAGATCTCAGTGCACATGCCTTGCTTTGCTGAGTGAGAAGAGAGGAAGTCCCCAGGAACAGGAAAGGGTAAGGATTGTGGAGCTTTGGTGTTTGGATTTTGCATTAAAGTTGTTGCTGGCCATGCCACTTGTTTTATTTGTTTTATTAGAGAATGCTTTGAAGTGTTTGGTGAGGCCAGAGCTGCCGTGTAGGGATCATTTTGAAGTGATGGGGATAAACAGGTGTCTCCTTGAACACAAATGGTGTGACGAGCTTCAGTGGAAGAAAGAAACCTTATTTTTACAATAAAGCATTGATAGTACACACATACAAGCTATATTGCCAAACAGAAGACTAGATGTGTCCTGAGATAATCAATAAGTGGGTTTTTAATTTAATCAGACTATCAACTTGGCCCATAACTATCCTGCAGTCAGTTGCTGAGCTCATATACTTTCTTACTGGTGCTAGATGCCAAGATTGACTGAGTTCTGAGTCCAGTGTGGTTTTATATGCCATTAGCCTTGGTTTAGTGGTGCTGATATTTAAAGGTAAAAATAAAAAAGTCATTTTGACATTCTAGGGGACATGTTTGAAAGGTCCTCTCCCTTAGCTACATCTGAGAAGATTTTGCCAGGGTAATACTCTCTGTGTTTGCTTGCTATGTTTTTAGTAAGTGTTTGCCATTGTAACAGAAGAGTGTGTTCAGAATTGAGGTTATCTCTGCTGTTTCATCTCTGCTGTGGTTGTGCTATCTGGCCACAGCATCTTGCCCTCATTTTGTCCCCTGACCTGCACGTTGATGCAGAAGTGACTCTTTTATACAGGACAGAGCAGTGCAGCCAGTGCACTCTTTCCAGAAGATCAGGTTCTCAATCTGGGAACATCCTCCTTCCCTTGTTGAGTGTTCTGGAGACTGTGCTGGCTGACAAATAGAAGAGCCTCGAGGGCCATGCTCAAGTCTTCCTCTGAATCAAGTGTCAGAGGTGGTTAAGAGATACTGACTTGCTGGTACTAAAAATCCCTTGTGTTTTGGGCAAAGCAGGGGATAGATTAGCAGTGTAAGTGTTTTTTTTTTCCCTCTTTTTTTTTATTCTCTTTTTTTCCCCCTTCCCTCTTCCTTTTATTCTGACTAATCTGTCCTTGTCTCAGTGCTGCCAGAAGGGAGTGTATAAGCCAGCTCAGTGCTGTGTGCCCTCCTTGCAGTACCTGTCTGTAAGGAAGAGGGCAGGGCAGAACTGCCCTCCTGTTTTCATCTCATTGCAGGGCCATGGATCCTCCTCTGTGCTCTTGGCCACCTTTAAGCCCCACTGAGGCAGTGCAGACTTCTCCTCTGGTCCATAGCCCCTGTAATACTTTCCATGAATTCCAAGTGCAAAGGCTTTAATAGCTTTGCAGTAACGTGAGGTACAAATGCAGTGTCTGTTGCATTGCAGAATCCCTGACAGCAATACCCAGACTGGGAATTGTAATTGAGGTCCTGTAGTGGTAGCAAGTTTCTGGATCGTGTCATGCCAGGGTAATAGACTGATTCTGCAGCCCAAAGGGAGCAAACTCCAGAGGAAGGGGTTCCAGATGGCTGAACAGGGTTCATTTGGCTCAGTTTGTTGGAATTGCAGTGAGCAAATGACTGAACTCTACTTTAATAAAGCATTGTGGATACCAGAACAAAGGAGTTGAGGAGAGTATAAGGTATGACAAGACAATTGAGCCAGGCTACTTAGCTGCTTATAGCTCCCAGGAGTATTGCTTATGTTGCTGTGTCTGAAGGTGTATCACTTACACATTTATCACGTGCTAATGCTTCAAATAAGGAAATCAGATGGAAGGTTCAAATATTTTATATCTGTATAAAAATATATAATGATATATAATATATATTTATATATATATATTCTTCTTTCTAAAAGGAAGTTATTTTAAAATTTGCAGTTGCAATAATCTCTATATGTATTCAGGTTTCAAATAATGACTCTATCCCTCAGGTTTAGTGACTGATCTTCATTTTTGCTTTGAAAATGGAGATAAACCTGCCAATTTAAAATGTGTTGCTTTCTTGAAGGTCCTGATTCTGCAATCCGTACATGGGACAGTATTTACCTGGATGAATAGTACTATTGTAGCAATTTGCAGGAGTAATTGCTCTTTGGTTTAGTAAGGGTGACAAAGTTGAGCTTTAATTTGCAACAGCTAGGACATGTGCTAGTGATTTTCTCTTTGCTGCATATAAACAAAGAGTCAGCACAGAAGTATACAGTTTAAGGTTTTTCCGTGTAGGTATTTTCTGTTTGGTTCTGTGGTATTAAAGGAAAAATGTTCTTAAGACAGCATTTCCATCGTATGAGAATGTTTGTCTAGACTTGTTAAAACAGGGATATATTTTCTCTCCCTCCTCCTTTGAAGAAGCAGAACATTGATGTCTGAAAAGTTCTGACACTTGAAAATGCTTCTCATATTGGGAAAAAGAAATGGGAAGAAAAAGTACAGATTTAAAAGAAAAAATGTTGATAAAAGTTTAGAATGAGATGCTTTCTTTTGAGGAAATAATGAAGTCAAGGTTTTTCATGGAGATTTTGCATTGACTATACTAGAGCATACATGTTGTGATCTAACCCTACTGCTTTATCACACCTCTCAATTATAGTTGTTCAATTTATTCAGATCAGTGCAAAGCCAATCACTTCTTCCTTTCATCTTTCCTGACAATATCAGGTAATAATCCCCAAACAAACAAACAAAAAACACAACAAAACCAAAGAAAAAACCCACAAACCAAACAAAAAATTTATTCTTTAACAACAGTTTCAGTTTCCTCAGCCAGTTTACACAACTTTTTCCATTGCCACTAAGAAGAAACTCCTGCCTCTGAAGAAGTCATGAGGTAGGAAAATGCTTATTCACCTTGGGTAAAACCAGAATAAATTCAAGAAACAGAATCACTGAGGCTGCAAGAATTCCTATTAACATTTGAATAAATGACAAAGAAAACTAAGCATCAAGACTTTTACTCTCATGATGAGCAGTGGGGGCTTTTCTTTTTAGTAAGATCAGAAATTCTTATTCTCTGCTCATGGTTTTGTATTTTTGTTTATGAAAGAGTAGGGGAGGGAACAATAACATGTTGAACTTCAGGTTTCTTGCTCTTGGGTGCTCAGGACAGAGACACCTAACTAAAAATGTTGAGTTGTGCTTAGAACCACTTTTTTTTTTTTTTTTAGAGAATTTCTATCATTTTTTTATTCTAGTGAAATGCAGTTCTGAGCAACAGTGCTCTTTGTTTTGGTGGCATGGCCCCATTCTAGTCTGGCTCACTCAAAGTCACCCGTGAAAGAAAGGACCTGACATTTAGAAAAGTTGTGCTGTTACAGTAAAAAGGACCTTCTTTCCCCAGCAAACTCTCCATACTACTTTGTAGAATAAGTCAACTTCAATTAGTTTTTCCATTGTGAAGGAAAAAATGTAAAATACAAAAATAACAATCAGTGTCACTTTTTCTATTGTAACATTTGTTAGGTTTTTTCTTAGACATCTGTTACATGTTCTTCTTAAGGAGATGTGTAAAATAGTACTACAGCAAGGTAAATGTGGGTCTGTTTCTGAAGAAAATACTGTATTTGACATTTGCTTGCCATATCAGCTATCCTTTATCACTGAGTTTCCTCTAATCTCTTCCAGTAAATTTAGCAAACTGGACAACAACCTCTTTTAATTAGCATTTGTTTAACTTGATACAATTTCATTTTTTCCCCAGTTTATATAATTTTGTAAGTATTAGAGGGTTTGGAGAGAACAACACCATCCTTGTGACATCCTAAAATACAACAAAGTGAGTGAAGTAGAACTGTAAACAGAAGTCTTTAAGAGGTACATTTAAAGCTATATTATTTTGGTGTGCTTTCATAGGGGAGGAGCTTTAGCAACAGTGATATTACATATAATATTGTTTCAAATTCAGATTTGAAAGTCCCTTAAGTGACTTTCAGTTCTACTGCACTTACTTAGTTGTGGGCAGCCTTTTGCCTCTGAGAATACAGGAAAAATGCATGAGGAACACTGAGGGATTGTGAACACTAAAGCTTAAAAAAAAGAAGCACAATCCTCTAGCTATGAAAGTATTAAATAAATCTCTGTGGCATTTCTTGTAAGTGGACTTTCTTGTGCATTAAACTGGTTTGCAGGGATAGAGCTAAGTTTTCTTGTCCATGTTTGCTCCCTTTCTTCTGCTGAGACAGTGGTGTACCTGCTATGATGGGAACATTTATTCAGCTGGACCGAAACCATCAATTCATTTTTGCAGAGGTCACCAAAAATCCATCAGGTGGTAATGACACTCAGTCACTACTGATGTGGCCTGGATGCAAGCCAGTGATCTAGAGGGGAAAGACAGTCTAACCCATTACCAGTCCCCTGGAGCCATTGAGGCCCCCACTTTTTGCTCATCTTTCTGCTTCTACAGCTCTCATAGCTTAATCTTTCTTTTTCTATGTCTAATGTGATAATCTTTCTTCTCTTACATATCTGCTTTTGACTTTCATGACAGTGTGGGCTGACAAACATCCTCAGCATTTTTCCTTCTGATGCAGCAGGTATTAGTAGTGCAATGGTCAATAGGGGTTATTAAAGAAAGAAAGAAAAAAACAAACAAAAAGAGCCAGAGAGAGAAGGGGAAAAACCATTAGACAAAGGGAACTCTTTATTTTAGACTTTCATGCTACTAACAACAACTCAGTGTTTTAAAATTTGTACCTTCTAATCAGAATATGTTATGAAGGTCTATTGCCTATATACTGTGCCTGTGGTAGAGAGCAAAACAGGGAAGAAAAATAGCCACCTCAGCTACTACAGGAAATTTCCTTGGGAGTTTGTGCTTTTCTGGCTCTAGTGTTCCTGGCAGTGATGTGGAGATGTCCAGAGCTGTCTGAGTGCTGAGAACAGTCCCACTGTACTAGTGGAAACCATGTCTGAGCAGCTCAGCCCTGCTGGGAATCAGCACAGCCCTCTGCTTGGGTGGCTGTGCTGCTTCTGGTGCTTGTGTTGGGTTGAAAACCTGGATGTCAGTGGGCCCAGTGATGAGAATTCAGTCAGATTCAAAGTGGGATACTGGTAAAGATTTGCCAGGACTATGTTCATTTTGATGGAGTAAAACCTATGAATTCTTTCTGATTTTTTTTTAATTGTTCCTCCTTACTGCTATACTGTATAACTGCACCCAAATGAGTATTTCTAAGAAAAAATTCAAAAGGAGCTATAAACTATTAAATTGCATAAGTACATATTCTGGAACAGGCTTTGCAGCCATTCTGAGAACACGTTGTTGCTGCTGGAGTGTACCTAGCTAGGGAGAGAAAATAATCTGTGACAAATTAATAGCTTGCAGGAGTTGCTGTGAATACTTTGGAAGGAGTATGTGTGCTGAGGTGATTTTCCCTAGCAGACCAGAGGCTATTTTTATGTGCTTTGTCAACCTAAAAAAAGCTTTGTTACTCAAATTAAGTCTTGTTGCATCACCTTGTATTAAAATGGATCCTTTGCCCTTTATTGTGCGGTATTCTGGTGAACTGGGAGTTATAATAGGAACATCTCCCCTTGTATCCTGTGCTGCTTTCCTCCCCTTCTTCCCTTCCAAATTAAAAAACCCGGGGTCTAATGTTTCCATTTAGCAGAAATTGTTTTAAATTAGCCTGGAGGTGTGGTTACTCCTGTAATCCACTGCTTGTAAACATATAATCCTGCCAATAGAACTGCACAGGGTATTTTAAGCTGATACGAAGTGGACCCATGCCAAGAATTTTTTTGTAGGAGTAATTAAGTCTATTTTTCAATGTCATGCTTTGCTCTGTGCAGCCTCAGTTATAAAATAATCCTGAAAATAATCTTGAACCTTCTGTGAGGAAGTAACTTCAAAGTGTTGGAAATTATACTACAGCAAACGCAGCAAATCTCCTTTCCCCATGTAAGCAGCTTGTTATTGGAAACTTCCTTTACTTTATATACATGAAATCTGAAATTGCTGTAAATGAATTGCTGCAAAACTAATATTTTCACCACTTCCCTTTTGCATTTTATTACATCGTGTATCTTTTTCAGGAATCATTTGCACTTATCTGTGGAGCTTTAAATACTGTCCTGGCAAATAAACATTCCATTTCAGTAAACAATCCCCAGAAATAGATTTTTACCGCAAGTAGTTTGTTTTTAATAACACATGCTGCCTCTTGGAGTTAGATTCCTGAAGGAACTGTAAAATGAATTTCTATCAGAGCATCTGACTTCCCTTCTTTGTCAACCTTTTCACAGATGTGTTGGATTCCCCGTAGTTACAGGTCAGCTTCTGTTTATTAAAAACTAAATGAAAACAAACCAAAAGAAAAAACACTTCAAAAAACAATGCAGTGGGGAGGGAGAAAATAGTGTACATATACCAAGATAGGGATTCAGATGCAAAATTGAGAACTTGAGGTCCACAGAAATTTTTTTCAAGTAAAAAATGCTGCCTTCCAAGACACAATTTCAAAATCTTGAGTGTGGTGTGAAGGTTGCTGTTGTGAAGTCAGCATTATGATTCTTGATGGTGTCTGTTTTAGTCAAAGGGTAGTTTCCACTGCCATATTGCAGTTGCCAGTATTTTTAAAGAACAAATTGAATTTCTGAGAAACTGATTTTGAATTCTTTGTTTTTTGTCCATTTGATGTTTCATGCCTCTTGTAGTAGAAGGCTGTGGACAAGTGTTTTATGAGACAGTCATTTCACTGATTTGTGTAGGGCATGCAGGTGCTGGCACAGGAATTCTGTGGTGTGGACAGGGAGGTGTGCGCAGGATCCTGCTGAGCTGGAGCAGGACGAGGTGCTGCCCACCAGGTATGTCTGTGACACAAGGGCAAAGAACCAAAGGGAATTCAAGGCAGTGGAGAAATGTCTCCCTCCAGATAAATGGGCTTTGTGTCATGCTGTGGGTTTTGGGGAACAAGAAGGCTGTGGAGAAGGTGAGGTCTTCTGATGAATTTGGAACTCAGTGAAGTTATCCAAAACCAGAGCCTGGAGCTTAGAATAGCTCAGCCTGCCTTTCTAAAGCTGAGTTCTAGGGACAGGTAGTTTTGAACTCAAATCCAGTGATGTGTTTTATCTTGCACAATTTAGATTTTATATTTTCAGATAGTTGGACATGTTTGAATAGTGATCATAAGTTTTTCCCCGATTTTTTTTTGTCACTAGTAAATTGGGATTCAGTGATTCATGGCATTCAGCACTGATATATGGCAAACAACTGAGACCACTGTTGGTTGTTCCTGGGAATCTGAGGACATTAGAATCATTTTTGCATCAAGTTAATCTAGCTGTAAGGTATTTACATCAATACAGTTAAGAGCAGGACTTGGACCAATTAACATTTTACATTTCTTCCCTCTGTTCTTTATTTGGTAGCATGCTGTGTGTAACATTTACTACACTTTTATAGTGGATGATATTCAGCTCTCCTTTAAAGTAGTGTCAAACAAGATTTGCCTGGAAGAGGTGACAATATATTCAAATCAGGTTCTGCAGAGAAAGGTCCCCTAGAACTTGCACTTTTTTACATAGGTACTTCTGGAAAACATCTAGGCCTGTCATCAGTTTTCAGAAAAAAATTCAGCTATGAGATTTTTGTGAACCAAAGAGAAAAAAATCAATCCTGTGTAGATTCATAGTGCTTGTATATGAGGATTAGGCTAATGCAGATTCACAGGCAAAAATCAATATAGATTTCTGAAATCCCTTCTGCTAACGATGGAACTGATCATGCAGTTCACAGGCTTAATTATGTATCTTCTTTATGAGACAATAGCAATATCTCTTCACATGGGCATACAAGTTGAATTTAAGCTTCACCCTGTACTAATTTTTTTCTTACTGGGAAAATATAAGTAAAGTATTAAATAATATTTGCTTGATCAAAGACTATTAAAAATGATAGGTCACTGAATAATTTGTTCAAAATAGCCATACTGCAAAGAATAGATTAACTTCTCCCATCTGTCCTCCAAAACAACAAATATAAAGAGTATTTCCAAAGTAGTGTTGTCTACAGAAGCTGCAACATTAGACAGAGGTTTACGGTAATTAGAGTAATTATCACTCAGATTCTCTGCTTTTATGGAGTAATATGGCAGAGACCTTGAAATCTGAGGGCAATAAACATTTCTCAAGAGGAACTAAGGACCCATTTCTTTTAAAGGGCTGTAGGTTTCATGTGAAATCACCCACCTTATTCTGAGAGTTACTGAAGAGCTGAAACACAGTGAAACCACTGGTGGGTTTTTGTGCCCACAGATTGCAGAATGATGCTCCAGGACGTAGCTGTGTGAAGGCACAAGGGGTGCAGGGCTGATTCACACCCCAAAAAATTTATGTTCACCATAAGTACATAGGTGGTTGTAACAGATGGGCCAGTCCTGGGAGCTCTTGCACTGCCTGCCACACTTCACTTTGGGACATCCCAGTCCTGATGGTATTTATCAGATTTCTTTCCCCTGAAAGGGTTTTCCTTCCTTAGTTCAGTTTTTCAGAGAGTAATTCTGAGTTTCACTGCACATTCTGCAGTGAATTTTGTGACTTGCAAAGGCTGATGAGAAATGGATTTAGAATATGGGATTTGAATTTTATAACCTTGATATTCTCTTAAAAGGGATCTTTAAATTGTCAGTTCCTTATAGATTGTGCTGGATCTGCAATGTTAATGGCAGCTGGGCACAGCCGGGGTTGGTTAGGATCATCTTCTTGAGGAGACCGCACTATGTGACTGCAGTACAGACAGAAATATAATTTGTTGGGTGTTTAGAGTAGTTGAAATTAACCAATTAGGCCTGAAATTGTAATTTTGAGATGTAATGTGTTTATGACATAGTGTGCAAAAGATGTTTTAGCTCATGATTAAGAACTAAAATGAAGTGGTGATAATTAAGCTCAGATGGAAGAAAACTGTCTAGATGGAAGGAACATAGACCTCTCCAGCCTTTTCAGGATTGTAGCTTGAGCTTGCCTTGTATCCTGCTATGAGGTGGCTGAAGGCTTGGTGTTCAGAGAGAGATTTTGCTGTTTCAGAGGATTTTGTTATTTGCAGTGTTATGCTGAAGTAATATAGGGGGGGATTTACACTGAGAATAAAATTAATGGACGGGAACTTCCCTGCTCTTTCAAGTGTATTCGGTGTTGTCCAAAACAATTAAATCTCTTGACCTCATGAACGCTTCCAGATACTTTTCCCATTTCCTTCCTACACCTTTCAAATATAAACATACCTCCTCTGTACTTGATTTTGCTTCTTTTCTTGCAAATTTTTACATGGTGAATAGTCAGATTCTTTCTCTCTTCACCTTTTTCACATTTTCCTTGAATGAAGTCAGTAACAGATTCTCCAAGGCAAAATCTGCATGCTCTCTTGCTTTTTTCTTTTTTATTATTATTTTGTACAAGCAATATTCTTTCTCTTTTCTTAAACTTTCATCCTGGGGCTTCAAGGTTTTAGTCAATGCTTTTCTGTTGTTCTTTGCCCATTTTCCTTCATTTTTCCTGTTGCTTGTTCCTGTTCCGTCTTCTCTGCAATAATTCTTCCAAATTCTCATCCTTTCTTCCCTTTCTTCCTGTATTTTCTCTGTGACTTCCTGCTGCATTTGAAACTGAACGGTATTGTCATGTTGATGACATCTAAATTTCCTCTGAAATATTTTCACATTTTTCTGGGTTTTTTTTCCTCCATGTTCTTGCTATCTCCGGCTTAATCCTGATCACTGTTAGTTGACTTCACCAGCTAGCTCTGTTGCCCTCCTCTGGACATGCTTCAGCCTCTTTAGCCACCAGGGCAATGTCCAGTAGCTCTCCTTCTGCACCATCTACAGTCACTGCCTTGACTCGACCCTTATCTCTACTAATAGCTTACTTGCTCCTACTTGTCATTGAGTACAGGGAGAGAAAGGAAGTGAAAATAGCAACACCTTCCCTGTTCAGCGTCCTTACTTACGGTGAAATATGGAAAGTAAGAGCTGTGCTCTAAAAAATGTAAAAGGGAAGGAAATCTGTTCTTGGCCTTGTTGAAAAGAAAAGAAAAGGGGGTAGGAAAAAATGCAAGGAGAAGCAAACAGGTATATGAGAAGCTCTGCCCAGAGGAGCTTGATGAGGAGAGGGGCACTTCACTGCCCAAAGAGCCATTGAGTGCTGCTATAGCAGGATTTACGCTTATTCCCAGTTTTGCCTGGGTCACTAATGCTGATGGTGTGAGCAAAAGATGTGCCTGTCGGGATCAAGCATCACCCCTTGCCTGACAGTCCCACCAAGCACATTGTTTTTTGCCTAATGGGAGAGGTACCTGACCAGAGGAGGTCGTGGAAAGCCAGGCTCTACCATTTGGGCAGCTGTGTGAGGCAAGGGGTGTAGCTCCTGCTACTGAGCTTGTGCAGTATAAGAGGGACTAAATCAGCCATCTATACAATCGCCTCATAGATACTTTACAATTAAAGGTTAATTTACTGCTGAAGTCCCGTAAAATAATGCATGCAAAATGCTGATGTATAGATTTTTATTGTGGGATGACAGGCATCATACAAGTAAAGCAAATCATAGCTGTCTCATGCTGCCTCTCCCCCCCACCATCTAAGGTGCTGATTTTATGTAGCAGTCATGTGAATGTTGATTAAAAGGAAACATTAAAATATTGAGCAGTAGCTTGTTAAAACAGTATTGAAGGAATTGTTAAACTTTGTCAGTCCATCTCATTAACTGTTCTCTAGCCTTTAGGTTTACCTGGTGCTACCTAGTTTATACAATATTTCTATTGCAATCATTAATAATTTCAGATACTACTTCAGCAGTTTCTAAGCTCAGATTCAAAGTGTATGTGGCACATAGTGCCTCCTGAAACCCTCCATTCTTAGCAATAGACATTTCTCTCTTATATTTACTCAAATAGAAGTGGATATAGTGGTTTTTTCCTCAAATTTTTGGTCTGACTCCTGTGACTCTGACTCCAGTAAGTAATGCCAGTAGCATGGGTAGATGGATCTGACAGGGTTGAAAACTAACAGCATGTCAGACGCTTTTCTCCAATGAAGGCTATAGATCAGAGCTAGGAATCTGCTGGAGCCAGAGAGGGTGACAGGGGAATAACATCCCTTTCTCTTCCATCGACAGGGGTAATAACTCCTGGCTCCCTAGGGACAGATTGTAAAAGCCAATAGCCAGAAGCTGTGAAGCAGGGAGGGTAAAAGAATTGAAAATTAAAGAGGGAGTGAAAATTTTGTGTAAGGCTTTAGTGAGATGTTGGAATAAACCATCAAGTGTCATTCTTTTAATTGCCTTATTGTTAATAGACACGGTTCTGGAAATGGTGGGTTTTATTAGTTTACAAAGTTAAAAGTTAACAAAATGCTAGTTAAAATTATCAAAATATACCATGCATGATTTTATGTGTAGCTAGGTATTGTATATTCTATGTTAACTTTTATAATTGAAATTATGTGGAAAAAATGTTCTACACATACTGCTTTCAAATTAAATATATTTGAATAGCAAAAACTTTGTCCATATCATTACTATATAGAGACATATTTGGAGCATGGTGATGCTATACACGGTATAAAAATCTGTTCAGTAATTCAAATGACTGTTCTATTTAGAGCTGCTATCTCTCCATATACAAAATTTCACGTTATGGAATCTTTTGCAGTTCACAAGCACTTAAACTCTGGCTGCCTTTGTGTCCACAAGGAGTGTTCTAGTCCTTCTATATTTTACTAATATTATGATACCTGCATTATACCATGAGTCATTAATGCATTTCATTGTGGAGCAGTAGCTTTTAGCAGGTTAATGACAAATACTTAAATAAGAACTGTAATATAACTTAAATAAGAACTGTAATATAAAGACAGCTCCTGGACTTTTAAGAAATAGAAGTGCTTAAAAGTGGTATTTTTTATATGAGTTGTTCTTGCTTAGTTTTTAAACTGTGACTGGTGTTTAGTTAAATCTTTTACAGACTCAGTTCACTGAAGGTGACAGAAGTACTCACTTGAGCTCAATGAAAAGTAGACATGACAGTAAATTTTTCAGTCAGAGACAGGAGATCTTGTTATAGGAGTCAGTATGGGGGTCAGGGCAGAGCCTGTTGATGATTGAGGAAAAGAGAAGTAAATTCATTCTGCTTCATGCACTTTGTCAAGTGCCAGTAGCTTACCATTGAGAACTAGTCACCCGTTCTAGTCTTACGGCCCTAGAGGTCACTCATTTGATATAAATCATAGCACTGCATAGGCTCAGCAACCTATTGCCATTCGAGATGAAATAAAAAAAGAGGAATGCTTCATTCTGAATTGAAATGACTGTGAATATCCCACCACATGTTGCTGTTTAATGCAATATGCGGTTAGATATTGATCCCCAAAATCAAGTCATTAAAATGTGCAGTTTTTGTTTATTGGAATGAAGCAATTAAATGGTTCAGTTATGCCAGACCTTACCTTTTCTGATGAAAACTATTGATTTCTTGCCACAGCTTTATAAGCGACAATGTTTTTGATTACTCTTGACAAACCTCCTTGGAGTGTTAATTAAAATTGTACCAGATGAGCAGGTGTGGGAGATCATTAGATCGCCCGGATCACACACTACACTTCATATTCTGCAGCCTTGCATAATGAATAGGGCACAAGAGGGGAAAAACAATATCTTCATCAGCAGAATTAGCATCTTCTCTCTCTTTTCTTTTTTAACTAGGTGACATTACATTTTACAGTACATGCATCTATCATCTATTGAATAGCTTCTTCTGCATCCGATTAAATTAAATTTCTTTTGAAATAGTAGATTGCTACACAAATGCAAAAAATTAAATATTCAACTGGTTTTTGTGTGAATGCTCATAAACTTGTGGTACCCGCTGCATTCTTCCAAAAACAAAGCAGAAACTTTGACATTTTCTGAGAGAAGACATTTTAATAACAGCTGCATTTTTCTTTTGTTTAACTACGTGAAGGTATAAAATAGCATGAGAACTATTGATTATACTGGTTTTCAAAGAGCAAATTATTTCATGATTTATTAATTTACAATAGATTTCTTGTCTGAAGTAATTGTAATTGGTTGATAATTTTCTTATGCTTTAATATTATGCTAAGAAAATAATGTGTTGCATCATTTGTACTTGTGTTCACAGAATACGCTGAGTTGGAAGGGACCCATAAGGACTGTTGAGTCCAACCCTTAGCTCTGCACAAGACCATCCCCAGGAGTCACACTGTGTGCCCAAGAGTAACAGTACAGGGTGGTGTATGCTACACATCATGAAGCCTGCTCTGAAGGGCTGTTCTCTTGAATACACAGTGTAAGGGGGGAAAAGAAGGAGTTAAAAGAACTAGGAAAATCAAGGATGTAGTGTAATTAAGGATGGTATGTCCATTTGGAACAGCAGAGAGAAATGGGCGAAACATGTGATCCTAAACTTCTTGGCCTGTAAATAAATAGCTTCAATTTCCATTAACACCACAGGTGAGTCATCAGCTAACTGGAAGCTTGTGTGATGTGTTTGTAGCTCTGCCCAAATCTTACTAAACTGGCAGTCTGGGGCTTAGAGGTTTTGGACTAAGCGAAAAAAACCCCAGGTTGCCTCCTCTGTGCCTGTCTATCTTTCTGGAAATTTAGATAAAACTTACTGTGTTGTAGTTGCAGTTCTCAGTATTTCAGCACTTATTTAATTTTTATAAAACTATTTGAAATCCTAGCATAAATGTAAATACAAATCACAAATGTGATATACATTTCTTAATGCTTAATTGGCTGTGCATTGTGCTTTCAAAAATCTCTCCAAAATGGGAGTAATGTTAAAAAGGGGTGTTCCTATTGCAGAATTATAAACACTAGCACACTGTAGCAATGGAAGAAGGTTTAGAAGTTGCCTACACATCAGAAATGAAGGTATATTATTGTCTTCTAGCAGAAATCCAGCTGAATAAGTTGAGTTGTCCATTGATTTTGAGCTGGATATCATTAACTCCCACTGTAGCGACTCCCGTACAATAATAGTGGTCTATATTTGAATGTTATAATTTGATCATGATTTTGAACTTGAATGCAGAATGTGTTGATCACTTTTATTTTTTTGCCTGAGTCTGTAAGATGTGTATAGTTTTAAAGTTATGTAAAACGTTCTTTAAATTAATGAATTTGCTACTTGCTGACTTCACTCAGAGGCGTTGCTTCTTTTCATTACTTTTGAAAAGGATGACATTCATTCAAATGCGTATAATTGCAGGACAATTTTCTGGAGATTTCCAATATAATTTGGAGGTTCTCCATAATCTTTTTAGAAGAAGGTATTTCTATTCCTATTATTGTAATTTCCTTTGGGTTGGACTGAAAAAAAAAAAGAAGAAAGAGGAGGTTGTTTATGAAGAGTTACTGAAATGCCATGCACATAGTATTTGCTTGGTAGCTTCAAAGTAGGTGGAAGAAGATTTGTTCCCTCGAATGATATAACATGGATACCTCTGCCACAGACAGTGTTGCTCGGTACCCTTTAGAATGGCCTTCCTGAGGCTGTTAAAGCAGAATGGAAGCTCTTATGTACTCCTGGCCCCTGTCAGAGCTGAGGTATAATGTGGAAAACCTTGGAGTGTTGCTGCCTGTGTGCTACCTTTTTGGTGGATAAATAGGTTACTGCAACAGCTTAGAGGAGTCAAACTTACAAGAGCTCGACTTTTCAGGAAAAAGGCAGTGACAAAAAAGATTACATAATCTAATAGTATAACTGAAAGAGAAAGAAGAGAAGGTCCCATACTATGCACATCTAGGGTGGGTTTTTCCATATTTTTCAATACTTTTGTGCCTGCTGAGTTGAAATTTAAAAATCAGATTACATTTTCACTGGTATTCTAGATGTATCACTTAATTTAGTAAATAATACTACTTCTGGATGTAGAAAACCAGTTCTGCACTATATGATCAACACCCTAAGAAAAGACTGAGTGCAACAATTTCAGTTTTTCACCCTGAAGTTGGAAATATTTTTTCTTGTATGTGAATGAATCCAAATAAGCTTTCAGATTTCTGCCTTTTCTGCTTCTGTATAAAGCTGAACTGAAGTGGGGGTTATGTAAAGATGCAGAATAGTAGTAATTCTGATTTACATAGTTCTTTTAATTGCGGGAATCAAAGCATATCACAATCAGTGGTTAAATGTGAAATGGCCAGTGTCCCTGAAATACAGCTTTGATTGCCCACAGAGGGTGCATCACCAACTATCCAAAACGTAGGCAACATCATATGTTGGATAGGCATGGAAAAGTTTCCATGCTTTCAACTGTTGATTTCCTATCTCTTTGGACAATTACATCACTACATTTATTAGTAACTTCTTTCTTTTGCGGCATTCACGTGGCTGTGAGCCACATTGCATGTAAAAGGAGCGAAACCTGGAATCTCTCAGGATTACTGGTTCTCTTTATTCTTTGCTCCATATTGAAAATCGTTCCTGTCAGCTGATGCTCTCCAAGCTGCCTGAAAGAACTTTGGCATAGTTTTCCTAACCTTTCAAACAGTAAAAGCAAAGCTCTACTTTGATTTAAAAAAAAAACCCCACAACAGAAACCAGAGGACTTTGGCCCAGAGCCATTAAGGATGCAGGCAACTGCGCTGCGGTCTGACAGCATATTCCACAAAGCACTGCAAAGTTCTCCTCGGGGTCCCTGGAGTGGGCTGAGGCACTTTGCTTGTACTTAACATATATCAACTGTCACCCGACGGCCGTCGGTGTTGAACTGAACACAATGGAACATCCAGATGGTCTAAACAAAGCGAACAAATGTTCACTGCTATTAAAAGCTGTTTACATCAACTTCCAGTATTTCATGTGCTGAAGTTTATATTGTGTCACTACTGGGGTGCTTAGCTCCATCCTCAGCTCCTATCAGGGATTTCTAAACTATTGTTGCTTATGTGTTAAAATAACATTCTCAATATGCCTTAAATACTTGCCACTGAACGCCTTTTTTTTTTTTCTTTTAAATAGGAAATCGGTCATTGTATGCTAATCACATGCTTTCAAATATTGTAATTGATTGTCCCATCTAATTTCCCCTTGCTTTTCCCCCAGTGCAGCCTCTTGCAGCACCTCCCCCGTGGAAGATGCACATCCTGGCACACAGCTGGTGGCTGCCAGGCCGGATGGCAGTGCTGTCCCAGCACAGTGTGCCACCACCGGGGCTCGCCGGCCGTCCCATGGAGGTGTTGGTGCGTGCTGTGCTTTGCTTTCTTTCCTGAAAGACTCTGAGATATCTACTGCTGTCTTATTAGTGATTAAGATGTGAAGATGACAAATGGACGTTTTACATCTCCTTCCTCTGACCCTTGTTCCTGGTGTCCACTTTACTGGAAGGCCAGATCCCTGCCTTCTACTTGCTAAAATAGATTAATTGGTGAGACACAAGCTTAACTCAGTCTATTGTTTTTCATGAGGCTGCAATAAAAATATTAGGAAGACTGTGAATGAGGAAATCTATCCAAAACATTGCTGTATTTTGTGAGCATGATTTCTGGTTAATTGTATACCATTCTTGAAAAAATGACCAACAAGTGCTCAAAGCATTAAAAATATCTCTTTATTGTATCTCTTATTTTTTTTTAAATCAGTGTAATTTTCTTTCAAATACATGAGTGAAAGTTCATACACAATCTGTTATCCATCTGCAGAGTATTTGTTTGCAAAATACAAATCAACTGTTTTTTCAAATCATTTTAAAGTGAAACCTAACTAGCCTTTCCTCCTCCCTACAAATATCAGATTATGGTCTTAGAGAAGATCAGAATGGACCACTAGCCTTTCCAGGTGAGAACTTTTTCCTTTGGTTTTCACCCTGTAGATTGAGCTATTACTAGTCACCATGGTAAAAATAATAAAACAGGAAAAAAAGGCACCTGAAAAACACTTTTAACTCACAAGAATCTAATATTGATGTTCACTGTTTCTTTCTAATACCAATTGTATTTATCCCAGTATATGTCATTAAGCCACTTGTTAGGGATTACACTAACTTTCACAAAATTGACAAAAATGTATGTATTTCTTCTGAGAGAGAAATCCCATCATATTTTTAGGTTTTAAATAAATAGAGCTCTGCAGCATCGTAGCAAGGCTACTGCAAACATGTTCCAAAAGTCTATATGGAGTGTGTAACCAATATTCTTTCTAAGATGTTTATAGTGTGGAGAAGGTTTTTGAAGATGTAAATGTATGAATAAACAATTGAAGCAGTCTGTCTTGCTTGAGGTTTTAAAAAACTTACAAAACAGAGGTGCTTTTATTAAAATATGGTGCTTTACAAAACCATTTCCCTTTCTGACAACAGCATATGACCATAGTGTAAGTAAAAAAAAATATTAAATTTTAATATCTGGTTTCACTATTAGTTGCAAAGGTGAAATGGCAAATAGTGCATTTTCCCTGGTGTGTTTAGCTGATACAAGACCAGTTCCTGTTTGCAGAAGCTTTGAACATGAGGTTCCCAGATCCAAATTTGGTTTGCATCACTTTTCAAGTCAGTTCCATTTCATTCTGAGCTTCATTAAATATTTAACTTTAGGCTATTGATTTGAAAATCTTGTTTGTGATATTTGCCCCCTGTACCCACTGAAATATTTCAGAGAACCAGAACAAATTCCCATGTTTTTCATGTTCTTCTCACTATTAGTTTTTGGTTGCATGGCTGAATCTCCTTTCCATGCTGTGTCTGTTTTACAAAGACCAAATTATTGGCTTGGCAAACATCCTTAGGAATAAAATTACTGTTGGTAACTTCCTTTACGTTCTGTGACGCCCATGTTGTTTTCAGAGATGCAATGACTCCTTACAGGCATCATTACCATGGAACGTAATGGAAGGGTTCTGATACCTCTCTCTGTCGTGAAAGGTCTGTGATTCACCTTATTGTCCTGAGTGTTTTTTGTCCTTTTCCTGTCCTGGCAGGTATACAGCACTGCTCTGCACGGAGGTCATCTCCTGGCATTGTGGTAAACTTTGCTTGCAGGACACATGCTCTGGCAACACCAGGGTAAGGTTTTGCACAATGAGGTTGCAGACTTTTTAATTCTTATTGGGTCATTGCATCAGAAACATATGCAATAAATAGAA
Organism: Campylorhamphus procurvoides; assembly: GCA_013396655.1. Classification (NCBI taxonomy): domain Eukaryota; kingdom Metazoa; phylum Chordata; class Aves; order Passeriformes; family Dendrocolaptidae; genus Campylorhamphus; species Campylorhamphus procurvoides. Next base: position 2,770,593 of record WBMV01006289.1, on the reverse strand, counting down.
TTAGGGTTAAACCCTGGTGACACTGGTGGACATAGAATTTGAGAATTCTTTTCTGGAAAGTCAAGCTATTTCCTATGTTATATTGGAACATGACAATAAAAGAACTGAATATTATTCTGCATTACAAAATGATTAATCTCTGATGTTCCCAATCCAGAGGGTTTCTTGCCAAAACTGTAGGAAGTGGATGCATGAGGAAATGTTTTACAATAAAGATGACATCATTAATCTTAAGTATTTCACTAAGGACAACCTTTCTTGACCATGCAGAATGATAGAGAAAGAAATATTTTACTTTATGTAAGAGAACCCCGAGAGGTATCAGGACAAAAAACTCTTACAAAAGCGCAGTTCTCATGCTTGACAGGGGTCAAGCTTTGTGCCCGGTGTAGATGAGCCTTTTGGAGCCAGATTGTCAATCCAAATGCAAGCTGCTCCGTTTCCTGTTTATGCCTGTGCAGAGTTACACATCCTGACTCGCTTGCCTTCAGCTGCAGGTTTTTCCGCACTCCCTAGGAGATTTCTTCCTTAAAATGGTTTGTTATTTATCATTTAAGTAAGCCATTGGAATTTTGTTAATTCCTGTTTTACTTAGCACATGCAAAACAGTATCATTAGCTGAAGGAAGATAAGTTAAGATAGTAAGAGTTACTGATACTACAAATTAAATGACCTTTGCAAAACAAAATCTGATCGGTCTATGCCTGAATGTAGAGAACTGGTGCCAAGTTCACAGCTTCACAGAGCCCTGGCCTATTGTATATCTGACCTCAGGTTATCAGCAGTTGAAACCTGGTCTAGCAATTTAAAATAAGCTTTTTGTATATTACACATTTACATTTTTCCATCTGTTGTAAGATTAGTTAAAAGTGTTTGCACCAGAAAAGGATATTCTTAAATGACCAGTTTGTTTAGTATGTTTCTGAAGTTCCTCCACAGACAGAGATTGTAAGAATTTTTTTATTGTTAGTATATCTCCTAGGTAATCTTATTTTTTTTTTTAATTCCTTCATCCAGTAACATGAACTGAAAGGCAAACATGAGAGCTCACAGTGCTTTATCCTTTCCTCTTAAAATTGAGCACAATGAGAAATAATTTAGATTATAGCCATGTTAGTGCTATCAGGGTTGTTCTGTGTTGGCTAAGTCATGCCTTTCTTTAGAGAAAAAGGTTTACTAAATTTAGTGGGTTTTCTTAACAGGTACCAAAGAGCTTTTGTTACTTGCCTACATGTCTGGCTTAAAGGCTAAAGAAGGGTAGTTACTCAGAAAGGAGATTGGTAATTAGGCCTTACTTCCAAGCAAACGTGGATGCTATTTGATAAAAAGACTGACAATGAGCTACGGCCCCTTTTGTTGCTTTACTGTAATTAGAAATCAGATCTTTAACACATGCTACACTGATTTATATAAACCACTATACTGAAGTTACAAAGAGTTTAGTTAATCTAGCAGTAGACTCTCCTATAAAATAACTGATATATGGCATGAGCAGTATCAGTGTATAATAAAAAGTCAGAGTATGTTGAACCAGCATAATTGCAAAGAAAAAAAGAGCATTTGTCAGTGTTTCTGGAAATTTGAGAGACTCAGGAGTCATATTCTCAGTGTACTCATTAGGAGCAGAATTGTATGAGACAATTGGCCTAGTGTCAAAGTTAATGGTTATTCTGGCCTTTATCAAATAACATAACCTGTGAGTTACTGATAGAGACTTTGGCAAAAATAGCAATGCAGCTGTAGTGAAAATGAAGAATTTCTGCCTTTAGTTACTTATTCCTAGTTTGTGAATGACTCCACTAAACTTGGTAGGGCTATCTTTACTTATTAATATGGTTTATATCAGTAGGTATCTAGGTACTTCCTAAGGACTAGTGGGTTTTGACTTAGTGGTAACACTATGAGGCAGAAAAATCTCATTGTTTGAATTTTACAGACTGAAACTAAGCAACTTTATGTACTGATTTGTGCAACTTAGTGTAAGATTACTTTGGTTTTTCCACTCCCAACTCTCAAGTGGGCTCATCCTAGAAACTTAAGTTCCAAAGACTCACACTTGAAATCTGTGTTCTGAACTTTGTGCCCATTCAAATCTCTCTCCCTCCCTCCCCAACAAAGAGAAAACCCAAGGTAAACAAAAACCCCAAACAAACCACCCCAAGCTGCAAGCCAGCTTTGGAAAAGTGATTACAGAAAAAAATCTTGCATATACAAAACTGAATTCCTTTCCTTCCAAAGGGTGATTGTATTTAATGATAGAGTAGAGCTGAGGTTTAGAAATTTGGTTTAATAGACGTTAAACTAATAATTAAATGCAATCAAGCTTGTTGCCTATGTTGTTGGAAGTCAAAAGGGTGGTCAGAGCCTCTTTCCAGACATTCCCGTTGTCTTGATAAATTTTCTTAAATAGCAGCTGATGAGAATACTTATATCTTGAGTAATGTCAGTATTGTTTCACTATAATTTTCTATTTTTATCATCATTTTTTTTCTTACATTATGCATGTACCCGATGTAAATTGCAGAAAATAGCATTTTAAATCTTTTTCCCCTCAATTGTCTTCCCAATACATGTAAGATCATGAAAACACCCTGCTGTACCTAAATTAACTTCAGAAGGGTTAAGCAGCAATTCCCTTGGTGACCATGTTCACATTGTGAGATGCATCAACACATGTTTTGTCTATCAAGCCAGAAGAATATCCCATTTAGGGCTTTCCCCCACAGTAATCAAGGCTGAAGACAGTAAACCAGCATTCCCTTCGGAGGATGCAGCAACAAAATGAACTCAACTTTTGTTAAAGACGAAGCTCTGCTACTGGTTCCTTTTTGCAATATATTGTAGCGTGACTTCAGTTTCCTACAGTGAAGGCAGCCAAGTTAAAAAGTACAAGACTGCAGAATAATTTAACAAAAATATATTGCTCTGCATAAAGCTCCTGAGTTTCAGACTTTTTGCTGGTCAAAGCTGGCCTATTGACCCTTGTCCACTCTAACTGAGTAAACCTGCAGGTCTTTGCTAAGGTATGCTTTCAACAGGAAAGGTCTTGGGCTCTAATTAAATGCAGAAGGCATGCAAATAACCTTTCCAGATGTTTTAGTTAATCTAACTAATATCAGTCTGAGTCTAGTGCCTTGCTTTATTTAGGAGGTGAAAGAATTGTTGTGAAAATACTTGAGTCTTTGAAAGTGGTATTAAAACATGGTATTTGTTTTCCTCTTTTGATTCGTACTAATTTTTTTCTCTTATTTACAACAAAACCTATTTTGCCTACAGGAAGCATTTTGGCTGCCTTTTCCTGTAAAGAAATTGGCTGGCACAAAAGCAAATAGCCTGTGGATTTGGCAAGATGATAAACAGAAAGACTGTAATTAGTTTCAAAAGATTTCTCTTCCATTTGCTGTAGAATATTGCATTATGCCTCTAGTTGAGAAACATGAATAGTAATCTCACTGTTATGCACCTTGGGATGTCTAAGTGGATACCTCTCAGTTTTACTTTAAAAACCAACCAAGTAAAACCAAGGCAAACAAAACAAGGTGTGTTCACAACTTTGTTTTAAAATATCATAGGCATATTTTTACTAAGGACACAATTTTGATACCTTCTTCTTTGTAGAATTCTCATGTGTCCTGGTAATTTGATAAATGCTAATATTTTAAGGTTGCCTTGCTTTTGCTAAGTGTTTTTTTTCTCCTTCAGAATTCTTAACCTTTTCATACTTTCAGTGTATTTTTAAATTATTGCAAAAATTCCCCTTCCTTCTCCAGTGGCTAAGCAGGAAGCCAGCAGGATACCAATACTGCTTACTCACGGAAATTAAAACCAAAACAATAGGTAAGAAAAATAAAGAAATAGAACAAATGAGAGCCACTATATTTTCTGTTAAAGCTTAATGTGTTGTGCACTGGTTATTCAATATACCGGAGCTTAAGGTATTGAAACTTCTGCAGGAGAGTTTCTGCAGAATTTGGCTCCTGGTTATTTCAGTGTCTGCAACTGAAACATGATGCGAACTACTAGTCCTGTCTGTGTACCCAAAATACGGGTAAAAAAGCAGTCAGTCAGCAATGGTAGCCTTGCAGCCTGGAGCCCATGTTTCAGGTGAGATAGTTTTTGGAGAGGTTGTGTGTTGATTAATTTATTTTTGTCATACACTCACAGATGCTGGCGTTTATGGGGCTCACCAGGCAGGCACAGGTGATGTCAGGCTGGCTAGACTTGTTTGTGGTACCGTCAATGTGTGAGGTGTCTCACTCTCCTGTCAAGTCTTTCCTGAGGTGCTTGGGCTACCCTGCATCCTTCTCCCAGGCAGAACTGCACTGTGTTCCAGGAGAGCATTGTCCTTTGCACCAGCCCAGGCAAGGGTACAACCAACTCCCCTTAACCTGCCTGTGCCGTTACAGATTATCTTAGTGAGAAAGGGGAAAGTATGCTTCCATCTTCTCTCTTTCTTCTAATGATGTGATTATGTGATCAGGTTGCCTGTTTTCACTTAAATCAAAATATATCTCCTTAGAGTGTCTATTCAAGACATCTTCTTATGCAATTACTTAATTTCACTTCTGTAACTTGCAACCCATGCCTCCTTCAAAAATATTGATTCTGAGTTCTCAATCTCATATTTTTCTCCAAAGCTGTGTACCTTTTGTTCTCTTAAATTTTTGTTTGTAAGTTCATATGATTGGAGACATATCAATTCAACATCTTCTCTCTAGACTTTGGGATAAATAGACTTCTCTACTTGCCACTGACACATGTGTGAATAACAGCTCATAACATGATTGAACTTCATTGATTTTTCATAAAAGTTTAATAAGCTGATACAGGTCAAAAGCATTGCAAAATTTGTAATAAATTCCTGGGGTGGTCTGAACAAGACTTAGAGGGGAGAGCTGACACCAGAGGAATTGAAATACATGCTGAATTACATGGATGTAAAATTACAAGGACTTAAAATTTTTGGTTAATTGTTTTGAATATGGTGCTTCAGATCATGAGATTCACAGCATTGCATGGCTCTCCTTCTTTATGTTCTGGGTTTGTTTACAGGTGATTTGCCCATAACTTCTTTAGCAGGCAACAGAGCTCAGAAAAATACTCAAATCACTTTGCAAAAGAGGAAGCCTCAGGTTTACATGCAAGCCCACTTTTCACTCTAATAGTTGACTAACATTGTATGAATGCATTCAAATCAGGTGAGGCTCCAGCTGTGCTGCAGTTTTAATCAAGTCTGGGCAGAACTGTCTAACTGTTCCCTGAGCTGGTTGCAGTATGAGTTAGGTGATGTTTAAAAATTCTCTGGGCAAAAAATTGCAGTCGATGAGCTTTCAGTACAGCAAACACTCCTGCAGTAGCTCTTCCAAGAACTTGGAGGTTGTCCCAGACCCCATCCCCTCCTCTGTGCCCGTCTAGGAGCTGTGACCACCAGTGAGGGAAAGTGAGGCTTTTGCAGCACATTGCTGGTGTTGTGCTTGTGGCTGCAGGCCAGAGTTGTAGGCTGAAGATTGGCCAGGTCAGTCTGAGGAGTTGTCCCTCAGGACATGAATCTTTCATGAGCAGCAAAACCTTTTTATGGCTTAACTTTGTTGCCTGAGAGTGCAAACTGCAAAGGAAAAGGATGTTTATTGCATGGAGAGTGACCATTCCCACTGAGGAGGGGCTGTGTCTAGGGTGGGCACTGCTCCCTTCTGAGGGCTGCACCACTGCCATGCCATTGCATGGTGTAGGTGTGGGTTCTGAGGACCTCTGGTCTGTGCTGTATGCCTCCTGAATGCACCAAGAATGGAATTCAGTGCAAGCAAGGCATCATGTCTGATGCAGTCCTCAGGTCGGCATTATCAAATGAGGTCTCAGATATAGGATATGGTAAAATTCTTCCTATTATTAGCTGATGTTTTTGTGTCACATGTGCTATATAGATGGCTACATGAAACGGTGTGGAATTTTCTTTTAAATTCAAAATCACAAAATATAGTTTGTGGAGAACAGTAGTAAGTTCTGGCCATAGGTTTTGTTGCATGGGGCAGTATCCTCTTAAAGATAACAAAAATTGCCAACTTTCACATGGATCTGATACACTGAAAAATGGCCTTCATCCACCCTTGCAATCTGGGCAGTTTAAGAAGGGAGAATTCAGTGCATGAATCCAAAACCCTCTGGAAAACATTCTATATAGGTCCAATAAAGTCCTCTAGCTAGTTCAGTGTTTGCTGTTGAAGCCAAAGACATCTGAATATTCCTTAATGTACTGAAATGTCCTAGAGGATCACTAGGAAGAATTGTGCATTTCCTGGTATGGCATACAGTTCTTAGAGGTTCCTCTCTATTATCATCTTCACTGCTGTCCTAGAGATGAAAAACCAGGCAATTCCCTATTTGCTTTATGTGCTGCCTCAGTGCAACAGCTGTGTTCCAGCGTGATGCACTCAAAGTGTCAAGTCTGAACCCGAAACTGGCGGGAGCATTCTGCAGGAGCTATAAATTCCCTCTTCCACAGAGGTTATTTCTGCACTCACCCTTAGTGTGCAGAACTTATTTCTGTGCTTGGGTTAATGTTTAGGTTTTCCTTGTAGGTCATCTTTTATTCTAAAAACTAAATTGAAATCCTTCTGTTCATCTATTAAATTTCAGGGTTCTGTATACGCTACAATATGTTTAAGAGAGGAGATTTTTTTTGAATTATAGTTCTTCAAGTGAAATGGTTATTTTCTCTATAACCTTTCCTGTCAGTGCCTTCAGAAAGGCAGTCCAGCAATCACTTAGGTGCAGATGTTTTATGATTAGTATATTAGAATTAAAATACATTTTCATATAATTTTAATTTATCTACAGTGTAAGCCAGGCTATAGATCTTTGCACAGTGTCTGTTGCTCCTAAAACACTGTAATCTGTAAGTTCCTCAGCACCTGATCTGTTACACATTTCCTTCACAAAGATGTGTCTGATGATGTTGTGATTAGTATTTATTCTGGTAGAGAGTATTTATGTCAAGATTAGGACCTGGAGATGATTAGCAGGTTTCAAAAGTCAGCACCCCAGAGGGAGTGATCTTTTAGCTATGTCAGCAAGCCAAAGTGGCTCATGAAGCAAAAAGCATCTTTTGAGCTGGGGATGCATCCAGGAAAGGGGTATGGAGGACAGGACTCTGTTGTCCACTGGTGGGTGGACAGCACAGGTCTTGACTGCAGCTTCCTGCCTTTGCTGCAGCTCTGCTGGAAGGGCAGAGTCCTCTGGATGCATGCTGAGTCCTGGACAAGGTAGGATAGAAACTCAGTTTATTTTCCATTTCTGTTCTGCAATCCTAAAATTACTCTGAAAATTTCCTCCAAGTCACTCAGGTTGGATAGGTTCTGTGTGTTGGTTTTGTCCCACCCTTGCCTTAGCTGTAAAGGGTGGGATTCACCCATGTGAAATATTTCTGTGACCTTCTGGGAAAACTGTATATGTGTGAAACTGCTTTTTTTCCCTGATCTGTTATACTGCACTTGATTTTAGACATGAGCAAAGTTATTTTTATGAGGCCTTTCCTATCCTTTGAAAATTAAGCACCCTTTTTGTTTTCTTGGCTGCATTTTCTTATGAATCTCTTACTTTGCTAATGTGTGTTACTTTTTTTCTTCTCTGCAAAGACTTATGACTTAATGTGTTTGAGTAGCATTTACCCCCTCTCTAGTAATGTTAGGACTACTTACGTTTTATGCTTCTGAAGGATTCAGCACTGTGGGAAAATATATAGAAAGCTGAGTAGAAAAGAAATAGAGGAATATTAGCGTATTTGAATGAAAGGAAATAAAAATTAAATCCAGACTCACATTTGCCTGTAAATTATTAGAATGTGTACTAGTGTAATTTAATAGAAAGTAGTTAACTGTAGCTTAGTAATGATGTACTTTGTCCTTCATGCAAACAGTATGAAACATGGTGTGTTAGGCAGGGAAAACAGTGTTTCTTACTCATTACATTAGACCATTGGAAAATAGTAATGCAAGGAATTTTACAGATAGAACCAGAAAAAATAATTTGGAATTCATAAAATTGACTTTTATCTATAAATGGAACCAGAGATGCATTTAACTCCAAACACTCAGGAAACTGTAAACACTGATTTCTGTGGAAGGCCTCTGCATTATCTTCTTGTCTCTTGTCTTCTTTGCCCTCCCTGCTCTCTTTCTCCCTTTTTCCCCCTCCCTCCCTCCCCAGCAGTTCTTGCTCTCCATCTTTGTGACCTGCTCAGCCGTCCATGGAGGTGGACCCTAATGCCAGCACAAGGTACTGACTTCCACGAGGCTGTCTGAGGGTGGAGCTGCCAAGGTGAGGACTGGCAGCACCAGCAGTGCTGGGTTCTTACTGTTTTCACAGCAGCTTTGTGGCCCCGTGTAACCTCCAGTGCCCTGAGCAGGGACAAAGGACACCCCGAGAGGCTGCAAGAGACCCTGGCACCATCAGCACAAGGGAACACCATGCACGTAGCGGGAACGACCAGAGACAGTGTTGAGGAGCCATGACCTGTGTGCCAAACGCAGCCACCTCTCGAGCAGGAGCTACAGGAGCACAGGGAGCCTGGACTCTGTGGAAAGCAGCATGTATGTAGAAATAGGCTGTGTCTTCTCTGGTGGGAGAAATGTGCTGCCTTGGACGTGTCATGGTGTTGAGCAGGGGGGAGGGGGAAGGTCCCTGAGGAGGGGCATTGGCTCAGCAACGGGGATGCTCATGGGAACTTCAGCCAAGTGCTTTAAAATTAAATATATGCTTGTTTCCTGTCTCGGAAGAGCTGTGCCCTTAGGAAACGGGCAGTGCTTTGAACGTAGAGGGCTGGTGTCTAAGCTAACTTCTGTGGTGCCAGAAAAGGAGGAGCGCACTGAGCATGGGGCTCAGGAAAGGGAATGCAGCTGAAGGATTTGTATATCTTACTATTGTTTTCGACAATAATTGCATTTGAAGTATTTTAAGTGAAATCAATGCAAAATGTATGAATAAATAATAGGACAAAAGATTTACATTTTGGCCATAAAAATGATCTTGATTAAGCTTTGAATCTTTCACCTTTTTATGTTAGGCTCCGTAGCCACAAAGAGCAACTAGAGTTATCATTAATTTTTATTCCCCTTTTCCATGTAATTTTCATGGTCAGTTGTTTATCAGGATATGGGACACTCGTCTGTGAAGTGATGGGCACCTTTCTTCATTCAAGCCCTGAGCAAAATTCCCTTCTGCCACCAGGCTTTGAGCCTGGGTGACAGGTGCTCTTGGGCTTCTGCTGTGCTGCCTCCTGTGACAGTCTCCATGTCTTGCAAGGTCTGTTGGGAGACAGGGAGCAAAAAAGGATTTGTTTGTCCCTGGAAACAGAAGCAAGCAAATATCAAAATACCAGAAAGCTTTTAAGACTTTATGTGGAAGAGGGAGGTTCAGATACAGCTTTCACGATTGCTGATATTTCTGAGAGCTGCCTATCCATGCTCTAGTTTCTGCTTTATGTTAGAGAAATGACAGCAATAGAGATTCATGACACTCTGGGCCTTTGTGGATGTTGCTTGGCTTTAGTTTTTCTGAAAGATGGTCAAAGAATGCACTTTCTTCTCATTTTCCTTCAGTTGATTTTCATTTGTCAGGAATTTTTTCTTTTCTCTCTTTTCTTCCCCTTTTCTGTTTGTTTCCAGATTACAATTCTGTTTTCTTCTGTCTTTATTTTGCTGCAGGTACTCTGTTTTAAATTTTTGTTAATTCTGTTATGTTTCAGTGGATATGCTGATTTTGACCTTTGAACTTTTGTAAAATATCCCTTCCCAAAACACACATATCTTAATAGCCTGATTTACTTTGTAAACATATAGGCTCATTGATTTTTGGTATGGTTTTAGTACTCATGCAAGCAAACAGACAGAGGAGACCTACATATTCTGTGTGAACAGTGGAATGCGACTCTTCTATCAGAGAAGTTATCAAAGCAATTATAAATTTATATGTTCTGATATATCAGAGTAATTTATTTGTATCAACATTACCTGTATTGCCAGCTGATTGATATTACTATCTGCGCTCACTATAGTGTCATAATACCATGAAAAGATGTGATGCAGACGGTCAGTTAAAGTTTTCTTAAAGAAACAGGGTAGAAATCTTTTCTTTTTAAGGGTTTATTCCCCTCATCTTCTGTAAATAATCTCTATTAGTAATTTAGCACATAGCTCTCTAGTAAGGTGTGTGTTCCATGTCATGAAATGAGTAACTAAAAAGATTAAATTTTCATTTTTTTTTCTCCGTAGGTTGCCAGCAGAGAAGAGAGATTGGTGGGTAATGTGTGAGTAATATAATGAGTGTGCATCTTGCTGTTTTGGAGGGTTTTTTGATACATCACTGCAAACGTGAGCAGGGTGTTTAAAATTAGGGGAATTTTTGGAAATGAATTCTGTTTTTTCTCTAGCACCCCTTTTTGAGGAAGGTTGACTGTCAGAAAACCTTCACTGTACATTTTTGCTGGCAGTTTTAAGGAGGAGCTGGTTGCATGCAGCATTCCTGGGTGACTGCAGAGGGTTGATGCCCTTGCACTGTGTGCAGGAGCTCAGGCCAGAAAGCAGGTAAGCACCAGCACTCCCCTCCTCCCCAGCTGTGTGTACCCCGGCACAATAATCCATGCAGTGGATTAGGATGTATTAGTTTGTAGAATGGGAAATAGCTGCTTAGGTATATTGATATTGATCAATAATATCCCTTCTGTCCCTAGCGAATGCGTATTTTTTTGAAATTAAAAAAAAAACCCCAAACCTAAATGAAACAACAACAAAAACAACAAAAAAAAATCTCACTCAAACTCATAATGTAAATAAGTTGAAAAAACCACAAAACTTGTACTGAGAGCCTTCTGGCTGTTGCTATGTTTTGGAGTAATACATTGGCCAAGATATGAGACTGCTATGATGTATTAAACTAATACATCATAAGAGTGTCATAGCTTTGATGATGTATTAATGTAATACATCGTTAAGGTGACATAGCTCTTATGATGCATTACTCAAAACATTACCAACTGGTTGGGTTAGCACACAAGCATCTGTGTGTATGAAGTAGAGTTTCTATACCTAAAACTACAGTGGAACTTGAAAAAATCTTGCATGTGCAAGAACAAGTTAGAAAGATCTGAAAGTCAGGGGCTCCTGAAGAGAGGGTTGAGCTGGATGGGACCAAAAAATTGAGGTCAGAGCTGTGTGCTTGCGAAGTCTCTGTCTGAGTGTACAGAAAACACGAGGAGGGGAGGAGAGACTGCCTTTACTAGAGCCAATGACAAGTTTTTATTCCCTTTCAAAGAGTACAATAATACGTGCTCTAATACATGAACAGGTTCAGCATTTTTCAGAAATATCTTGATGTGGGTTTTCTGCAGTGCCTTTTTTTTTTATTCAATTTGCTATTATATATTCTGGGAAAATTAGGTTGAAGAGGTTTCAGGCAGACATAAAAGCTCTTTTGTCTTAGCTTCTATTCATCAAATTTTGTTGTATATGTCAGCTGTTTGTGGTTTCAGAAAGGAAAGTAGGTGGGTTTTGGTAAGCAACGACCATCTTAAATAAGATTTGTTTTTACCATGTTTCCAGACATACCCAGTTTTGGACAAGCTTTGAAGAAGTTTTCTTATGCAAACTGATAAATTCCCCTCACCCCTAACTGAATATTAAACTTGAACAAAAGGTATTACAAAGCACAATAAATAGTTATCTCTTTGTTTTCCAACAAAAAGACTTTGTGTTAAGTGTATGTTTATCTTTGTGAACTTTCTATGTCTTGCCTTCTTTAAATGCCCCTCACTGTAGTGGTATGCATGCTATTGACTCTGTGTGTGCCCTTGAATGGACAGTATTTGTTGCCTGGTTTCATTGAAAATTGCTCACAGTTGCTCTGGTCTTCCAGTGGTACATATTTACTAAATTTAAATATTGCTGTTCAATTAATCTCTTGGTTTTGTGTGGTTTTGGGTTTATTTTTGACATTCATAGAGCTGAGTGCAAGGTTTGTGCATTACTGATTTATTTTTTTTCCTCTACCATGTTTAGAAAGAGAAAGATACAGATGTAGAATACCATTCTTTGCTGAACCTATAGAGAGGAAAGTGTGGAAATGTTTGTAGTACTGAAAAACAACATTTCCAGTATAAATTGCTCTCTTGTTCTCTATGATGAGAACATAAAGTAGCCAGTTAAAAAAGTTGCATTTCTTAGGTTTCACTCCACACAATATTTGCATAACTTACCCCCTGTTTTACATCACAGTGTCTTGAACACTAGATGGCATTGCTATTGTTAGTGTACGTGGGGAGGAGATGGGGGATGCTCAAACCTCCTCTGTTCAATGGCCCCCATCTTCCTTCCTGCCACTCAAGAAGCCCAACTAGACAAGAAAATCCTCAAGTTCACAGTTAGGGCCATACCAAGTGCTGAATTTTCAGGTATCTTCACTGACAGCTGCGCAGTCACTGCAGAAATGACCCAATCTACACAACAGAGTCCTACTACTGGGCAGTTTTGAACTGACTGTGCAGGGCTGAGATTGCACCTGCAGCAACCCCAGCCATGGACTGCCAGCTACTGTGCCATGCATTCACAGTGCTTAGCAGACTGCTTTTTGTCTTGTAGAGTTTTTTTGGGAGTTGTTTTTATGTTTGTTTGTTTGGGTTTTTTTGTACTCTGATAATCTCTGTAATATTTATTGCAATGGTTAATTTCTTCTGATCCTGTCACCACTCTTGCTTATAGCAATTAATGGAAATGATCATGTTAGTGAGTATTCCAGGCATCTCTCCTAAGAAGCAGCTATAGTTGGCATTACCACCTAGAAATGTTAAAACAGATATGCTGCATATACAGGTTTGTATCCTTTTGAGACCAATGGAACAGTGTTTTATAACATGAAAGCTGATATTGGAAAGTCATGTTGCTGTCTTTTAATAGTGCTGATATGGCCTTGCCTTTGTGTAACATTTTATTAGAGGCTTATTTATGAAAGCCTAAATGGAGAGCTTGAGGAAAATCCTGTGAAGTTGGTTGTGAGAAGTAATTTCTTGGAAAAAATTATGATGAGGAAAGTTATATTTAAGATATACTTCTAAATTTATGTTTTCATCCATCACTCTTTTGATATTTGAAATTGAGATTCCAGCAGTTTTAGCCTCAGGACTGGAATGGTGCTCTGGCGGGTACATGAGCTTCATGTCCTCCTCCCTTTGCTGATTTTCAGGCTCTCTGAACACAAAAAACACTCACTGCTAAAGCAAGGTCATAGAAAAACTGATGGAAGTGATTTGACATTACATGTTGCTTCTTCACTCTTAACATACTTCCTGTGTTGCCTCAGCCAGAGCTGGAACATGAGCACACTGTTCTCGATGTTTGAAAGGTACTGTTTTGAGGAGCTGTAAGTGCTGTGCTCATTGCTTTACCCTTTACTACATCACACGCCACCAGTCACAGGTTGATTCAGTCCATATAGATGTGTTTGAAATTTCAAGTACCCTTCTGAAACAGAGATTCCTCTGAGGAAGTAGTGAATGTGAAGCAAGTGGGGACTCTCTCTCTAGGACTTCTGTAGTTTTCTCTATCACCCACATTTTAGTTTGTCAGGAAACCTTTCATAAAGTCAAAGAAGAAGGGACAATCATTCTTACCTGAAATTTGAATGAGGAGGTCCAAAGCAGAATTTTCTTAAGGATATATCTCCAGATTTTTCTCTTCAAGGAAAGCTGTGTTCCAGGACTCTGTCTTCTCTTCTGCAGGTGGATTTTGCTACTACATTATCAACACATTTGCTTTAATACTGTAAAATAATCCATTACCTTTCACTCTGGTTTCAGAGGCTTCATGTCTTTAAAATGTTTGCAGCATGGTGACTTCCTTCCCTGCCATGGGGAAGGGCAGCTGGGCACTGTCCTGACCAGCACTGCCAAGGGAAGCAGACAGGCTCCTGAGGGGACATTTCAAAGCCGAGGAGGTGGGGCAGGGGGAAGAGTCTGGTGGCCTCTGTGACTACTGCCTTGGAGATGCACCTGTAGTAATGAAATAGCTTAGTAATAGTAGTGAAGCACAAGCTTCTAGTAACTCTGCAGGGGATATAATCTTGCTTTTGGAAACAGTATGTTTCAATGCATTTGTCTGGCTCCATTGCAACATTGCAATGGATTTGGAGAGTGAATTCTTAAAAGCCAGTGAAACTCTCAGAACTTTCATCATAATAGTAGGATGTGGGGTCCCAGCAAGTTTTATAACATAATTTATTGATGTCAGTGCTGGTTATGCATGCAAATGACCTAAATATTGTTGCAGTCATGATCTCCCTGAAAAATATCTTAAATTATTATGTGCATTACTAGAAACAGCCATATATTCCTCTTTGAAAAAAGATGCTAATCTTGGAAATCAAAATAGTTTTTTATTTATTAGCTTCAAAAGAAGTTCCTTATAACTATAACCACTGACCCAATGAGCCAAGTACCTCCATCAAATGTTTCACTTAATGATGTCTTTTATTACAGTTCAGCGACCCAATTGACTGAATAGCTGTGTGGTGAACTGTCTCTGAAAGCTCAGCAGTAAAAGTTTTAGCAGATCAAGTGCTGTGAAAGTGTTCTCCCATGACCTGAGTAGACATTTTTTTAGTGTAGTTTAGAAGAAAATACACAATAGCAAAAAACCCAGGAGAGCTAGTGGCCACCAAACCTATAAGTAGTAATCAAGGATCAGTGCAATCAAGAGAGGTTTTACAGCATCACATCTCTGTGATTAGAACTTCAGCAGCAAAAACAGAATGAGACCCATTCCTAACCTGATTGTCTTTTATTTTTTTAAATGACTTCATTCAATCCTCCCTCCTCACTCTTGCAGAAAAATGCACTCTTGTGTGGATTAACTTGTGGAGTTTACATTTTGAAGTGTGTCAGTGAACAGAAGCCAAATAAAGTATGTTATGTGAATGGGCTATGGAAATAAACTTCTGTGTAATAAAGTGAAGTGATTGCCCTGAGTCATTCTCAGCTTCTTTGCTTGTTCTAGTTGGAATTAATTACTTTTTTTCACTTCTTTTGTGGTTTGGCATGGCTTGTCATGAAGTCTTGCCTTTTAACTTTTCCACTCTCAGTGATCTGTGCAACTGGTGTGCTGACTACCTTTTGGCAGCTCAGCCTGTAAAAGGAGAAAGATTTCCATCAGTGATGTCTTGTTTGTTGTACCCACCCTACACGTGCCATGTAAGTGCTGCTTGTAAACCAGCCCGGGCTGGGGCACAGAGCATCTTTTGTAGTGTCTGAGGTAAATGGTCCCTAGAAGAATGAGGCATGGGAAAGGTCTGAAGCTCAAGGTTTTTATTTCAGGGGGAGTTCAGATCCTCAAGATCAGTTTTGTAACACAAGCTCAGTTTCTTGGAAAAGGCCCTGCTTAGTTTTACGTTAATAAGAGATGTGTATTTGGCTTCATGTCAGAAACAGGAATTCAGAGAGTTTGAAAAACCTTTGAAGATTGTTACAGCTGTAATTGGTGTGTTTTGTCTTGGGTGGAGAATTTGAAAGGTTTATTTCGAGAATATACACTCTTAAGGGCAGGAACTGTTACTCATCTGTGTTTGGAAAGCAGCACCAACACAGTCTGAATAACAATAATACTACAGAAGGTTGATAGAACAATTAAAGAGTGGAAATGATGACCTAAGGGAAGAACACTTAACTTAGCACGCTGATGACTGAACATCATGCATTTGGAGAAATCCAAGGGGAGAGAGCGAGTGAAAGAGTTGTTAGAGAGACTAATACTCTCAGAAGAAACTCTGCTTACATTTCATAGAAATTATATCAAATAACTTGAAGAAAAATCCTTTGAAACGGAAAGAGGGAATCTGTCCTCATTTGTGTTTTCTCCCAGGAGAGCTTGCCTCGTTCTTTGGTTCTGTCTCTTTCCTTCCTAAGTACCTTGGGACAGGGGGACTCTGTCAATAAAACACCATCTCCAAAGCTACATTTTATTTGTGAATGTCAGGAGATGTGCACAAACACTGCCTGGTAAATCCACTCTCCCAAGGCTACCCTTCCAGAGCAGCATGAGTGCTCTCAGGCCAGCCAGTCTCCCTCCAGGGTGGATACACCAGAACCCGTCACATCCTGACGCTACTTATCAAATATTTTTTGTGTTTGTTCCAGGTTTCAGATGTTACTGTGGCAGTCATGTTTCTGGAACAGCACAGGATGTAGGTCAGCCTTGGCTGTGTGGTACAGGTGGGAAGATCAAGGCAGCACATCCTGGGGATTTTCAAAGATTACAGGGGAGTTTGTGACCAAAGAGAATTAGGGATTCCCCGGGTTGTCTGCTCTGGATCTCCAGGAAGCATGTCTCATACAAGCTGAACTACAGACCTCATGACTGACAGACCTATTGAAATAGAACAGAACTTTATATCTATCTATCTATCTATCTATCTATCTATCTATCTATCTATCTATCTATCTATCTATCTCTCTATCTATGTTTTTAATAAAGAAAAAAAGGAGAGAATTTTTGTTCTTTTTTCTGTCTTCTGGGATATGTTGAATATGTCTGTATATATGCTTTTTTCTAAACTAGTTCTTTAAACTACAAACAAATTATCCTTTTCTTCCTGGCTACATTAGTTCGTATTGTGTTACTTACGGCTTTCATGAGAAGGCATTAAAACAAAGCAGAACAACTACAAAGTAACTACAAGGAAGAAAGCAAGGATTTTCTAGTGTCCTTGGCCTTGATATTATCACCCTAAAGTGATCACTTCCTTTCTGGAGTTTTTTTTGCTTGTTTTGTGTATATTATTGCTGTGTGTAGTTGTTCACAGGAGATCAACATTTTAACAATGCCAAAATGTAAATTAAAAAAATTATGTGAGAGGTAAGTTGGGGTGAAGCTAATAACATCAGTACAGAGATCCTTTAGTAAATCAATTACAGTCTAAATATCTGAAAATATCTGTTATCAAAATTCTGTTATTTTCTTCACAACTCCCATAGTCAATAAATGGGCAATGAAATTAAGTGTTATTAATTACTTCTAAGTATATTAATGGGCAAACATAGTTCTAGAGCAGCAGATAATCTCCAAACCTCCCTCTTCTCTCCATTTCCAGGCTGGCAGCTGCTGACACTGATGTGCTGTGCCCTCACACTGGGAGCATCAGGCTGTGCAGTGCTCGCTTGCAGCAAGTGCCCCTGTTGCCTCCCTGGAGTTGTTACTTCATCCTGAACAAAACACTACTGAGACACCATTGATGCTGCTCCGCTGGGCTTCCTGAGGACTCTGGAACACCAGGTGAGGTATCAGCCAGTTTTTCTGACAGCAGGGACAGTATCTTAAATGTGTCACCAAAGCAAGTACAGTGGGTTTTCTTTTTAGTTGTTTGTGGGTTTTTTTTCCCCCTGCAGGATGCTCAAGGGGTAAAGTTGGGTCAAAGTTTGATACATAAAAACCCCCCAAAACCCTTCCACCACCCAAAAAACAAAAGAATTCCCCCAATCCCTCCCACCCAGTTTGCAGCAGCAGCTATTTCTTGGTTATGTTGAATAGTGCTAAGTGTGATGTTGGCAAAAAAGTCTGTCTTAAAATAATTTAATCCTAGCTCTGCTGCCACTCTTCTGTTTAGATTCTACTATTAATATTTCTGTGCTGTTGTTGAACTAAAATTCTTGTATGTTTCCTATTTTCTCTCTAAAACAATGTTTGGTAAGAACTGTTGATTTAGGTCTGTGGGGCTGGTCAGTGTAAGCCAAGAGACAGGGAACTGACTGGTGACCTTGTCTTGCTTTTGGCTGGGGTTTCTTCAGCCTGGTGTGACCAGTCCAGCAGTTGCTTTCCTGTTTTGACATTTGTGTTCACTTTGCTGCTTCAGACATGTGGACAATATTATGTCCTTGACTTTTCCCACTGCCCAACACATAAGAAACTCTCTTGAAAATCCCGATATGTTGGTAAAGTTCATTTGCGAGTTTTGGTTTTGATAAAAAGAATAGGAAAAGGAAAATAGAAATGAGTAACATGAATGGGAGTGGAGGGAACCTGAGTGGTACAAAAGTAGTGGAAAGGCAGCAGGAGGCTCATGTGAAGAGCAAGGGTTCTCACTGGGATGGAAGATCAGCTGGGTTTTCAGTGATGCAAATGAGCAGAGGAGGGAAAAAGATATAGAGAAACAAAAATGGTGAGATGTGCACCAGCCCCACCTTCTTGGTGTCAGCACCTCCTGTAGCTTCAGTGTCCAAGGTTCTGTATGCAAAGGCATGCAGGTCTTGGGGGGAGGTTGCAACTCCAAATCCAGGTGTTGTGGGAATCATGGGAAAGTGGAAGACTTTGGGGAATAAAAGGACATTGCTGTGGACAATTTCAACTGAATTTGCAAAGTGAAAAAACAATTTGACATAGTTTGTGAGGCAGCTGTAGTGCTTGATTTTAAATAAAAGCATACTCCAGTAACAGTCTTCTGTTTTGACAGCATGAGTTGAATGAATTGATTAAACATAATCAATTGTCCCATGTCATGTTTTGTATCTGAAATTTATATACATTGTAAAATAAAGATGTATTTATTAAATGAAAATTAAACCAAATATCACTCACTGTGGCAGGTCCCTCCAATACATACATGATAATTTATTCAGGCCTTGTTAATACTTCAAAGCAATGATAATAATCCAGCATGTTTTATTGTTTTTTCCCTTTAGATTAAAAGTGAATCAAGATTAAATATTTATGAAACATAAAGATTCTTGTGTGTCCTCCATGTCCATGTGCTTCCTTATTACTTTACTTTCTCTTTGAGCCATTCCTCCCCCATTATCTCTTTTGCTTTCTCCTGTAGTTTATGGACCGATTATAACAGACATTACAATACCCTGTGTTTCTTACAGTGGAATCCAAACACAGACAGTGCTACAGACCTGTTCCTAATGTACTTTTGCAGTGTGCTGCTTTGGTATAGGAAGCAGAGTGCTTTGCAAAACTTCCCTTCTTTGATACATGTTGGTCCAGATCAAGTTGCAAAGGGTAAGAGAGCCGTAGCTATGTAGTACACAGTATAAACACTGCGGTACTGATTCGAAAGGTTTTGCCTTTCTGCAATTCTGCACCAATGCTCTTCTGCTCACACCAGTGGAAGGACACCACTGTGAAAGAGGGATTGAGCCATGTGGATGACTGAAGTTTGGGGTCCCCCAGGGAGCAGTGCCTCATAAAATATTTGCTGTAGGAACAGAAGGATGTTCCAGCATGCTTTAGGAATTCCCATAGGTGCTACATGTCTGTAGGTGTGCCAGCAGCAATGGAATGGCCGTCAGCACTTTCTGTTGTACAAACAGTAGCTTGTTTGGGGTCCTTCCCACAGACACGCTTTATTCCCTCTGCTGCAGAGTCCTGGTTTTACTATATAATTGCAACTGACAGCCTGGATTGGTAGTATCCAGCAAACGCTCAGCAGCATCAGTGGCGGGGTGATTGACGTGAATACTGCACAGGGAGGCTCTTGCTCTGTGAAGGTTTTGGTTTGCAGCAGCATGATGAGCAACTGGTGTTATGGGGAGCATTCTGACATGCTGATCTCAGACTGAGAGGCATTTCACCCTTTTACAGGCAATCCTGAAGCATAGGGAGAGCAAGATGTGAATGGGCAAAATTTTGACTCCAGTGCTGTTTGTTTCAGCCTGTGTTTTATTAGTAACAAATGGTAACACCCATAGTCCTTACTGAGGCAGGGCTTCTGTGGTCTGAGCTTCTGTGAATGCAGGCAGCATCAGGAGCCTGTGCTCCACCATCTTGCTGCACCCTCGTGTTTGGATTGTCCACTGGGGCATGAACAGGACATACATAACAGAAACAGCCATAAGCCTTTTAATTAATGTCAGACTTAAAGAAATTACCATAAATAGGAAACAAGGGTCAAGACCTTCTGGGGGTAATAGTGAAAACTGACTTAGTATTCCAAGTTCCAAGCTTGCATCCCAGACTTCAAGACTGTCAATAAAATGGAGAGGATTTTGTTAGGTAGAGGAGCAAAACCAACAGGTTTTCAAAGCATATTTGATGCAGAGAATCTTTGCCTGGTCCCACTGATGCATGCCAGACCAAACTATGTCTATTAAATAGCTTCTAGTGGTGCTCTCTTTAGCTGAGATCCAGTAGCATCAGGGTAGGCATGGCTGTACTCCATCTGAGGGTCAGGTCACCTTTTGCCTTTATCTTTTAGCAAAGCTTTTTCTGTTGACAAGTTGCCCTGAGAAAATGAATCTTTTTTTTTTTTTTATTTTTTTTTTTTGCAGACTCAAGTGTAATTGAATTTGTTTGAGTGGCACAGAAGTATTTGGGCTCATGTCAGCATCAGAGGGTAAGATAGCTTTAGGATCTGATACCTCTAAAAGTTTATCTGCAACTTTCTTGTTTTGCTTTTAGTTTAATGCTCTTTGTCTACCATTCCAAAGTCTGGCAGATGCACCTATACAGAATTTCTCTGGAAAAAACCCAGCAACCATATCAGAAGACAGAAATGTTGTTTGAATATTGTGATGTATGTATCTAGACTATGGACTTCAAATGAGGGGTTAATATCAAGTGTTATTCAGTATTCCAGGAAATTGTCAAGATCACCAAGTATTGTACTGACTTGACCTGTGTTACATTGAACTCACTCTTTCCATGTTTCCAATAAAAACATACAGCAGATTGTTCCAGAACTAGTGTCAAACTCAGTTAAAAATAAATCCCCTCATAATTTAGACATGTAGTGTCTATACTAAATATATTGCCCCAAAATATATCTCTTGTAAGGAACACCATCTAAAATGTATCAACCCTGAAATCTCCCCTGGATCTTCTTCAAAATCATGGTTTTCCGTTATGATTCCTAAAAGTTAAAATAATCCTTCCTCACTTGTAAGTCACCTAATCCTCTGTGTTTTACTCTGTTTTTATTGCAGCTCTAAGCCAGATTTATTTGGTTCAAGAGCAGGATTTGTAAATAACTAATTATAGCCCTGTTTTTTCCCCTTGAAGCATTAACATTTGGCACCTCAAAGAACAGCCCCTTTTAAACTACCCGACAGTTCAGGAGCAGCGGTGGATTCAGTCTCAAAACAGTAGGGTACTGCTGACAAGCTCTCTTGGACCACTTCACCTCCTGCTCTCAGAACAGCAATCAGATGAGCCAGAGGGCAACTTTAGGAAAATATTTTTCTCTAGTAGCAGTAACATCTGTCTCCTTGGCAGCCTCTGCTGGCAGTTGTGTTGGAAGCTGTGGGTTTGCCCCTGGCCCTGCCATGTATTTACATTGCTGAGAGGTTATCCTGAGCTCCACTGGATCCTGTTACCTGATTTTCTTTTGTTCTGTCATTTTCTCTCTCTGATGCTTCGGCTGCTTAACTCTTTCTGGGCAGATATAAAGTGAAAATTATGTGTGCAGTATGAGATCCAAAGTATTAATTTCCAAGTATTAAGTGGTAAATTTCTTTTTTATTAGAGATTCAGCTTTTCTGATCTGTTTTAGCTCTATTTATTTGGCTTCAGCCTAGGCAATTTCATCACTGCTGAGCTTTTGAAGGTGCCATTCTTTATATCTGTGTCTTCCACTTGCATCAAATTCTCTTTGGTGCTCTTATTTCTCCTGTATTTTACTCTCCTCTTCTGACTAACTTATTTTTGACTGGCAAAAAATAAGTAGTTTTCAGTGGCATAATGTTATTATAAAGACAATAATAAAGTAATCAGCACAGGCATATCAATATTTATTGAAATACTGAAAAAAAAATAATTCCATTGGTGATGAGAAACTCCTGGCAAGAACTGACATGACAATATGTATTTCACTGATACAGTAAGAGAACTTCAACTTCAACAAGTAACTCACTGCACATTCTAAGAGTTGCATGGATTTAAATCCAAGGCAGCTGCAGAACATCTGTAATACAAATAGTCAGACTTTACAGATTGTCTGTTTACAAACACAGAACAACTATAATAAACCAGCCAAAGCCAAACCCTTTGAATTTTAGTCTGCTTTTAGTAATAGATCCTGTAATCAATAAGGCAGCCAGAAGAAAATGCCTGGTTACAAAGTAGTTAACAATTAACGTAAGCAGGGGTTTTTTTGTGATTTGTTTTGTTTTGCCTGTGTACTTTGGGCAAGCTGATGGGATTCTTGGAAACAAAGATATGAACAAATATATGTTAATCTGAAATCGTTTCCATTAAACTGAATTGTTCTTTTCTTCTGCATCCTTATTTTAATTCTCCCATCGTGTATATAGATAATGGTGCTGTGAATAGAGTTAGCAATATTTTTTTAAGCTTTTTTCTTTATATTCAGTGAGAGTCACTGTAGCATTTCAACAGAAAAAAAAAGAGAAAATACAGAATGCAAACACTTGAAATAATGTTTTGCTTTTCTTTCAAAAGGGAAAGAATGACCACGCTTATCTTGTACGTGTATCTCACAGCCACCATCAACAGCCACCCGCATTTTACTGTTAATTTGGTTTGTTTGAGGGAGAATGCTGTTATTTAAATAATGCTTCCAACTGCCCTGTGGGATGACTGAGGGAGCTGGGCTTGGTTTGCTCGTGGTCTGTACAGAAGTACAGTTGTGCTGTGACACAAGACAGGCAGGTAGGAGTGGCAGACACAAGGCTTTGCTGTGTTGGTACCCTATCCATGGACAGAATTTTAGAGCTGATTAATACAGGCAATTAAATCAGTGTGCTTCGTACTAATGTAGATGTAATAGCTGATGTCTTTGGTATACAATGTATGAGTGTTTGGACAGAAGTGAGAGAAATGCACCTTTTCAAGTTGCACATGAAACAGAAAAAGATATAACTCACATAATTTACAATAGATTTAAATAAACTACATTTAGGATTATGAAGATTTACAGACATTTAATCAAGTGAATGATTTTAATTTGTAAAGACCCTTCTGTGTCCCTGAACTATGTTCCACTAACTTGAAGACATGCTACAGTAAACACATATATTTGGCTTCTTCATTCTGGCTATATTGTATATAAAGATGAAACCAAAGAACAATAAATTAGCATCATAATTGTCTACAGTGAAAACTATCATATACAATATAAATAAACTATTCAAAAGCCAGCAATCTTCATGAAAAAAATTAAAGTATTAGGATTTTATACAGTTTCTACAAGTGATTGTGCAGCCAATAATCTCAAAAATTAAAGTCAAAATGAAATACCCCTATTGATTTTAGTGTCTCACGACATACAGTAATTAAGTACTGGTAAAATAATTACCAATTTAAAAGAAATAATAAGGAAATCACTGCTTTGCAATTTTATCACAGTTTTTTCCCCACAGGACCTAAAGAATGTAAACACTATGTCTTTGTTAATGTTAGAGATTAATACTTTATTTTGAAATGTATGTTGATCTACACCTGCACAGTTACCTTTATGGGTAATGAAATAAGGCAAGACTTATAACTGTGGCACTACATGTTAATACTGATATCTTCATTTGGACAGAGAGAGAAGTGTTTGTTCTTTTCTAATATTTGTTCTGCAGCAGACTTTGGCCTACAAAGACACAGCAGTATCACTCTTCTTTCTTTGCGTAAAATATGTGTATTACCTAACTTGAAAAACAGAAAGTTTCATTAGATATTGGATGTTTGAGTTGAAGTTTGGTTTCCTAATTACTGATGATCTTAAAGATCTTTTCTTAATAAGCTCCATGGCATCATGAAGTTGTACAATAAATTTGTTGCTTCTTGCATCACAAAATGCATTTTAAAAAAAATTGTCTGTAGTTTTTTAACATCAGTATTTGGTGTCCTAATTTTTACTGTCTTGTCAAAACCGCTGTTGTTTGGGATGGCTAAAATATCTCCATTTCCTTTATTTGGAAATGGCCATGAATATATAGTGGAGCCGTATTTTAGCCACTGACCCTGGTTAAGTGTGTAGTTGAATTGGCTAATTTATTTTGGGATATTTCCTTAGCTGTTTAATAGCTATCCAATAACAGTAGTAGAAGAGGGATACTGCCCGATAGAACAACATGAACATGTGATAAAACAAACTTCAGAACATAGTAAGAATGCCAAGCTAAGTGGATAACAGACTTTTCATAGTTTGCAGGCCTGAGAGACCGACAGTCAAACCCAGCCTCGGAGGATTTGGTGGAGATACTACATAGCAAGTGGCCTAGGCCAGCTCTCTCTTACAGACTGTTGAATGGATGCCACATCGTTTATCACAGAAGTAAGTGTTGGGTCCTCGGAAGGATGACAGAAGATGCTATAGATGCACTTTTGCATCTACTGTAACTGTTTTAGAAGTCCTGCTATAGAGTGAAGGAATTCAGTGCAGTCAAATTCCCCACTATCTTAGCTTGATGACACGGATCAGTCTCTTTTTCACCTAGGTTTCTTCATATTGGCAATCAGCAGAGTTAAATATACATGGTTCAATTTGTCCTTTTTCATATTGACATTGGTGATAGTATCCACTTGGTAAGTTCACTTCACTCCAGTATAAAGTCCTATATAGATTCCTTTGGGGATGTGTAGCATATGATTCACAGTTTGCAATACAAATACCCTGATACATCACTTATTTACTATTAGTATTTGATTATTATACCATTTTGCAAAGTCTTAAAACCATGTTTTAATTAGTGTTGCTTGGAGCAGTTCAGAATATGTTTTGTTTTTTTTTCCTTGAAAGCAGAAGCTCTAATGGGTATAATTTATGCTCTCTTTGCATGCAGCATTTCAATGAGAAGGTTATTACATGGCACATCCCCATTCAGGTGTTTGTAATAGAGGTATTCTTCGGCCTGCATACTGATGGCCCGGATTTCTGGTAGTCGCAGGAGAAGCTGCCCAAATTTGTCTGTTTGCTGTGGGTAATTACACATCGTGTAGTCCAGCAGAGCAGCATTCACTTGTTCCTGAACACCTTCCACAAGCTGGAAGTTCTCGAGATTTTTGACATCTGAATGATAGTTAAAAAAAAGAGAAAAGTAACAATTCAGTTACATTTTAATTCCTGTTTATGAAGGCGGTGTTTCACTAAGTGGATGTATTTTTTTGCCTCCTAACAAAAGCATACTTTACAAGCTGCTGAATATTCAGTGAACCCTTTTGCCAACTTTCCTGGGAAAATGATCACAAAAGAGCTTTAGCGGAGTGTCTTGTTGAAATTCTGCATATACCTCAAATCAATTAGACACCAATGGAGTCTGAGCAAGGTCAGCTCTTTTCATAGCTTACAAAAAGAAAGGTTGAGGATTCCTAAAGTAGGAGACCATAATATATTGCTAGCAAATGAGTCCCAAGAGGAAGCCCCATCTTTAACCTAGTATGTTACACAATTCATATAATTCTGTATTAATTTTTCTGACCCAAGGTGAAATCTGTGTCCAGGGTATGATGTAGTTAATTCTAATAAAAAGTGACAGTGTTCTTGTTTCTGTTTGACATTTTCTAAATGATTCTGAAAGCCTTTGACTTGTCTAGCCTATGTTAATGAACCATCTGGTACACTCCAGTGACTGCCAAAATAATCTTCCCTACTAGAAACTCTCTAAAATATATATTTCACTGACTAATGATCTTTATAAAATGAAATCATTGTCCTTTGGATGGAATACGAGATCAGAATGGTGCCCTTTAACCTGAATATGGCTTCTGAAATCCAACACTGATTTTTTTTTTTCTTTTGGTATTGGACAACGGGGCATTTGCATCAGCACGGCAGGTACAGTTTGTTCACTCTGCCTCTGTTTGATTATCTTCTGTTTCTATATAGCAAGTCCAAGCTTGGAAATGCTGGTCAGAGATAAATGACAGTATATTACCTCGCCATTGTTTGCTGCCCCGTGTAAAAATCATTCCAGTGGCATTATTTTTAACATGTAAGGAGAGTGCAGAAGTTATTCTAAAGTTTGCAAATTAGAGTGCTGCTGGGAGAACTTGTTTTGGTTGGCATTTGATCATTTTTACCATCAGTAGAGTACCGTAACAATTTCTTGTAAGGCTAAAGCGTGGTGCTACTGGGCATAACTATACTGCTAAGAGACATCTGTTCTATGGACGTTCTTGGAGGCGGAGGTGGGGAATTTGGCAGAATTTGGTTCATTGTAAATGCCAGCCTTTGATTGTAGGGGAAGTGAGTGTTTTCCTCTGCAAAACAGGAACACACATTGGTCCCCCAATCCACCAGGAGCCTGGGAGGCTGTGTAAATTGGGTTTCACTGCACCTTTTCCTAGAAGTACTTCAAGCAGAGCAAATATTGGTTCCTGCACATAACTGCATGCTGGAAAATGAGGAAAGTGGTTGGAGGAGGCAAACATTGTCTTCAGGACAAGAGGATAGGAAAGCTGCCAAGGATCACAGTGGCAGGCTGTGGCAGCACGCAGAGCCTCCAGAGCCGGAGTTATAGGCTGTGGGCAGGAGCCCTGCTGGAATGTGCTGGCTGCCGGCTGCACTTCAGCTCCCCTCTTGCATGAGTGGGGCTCAGTGTTTCCTGCTCTGGTTGTTACTGCCTGTCCCAGTTTCACTGTGCAAATAAAGCAAGTGGCTCCCTGATTTGTGCTGCTTGTTTGGGAACTGTGGACATGACACCCACCTAAATTTTGCTAGCTGGCTTAAGGAACTCAGTAGCAATACTTAAATTATGATGGCTGTCCAACAAGAATCGTCTGAACTTTGCATTATCCCGAGTGAAGAGAACTGGAAACTTCCAAGCTGCTATGCCTGGTCCCCATGCTATTCAAACTCATTTATCCAAAGTCCTTTTGCCAGATGTCTCTGGAGATCTTTTGATAATCATGTTTTCATGAATTACACTGGACATTTTCTCACAGAAAGTGTAGCTGTTTATTATTTTAGGTACCTACAGAAAACTCCCAAAGTATTCTATAGCTAGCATAACCTGGTTTAAAAATTGGGTATTCTAAGCATATTTCTATAAAGTTAAGAAAAATTAATTTAAATAGGTTGTTTCAGAGGCAAAATGCAATCATGAATGAATTGTTAGAACATAAGAAATTCCCACAGAAATTGAATGTAAATAAAATTATGCTGGAAATTAAACTGTTTTAAACATCAAGATAAAAAACATGTATGATGATTTCAGTATCAGTATTTTGAACTTTTTTTTCCTCCATTAAAATAACTTTAAACATCAGGAAGTTTTAGAATCTGTTAAATGTTTCAACACCCTTTAAATTCAAAGGGCATCTTTCTGTTGCTGTCTGTTTTGAGTCCTAGTGTGTATTATCTTGTGCTGGCTTCTTGGAAAACCAGGTTCATTATTATTTTTGACCTCTGTTTAGGCATTATTGCATAGATTATATGTTTATTGAAAAATCACAAAATAAATTTTTGCAGAGATTAAGAAGAAACAAAATCTGAGTACTGCAAATTTTCCATATTTTTCTACAGAAATGATGAATTTAATGTATGTTTTAGAGATGCATTCTGTTTTGAGCTGTATTGATACCATACTCCAAGTCAAAAGGAGGCATCATATTTTATGTTATATTACCCTCAAACACAGGATGGGTGGCTTCTGGCAGTAGGTGTACTTGTGTGCTCTCCTGTACACCTGTCAGCTACTTGGCCTGGCTGAGTTCAGTGGAAGCTACAGAACTACAGGGGAAGGTCTGCATTGTTTTGCTTTCTCATCTCAGTGGACAGTTTTCTAAATGCTCACATGTGGCAACACATGCACTGAAGTCAGATATAAAAACAAATTAAATTGATACTAGAAGTAAACGAAAAGTAGTTCTGAGACTTCTATACCACAATCAGCCTGAGGAAATACTTTTAATGTCTTCCCTCTAAACAAATTTGTGGTGAGGCTCAGTGCTTCTAAACCAGATGTTATTATTTAACCAGTGAAGAGACACAGAGCCTTCCTGACTCTCTATGCTGAATCAGATGCTCACAGTCCAAGTGACTACAGTTTAGGCCACTGTTACACAATTAATCTGTGTGTAGACCTCTCCAGAACTGCAATTATAATAGTGGGGATGTAGATGCGAGCTGATGACCAGTTATGCATTTTGGAGGGGGTTTTCATGAAGCAACCAAGATCTCTGGATAAGACTTGTGATAAGCGCTCTCATCTCACGCACGTTAGCAATAAATACTGCAGTAAAGCAAATGAGATAATCTGAACAGAGAGAGAAGTCAAAGGGTATGTGCTGAGAGCACTGTAAACCTCCACTGTCGGCTCTCAAGCTCTCCAATGATACTTCATAGACTGTCAAAATATTGGTTTGCTGAGCACATAGTTGCAATAAAAACTGTGTTGTTCTGCTTGAGAATCACAACCTCTAGCTCTACTGAAGATGAATAATAACAAAGGAAAATAAATATCAAGTTATGCAGGTAGAACAAGAAATGGTATATTTTCATTTCTGGTCCTTAATGCTAACTAATAGTGATACAAATGAGATTAAATAATAACTTTGATTTTTAAGTAGATAGTTTTCCTGTGGTTTGGGTCTAATTTTTTTTTGTGTTGGTATTTATTATGTAACTCTGGCTAAACAGACATGATTTGTTTTTTCAAGTATTTTCTTTGACTACTAACGAGTTAACTTGGTGAGGTATCAAGCAATGCTGGTGGAACTCTGCTGAAGGCAGTGGTGTACAATGAGCGTGAAATCTGCTACTGATGTGAACAGCACAAGTCTTTTATGTTTTCATATAATTCTTCATTCATGTCTGCCTTTTAAAACTGGAATGTCTCTTATCAATCTTTACATCGGTTAGTAACAATTTAAAGTACATATGTTTAAGCCTAATGCAAGAAATAATTTTCTGAGGTTTGGATGCTTGTAAATTAAATGAGTAGGAGTAGGTTGCCCCCCTCCCACCCACACACCCTTTAAATCCTAGTAGCTAGAAAAAGTGTTTTGTGTTGCTACAGTAAGTATCAGTCTCTTAGCTCTTCTACTTTATTCACTCAGGGACTAATTACCAACTTTTTACATGAAACAGCCTTACTGTGAGCTCACAGTGGGGCACGCATCTTTTTCTATCCTTATTGAAAAGTAAACCCTTAGGTCTTCTGGAATATATTATGTGTTTTACAAGAAATAGCAATTGCTTTTCTGTCAAACAAAGAATTATTGTTCTCTATAGCTTACTTTTGACGATTAAGACAAAAACAGTATTATAGCATGTCAGGATCTGCTCTGCAGTCACCGTAAAGATCTGCCAGTATTCCCAGATATCCCCCCATTTTGATTATTTTCTACATCTGCCATAAAGCTGTGCATTAAGCTGAAACTGCATACAACATTCAGCCCGAGGAGAACACTTTTGCATATTTTCCCCCAAAATGGGTCTGGTCTTTAGAGGGGGAAAATATTTAGGTTTCAGAGAGATTTTCTCCCTCTCATATTCCAAACATGAAATACTTAAAATTTGGTGGTGTACTAATCTATAGAGAGTTTCTCTTGGTCTGGGAATTTTGAAAAGAAAAATGAAACAGAATGAGAGATTTAAATTTGAAAAGTAGAAACTCCTTAGGAACAGCATAAATATTTTCCAGAAAAAGACAGTTAAATGTTAACTGCTCGTGCCTTTTATTGGATATGTTTCTACATGAAGCAATGAAGAGATGCAAACAGAGACAGCTCCGCTGCCTCTCTGCAAGTCTTGGAATCGCAAGGATGAAATGAGGTTGTGTTTAGACCTCTCCATGGGGAGAGGGATTTCTCACTTTCACAAGGCTGCAGCCTTATAAATACTCCAGGCAATGGGACTTGGTACCAGCCCAGGCCTGAACTTCCTTGCCCCATCATTTAAGGATTTCATTAAAATCCCACCAGCCCCAACATTTAGCAGGTCTTTGGAATGGCTGATTAGCCTGTAGGTAATACTTGATATCTTCCAAACTCTGGTGAGGGTGGTGTTGGCCAGGATGGCCGTCAGGTTTGCCTGTTCCTTCCAGCTCTGCTGCATGGCCTAAGCAGCAGCATTGCCTCTGCCTACAAACTTGCCTCTGCCTTTGTCAGGGCCAGAGACAACACACCTCCTCCTGAAGTCAGGGTTCCCCTGGTGGGCTTTAGTGTCAGGCCAATTCCACTTGACCTTGAAGATGGAATATGTTGATTTTGATGAAGGTTTTTACCCCAGAGTAGTTCAAAAAAAGGGAATTAACCAGGACTGAGGTAACATTACCAAACCTTTCTCTACTGAAACAATAGTTTTTTACTATTTTTTTCCTACTTTCTGCTAGCCCTGCAAAATCTCTGGGTTACAGGACTTAAAACACAGGGAGATTTTTGATGTGTGCTAAAATATTTTTGAAGGCAAAAGTAGAGTAATGGTTGATAAAGTGCCAAGCTCTGAAAATTACCCACAATTCTCCTTCATCGAAACTAATGGCAACACCAGCGGTTCCATATAGCACATCTGTCACGAAGGCAGATGCATGTCATTCTATAGCTAAGCCTTCTTGACAGACAAAATGCTATAATGAAGGAAGATTTATGGTAAAGATAAGCTCCTTACTGCAAAATTCCCCTCAATTTCATTACAGTGGGATTGTGCTGAATATTATTCACTTAGAAGTCACGGGAAACAATTCTTGATAGATGTTTGTTAATCAGTGATAAGCTACTGTATTTAACACTTTCCAAACCTTGAAAAACCCTAACATTGGAACTATAGAAACCACATTTCTTAAGACTCCCACATCCAAACTGAAGGTGTAGAGAACTTTTCCTGTCTTTAGGATTCTTTTTTTGGCAGGGCTTAAGCTATCTGTAACAGTGCAACAGTCGATCTCTGTTTATTACGGTCATAAAGTAATTTTCATTTTCAGTTGAACATCTGATAATGGGCACATTGCTTTGAAAATCTGAATTAAATTCTGCTATAGCAAGTATTTCATTCATGCCTAAGTATTGGGCAGAACTGTATATGTTTTTAAAGTGAGAATAAGATGCATATGAGAGAACAAACTAATTCTTAGTCTGCATCTATCTCACCCCCTCAGTTTTCAATCTTGATGGACCTTTGGTTTCTTTCACAACAATTCAGACTCAACTAAAACATTTTGGTATTATTTTATAGCAATAGGCTTCTTTTTAATGCTGTTTAAAGTGTTGAAACCTATTCTTCTGTTACAAAAAGGTTGCAAAAATATAGGTTCTTACTGAGAAGCTTCTGATGTCCATTAAGAACTGTGATTATTGACTTTTGTGAGTAATTTTATAATTGCATTTGCTGCTGTTATCCCTGCAGTAGAAAGGGAGGCATGGGGAAATAAGGTGGATTCCTCTCCTTGAAGGACTGTGGAATTATGTTACTACTTTTCAGTTGTTTGTTTTCTTACAGTCCTGGTAATGACAAAGGGCAAAGCTTAATTTGATTTCTTGAATCTTTATGACTGGTGTAATTACTGAGTCATCACTAAGGAAAATAAACCAGCTTGACTTTCAACAGCTCAAGCTGAATTTACTGTCTTCAAAGTTAAACAAACAAACAAAATCTGCACTCACTTCTTGTCCTGACACCCCAGGAACCAACATCCTTATTACTTGAAAATGGGACATAAGTGATATGGTGGTCATTAAAACACAATAAAACAAGATCCTGCCAGGCCTCTTTGATGGAAGAGTTGCTCACAGGTCCTGGCCCAAAGTCCACAGCCAGCTACACCCTTAAATACAAAGTCCAGTGTTTCTCACTGAAACTCAGGAGGAAAAACTCAAGACCAGGTACAGCTGCACAGTCAGGGGTATGAAGAGCCACTTAGGATGAAACTATGGCCCAGCCCAGAAGATGCCAAGACAGTCCACAGACCACAGTCCCAAGCAGTGGTTCCACTGCTGGCACTTCATCTTGGCCATGCCTCAACTCCAGTACCACCTCCCTTTCTTTCACTTTCTCAAGCGTCCTCCATGCCTGGGATTTTTCTCCCACTGATGTCCAAGACTGAGTCCTGCTTGGGGTCAGCAATGAAACATGTTGCTTGTCTCTTGCTCATCAGGTCTGAGGGCAGTCCACCTATTGCCCAGACTTCTATTCTGTAGGTATTTTAATTCATGCTTAAGTATTCACTGATAGAATTACTATTCCACATAAGGCAGTAGCTGCTGCATTTTTTTCAACACATGACAGAGGAACAGGGATTTGAAGAAGTTGCTCTGTTGTGTCTTAAGGGAAATACCCCAAACAACTGATGTCTCCCACCATGACAGTGGGTGGTCTTAGCTATTGCTTGCTACAGGCTGTTTTCAGTGAAGGTGTGCTCCAGTCTTTGGTTTGAAGCTCTGCTGGTGCACTGAAAAAATTAACCCTAGATGATTAAGCCGAAATTTATAGCCTGCTTTTGTAGGCTGGTGGTAAGGGGACCTGCCTGGGCTGATGTGGCTTTCTGGTTCCTGCTTCCAGATTAATTTTGTGTTTGACCTAGTGACCACTTCAGGTAAATGACAGATCAATCCTAGAAAAAATGTCTCAATCCAAGTATCTCTTTTCCAAGAAAAAACTGTGTAACCACCATCCTGTGGAGCCATGCTCATATTTGTATGCCAGCACACATTGATAAACTGGGACAGAAGTGATTTAGTGAAGGTCTCACAGATAAACTGAGAAAGAAAGAGAGTCAAAACTATTTTTTTTCTTAAGTCCTCAACTAATTCCATGGTCATATATGTGGAGGCTAGAAATGTTTGTCTTTGAATATTCAGTTAGAATAAGCATAGATAAGAAAGCTAGTAGTATGTTAATTATCATGCCATCAGCAAGCCAATGTATATATACGCTTAAATGCAAGCAAATTTACTAGCCAGAGCACTAGTATCACATTTGGTAACAGCAGAAATTAGGCATCTCATAAGAGTAAAAAAAAATTAGAATAAATAATAAATCTATTGAGCCAAAGGCTTTCCCCAGTAAATTTCTGAAATATAATTTTAATCTTCAGTAGCAGACAGGATTGTTGGTGTTTTAAGGGAACTGTCTCTCAATGCCTACTGTTTGTACGGTGTGAATAGTTTAAGATGTCATAAATATTTATGCATTTCTTGGGAATGGTGATAGGGACATCATACAAAGTCCTTGAAGTTATGAACTGAGGCAGAAAGGGTGTTATATACAACTTGCAATAACAGACAGTAGGGTATAATGTTAAGAGGAGCAAGAAACAATCTATTATTTAGCTGAGAAGAAGCTGAATATTTAGAAAATAAGGAATGAAAATGTTATAGAGATTTGCTTTTACCTGGAAAAAATTTGGTCTGCTTTTGCTTAGACATTTGTACCTTTTCTGAATGTTTGGATTTATTGCTCTCATGAGAAGCTTGCACATTATCTGTCTTTTCCCTTTCTATCCCTCTTCTGCTACTCAAGTACTGTTTAAAATAGGAATAAGGGACCAGATTAATCTCAGAGGTATTTCTACTGCTGCCACTGGAACTACACCAAGGGGTGATACAGTCTGAAAAGAAGAAATATAAATATTTTCTGGAAAAATATAGAATACAAACTTCTACTGAGTTTAAAACACAGAAATGCAGCTGCCACTGAAACCCTTTTGAGTAGCAGGCTGTATCCTTTTATAAAGCCCATCTGTCTCTGCAGAGTATAAAAAATGCATGATCATAAAAAGCAGTACTCCTTAGGGGAAAAATCTCTCTGTACTAATCTTGTAGTCACTTTACAAAACAGTTTTTAATCCCAAATTTGCATTTGATTTTCAGTCAGGAACTTTTGTGGTTTTTGCAAAGTTTTCTTATTCCATTAGAATAAGATATGAAGTACAGTTTGTTCAGGTGGCAAGTCCAGACTATGAATAAACCAGCGTTATCATATGAAAGAGAATTAAACAGGCAGATCCAAGTGGGGATATATTAAGCCAAATTTAAGCTCCAGTAGTTGAATTTAGCCTGTACTAGATGTCTGGTTTGCCTCAGGATATATCCAGCTTTCCAGCTAATCGACTGAGGAAAACTGCCTCAGGTATGATAAAATTTACAAGAGAGCTCAGTCGAATAGCTCTTGTTATAAATACTAGCTTAAAGGCATTTTTCTGGTCTTTGGGATCAGGACTGTATTTGCATTTAATTATTATATTTCAAACTTTTTTGAACTTGGTTAAAATTATTACACTAGCCAGTTATATAATTAGAGTGCTTTCCAGATAAGGGTAGAACTTCATACCACTTTTTTATTACTTGGTGAATTTTGTTTGGCTTTATTCTTTTGTTTAGATCCAAAGTCCCACAGGAGCACAAATTATTACTGTGTTTTCTCATTGAAAAAAAAGGAGAGATAGTCAAGCAAGGGTGTTTTAGTGATGTGCTAATCTAAGAGGTACAATAGTTTGCTATGATTATCTGTCAACGTAAATGACAAATAATTCAGAGTTTTAAGCTTTTTCTACTATTTTCAGACAAAACTTAGTGTAAGACAACTAATACTCTTTTAGACATTGATTTAAAAAACACGGTTTTCCTCTTTTCTGAGACTTTTCAAGACACACAAGTATTTGAGCTGATGGGTTTTTTCCCCTTGAACTAAGCTGTGTTAGTGGAAGCTAATTCTAGTTGAGAAAGAAGGTGAAAAACATAATCACCTCTGCCTCTGTGAGATGACAAGTGGAAATCAGTAACAAAAGCATTTTCTGATATAATTGTGTTGAAACAACATAAAGCAAAATGCATTCGTTTAATTGCTCAGTGCTGAAAGCAGTACGGTAGAAACAAATATGTTACTCCTATTATGCCAAAATTTGAATTTTGCTATTATTAGTAAATACTTTGGGCAGTTGCATTTCTATGTAAATGTAACTACAGATGACTCATGAGGCCATTGATGGTATGTGAAACTGATGTTATTTCAATTCCCTATCAAATTAGCATTGACAAAAAAACTTGCTGGCATCGATGAAAAGATCCAGTGAGATTGGTCCCATCTTATTCATGCATGTTCCACTCCTCAGATCGCTACCACACCTGACTGCAGCAGCCCAAGGATTTGCTTAAATGCAACACACCTGGCCCTGGTGCTCCTCACTGAGTGATGGCAGAGCTGGTGGCCCTGAGACAGCTCCTGTCCTGTCCCCCTGGCTGGCCCAGGCTGCTGGCCCTCCTGCCAGCTGGTGCAAAATAGAAACCCTTTGTTTTCTCGTACTCCCAGTCTTGCTTTCATGGACAGTAAACACAACTAAGGTACATAATTTTCTGCTGAAGTATTTCAAAGCTTATTGTTTCTGACATTGTGTATTGATCTGAGTGGAAGCTGCGAATGTCACTTTTTACTGTAACAGATGTCTGAGCTTAGTTGTGGAAGTGGTTTGGCAAGTGAGAGTGACAGAAACCCAAATGGGACTTTGCAAACTACACTGGAACTCTGCAAGTGTGAGGGCTGCCTGCAGGAAACACTGGGGAGGCATCTAGGTGTGTGTCAGCCTTTGGACTCTTCCCCGAAGACTTGGATGTGTTCTTCATCCTTATGCTTACACTTTTAAACATACAGTATGAAAGCTAAAGAAAAGTCCACTTGAAAGTCTCTCTGGCAACATGGTTACTAACCAGTTAAACAGATAGTGTAAGAGTGTGGAATAGAGCAAATACCCTTACACCTGCCTTTCGAATGTGAAGTTCTTAGGACAGAGCTTTATTTCTCAGCTACCTCTGATTTCTTGTCAGGAGGTCCTGATCAGAAAGGACTGGTAAGGTTGTGCCTCCACATTTTAAACATTTCAATTGCTCAGTAAAGAACAGCAGAAATAGGTAAACTCGGTATTTGTGCTCACTGCTCAGCTCAGACTGCAATGTTTGGTCAGATACAGATCAAATTCTTCCATGAATTATACAGTCATAGGATTAAGGTGCTTCAGGTCCCCATTAGCTAAGAAATGGTGCTTTCCTGTAGCCTCACAGCCACGGCCAACAGTGGGATATACATTTGGCAGGATACAATTCGTGTAAGTACACATGTGCATCCTCATGCTTTAGTTTCATGAAAATCCACAGGCGTTCAAATTTCGTATTGGCATCAAACACTGCATTTATAGTTGTAAATCACCATAATCTCAAAATGCCAAAGTAACCACCAACTCCTGCATCAGAGCTGCCCACCAGCCATGGGGAAACAACCTGAAATGCTAAATGACCTGAACTTGTTCAAGGCAATGCATTTTTGTTCTTGCTGTTGTTCTTGCCTTTCTTCATTTACATTCACTAATTGGAATTTAATTTGTTCCAAGAGGTAAATAAATATATTTAAACCAAAAATTATACTATTTTTTCCAAACTGTGTGTTGAAAAGCAACTCAGTGCTTCTCCCAGTGCACAGTCCTAGGAGCACCTCTGAGTGTGTGGCAACGCTGTAGTGCCTCTTCCAACTCTATCCCACCTGTGTGTTTAGCACAGAGATTATTGGTCTGTTCACTTTAAAATCAGCTTGTTTTGACTAGTAAGGTAGACGAGTTCAATGAATATTAACAGAATTCTTACCACTTCTGTCCAACCAAGCCTAATAAGTTTACAGCTAAGCATAGTCCAGCAGTTTATTTTGATATTAATTTCCCATGTTAGCCTTAGGTTAAAAAAAAATACACAGATCACAGTACAGAAAGTACAAATCAAGGCTGACACTTGGGAAAAATTATCACATATTGGAAAAACTTGACACAGAATCCAGCGGTGTCAAAAATCCTAGATATTTGTTGTTTCAAATTTACACATTCTTCATTTAGACCAAAGTAACAGACATCTACAGTGTACCTTATTGCTGGTGACTATTTAACAGCTAGGTGCTCTCACAGCATGGTACTCTATGTGCACAGTAATGAAAGTTCACTATTGATTTTTCTGTAGCTGCTTGTAACTATTATAGTTGATACATCAATAGAAAAAGAAAGCACAATGTTTCACAGGAGGCAGAAAATCAGAGAATACATGATGCCGTGACAGTAAATCATGGCATAATCTCAAGAAATGATAGATGGTTACTGCTAACTTGAAACCCATGGCTTTCTCTGAAAAGACTAACCTATAATCGCCCAATATGTTCTAACAGAGTGACTGCCCATAATAGTGGTAAAGGACACAACACAATGTTTCATCTCCAGAATAATGGCTTCCACGAACTAGGTAGTTGTGGTGGAATTTGTTTTGTGTGTTACTGGGAGGGGAAAAGAGCAGTTGGAATGCTGTTTAGACTAATACTTACAGGTTGTAGGAAAACGAATTTCTTTTTCAGAAAAGAGCAAAGAAGAGTTTTGTTTAAAAAAGAAAAAAATAGAAGTTGTCATTAATTTTTAACTTGCAAAAGTCTGCAGTTAGTTGAAAAGGACATGCAAAAGAGCTGATTATTCTTAAGATCAAAATATTGGAGCTGTTTTGTCAAGAAAGGCAAAGGCAGAGAAAATACATTTACTATAGCTGTTTCCAGTTCCACAGCATCCTGAAAGGGACCCAAAGGCACGTAAGTAATTGAAAGCTCATTTTAGTGTCTGCTTCTCTCTGCTGCATTTTTGAGGGGCACAATGATCTCTGAATTTTACAGTATGCCTAGTGAATTTTTAACAGGAAAGTTCTTAATTGCTTTGTTCCCTCTTTACTCCCTGGCTCATCTCTTGGAGCTTTATCTATGGTTTTTATTAATTGTGAGCATCTTTTTTCGTGTCTCAAAACAGAAAGGGAGGAAGAAAAGCAGGTAAGCACTGGCCAGCTGGAGCACAGTGTGCAGTCTAGATGACACTGCTCCCACAGTAACCTCTTAGCAATGTTC
This sequence comes from Campylorhamphus procurvoides, assembly GCA_013396655.1. Taxonomy (NCBI): domain Eukaryota; kingdom Metazoa; phylum Chordata; class Aves; order Passeriformes; family Dendrocolaptidae; genus Campylorhamphus; species Campylorhamphus procurvoides. Next base: position 2,732,829 of record WBMV01006289.1, on the reverse strand, counting down.
CTCTCTGAAAGATATTTCCAGTGTGCAGAGTTGTTTTCCAGAGCTAATATAGGGCATGCAATTCTGATACCTGTCCATTCCAACCTTGCTGGTGACTGCATTCTGTAAAGACAAATCTGTTTCAGAAGAGATGGTCTTAGATGAGAATAAAGGACTTTCTCAAGCTACGGCAGATACACAGCCTGCCTCAGATAGGGCTTGAAGCACAGTGGATTTGTTCTCCCTGGGCAGTGGTCTTTCCCTTGACGAAAGACAGGATAGCATTGTCTATCTTGTCCCAAGCAGTTGACTGATCTCTGTTACATATTTTGGTGTTGGAGAAGAAAAGTGCTGTTGTGGTGTCATTCCCCATTCTGATGCTGAAATCTTTCTCTTTTCTGAGACAAGACTTTCCTTCACTCGGCAAGCAGAGGTGTCGCACAACACAATTCTAATGTACATAAAACCCCCCCAGTAGTGAGGATGATATTAAATGTATGATTTTCCTTATTAGTCTTTGAAAAACCTTATCAAGAAGAACCCTTGAAATATCCTTACTATGATAGCCATGTGTAAATTAAATTTTTGTAAGCCACATGGACGGTTTTGAGTCTTACTCCTTCAGTTTGTCACATGCTCAATGGCTCTGCACAGAGCAATGCTGGAAACTCCTGCTCTGAGAGGTTCATCCAGTCTTGGTAGCAGCTTTTCCAGAGCCTAAGGAGTTGCTTTTTTTGTCCTGCTCCCCTTTCCTGGGACACACTCCAAGTCATGAGCTGGGGAAATAGTTTCTGCACTGTCCCCTTCTGTCTCACAATTCATGATTCCAGCTGCATTCAAGGCTGGGCTATAAAGTTTGTTTCTGAATTTTCCTTCATTGTTTCTTTCCTTGTTGCTTCTGGGTCCTCCCTTTTCACCCCTGGCTTGGCTTTGATCACAGTTCCATGGTTTCTCATTCCTTCCTGGTCTTTTCCCCCTGTTTTCTTGACTCCCATCTCAAGCCCTACAGTCTCTCTCTGTTCCTCTGATCCACACCATTGCTGTCCCTTTTTTTCATCAACTGCTCCTTATCCCTGCTCTGCCCAGGTGGCCTCTTCTTGCATTGCTCTTGTGCATCCTTGTTTTCACCTGGCCTGTTTAATTCTCCTGTGACTGCTTTTCATCATGCTTTACAGTATTTTACCTCTTTCTTTTAATGCCCTCAGAGACAGCCTTGCTTTTGTTTCTCTTCCAGTGTTCAATCTTGCACAAGCAGCAAAAGGATGAGAGAAAAAGGGAAATTTGGCATAGTTTGCAGTGCAACTCCAGTAAATGGCTGGCACTCGCCCACATATAAACTTGCAGGTAAGAGCCTCAGGAGTGTGTGTTTTTAACTAGAAATACATGGGAGGTTGTTTTTAGTATATATTCTGGTTTTTAAAGTATTTCATAAGTTGTCTGTTACTACTGCAAAGTGAATTTAGTAATTGTATTCCTTTAGCAAGTTATTCGTTCTGTGAAACACCTGAGCACATGTTCAGATTGAGACTATAGGGTGGTATTACTGGCTCCGAGATCAAGGATATTCATTCACTTATCTGTATTTTAATACAAAGCCATTTGTTCCCATATTATGCTGGAAAACTTGATTAACAAAAGTAGTCACTGATATTAAACGTTTCAGCCAACAGCAGCTAAAAAGATTCTATGTAGCACTGTATTTCCTCTGTTACATATATATTACATTTGAACTTGTGCCTTAAATATCTAAAATGTATATTAAAAACCAGAACAGGACAGAAACTGTAGAAGTATTCCAAAAGTAGAGATACCTGTAAAAGTGGGTTATATGCAGGTAATTTCCCCCCATCTCAGGAGCTATTTAAAAGCCATGCTTACTAGTATTCTGTAAACATATTAGAGTGCAAAAGAGTGCAGAGAACACTGATTGGGTTATTCTGAAATCCCCACTGTCTCCACATAAAGGCAACAGTACAGAATACAAATATTGTTTGATACCCATGTTTCTAATTACTTGCGAGATTTGTATCTAACAAATATATGACCTAATTTTCTCTCAAGCATCTAATCCTATTGTTATTTCAAAACCTTGTTAAATATGCATTTTGGGAAAAAAAACAACATGAAAAGAAAAAGTACTTGCTGAAAATCTTATTTCCATGGCTTGCAGCTGTCAGACAAGCAGACAACATAACCCAATAATGATTAGATGGAATCAAATTCATGCCTCAAATAATGCCATTGTACTCAACAGCTACATGAGGTATAAATTTGCAACATTCATTGCATTTAATGAAATTAAATCAGGACAAATCAACAGTGATTATTAACTCTCCACTATTATTTAGTGTAGTTTGTTTAACAAACTCCACCAGCCATGAAACAGAAGGCTGTCTCTGGAATTCCTGCAAGAATTTTAACATTCACTACTCCTACAACCAGGGCTGAGATGAATGATTAAAGTTTTATTTATTAAAAAATACTGGTTTAATTCTGAGCTGTATCTTATAACCCCAGCATTTGAATTTTATTCCTTTTATATTATGTGCTTTTTTCACAAAAAATACTGGATTGGAGATTTCATCAAGGTAGATACCTGTAAGATAGACACTGTCCTACTTTCTTTAATACTGCTTGCACATGTGTGGAACCGGCATGGGAGGCTGGACTAAAACCTGTCAACTCACTGAAAAAGTGTTCTCATGAGCAGAACGTTGTTTATCAAAGACATCACTCCATACATTATAATTTAGCATCTACGAGAAATTTAAGGACTGATTTTTTAATTGTCTGGCTTTGCTATGGGTTTTGACAGATAAAGTGAAAGGAGTATGTCTTTGCTTTTGTTTCTCTATAAAGAAGTCAGAAAAAGCAAAGAAATAAAAGAACAGGGCAAAAGAAAATCCACTTTGTCCTGCATGTGCTAAAATGTTAAAATTCACTTCTATAACTAGTCCCTCAGAAGATGAATTTTCAATTTTTTTTTGCAAAGTTTTAGACTCTAAGCTAGTATGAAAATACAGCAAGGAACTGCTTTCATGCTGAGGAAGCAATCAAATTTGCTCAAAATCTATTCAAGATATTTTAAATCAGATTTCTGTTAACAATGGTCTTTGTTATGGTATCTGTAGATATTTCAAACAGTGTTGTTTCAGTCTGTCCCTACCTTACATAGTATCTTAATACTCTGGATTTCACCATTATTTACGAAGACAGATAACTACTGTTTTCGTTTACCAGATTGTGTGGTTGAGATATCATTTAAGAGACTTCAAAGTAATGGAGCCAGAAACAAAAGGGTTGATTTCTCTGTTGGGCAACACTGCCTCCATGAAAGGAGAATGCCTCTCATGAGATTATTCAGAAATGAGGTTTTGTCCATATTCATTTGCTTTACTTTCCCAGGGGGTTAAAGGATAAAAGTGAAATAGCTCTTCTAGTGGCAGAGTGGAGGAGCCTGGCTGCTTTGCTTGAGTTCCAGGGGAGAGCTAAATGTTCCAGGAGCATCCTGGCTCTTTAGCTCTTCTGCTGGCCCTCATCATCTCTAGTAAGAGATATAACCACAATTCAATGTGGAACATGCAACAGTGAGGGACTATATAAGACTGCTGGCAATTGTTTGCATCAAAAGTTATGAAATTAAAATTTGTCAAATGAAGAAATGTCAGTAAAAACTGCAGTCAGGAGACTCATGATAAATTTCAAATTCTTGACCATAAAATTTTCTTGGTGGCAAGAGAGAACCCCTATAATCATCATTGTTACCTCTTTTAGCCTTCTACTCAATGCAAGCCATCAGTTTTGCTCCAGCAGATGGGCATCAAGTCTGTAGCTTTTGACTCAGCTGTATCATAATAATTTAGAGAGGCATCATCTTGAATTCAGATTTTAAGAGGCAGAACCTCCATTATAGCCAGAGATAGGATCTTCCAGGTCATGCTCTTCACCCTTAAATATTTTTATTTCTAATATAGTTTATCCCAAACTAATATTATAGAGCTAATCCTGCAATTGTGTTCTCATTGTCTTCCATGGGATGTACTCAGGAGGCTTTGTTTACTTGATTAGATTTCTAACAAATACTACATTTTTTCATCGTATTATATCTCAGTGACCACGGCATTTCATCCTTTGGCCTTGGCAAATGGTGCTGCTAAGGTACCCTTCCAATCTCATTGCTTCCTTGTCTTTTGGCATGTTTCCTTTCCCCTGCTACATCAGACATAAATTGTGTTAACTTTCAAGGTCTTTTAGCTGTTCCTGCCTTACATATCATCAGTCATCCTGCCTCTGAGTTGCCCACAATGCTATCTCCATTTCCCACCCACCACCTTTCCAGACCAAGTACTTTTCTGCTTTTTCCCCTCTGCCACTCATGCTTAATAAGCCAGATCTATTTATCCACCTTCTTCATACTCCCTTTCAAAACTTTGTTGTGACATCTCAGACAAGCCTGGGCTATAGGTGTGCCAGGACCGTGCCTATCATCCTTACACTGTCTGCCAGTCAACACTTGTTCATCATCATATATGTAGACTGTATACTTTAAAGGAGCATTAAAAAATGTCACTTGCCATTAATGATTCCTTATAATAAAATTAGGAAATGTTCCTATAAATAAATTTGTCACAGTGAAAGGATCACCCTAGCTAGATGTCTCATTCTATGTTCTTTGGTTTTATTTCCAGGCACTCTGCAGATGAGATAGCCATCTCAAAAAGTCTATTTGAAATACTGTTAGTACAGAAAAAAAAAAAAATCAAGAATCCAACAGAGCAATTTTTTGTCAGAAATTAGTGCGTGGAAAGAGTACTTAAATAAATCTTGTTTTTATCTATTAGTCAGCTGTCAGGTAATAATAAATGATATTTAGTTCCTCCCTTGTTATAAATACATATTGATTAGTTTTAAACTCTGAACTTCAGAATGAGCTATATCTGGTCATTGCTAAACTGCTCTCTTCACTAAAAAAATATCCCCAACACCTATTATACTGCGTTTAATTAAGACAAGCATCAGCTTTATGTACCATTATTTGCTTCTGCCAAGTCTCTATGGTATAAATATTGAGCAGTCACATCTCCTGAATACTAATCGATCCTTCCTGAATTCCAAATGATTACATGAAGTTTAGGAAGTGTTTCTTTGCCAGTATTACCTCCAGTGCTTACTGTAGTTGGACATGAGGGTTGTGCTAAGAGCCCTCATGCACGAGCGTGCAGTAAGAAGTTTTCTAAATTCAGATGTAATGTGGGGAAGCCTAAAACCCCTGTTGGAATACTGATTGTACAGAATCTCTCAACTGCTTGTTTATTGGTGTTTACCAGGTGCAATTGGGTAACAGAACGGATGAATGTAGGAAAACTGCCAGTGGATTTAATAAAACCACCTCATAATAACAGTCCAATTATACGTTTGTATTATAAATAAGATATATATGTATAAAAAAAGGTGTAAAAAGAGTTGTTATATTTACTATGAAAAGTAAAAACAGCTAGTGAAGAAGACTGCAGTACCCTAAGTACTGTTTGTCACTGTGAGTGAGAAGTGGACACATTTGTGGTGACAAGTCCATCCCTGGCTAAGTGTTTCGCTACTGGCTTGCATTGGCTGCCAAGGAAGTCATGCAATATTCTTCACTTCACAGCACCTACCTTATCTGTATCTGCAATAAAGACCTACATGCAAAATTTGCTAGGGTATACCTTTATATCTGTATTGCACTTAGTTATCTATATTCCTGCATGAATTCATTCTTGTCTAATTTTCCAGTCTTGTTTCCTATTTTCCTTTTGGTCCGATAAAATCTCCTGCCCCACTAGTTCCTTCATTTCATTGTCCTGTTATTTTTGTTTGTGTGCTCTTAAGAATCGTAAGTACTACAAAAATTTAGTCAATATTCCCTATTATATTACTTCCAGTTGATGCTTATACTCTTATTTTCCTATCTGCATACATGATACCACAAATTAAATGCTCAGCAAAAACTGTGAAAGTGAAAATATTTACAGCCTCATGTTTCAACATGTTTCCTGCTGCATTTTGTCTTATCCTTTCTGTGTATTTAGATTGCAATCTCACCAAGTCAGAGATTCTGCTAGTCTGTAAATCTAACAATGAACAGAACAATGTTCTTACATAAAGTACATTAAAAAGTGCAATAGCTAATTTAAAACGTTCTGGAGTAGTTTTTTTCAGCTCCAGATTGTTGTGTAACTGCATTGATGAGAGTTACTGTACCCAGGTGAAATGGAGCACAGGCAGGCTTTGTGCTGCTGCTCCTCGAGTGTAGGAAGCTTTGTAGGAAGCTCCTTCAAGTCCTGTGAGTGGTGGGGGCAGAGTCTGCCTTGAAAATGCTTCATTTCAGCCTTTTTCACCTCTATGAAGATCTTAGCACATTTCTTTTCTAAAAATGCAAATAGCAGGGCCCAGGACCTCAAATACCTCCTTCCATCTCAGCTCTGACAATTTAGGGAGACTAAAGGCAGGGAAAGATTAATTTGCTAATATTCCTCTCATTTTAACAGAAATGAGAATGGAATGTTGCAGATCCAGAGGGATTTCTGTTGAACCCTTCAGTAAGGCTGTGGTTTGTTCAAAAAATGAGTTCTTTTATTTTAGGGTTTCTTTTTGCTTGTTTGTTTGGGTTTTTTTCCTTCTTGTTTTTGTGTTTTGTTTAAGCAAGAGCCCATTGTTTGATGTCCACTATGGTTAAATGTTTACTATTTTTACTGGATGCTCTTGTCTTATGTTAAGTGAGATATGAGATCAATAGTGGCTCTGCAATTATTTGTCCATTGATAAAGCCTTCATTTCTTAAATGAAGTACATTTATCTGTGTCTTGACAGTGATAAGGGAGCAGTACCAGTTAGATGCTGCCTAGTCTAGCATTTAGCTCCACAGCTGGACACGTGCCTGGACATGGGTCAAATGATGTCTAACTTTCTTCCTATTGGCATTTCACTTTACAAACTGCTCTGATGGGAGGTTTGACAAATCATCCTTGCTGAGTTCAGCTAATAAAAACTAGCAGGACAAATGGGAAGTTTTGATAAAAGGAAAACAATGGCTGATTTCTGGTTAAGTGACCAGTCTGTAAAGCTACTGGATGGTAAAATGAAGATGACAGAAAATATTCCATTTAAGACACTCATTTGCTTCTGCAAGCATAATTTAAATTTAGTTGTTTATCAAACACAGTTACTGAAAATTTGATCTGAACTTTATTCTCTGATAGGAAACAAATTTTGCCTCTAGTAAAAACAGTGTGAAATTCTTTTTGGCTTTAGTGAGGTCAAAATTTCAGCCCAGTGGAGCACCTGAATCTATTTCAGCCCCAGAATTAGGGAATTCTACAGCACATGTGGGGTGAGTTTGTTGTCTGTTTTTATTTGGTTTTTTTGTTTTTTCTAATTCTGATGTATGACAAAGAAAGAATGGAGTTTCCAAACTACTGTCAAATGTAGTAATGAAAATTCAAAGAGGCTGATAAACTGACACATTTTTTTTCTACTTTTAATGTATTTTGATTCAAACCAGCAGTTATTAAAGATAAATAATTTGTATTCAGTTTCTTAATGTTTGCTGTGGGCTATACCGTTATATGTCATAGAAAAATTAGGTGTATTATTACCCTGTGTTTAGGATAAAGAAATCCCATTATGCTCAGTGTGGTCTACTTTCAGAAAGCTAGAGATGTTTGTTGTCATTTGGTGGTAAATCTGATAAACAGTTACACAACTATGTGATCAGCATGTTTCTCAGAGGTTCCTTTCCATGTGGTGGACATGAGTTTATTGAGTAGTGTTAAAAGTAGGTTTAACCCTCAAGTCTGCCAAAGATTTCTTTATTCTTTCCCAGTTTTGCAACTAAGTGGTCTAGAAATCCACATTTGGATGTCTCTTGATCTACTGATTTTTTTTTTACCCACCTATCTTCAAATTTGAAAAAAAATTGGCTGACATACCTGAATTAAATTGTGGTTTGATATGTTGATTATCTTCATTCCCTTAGTTGGAATTAAGGGGAGAATACCTCTATATGTGAAATCACAGAAGTTCAGTCAAATCTCAGTCAAAGAAAGGTTGGCAAGGATAACTGCAATCAGAACTGATGTTCTGATCTACTTCATAGCTCAATATAATTGAAATGGAGATTGATAACAGAAAATGCTATTTCTAGGCCACCCAAACAGAAGACTTCTTTCAAATTAATCATGCTGGTAGATGGACTGCTTCTCTGCAAGAACATGCTTTGGCTTTGGCAGTCCAGTTCATCTTCAAATAAAACATTGAATCAGCATCTAGTGTATAATTTGCAGCAAAGACAGATGTTGGTAATGAGTTCAGACATGTCCATCAGGGATCAAAGAGAGGAAGAAGTGACTAGAAGATGGTTTAGCAGTTATACCAGGTTACACAAGCAAAACTATGAAGGGCAATTTTGATCACAAGGCCTGTTTCTATTTGCTTTAGTGTGATCTCAGGTGTCAGACTGGTTGATTTGTGTCATTCTGTTCTGATGTACAGTGAGAAAGGAAAAGAACATACATTTGTTTGTGTAGTGAGGAACTATCCAGAGAGGGAATTGCCACAGAGGGCCAACTCACAAAAAGATGGTGATTCCTTGAGGGAACCCTGATGTTCTAGCATAGTAGAAAGGTAGATCATACAAGTGAATCAGAGTAATGTGATGCAATTTAAATTTAGTCCAAACTTCCTATGTCTTGACAGTAATTGACTGACCATTGATGGTGTAGTGAAGTTGGAAAGAAAGGGGTCTCTGCCGGTGCTTTAGCGTTATAAGTCCAGTCAAGTCTTGTTAATACAAAATACAGATGAGTCCAAACCATGCACATGTGATCATGATGATTGTGCTGGTTGTAAGGACTGATTTGTTCTCTGACTTTTTAACCTGTGGGAGCACAATAGCTGAAGGAATGGTTCAACTGAACTGGTTATCTGCTGAGAACAGTAGTCCAGGTGTGATGGACTTGGTCCTCTCCAGAGATTGGCAGTGACTGAACTAAAAGATGGCATGAGGAACCACTGAGGATAGACAGTCACTGAAGCATGAAGATTCATGGACACAAAGGAGTTCTACAGAAAGGTAAGAACTACCTAGCTGTAAAGATGTTTGCTTCTTACAATGCAGAGTTGGGATTTAAAAGTTATGTAGCTCTAGATATATAAATACTCCATAGCACTAAACTGAAGAGATGTTACACTTAAGAGACTAGTAACCAAATTATTCTGGCTTATTGAATAATTGCTGAGTCGACTGTACCATTATCTGCTTGGCAGTGTTGGTGAGATGGGCCCAGCCAGACTCGATGGCCCAGTGGAGAAAGGAGCTGAGCTCCTGTGCCTCGCAGTATGCTCACTGATGTGGGTACACAGTTTGACTGAGGGAGACTTGTGCTGTCCACAAAGGCTACAAAAAATATGCACCTGTCTAAGCTTCAACAGCATCTTCTTTAATGCTGCCAAAAATCAAAAGGATTTTCCTGTATAAATGCTTTGAAATTTCTCACAAGGAGATAACGGACAATTCTCCCTCTCATTTAAAATCTAGCAAGCAAAACTGATACGATTTAATTCTATTTTGAAAAGTTACTCTAAGTGCTTTGGGTCTTGAACATTATTTTGCTGTTAGTTTACTAAGATAATCACTCCTGAAATGTTAAGAAAACCAGCAGAGACCAAGTTCTTTGCCCTAAAGGAGTTTGCTGTCTTGTGAAGAGATAGTCAACACGGTAGAGCCATGAATAACAAACAGCTTCACAAGGTGGCCTCATATCTATATGGTTATAAAAAACCAAACAGCTTCTTCTCAATAAATTAATTCTATGGATTATTGACTTCTTATTGCCTTTGAGAGGCTTTGTATTAGACATTAATTTTTCAGTCAAGCACTGTATTACAGAACATTAGTATAAGGTTTTATTGGTTTGGTTAACAATGGTGTGCACATCCTTAGTAATGTAAAAAGGCTGGTATATCTTGAAGCACTTTTTATTCCATTAAGCATTTCAGGCCCAGATTTACAGCAAGAAATATCTGAGGTTTTTGAAATATTTTTTTGATTAACTGATATATTTTTGGCATTAAGACCAGTTTTCTGTTGAGATACCTAAGAGATGTAGATATGTGCCAAATGCACCTAGATACTTAGGCACAATAATTGCTCCCAGTTATTTTTGAAGAATTTGATGCTTAGCTAGTTTTGACAACCCTGCTGAATGCCAACCAGAGTTTTTAGACACTTTAATGTCTTCTAAAATCTGACTCACTCTTAGGATGTGAAGCAGCTTATTAATTTCAGCTAGATGATTAATTAATTCTTTTGGGCACAAACTTAAGTACTTAGCTGGAAAGGGCATCTGTGGTTTTCACTTCACTTTTGTCATAATTTTCACTAAATATTTGCTTCTGTCCTGTGGGTTAAGTGGTAACATCTTTACATTTTACTTTTTCCAGAATAACATCTAGCTCTGACTATTAGCAAGTGGAATTCTGCAGTATGCTAAATAATGAACTAATCAATTTCAGAGCTGTTGAACCTTTCTTAGCTACAGAACTTTAATATGCAAGTGATGTGACTACAAGGTTCCTCTTAGCAGCAAAATAAGCTCTTTTTTATAGTAGCATAGAGAAAAACTGGATGACCTGGCTTAGTACAAGCTTGCAGGGTATTCCTGCCCAACTGCTTCAGAAGCTGAGCACAGTACCTGGCAGAATAAGAAGAGCTAAAGCTGTGAAAATTATTTCTAAATCAATGCAAAGTACTAGAACAGCTGATGAAAATAGTCAAACAAAAAGGCCACCTAAATGTGAGAATTTTCCTAATGCACCCCACTTATTCAGCTAATTTAAAATATTTTTGAACTGAAATGAATTCTCTAAATATTTTATCAGAAGAAAACTACAGGCTCTATAGATATTTCTGTGCTGAAATATCTAATGGCTGAAACACCTACTTATTAGGAAATACAAATTCTTGTCATTCATCAGATTAACTCATAAAACATAATTTCTGCAAAAGATGGTTTGCTTTTGCTTCTCTGAATTTAAGATATGGAAGGCAATGAAGCCCTGAGTACAAAATTTTAATAGTTACCAGGGAAATCCATCATCACTTCTTAGGATTCAAAATGGACATACTTCATAATGGTCAATTCTGTTAACATCATTCTCAATTAACTCTAATTTGTAAAATACTACTTTTTTTATTTGCTATATGTTCTGTGTCCAGCACCTCTGAATTATTGGTCTTTAATGCTCCCTGCTTTTATAGAAAGCTTAATCTAAAATCTTCTCAAGCAGGTTCAAATTCTATAACAGCACAGAGGGACATATTTAAGGTTGTAATTGATGTTCTACAGTGTGACCTAAACTTTCCTGTTTCTTTTAATATACTTGCAATTGCGTTATTATAATAATTTATTTTTAGAATTTTATTCCCTTACAGAAGATTTTTTTTTAAACTGAAAATGGAAGAAAAGCATTACGAAATGTCACCACTGCCGACATCTCTTTCGTTGTTGTGCTTGGCTTACCTGTTCACTCTCTTTGTAGACAAAAACACCTTTTCAGTAAAACAGGGGTTTAGCTATGGAGGTATGGCTGGGTCTGAGCTTATTTATGTTTTTAAGTCTCTCCTTTCAACTGTCTGCCAGTAAATGAAAATTCACTTGGGCAAAGTTCATTTAGACCAGCTTTATTAAGTCAACAAAGTGCAAACCTGAAACAGAGGACAGGCAGAAAAATCTCCTCCTATGAAGTCAATAAGAATCCATCTCCCTAAGCCCTTTTTTATTCCTGGCACCAGCGATTTTTCTTGACTGATTTATTGGAGGGCACTGGTTTAACTAATTTGTCTTGCATAGGTATCTTTCCCATTCTGTTCTCTCCACTAGTACAAAACAATCTTCCATTTAAAGGTTATTTCTTAGCCAGATCTGTCATAAAGTTATTATCATTAATTTGCACTTTAGGAGTTCCTTTCACTTTTTAAAAAACTATGAGATACATTCCTGATTTATGGGTTCCAATGTGACAACCATCACATGCAAAGAAGATTGTTTATACTTACCACAGATGCCTTTGAAAAAGAGGAAAATTTCAACCATATCCCTACTCCATCTGCTTTATATAACTGTATTCAATATCATAGGAGAACATGGCAACCTGTATTTTCCACTGTTCTCTAGGATGTCTAATAATTTTCCTAGTTCTGGAAAATTCAGTAATCACATACAGAAATACAGAAAGTTTGTACTACTCCATTAAATTCCATTGGTTTAAAGAGTCACTTCTATAGAAACACATTTTTAATACTTACACATAATTTCCCTGCAACCGATAATTAAAAATAATCTTCAAATTACTGTGAAACTCATTAAATATATTTCAAAGTGTGTGTCATGAAAAAATTAAGAAAAGCAAAATATTTTCCATGCTTTAAAAAAGCCCAAACAATAACACCGTTAAGTATGAAGATTAGAATGTACCTACCTAAACTAAACAGCACCAGGAATTTGAGACATACAAATTCTCGTAGATCAAACTGCAGGGAACGAAGCTTTGCTACAAGTTCTTGTGCATGGCTCATAAGATTGTTGAGGGTGGCTCCAGCTTGGGATGTTATTATGGAATAATCCACCTGTAAAAGAGAATTGTATTCCTGTCTGTTTGTCAGGCTCACAGAACTACTTTAGGATGTTTCAAGCAATGTGTGCAGCTGGGATACTCCTGGATAAAGGAATCATTCTCAATTTAATGACGTTATCAAGTCAAGATCATTTTATATATAAACCAATTTTAGCACAATGGTATATATTGAAAGTAATATTAAACTGCATATCTTAATGGTATGCCACATCACTGTGAGTGCTGGTTTGCCTGTCAGCTTTTTTTTAGAAGCTGTATGTATGAGAACTGTTTATGACACTGGTAGTTGTCCCCAGCTCTGTTTTAGTCACTTAGTGTCTCTTGTTCTCATTGTAATTGTAAGATCTTGTGAAGAAAGACCGATGAAGTGAGTTTCGTGCCTACATTGGGTATATTAGTCTAGAGAGACATAATGATATTAGTGGGAAACGGTCCAGGGTCCATAACTCGCCCAGAAACTTCTATTCAAGCCCAGAAATGTCGGTATATTCCCACAGGAAACAGCAGTATTGTGTGGGTAGTTTCTGTTCTCCTCAGCTACACAAAATCCTGGTACTTGTTGGAGTTGATTTGAATGTACTTATTCTGGCAATTCCTGCCCTGCTGAGGGAGCAGGAGCTGCTGGCAGGTGTGTGACACAGGCCAGCTGCACTCACATTGTCCCAGGCAGCAACTGCAGCACACAAAGCTGCTTTCCCTGGGGGAGAGAAACAAGAGGGATGGCTCTGGGATCTGCTGCCCTTGTCATGCTACCCATTTGTTCTTAGGGCAGGCTGACCTGTCTATGAGCTTTCTGAGACACTTGTGTACAGAGATCCAATGGAAAGCTGGAATTATTACATCATGTTAAAGAAGGTAATATTCACAAGCACAGTATACTTAAAGCCTGGCATAGCTGACACATGCCTTGGTGATTCTTGAATCTCCGGCAACCTCCCCAAGGCTGGATGGTGAAACTTTCCCAGCTAATGCCAGTCCCATTAAGGGGATGTTTCCATGCAGATGGCTGTACCAGCCCCTGCCCCGTGAAGATGTGCACACTTTGTCATGGGATGGTGACCAATGGAGAAGGGTGACACATCCTACAGGACTGGCTGTGATGTGAGGGTGTAGGGCAGGGACTGGGGTGAGCTGGCTCCGAGACAGGACTGGTGACTGTGAGACCTGGCAGTGGTGCAGGATGGAGCAGGGTGTAACTGGTCCATGAGAACCGAGGGGACCTGAGCAACTGCTTCCGCTGACATGCTCAGCTCACTCTTCACTAGAGTCCCTAGAAGTATCACTAGATACCCCCTAGAAGTGCCACTGTCCCAGGCTAATAGCCTGGTGTGCTGCTTGAGCCCATGAAGAACCACTCCTGGCCAACCGGCTGAGATATAAACGGGTCAGTGACACATTTTCAAAATACATTTTTCTTGCCTGGTTGTTCAAATATTACCAACACCTTTCTCCTTGAGGAGCCTCCAGAACACCAGAGAAATTGCTCTATACTTCATGTAAGCACATGTAAGTGAAGTCTGGCTGTAAATTAAGACTAAGTACAGTGTACACTTTGGCTTAGTGATTTGTTTAACCGTATCAATGCTCTTATCCCATCTTTAGGGTCTTCCATAATAACGTTGTTAATAAAGAAAGGGCAAGTATCACCAAAGGAAACAGACCAGTGCTACAAAGTTTTGTTTTTCCAAGCTCTGGTCACTTAAAATCTATTTAAAACAAACAAACAAACAAACAAAAGCCCCAAACAAACAAAAAACCCCCACATACCAAAACTGTTAAGAAAAATGTATTTTGAAATTATTATTTTTTTAAATTTTGAAACAATTGAATTGATTTTCTGCAAGTATAAACAGCAGTAAACCAATAAAAAAACCCCTGAAATACTTTTAACCCGACAGAATTTCGGCCAGGAAAGACAGAAAGATGACTAAAAGAAAATAAAAATAACTTTTCCTAGTAATGACCTTAATATAATCAATAGGCTACGGACTTTTAATAAGACATTTCATTTATATGTACTCTTACTACTCCCAAGAAACTGACTGAAGGCAACTGCACAAGAAAAATGAAGTTGCCCTTTTTTATGGAGGTTAAGAGTACTCATATAGTGTAGAGTTGAAGCAGTTAGAATTTGTGATTATGTTTCAGTTAAGCCAGTGGATTATGCTTAAGTATCCTGTGGGGTAGGTTTTACTGCTCTCTTTTACACCTGGGGAAATTTGAAGTAGTGACATTAAAACACTTACTCAGGGCCAAAAAAATCTGTGGCAAAATTAGGACCTGATCTTTGGAAATCCTGGCCAAACTGTCTTTCAAAAACTACTTTCTGGTTAATCTCCTATTTAATCTCCTATTTATCTCTCTTTATATAGACAAATTGATACATATTTTGGTGTATATATACTTATATAAAAAATAAGAAAAAATAGAGTAATGTATCTGAAATACTTTTTACTGAAAGAGCAGTTTAATATAGTGACATAATTCAACTACTTCATATCAAGAAACTGGTCACATATAAAGATGAAATTTCACAACTTAATTTCCCTTTTGTAATTGTTAAGAGGGGAAGAAAAAGCTCAAGATCCCTCACTGAGGTTCCAGTTTGTGGGGAAAATACGCTACTCACTTCATAATAAGAAGTTGAGATGCCTGAATGTCATGAATATCAGTGGCCTTAGTGCAGCGATTATGCCATAATGAAAAAACCCAGTAGATGCCTGGATCTCCCACCGTCCCTCTACTGGAGAGCTCTTAGGCAACCTGCTACTCTTTCAGGTGCATTTAATATTTGCAGCACCAGCAAATTTGTCTGGGAGGCAAGCCCTCATCTGCCACTCACCAGGAACAGGCTGTATTAAATTTTTATATTTATTGACATTTCATTACCATAATTGACTGCGGTTGGTTCTCTAGTAGAAGGCACAGGGCTGCCTCCTAAGCAGGAGAATTGGTCCCTTGAGTAGGATTTGCAATTAAAAACAACGCAGAATGGATTTTTTTTTTAATTGTGTAAATATGATGAGTTGAATTTTCAGCTTTAACTAGAGAATACTAGGTGTGCAGAAGGCTTTTTTCAGGAGTGAGCAAAATTATGAGTCAGTGGAAAGACGACCCCCAAAGGTGTCAATCAGTTTATACAAAAGCAACTGTGCATGAAAAAGCCTCAGTTAATGCCTATTCTGAAAAAGCGGTCACATTAAAGATTATGCTGTCCTGCTTGCTGGGTCCTGTATGCAGAAATTGATACTAAAAAGTGTCTTATACTTTCAATTCATGATTAAAAGCACTTTCAAAAGACAAAGATTAAACCAGCTTGGATCTTGTGTAAAATGCTTAATTGCATATGAAGTCTTAGCATTTACTTTATGTTGTACCATTGATTCCATTTGGTAAAATCAAATCCACAACTGAAAGAAATTGTTCTTGCTTCCCAATTAATACTGTTACACTTCACAGCTGATTTTGATGTTGGAGATGGTATGTTGACTGGCATTTTTGAAAACAGAAGCTTTGGTGAAGCTTACACACAACCTAATTTGGAAGGAAAATGCTGGGTGTAAACTTTCAGCTGCACAGACAAAACAGAAGTGTGAATTCCTCCTATTTAGCCCATCACCCTGGGCTAAATAAATACAGTGGCTGAAGGCCAAAAAGGCAGGGAGCACTTGTGCTTTTTTGTTTTGCACATGATTTATCATGGCAATGAGTGATTCTTGAAATCCCTGGTTTCACTGGGCTCAGATGGTAACTTTTCTGGTGGAATCAGGTGGTGGCCTCTGGTATCAACTCCTCTCTATGCTCACAAAATGGAGTCTAACACTTAATTGTGGAATTAAAATTCTAAAATTAAGCAGTGTTTCATTTCCAGATTATAATTGTGGGGTCATGCGGAAATATCGTGTAGAACTCCATCATCCCTTTCATCCCTTCAGCAAGTTTGAAGTAGTCTCAAGAATACAAGTTGAGAGTGATTTTACTTGTTGATGGCTGTTCCCAGGTACTGACTATCCCTGAATGCCATTCCTTTCAGCCAGACAGGAAACTGTATACCTAAGGAATAAAGCCCCTGCTGTGGCTCAGTACAGTACCTGTATAATGAATGAACATTCTAGCAGACTAAGGCAGTTCAAGCTAGTGAAAGATTGATTTCATATTTAATTTAGTAAATTAGACTACTGTGTGTTTGGGGCGCCAAGGCAAAGGAGGCAGCGGGTGCCTGGGTGCAGCAAAGGGATCATCCCGCTCCTCCCTGCTGTACCCAGTGCAGCCCTGGCCGGCACATCTGGATGCTGCTGGGGGCTGCTCTCCCACTGCTCTCTCCTCGGCTACAAACTGCACTGAAAGCCTGGAGAGTTCCCCACAGTGACCTGCCCTGGGTTTTGAAGTGCTGACCCTGCTGAGAGCCGGTGAGCTGGCTTGAGTGTATGGTATGTGGGCGGATGAGTCTTACTCTCAAAAGGATACATTCAGCACAGTATATAGCAAACAAGTCAATTTACTACCACAACCATCATTTCCTTTCCACTGTTTCCTGAATAATATATTTCAGGAGCAACTGCGGCAGTTATTAAACTAATTTTGAGCTTATAATATAATTAATACTTTCATTAAAAAGTTATTTCTGTTATGTTTCTAAGTAAACATGGAAAACAGTTTGAAGAAGCACCTACAAACAAAAATGGAGGTGGACTCAGAACATACAAAATCAGCAGATATACTTGTATCTACTGGTTATTAGCTTTGGATATATTAATTAAAATTGTGTTGACTTATGCAGCATAAGATGCTTGTCATTTTAACATGATACACAATAATAAAAGATAATGAATTAAGTTGCCAGTGCACCTTTCCCCTAGGATGATGTTATTGCGCTTGATAATTAGCTATAATATGCAAATAGTAGCACTCTAAATAACTGCATTTACTTTTTCTAACTGAGTTTCAGAAAAACTCATACATCAAGACTGGAAAATTTCTATGCCCTGTAGTTGGTAATATATAGATTCATTCATAGTAGAAATATTTATGTTATAAAACACAAAATAATGAAAGTATTGTTAGGTTTCTTTCAGATAGCTATTTTCATCAGTGCCACTAGGTTTTCCACACTAGCAGTGGTGACTATTGAGTTCTTCTGATTACTATGAAGATGCTGAAGTAATGTGCTGAACATAGCTAAGCCTAGAGTACAATAGAATCCATTTCTTTACCAAAGTGTTGTAATGCACTTTTGTGTTTTTTGTTTAGAGGTGAGATGAAATCACTGCTGAATTTAAATATTCAATAAACTTCATCTGAAGACAGACTGTCACTGGAAATTTTCTGTGAATGTTTGGGTAACATCTCAAAGGCCATACCAACTCAGACTCTTTCTTCAGGAACTTTTAACCATGTAAGTTCATTCCCCCTTATTAGCCTCTAATTTTACACAAATTTCTACTCTATTAGTTTCAATCCTTTCCCACCAAGGAAAGACTGGATGTGGTAGCTTTGAATCCCATCAGTATCGCTGCTCCAAGAGGCAGTCGGGACAGACTCATGTGGTGATTTCTTCTTTGAGCTGGGTTTCTGAACAACTTGTCTCTCATGCTGAGCAAACTTGAAATCAAATATGGGATTGTACATGAGTTTATGTTAACAAATTAGTTCACTAGCATGGGGCTCACTGGGAGAACTAGCTGGCTTGAAGAAACGCTGCCAGACTCCAGGCAAATAGCTTTTGTGTTCTTTATGGGAGCAGTGTGTACAGAATACAAAAGAAATGGATTTTCTATGAACACAACAGTTAGCATGTGGGAAATGGAAGAGTTCTGGTGTGCAAGGATTCATGTTGGGTACCCTCTCCCTGACTTTTTATTGGAATTGGAACTTTAGACTTAAAAGCATAAGGCAGAAACCGCTAGAGTAAGGAGCTGTGCAAGAGAGCAAACGCTACACTGAATATCCAAATAATGATGACTTGACCTCATTTGTACCCACCCTGAATCAAATCCTGTGTTTTGTTTGCCCAGGTAAGAACTTCTAGATTTGGCCCTCAAAATGCCAAAACCTCTTTTCTTCCAGCTACGGCTATGAAGTCTCACTGAATGCAACCATCAATCTAATGGGGAAAAAAAAAGTACTAATTTCGAAAAACAAAAGAAGTAATAACTTTCCACTAGATATCCACTAGCTTTCTATACCCATGACTAGTGTTTGTATTTTTAGTACTTAGGATGAACAAAAAAACTGTTTCCTTATCTACTTTTTTTTTCCAGCTCCTTTCTCTTGTCCTTTGCAGTCACTCTTTCCTCTAACACTCTTGGACTTTCTGCACTTGAATGATACTACTGGAAGGGTGATCTTTCTTGACAACACTATCAAGATCTTTGTTATCTCTCATGATCTTCTCTGGTGCTATGCTCTAAAATACAAATCCAGGTGGAAAGATGTATTTGTGTGAGGACTTCAACTAAATCAGTTGTTTCAACAATCTCAAAAAAAATTTGAGATTTAGGCACGTTTTTGGATGGCCTTTTTAATCTGAAAGGCTTTGACCAAGCTCAGCAGAGGGAATATTTGGCAACAATGAGTGTAGGTACGAACAAAAGCAGCAGCTTTTTTCTGCCCAGGGAAGGATGTTGTGTATTTACCATTCCATGAAAATGCATGAACAATGATATTCTTTGCAGAGCTTTAGTATCTACCCTGTGTGTTGGGCTTTGGAAGCTGGCAGTGTATTGCTGGAATAGAAGTTACAAAACGAAAGTGCTCAAGTTGGAGGAATTAAAGTTCTATAATTAGAAATGGTCTGTTAAAATTACATGCCACATGGCAAGCCTACAAAACTCGGCATGTGGAGAGCATATTTGCAATGATTTACAATTAACCACTACATTGCAAATCACTCCTTAGCTGTTTTCTATTATGAAATTTTGAGAGTTGTAAAATGCATTTGTGCTACTTTATTTCCTTTTGAAATGGTAATTGCTACTGCTGAGGGGCAGTACTTAGTGCAGAAAATGAAGTGTGCAGCATAGGGAGAAACTTGTTTCTGAGGAACTGCTGAGGAATTGTAATGATCTGAAAAAGTGCTCTCTTGAAACATACACACAAAAGAGCTTCATTTATGAAACCCCAACCAAATAAATAACAAAATAAAACACAGTCTCTTTTTGTGCAAGGGCCAAAGCTTACTACTTTGTTGCTGACTGCACTTTTTGCCGATCAAAGTGGGAACAGTGGATTGACACTGGGTAAAACTCATAAGCCAGTGGCTTGATGGAAATGCAGATGTATGGAAATGCAATAGGAGTGCCCTAAGGTAATCGGTTTTGAGCCAATGTGTTTGAAAATTATCAGGTGTGCTTCTAACTACTAGCCCATTTTAGATACCTAGTGTAGAACTGACAGAGGTATGGCCCTGGGGAGCTGGATCAAGTTTGACTTTTGTGTCTGAGCAGGAGAGGCTGTGCAGTCTAAGTGGAGAGAGCAGGTGTGTTCTAAATAAGTGATGGTAAGTTCCCCCCCTACAACTTCCACCTTGATTGTGACTGTAAAAAGGGCTGTGTTTATGAGTAGCTTTTATGGAGGGGTATATTAAGGAAAGCAAGTAGTGAGGCTTTTGAGGTTTTAAATTTACTAATTTGTGACAATAATCTTGATCTCTCAGGTAATAAACTTGGCAATCTAGCTCGGGTCCTCAGTGTAAAGTTATTATCTTTGAAAGCCAGATGATTGACTGTAATTTTGCTCATAGTGCTTTGTTGGGAGCAAAAATAAAAACACCTACAGCACTTTTCATCAGAAGTGTCAGAGTGCTTTCCACACCTTAATCAATTAATTTTTATGAAATACTGGCATGGTTTTCCCCTGTCTCTACTGCAGGAACTGAAGCTATCAGGACAGCAACCAGAAAGTATGCAACACTTGGTGTACTAGCAAAGACTCACCGTCCCTGGCTCTAGAAGTGTGGCTTTCCAGGATTATTTTACAGTTGTTACAGAGGATACAGACACAGTCATAATTGTCCTTTCATAAATATATTTGAACTGGTGTTTTGTCTCAGAATGCAACAGTCTGAGGTGATGCTGCAAAGGCGGTCCATCTTGATGCTTAGGAGAAGAAACAGTTGTATTGGGTCAACTTGTGTCAAACAGTAACTCACAACTGAGCTAGGATGTAAAAGGCAGTGTACAGCCCCTGAAGCCAGGAATGGCTCAGGAAAAGTATTGTAGAGGCACTGTCCATGTCCACTGGCATGTGGAGATGATGTTGCAAAAGTGTTCAGCTATAGCTGGAACTTGCAAGGGATGTCAAATTGCTAGTTAGGGGATGAATAAGGAAAATGTGGGATGGCTGCTGGTTTCAGAGGATGATTTAGTGGCAGCAAGCACAGACCAGGCTGAGGTTCTCAGTGCTGCCTTTGCCTCAGCCTTTACTAACAAGTTCTCCAACACTCTGTGCTTTGCATCAGGGTGCAAGGAGGAGGACAGTGATCAGCACTGGGTGTAAATTGAAAAAAAGAAAAAAGGAGTTCAGACCAGAACTAAGGAGGAAAAAACTTTCTCCCTGTGAAAATGGTCAGGCAGTGGTGCTGGCTGTGCATGAAGGTTTTGCAGTTTACATCCTTAATGGTTTTCAAAGCACAACTGGACAAAGCCCTGTGAAACCTGGTTTGAGATGGGGGTTAGACTAGTGATTTTTTAAAATACCTTCCAGCCTGGATTATTCTTTGATTTTAAGATTTGTGGCTCTGGCCTTTCTAGATATTTTAAAACTTCTGCTTAGCTCACCCAGCTTTGTCCATCTAAATAAAAAGAGGTTCTTCAGAGAGATTGTTTCTACCCATGGAAATAATTTAAATAGATGATATTTTAAAGTAAAAGTTTTTGAATGATAAATTGCATACAACTCAGGTACTGGCATAGTACTGGCATTTCTGCAATACCTCAGCTATCAGCTCCTGTTCTGTGTGCATGCATGGCATGCACAGCCCAGTGAGAGCTGTGCCCTGTAAGCAAGCTGGCTTTCCCCCTAGGATGACGGTGACCAGAGCTCGGTGAAATCAGCACAAGGCAGTGGCATTACAGGTAGATTTCAGAATCATTTGAGTTTCAAAAACAGCAGCCAGAGATTGTGGATTTACTTCAGTTCTAGTGTATCCCTATTCTCAAAGAGAATCTGTGGCAGATCCATGGGAGCATGTTCTGCAGCTGTTAGCAAGCATGAAATGGGAAGGAGTCCATCCATAAGGAAAAGGACTGACTTAGTGTTCTTGTTGATGATGTAGTAATATGGTTCCTTGCTCTCCAAGCAGCCTAAGTGCAAAGAGGAAGGTACAAAAGACAATGGGAGACCCTGGGGGCCTTGCACCTACTTCAAAATTACAAACTTTGGCATGGGAAAATGAAATTTGGTTTAAAAAGAATGTATTAAACCTATTTTACAAACCTGGGGCAAAAATGGATGCAATCAGTCCAATTTAGATTTTAATTTAATTAAGAGACTGGCTGGAAATGCACAGCTTCCAAATGCAACTGCTGATTTGCAAGCAGTACATTTAATAACCATCCTGCTATCTGTTGTCTAACAGTGAAGAAACATTCTGCTTTGCCTTGAGATTAAATACAGATGTTTGTTTTATTCCAAGAAAAGAGTGGCTAATAAGGTAAATCTTATTACTGTGGGAAAATGGGGACAATGGCTAGAATTTAAGGTTAGATGTCTCTAATGATTTCAGTGGGACTTGGACAGTCACTACCTTTAAAAACTAGCTAATCACCTAACAAATGAGACACTAATTTAGCAGTTCTCTCAGGAACAGAAAAATGTCAATATACTTACGGCTTTATAAATACAGGAATAAGCAAGCACCCTGTGTGGTAAATGGAATAATTGCTGGTAAAATTGTCTGTCTTTTGCAGATGATGAAATTGAAAGGGGATCAGTCATTTTTTCAAAAGCACAAATATAAATCAAAAGCAATGCAACTAATTTTTGCTAATATAATTAGGGAGTACACTGCTATCTGTCACAGGCCAGTGACTTTCCATGAAGGTGCAGGAGTCAGTTCCATAGCTAGAATTTGAATTCTCCCACTTCCTTTCTAGGACAAGTCAGTAATTTCTCCCTTCATCTGTACGCCTTTTAATCATAAATGAAAACAGTTATTTCTCCGCTGATTCTTATGAACATATGCTCTTAGTGTTAAGAAATGGCTTCAGCTTTAAAGCTGTAACTGAAGCTGCAGCCAGATCCCACAACATGCAGACACAAATGGAGTGGTGCAGAAAAAGGAGCTCTTTCCCAAGTGTGTATAAATTGAGGTAGTTTGGTTTGCAGCTCCTTAAATACCAATGAGCCATCATTTGTTTTCATTTTGAGTCAGAAACATGTCCAGGCATAATTTGTTTCTCTTTGATTCTGTGATTTACTTTTTTTCTGTTAAAAGCAGAATAATGATCTTAGGAATAATATTCTTATTTTACTGTCAAGTTATTTGTGCTTTGGAACGTATGAGGAAGACAAAACTTTCTATTCCTTTTGGGTTTTCCTCATTAATTTCCTGATATTTGCCAAATTATAGCTCTTGCATTTTGGGAAATTTATGTATCTGACACCTGAAGAAAATTGACCCTTTGAAAGCTATGCAGAAACTGGAGGGTTCATAGTCTGAGATGGCTCCTGAGACAATACCTGCTTTTATATAGGGACTGAATAATTTTCCTATGATTAGGTGTCTCAGCTGCCCAGTTTCTCACATATGTGTGTATGTCTCTATAAGCAAGATATTTCTGAGGCAGTAAGCTGCAGGTTCTCTAGATTTTTGACCCAGTTAGTGATTCTTTTCTGTAAATCACAGTTCTGAAGGGAAAATAAGCTATACTTGCTTAAACCTAAAGCATTAGGTTTGGGAGTGTTGTTGATGTTGTCAGAAACCAATTTAGCCCCAAGGAAATACAACTTCTTGAGAAACACTTCTCATCTGTTATTTTTCAATCACTGAAGTATACATGTATATTTGAAAAGCAAAGTGGTTTTGATTATATCTGCTTTTATAAGTTTAACTGTAATCAGGAGACTAGAAACAGAACGTCCAAGTCATTTTATCTACATTATTTGTGGAGAATCTCTGAGAACACAGGAGTGCTTCTGACCTAGTTAAATTCCTGCTGTTTTGAAAATTATTATAAAAATTTGACATCAATATTTCTCTAAGACCACATACTCACTTGTTGCCCAGTAACCAAAAGGATGGAGCCTTCTTTCCCATGTACCACTTGCCGGTAAATGTGATCTAGAATTAAGAGTTCGCTCCAGCAGTTCTGAAGCAACTTCATTTGGTCATCAACCTGTAAAGCAAACACAAATGTTGGTGGGATAACTCTGGGAGTAAGTCTACATGACACTATACAGACAGTCTTCCTTCAAGCACGTGGCTAACATCATGAGAACAGAAATGCTGTCTAGAATTATTCACCCACAAAATTGCTATTCTTGGCTGAATAAACAGGACACTGCTGAAACCTTTTTCCATAAAATGTATAGAATATTTACTCACAATTAGATTTATGGAAAGCAGAACTATGGCATTGTTATGCGTAGTCATAGTTGTATATTTATGAAATGCTTATGGCAATGGGAAATTTTTTTTACCCAAAACAAGAAGAGCAGAAACAATTCTGGCATGAACTTTCTCATACTCCCCATCTTTGAACCTCAGCTTCTGGAAATAGTAAGGTATCTGTAGATTCAAGAGCATTATTTCTGCAAGAAGCTCAAGTCCCTTGCAATGGAAAAAGTGGAGAGGTAAACGCTATCTCTAAAAATGGCTGTGGTGTTATGAAAAGAGGAAAACACTCTTTCGTGAACAGAAGCTGAGCAGCTTCAAGTGTCCCTGGTAGAGCAAGAGAAGACATTGCACAAGTCAGTGGTGAGCAGTGAAACGTATCACTGATTGTATTTGGGAACAGAAGGAACACACTGGGCACTCAGGACAAGCAACGCACATTAAGATTTTGTAAAGTTTTTTTGAATGTACGTATGAAATATATCCCTAAACTGGATTGCATTCAGTTTTATTCACTTAAAGACTGAAAAATAACTAGAATTTCCATGGAAATGGGAGGAAAAAAACCCCACAACTTAGTGGAAGGCAGACTAGAAAATTAAGTCATAGCAAGCATCAATATCCTTTGGACTTATTCTTACTGAGCTTACTGACTTCTTTTCAAAATCAAACAAAGTCTTTGACATCAGATGTGTGCCCCGAAAGAGTCGAGAGATCCATACATTAGCCTTGCTACAATCAAGTGTGGCAATAACATCTCTATTTGTTGAAAGGACTCCAAGAACCTGCAGAGAGAGTAATTGCTAACCAGATTGAAAAATGCTATAATTCAGGAGAAGTAAAAAATAAATTAGCATGTTTGAAGTGGAGAAATATCTAGAATTTCTGAGACATGGAACTATTAAAATTGCTTTTCAGGGGTTCTAGTTTCAATTGCTTTAGAAATAGATTTTGTAGTGCACAGGAAACCACATTACAAGGAGTAATCCTGCATGAACTGAACGAGATAATGTAGTAGACATTTTCAAGTTTTATCAAATATGACCTAAAGAATTTTTGAACTTTATTATTTCAAGCTTGCTTTCTGGTTGTGTGGTAGAGAAGAAAGTAACATTTGTTACTAATAGATTTTTGTAGCATCATCTGTGAAATTTACCTAGTATTGTCTTCCTTTTTTCAGTCACTTACCATGTAGTTTAACATCTGAAACACTGAAATCTCTGATTGTCACCTTCATTCATTTTAACTGTCCCTTAACTTTTCAAAGGCAGAAGAGCCCACGTGCAGCAGATCACCTTTCTCCCACAGAGATCACAGAGCAAGGCTGGTTCACTGTTAAAGATCTCTTTCTCTTCCTAAGCATGTATTTGACTACAAAACCATCTAAACCAAGTGATTTGTTAGCTCAGGAGAGGAATGTAAATTACCACAGTAATACACTTGGGCCATATTTAAATTAATTATTTGAAAAATACATTTGAACTGTACAGCTTCTATTACTCTTGCTTTTTACAGGAAACTGCTCTGTGATCATTTTCACCTCCAAAAAGGTGTTGGAGAAATCACAAAAATCAAATAAAAATCACTCTAACATGACAGTCATCCAAAATTAACATTTCACAAAAAGCTATCATAACTTACATCTGAAGGAAGCAAACTGTGGGATAGTTTAAACATTCAGCATCCATGTCATAACAACTAATACCTGAATAAAAGGTCAAGCATTTGTCTCTACTGTAAATGAAATATTTCCAGCTAACCCATCTGTTTCAGCCACAGGCTTTTGAAAACAAACTGCATTTACAGGTCTGGCTTTCTGAAGATCCCAACAGCAGCTAGTCTGCAATCAAAGCTTACCTCCCAAGCTTTATCATATCATTACCGAGGCAGTGCTGTGAGAACAGTGTGAGATGGCAAAATCACAAAAGAATTGTTTTGCACATAGTCTGTTCCTGCTGTTCTATGAGACTCATAAAACTCGCAACAGTGAACATCTGCTGGTGGTTCACAAAATCTGCTCCTTCATATTCACTGCAATTTAACCAGTGAAAGCTTATAAAATGGAGAGCATAAAAAGCCCAACACACATCCCAAACACAGTGTTGCCTGCTGAAGACTATTAGATCCAGCTGGTTTTGCCATTTCAAGAAAGCTAATGGGGCGGAAGAATGCTTCCCAGTTTGCACCAGGAAGAAAGAGACCTGACTTCAAGGAGGATCACAGATTCCTAAAACATAAGGCAAGTGAGCAGTTCCAGCCCACGTCTGAAAGACATGTAGATGTGGAAAAGCACATACATTATACCTGATAATGCATACAAAATGAAAAATAGAAAACAACATGGATCACATTGAATAAAAATGGTAACGTATCACTCTGTATGTTAGAATGAGCTGGTAAACTTTATGATGTGTGTAACTTCAGCCAGTACAAAACCACATTTGTGTCTCTGTGGCACGTTGATAAATGACTTGCAGAAAGTGCATTATCTGGCAAATGAGCCTTTCACCAGAACAACTACGTGCCTTAAACTGAATGCACCTTAAACTGATCCTGAAGGCAAAGAAGCTTAAGTTCAGTTCCGAAGAGGAAGGTCCTCTGCAGAAAAAGCCTCTTGTGGACTTCAGTATTCTGATGCCAAAGCTGGAGTGTGCTGCTCCACCATTAACAGAGTAAGCAAGAGAAAAGACAAGTCTGTCACCAAGATAACTTAGCTCCAGTCTGGGACTATCTATAATAAAAAAAATTTCAGTTGTGATATTCACTGAATGAGAACAAACTCACAAACTTGTACTACTGGCTAAGTTTTGAGGTTTTTCAGTTGGTAGAGATCTTTAAGAGTACTGTCAATGTTTTAACATCAACAGGAAAAAAGTGCCTGTTTTCCCAACTACTGTGAATACTTATAAATGAAAGTTAAACATCATATGGCCAAGAATCACCTGCTGCAAGAACATTCCCTAAATCTGCAGCTACTCCTTGCCATAACAGAGCACTGACACAAAGATAATGTAACCCATGTCTTATCAAAGCAAGTTGTCAAACAAGATACTCATTTGACAGCTCTCTACCCTCAAGCAAAAGAGTGAGTGAATACCGTGCCCAGATGGTTAAATTTATGTCCTTTATGCCCATTAGCATTGAGATGAAGACACACCACTGGGGACAGCATAACTGGACATTGTTGCTAAAGAAATGTCTTTCAAAGAAAGCTGGAATTATAAGGTGACTGTAAATCACTGCTTTCTGAGTTCTCCACTAACAAGGATTAGAAAACAGGCATGCATGAGAATACATTTAGGCACATCTATTAGTTTGCATAATTTATCTTGCCAATGTAGTGCAGGCCACATAGATTATTTCCAGGAGTGGAGGTAAGTGACTCTCAATGTGAAGTGTAAAGGTCTAATCCTGAGCGCTGTGGTGGCACACTGTCTCTTGGCAGGACAAAAAGATTTGGGGTTGGCAATGGGGGTGTCATATTTGTCTGCTAAAGCTTGGGCTCCCACTCATCTGGGCCCTGAGGGACTCTGTGGAAGTTTGTCTGTCATGCTGAGGCCTTTGTTGACGCTGAAATACACAATCACACCTTATCAATTGTATTTAAAGGAAGGACTTATCTCAGAAATGCTGGTTACTCATCTGAAAAACTATTTGTGCTGATGTTATAGATGAGGAAGGCTAGTATGACACAAGAGTAGTATTGTTGTAGAATGTATGCTTCCCACAGCACAGAACGTTAATCATTATAAACTTTTGTTTTCTCTGAAGAACAACACTGAAATTGCCAAACAGTAAAATGAAGAAAAATGTGTATGCTTTGCTGAAATGCACTTTAATCTTATCAAAACCACACTGTGCATTTCTTTTTGGAAAATGTTTCACAATATTTAGCATACTGTAACCACCAACTGCAGATTTATTACAATTTTTCTTCTGAAGAGGTATTTTCAGCCTGACACTTGATGAATTACCTGTTAAAAATGTCAGGGTCATGTTTTTTTGTGTTGCTCTAAGTTAAATATTTTCCTTATAATTATTGCTGCAGATTCAGTTAAACAATGTGCTCACCTTTTACCCAGTCTACATCTCCTTTTCTCAGAAGCTGAAGAATCCTTTTTCGTCTCTGTTCATTTGCATCAACTTGCCAATAGCTTTGGGCTTTTCTGCTACTAAAAATTTAAAAGGGTATCTAATGTTTTTTAAAAATACGGTATTAGAAATTTATGTGATAAAATTGTACTGGATTCAGCTGAATTGTTTTTACTTATGCTTCCAAAAGGGAATGCAAATATAGAATAACATGAAGCATTCACCTCATAATGCCACTTCTGAATTCTACGGCCATTGAATAGCCATTTCCTAGTGAATATGAAGTGATTAAACATCTGTCTGAACCGCTCAGCCTGAAGCATACAGGTTCAAGCAATGGTTGAACTTCCTTTCAAATGCAGTTAGGAGATCACTCACAAGTCATTGCAGACATATAGTTTGAGTTGTTACTCCATTTTCTTATGCTATAGCAATGCAAATCACCCCAAATCAAAGTTTTATAAGACAAGTGCACTCCACAGGCTACTTTTTGCTCGTGAATGCATGCATGGTTTCCAAATCATTATACAGGTAGGGAAGGATTTGGACTCTCCAGATGGGTTGCTGCTAACAGTGGGAAACCTTCTGTGCAAGGTTGCTGTCAAAAAGCAGCACATAACAGCCAATATGGTTTTAGAAGTGAATGCACATAAGTTTCAGAATCAGTCAATGCCCTAATAAAATCTGATTACTACCTATAACCTCAGTAATAAAATGCTACAAAGTTCAAGAAGAAATGATTTAATATTAACTATGATTGTTCCAGCTCTTTACTAGAAACCTGTGTGTTATATAAAATTTCTAGGTGAAGACAGGGAGTGATCTTTACAAGCCCGTGTTGGGTTAAATGGTTGTCCTGCTGCCATCTAGCTCTAGTGTGAAGGGAATATAAAATCTGTCCAAGTTTGGTAGCATTTTACATTTGTCTTGGTTTAAAAATGCAAGGAAATACAGAAATACTTCAGTGTGTGCCTTTTTCTTCTCCTTTACAGCATGTAAAGAGGCTCTTATAAAGGTCCAATTATACTTGGAGTGTGCCTGTGTGTGCGCGTACCTCTTCCGTCAGCAACTTCTGAACCCATCAGTCAGAGTCAGATTATTTCAACAGGAAGGTCATCTATCCAAGATATTAAGGTCCTATATGCTTTTTGTGAATCACTGTCCAGACAGAGGAAAGGAACTCCTGGATACTATGCTGAAAGAAAGGCTAATATGCTCACCCTTTATTCAACAGCAGGGAACTGAGAAAGAGGAAGAGAGAAGGACTGAACCACTTTGTTAACTCCCTGCTTACGGAACCATTAGTATTTGGAATACCAAGCCACTTTTGAGTTTTTTAGAATATATAGATAAGGGATTTATAGCACAAAACAACGTTATACCTTTGAAAACCCTCACACTTTTACCTTTCCAAACTGTGAAGGTGTGGTGTCCATGTTCTGAAAGGCCTGTGATATTTCCTGTTTAGCAAATGTATGTGGGGAGAGTGATGGCTTTGTCACAGCTTGTCCCTTTGCATGCTCCTGGACACCCATGGGCAAGATCACTGTGAGAGAGGGATCAGAGCAGCACTGACCAGCTACCTCCCAGTTTCAGTGCTGATCTTCCAGTGAGTCAAAGCACTTTAATAAAAGGCAGCTTTGAGTATCAAGCCTTGAGTTCACACTCATCCTGTTTTCTTGCAGGAATAAAATGCAAAGTGGGTGAGTCTGGGGGCCTCCTCAGAAGGAGAAAGGGCAGGCAGCAGATGGTGATCCTATTAAGGAATAGTATTTAGAAAGTATTCCCCTCTATTTAGGAGAAAGTAAATGACAAATGTCAATTCTACAAGCATTAGATGAGAGGGCTGTTGCAATAAACTTTGTGTGTGTATATATATTACAGAGTGTGTCAAATGCAACATATAGCACTTTTATTTCTTCTCCTTTTCCTCACATTTACCTCTGTGAAAAGTGCATGAAAATGACTTAGTATTTCACAGTCAGCGTTATTTCTGATGAATTATAAATGTGTTTTTCTTAGGTTCTTTTTTGGGTGGTTTTTTTCATTTTAACTGAAAATAAGAAAAAGTATATTTTTTTTAGTCACAACTGAAAATTGTGCTTACAATGCAGTGTTTCTTGCCTCTCAAAGTGAATGCAAAGATAAAGAAAGAGGAAAATTAATTATTCTCAGCATCTTTTTCACAGAGTGAAGAAGGAGGTACCTTCTTTAGGACTGGACCCACAGAATTAACCTTCAAAATCCTACTCTTGTGAGTATCTCCTCTGACGTTAGTACAGCCTACATTTATTCATAGTTTGGTCTAGAATTTTAAAAGAATTAGATAACACTATGTAGTTTATGTAGCAATTTTGGTACTGAAGCTGTTTTGTTCCCTTGAATTTCTATGGAAAAACACCTGCTTTTTCTGATGTCAACAAACTAACTGCAAAATTGTGCTGGACCATATTCTTAACTCTTAACTTGCATGAACATAAATCTTTTATCTTCTACATAAACAAAATCAGAATTAGGCCCATCTGATTCATTGTAAGCCTTGCAGATCCGATCTGCTTTTTAGGACACACAATGATGCCCTCCAGGAAATCAGAAGACAAAACCAAGTCTAGTAAATTTTGTGGTACTTCTAGTGAATTTATTCTCAATATTTATTCTCACCTTTAACACAACTTTGGCAACAGAGGCTGGAGTTACTGTGGAACACTACACTTGCCATACAAATGTATTCCACTGTGTTTTCCCCTGATTTGTAGTAGAACAGCCAAAAAAAAGCCATGGCAAAAGCAGTAAGAAATCATGAGAAACAGTGTCTTCAGTCAAGCTCTGAAAGGAGATGGTATACTGATGAAGAAGAAGTACAGAAATGTTGTCTTACATCCTGAGGGCTGCAGCAGCAACAGTAAGTCACTGGGGCAGAGATTAAATGAGAAAGAAGACCCAAAGCTAACGGAGAAAGTGAAAGAAAAATCAGCCTTATGAATGGAGGTTGTCGTGTATTAAACCAGTATCCCTCTGACTTGATAGGAAAAATTGCTTAAAAACACCACCAAAGGAAGCTGGAGTCATACAGGTAGGCTGTGGAGGTGTAGTGATACATGATCCAACAAGGTACATGGGGATGATCCAAAAGACTTAGTATATCTCTTTATATCTTAAAAGCATTGCAGGATGCCCTCCGCATGCAGCTACTACCATCTAGCTAAATCCTTTCAACTATGAGCATCATCTTCAAAAAAAAATTATCTCCTTTCCTGACAGAGTCAAGTGTAAAAGAGCAGACAGAGCCATGCTATTAAAAATCACAGAAAGTGTTGATTGAATGAATGTTTAAAGAACAGCCCAGTATGTATTAATTTTTTTTTCAGTTCACCCTTTCATTTGGCTTTGTTTCATTTATTCCTACTTCCTGTTTCCTGTAGTCTAATTTGGAAATCTCTGAAGTATCATTAAAATAAGATTGTCACAATTCTGCCCGTGTCCCATATTGTTTTTAATGGTACAGGTTTTATTCGGGCTGCCTGTTATGTTGTAGACAGAAACTTTTTCAGTACAGAACACAGTATGAGCAAGAAGCTTATAGGGAAAAATGTCTGTGGACTGTGACACAGATCAGCCAGCCTCTGATTTTCTCTTCTGTCATGACTGGGCAAAGGTACCAAAATCGCAAGTGTCTAAATTGGGTTCCTAGAGGTCTGTATGCAGCAGAAGATTGGCTGTGTGTTTAGGAGAAATTGAGTATGTACATCTAATTAATTAGGTTTTTCTTAGCTCATTTCTGAATGACAGCAGGGATGATGAACAACAAAATCGGGTTGCTCTAATTACTTCCTGATCACCCAGGAGTGCACCACAGACCACAGCTGTAGGAGCTGTTTCAATCAGACTGGCAGAGGCTTGGTCAGTGGGCAAGAGCTTGCAATAAAATGGCAATGTTTGCTTCAAAAAATCATTTTTTGCATTGCTTGTGTTGAAGTGTCTGGCAATCTACTATTAATCTAGGTCTAAGTCCTGGTTACTTTGGTTTGTAGTTAGGTTTAATATGAATTTTATTATTGAAGATTTAATATGACTAAAAAATTACTTTGACACCCAGATGTAAGAAGATTTACTGATTAATCCCAGATTTATCTTAGTCTTACCAAAGGAAAGTGCATCCGCCTCTTAATAAGTTTGTCTGAGGTGTATTAGAGCTTTATAAAATATGGCTACATTAGTGTGTATCAGGGCAATTTTCCTTGTACATATAATAACCTGAATGATTTAAAAGTGTAAATGAGTGCAAGATTATATAAATATTCAGCATCATGTCACTGACAGGTAATGGATTGAATTCTCTCTTTCTCCTTTTTTTTTTTTTCTTTTTTTGAAACTAATCTGCCACAGTCTTTGTTTCGTTTAGAATGTGAGATGTTTAGGGAAGGGACTGACTATTACTGTCTTAAGCAGTATTCGTTTATGTTACCATAAATCGAATAGTAGGAAAGGGTTGCTTGACTGCATGGAGCATACATGGGACACTTCTCTGTAAATAAAATTACCAGTCTTTCAGTTTAAACTGCCAGCCTGAAAAATAAACCCAGAATGTCCAGTTAAATAATACAACAAGATACTGTTAGAGGAACTCACTGTCTCCTTGCATAAATATAAGCATCAGCTTAACAACACCATGAGAATATTCTGCTCAATATTTTTTGCATTGTGGCATAACCATATAACCTGACATCTCATCCTAGGTAACACCATTCTAGGTATGATATTATACAGTATCCTGAGCTTGGATGGCATATAAGAAATACTTTCATTATGAATGTCTTTCAGACTGATTCTACAATTCATATGCAGACAGAAATACAAAAATGCCAAAGTTTCAACAAAAGGCTTCAAGGAGCCAGTTCTTATTTTTACTGCTTTATATCTGTAAAGGCTCTGATAATGCACACATTTTTTAAGTACGCCCTAACACAAGCCAACTTCTAAATTCAGATTCTTGCGACAGCTCCTTTTATATTTCCTCTTGCATGAGCACACACTGCACCAAAATCCAATCTACTGTATCAAATATATGCATTTTGCAAATATATGACTATTTGACAAATGGAGTTGAATCTTGGGTTTTTTTGGTTACTTTTAACAATTGAGGAATGTGCATAGTTTATTTTTAGGTCACATGTTGCATGTAAATTGCCTCTTTCCACAATGCAATGTGCGTATGAAGTTCCCTGAGATGTCTGAACTAGATACACTGTAAGTACTTATCCAGAATATGCAATTAAAATGTAATTCATTTCTAGATATCATCAATATTCTGTCATTGCGTAAGGGGAATGGACTAGATGACCCATGAAGTCTATTCCTACCCTCATATCTATTATGATTACATTATATTAGTAAAATTGCTTTTTAAGGTCACTTATATGTCGTGGTTCCCTTTGCACAAATATTTGGTACATTTGGCCATTTATGTGTATTATTTCATGCTCTGTTTAGAATGGATTCAGTACAGGTAGAGTATCAAATGAATCAAAAACCTGATATTTTCTTGTAAATAATTCATCAAACAACGTTATGACCCTTATTCCCGGTGAGGCGTCCAGATAATGAGCTGCCCAAATGAAGCAGTGAAAACATGCACTTCCCCTGCCATGGGTGTGCCCCTGACAGACTCCTCAGGGTCACAAACCCATCAATCTCTTTTCACACATGAGCTAATCAATTCAAAGAGGGAAGTGCCAATGAGCTATTAGATCAATATGGTGAAGTATGGAGATTGATCTTATCCCAGAGTGACTACATTAACAGACTCGTCAGTGTGACCTCTACCCTGCGGCACACATTATACAGGATTGCAAGTCTGATATCTGAATGAAGACCTCAGGTCATTGCTTTTAATAATCTGCTTTGCTGAAAGAATTAAAAGTAAATCTGTAAAGGGATGACTAATGAAAATATGAAGAGCTTTCTGCTCCTCTAGTCTTGGAATGCTTGCAGAAATCACACCAGATTTTCACAGGAGCCAACAACATCAACTTCCTCACACTGACACCTGCTCAGCCATGCCTGGCTATTGGCATTTGAGAGAACAGGGCAGTACAACCAAGTGAGAGTTTACTCTTCTGACAAAAAACTTAATAAAGAAAAGCAAATGCAAAATGATAAAAAGGGCTAGCTGTGTCAAAGTCAATTAATGTCTTGGGTGAACTGCCAGATTGAGAGCTGTATTAGAGTCCTGGTAGTCTGAATTATTTAGCTGGTGTAAGTGGGAGCTGCCACTGCTGAGAAAGTTGCTCAGAGGACTGCCATGCCCTGAGCATGCCTACACCTAGCAAAATGTTCCCAATATTTGAATTAATTCAAGGTTCAACCCCAGGAGTCAGTCTGTTTTCATTTGGGATGTTTCAGAGGACAGTGACTTTGGGGAGAATTGATCTGATCAGAGGAGATTGGCTTCACAATATTTACAAGCAATATGTGCCTACATTCTATAACACTCTCCTGTCCCTCAATCAGCCTGTGCTGGTAAGTGCCACCAACTGTACAGGAAGCCTGTACATGAAGTGACCACAAGTAACACTTTAAACAGCCTCTTTGGGCCTCTCATTTTAGACTCATCCTTTTGATATATGATTTCAGAGATGCTGAAAAAAGTACACTTTGTTTTCTCAGAGCGTGATATTAATATTGTTAATATTTTTAACCCTGAATAATTTCATTGCAATGAAATATTTATGTATATAACACACTTTTAATACTGTATTTTTATTATACCAAACATTTTATTGTTCATTGTATAATTGAATCAATGAATTAGGAAAAGGTTACTAAAAAAGGATTAATGCATTTTTAATGAAACTGAATGCTATAACTTCTGTTAGTCACTAAGAATAATGGCAGATCTATCAGGTTTATACAGATAAGAGCTTTGTGAGTTTATCTGAAACCCCACATAATGGCCCTCATTTAGCTGTAACCTAGAAAAACAGCCTTAGCAATCCTATTCAGGGCTTTAATTCATTGTTTATGTATATGATCTCTCTTCCCCCTTGTGATCAGATCACCTGTCTAATGATGCAAATATGAATCTGTTTAGCAGACACATCTATTTCCAGTTGTAAAACACTTTCTGAAAACAATGCTCTTTCAAAATCTAAATGGAAGAACCAAGCTAGCCATACAATACCACTGGGAAATGTTTCTGAACTCGGGGTAATAGACACGGGAACCACTGAGAACTTTGCACATTAATAGTGAGAATGTGGAGGTTTCAGTGCTCGCACAGCTCAAATCCTTAATTAGCATGCCAGCCTAAATTATAAATGCTTTCCAGGTAGAAACAACTATGTTTAAAAATATCCCAATAGCAAATCCTTATATTAGTATAACATTCATTGAAATGTTAACACTGTACAAATGTTGTATAGACAACTAAAACAGCAGTTGCAAACTGCTCTGAATCTTACACAGATACTGTGTTCTTTGCAATGTAGCATTTAATTTTTGATTATTTTGCAATGGATATAAAAATAGATAACTGAATGTTATGTTAGTACAAGATACATGCATTGTGGAGGAGGGACTTTATAATGACACCCTTAGAGATGCGTTTTTCAAAGGGAGGTATGTTACTGAACTTCTTGAAGAGAAAGGTTCTAGTATTTTTTCTACCTTCCAGTAGAAACTGGGAGTATATAGATAATACTTATGGAACACAAGATGCTGTAGTATTGCTCAAGGACTTGTGTGAATTCTGCGAAACCATATAATTGTTAGTGGTGAACCACAATTAAATAAATCACACAACCAAAATGGACATACTTTTTCCCTACCACTATGTTGTGGTTTTTACATCATGTTCTTTCCCAACAAACTAAAATGCTATTCTATAATAGAAGGGTTTTAGAATTCTAATATAATATTTTTATCTTTCCACTTATAAAGCACAGAACTTAATACACATTGAAGAGCACAGGCATCAGAAGGACTTGGATTCAAGAAAGCACTTGTCCTGATCTCACTGATGGGAAGCTGCTGCTTACATATTTTCACTAAAATGAAGGTGATTCTTCTGAATGGGAGCAAGGGAAAGTAAACATAGCATATACAGAACTATATCACCTTTTCTATAAATAATAATAATGCTATCTTTTTAAAATTTGGTGTCTCACACTCAAGAAGTGCTAGAAGTAAATGCTGCCTCCCAATGGAAACATAAAGTTTGTTTCCCAATAAAATAAACCAAAGAATTTCTAGTACAATTGTTTTATTGGATGTTCGGTCTTTAGCATACTTCTAGGAAGAACTAAATGATCTTTCTGGATTTTACAATCAAATGTTTTGGTTTGTAAACTTCATACTGTTGGGCTCAAAATGCACTTCTGGAGTAAGGAGAATGTCTTTTCCCTTTAAAAACAACCAGTTGAAAACTGCTCAGGAACATACAAAAGCAAAAGTGGAATAGTGGTAGAGTTCAGGTGGTGACATGAAGTTCATGATCCATACAATTTATCTTATAATTCTTCAATTTACCATATAGCTCCACAACTCATAATTGCAATATTATTGTCACACAGGTACTATCAACAGATACATCTGTCTGGTCACAGAGTCTGTGGCTGCATTAGGGATATCTGCTAGTGGCATCTGTTTAGATGGTTGTTAGGTGTCTGAGCACAAACAAGTAATATTTTATTTTATAGTCAGTGAAATATGTCACTAGCTTCAGTGTAACCCAGGAATTTTTGTGTTCTTTTTTTTTTTTTTTTAAGTCCCTATTTCCAGTTTCCACTGTAAGCAAGTGCTTACAGGCAGAGAACATTTATGAAAACTTTCAGAACAAAAAAATAATCTTCTGGGAAAGTTACAATGGATTCAAAATACATGTCTAGAATCTAAATGCTTCCTTGGCCTCAACAGACTAAATAATAAATGCTTTCTTGGTAACTACAGCAGTTCATTTGATAACATATGTATTAATAAATTAAAAATGTCTGTAGATTGACAAGTGTTTTGTGGGCATATGCTGGAAAGCCAATAGCTAATTATGAAAGCCTGACTTGACTAATCAATTATTCAGATGAACATTAGGTGCCTATTATATGGGTAAACAGGGGAATTATATTTCCCCTAAGTAACTTTTTAAAATAACAAACCCAAAACATGCAAATTTGAAATAGACAGAAATGGCACTATTATGCACTTATTGCACATGCAGAACTCCAACTGAATTATTCAGGGAACAGTGAATCAGGAGCCTCGGTCTTCTGACTCAGAGCAGCACAGCAATAGCAGCACATGCCAGGTAGTATTGGTTATGCATGTAATATTGATTTAGCTCATTCTTGCTGGTCATGTTTCAAATTCATTTCATGTTTAGCAGACAGGGAAAAGGAGGAGGATCCCTGGATTGCTATTTGCAAGATATTTTTATGCCTGTTGAACACAAGATTATCTGATAAATTAATAAGACCATGTCTTTTGAGTGCAGAAAGAATAAGCCTTTGAAAATGAGCACTAGTGAAGTAATGAACTGCGTCTTGAAAAGGTTTATATTTGCTATATTCCCCACCTCCTGTACATAAAGATTAGGAGAAGGCTAATATTGCAGAACACATTCACTGATGTTTCTTTATTAAGGAATAAAACACAATAAGGTAATTAATAATTGTCCTTTGCATTTAGAAAAGATCATGATCTTAAACAGCATACAGCAACAGAGAAACCAGAAATAGATGTGACCAGACACCTGCTGACAAACAGTGACAAATCCCACTGACACTGCAGTGACCCCCAGTTAGTCAAGATTTAATTAAGGGGTATAATTAAGTCAGTGGAACAGAACACTAATGAGTGGTGTTTTTTCATATGGGTAATTACACATAAGAATACAAGGTAAGCTAGACCCCTACATATATCATTAAAATGAACAGTATAGAATGACAATCAGGGTTTTAAGTATTTTTTTTCTTTTTCTGCAATAATGCAGGTTGAAATGCCACCGCTTGTCAAGCATCTATACACATGCTAAGAAAGGCTATTGGCCCAATCCTGCCTGTGTCTAAGCATGTTGGTAACATGACCTTGGTGGCACAATGCACATTAGAGGGGTTTGCTGGGCTCTGTTAGTCATTGTGTTTGCCTGTGCTGGTACTGTGCAGGGGTCACTTGGGCTTGTTTTCTAACAAATGACATTCTGTTGCTATTCTCTTTCAAGTAACACATCCTCTAGATTTCATTTATCAAGTGTGTTGATTACAAGGAAGACATAGGTTACAAATTGTTCAGATGATTATCTGCACGTTGGGCACAATATACCTTTACAATCAAATGACAGACATTTCTTGCAGCAGTGGTATTTGATGGCAGATCCAGTTCTCTGGAATTTATTTTGGGAATCTTCAGGCAGTTGAGTGAAATAGCTGAAATATCTCTGTCTACATGATATTTGCTTATATTTCAAACAGAAAAGTATGGTAAAGTAGATTTACTGGACCATTTTAAACTGGGGTGGAAAACATCATCATGAATAATGATGACAATGGTAGGGGGAAAACAACTTTCCTACCATCTCGAAGATTTAAAAGAATGCCTGTGTAGTTTGGGGCCAGCCCTCTGCTGGGATTACTCTATCTGCTCCCAGCTGGTAGCCTGCAGTTCATGACAGCCTTTTATCCGTTATCAAAGCAACAAGTGGAAAAGCAGATCCTCCTGCCTGCTAACACTCTCTTCAGTTCTCTCTGTAGAATTTCTGCTTCTAAATCTTTCCTTTTAACAAGTCCTCAGATTTCCTTCCTACTGCTACAGGAAACGCTAAACACCTCTAAGTTTTTAGCTCACTTGTCTAACTAAAACTCTGCAGAACACTAAACGAGGAAAGAATAATTGCATTGCACCAGCACATTTTCTACAGAAACTGACTGAAATGCAGAATGTGCCTGATCCTGCTTGTAGTATAGCACTGAGAATTGAGCAATTGACTTCAGTGACAACAAAAGCAGATCCTCATTACTCAAACAACACGGTACCAATGTAATGCTTTTGCAACTTATGTAAGTACAAATTTTACTGTAGCAAAACCAAAGCAAAAAAACTGCATTGAAACTTATGACATATATGCTGTACTTGGCTTTTTAGTAGCACAGGAAAAATTAAAAAAGGCAGAACTAGGAGATATTTAAGTCTAATTAAGGGGAATTCTTTCAAGCAAAATCTATCTACTGAAACGGAAAAGTTATTTGTAATTAAAACAAATCTAAATAAATATACTTTATATTTGTATACAGTAAAAATATACATCCTACTTTCCTTAAATCATGCTGTCATGGAGTGATAAGTCTTAGAAACACAATCCTATAGCAGTAACTACAATCAGGTAAAAGTCAAGATAACAGCAATCTATTATGCAGGCTATGTTAAACCCTAATAAAGGGTTCAGGGTTTTTTGTTAAACTCTTTGGGTTTTTAAACAGATTTTTCCACAATTTACAAGTATTATGCAATGACAGAAGGTGCCCTGGGAATCCAGGACTTGCTCCCTCTCTGAACCAAGGTCCTTGCCACCAGGCTCCTCTGTGCATGCCGAGGTGCCTCTTCCAGGCAGGCACAACCGATGGAGCAGGGCTGGGTCCTGCCAGGGCTCTGCTGTGCCCACAGTGCAGTCCTATCGCAGTCCTATCACGGTCCTATCACAGTCCTATCACTGTCCTAGTGCCCTTACCAGAACTGGCTCTGAGTCCTCTGGTGCTTTGCTGAGATGCACCTTATTTTCACAAGGTGCCTGAGGTAAACATTCTGGAGAGGGCCCCAGTAAATGCAATTTTAAGATATGGAGTTACTATCTTAGGTTTTTTTCCCCAGGAACTGGAGCACATGCAAAAACCCTAACAGAACTATAATATAATAAAAGAAGGGAGGTCATAAAACTTATGCAAATAATTTCCCTGTTTTTATCTTTCTGTGGGCGTGTGCCGGTGTAAAACGCGGGGTCAGCAGGAGTGCCTTCCGCCTGGGCTGCAGGCACACGGATGCATAAGGGCTCCCTGACATCTTCTTCTGCCCCATTCTCGCCCCCGCGAAGCTGCCCCTTCCCGGCCGCGTATGAATGAACAGAAGTGCCTTTCATCCCCCACTTGCCTGGCGCTTCAAAAGGAACTACGAAAATAGCAGCGACAAAAATCCAGCCGCCTGCCAAAAGGCCCGCACACGTCCCATTCTCACAGGCATGCGAAAGGTTGGAGAGCTCAGCAAAATTTTTATGTACGGGAGCAGGCCCAAGGAAAACTCACACGCCATAACCAATTGTGGACAGAGGATCATCTATCAGCAGACAAATGCAGGAACTCCAGAATGTCTCTCCTCAAATGAAATAATATATCTTTGAAAGCCAATGCCCGTTTTAGGCCTGAGGCCCATATATCAAGCCTGAGAGGCTTGTGGATACGCTCCAGGGCCATTAACCTTCCACCTGTTTCCCCTTGTCCTTCAGGATGAGACCCTGCCCTTGATTTTACTCCCTTCCCCTGTTCATCTTCCGACAGAGTGTAAATGTAAAGCAGAGGGCCTGCGAAATAATTCAAAGGCAATGGACCAGGGACATGGTTACAAATCTCTGCCACTGGCACTGTGACTTATGCAGGCAGTTTGTCACACATGAGCCAGGTGACCTCTGTGACATAACAGAGAAAAATATCGCCTGAGATCAAAAGATGAGATTCAGAGCGCTCTAACTAAGTCTGGTGTACACAGCCACGCTCTGCGGTGGCCAAGGGTGTCCTCTCTTCCAAACACTGCTCTCTCCACTCGCTGGTGGGCCATGTTCCTGCTAATTTCAGGAATCTCTTTTTCTCTCATCTCTTTGGAAATCTTTCCTGTAACCCGAAAAACAAAATTGCCTCCTTCTGAAGCCTCTCTTTTTAAAGAAAGGTAATTAATTTGTCAAGGAGAGACAACAAAATGCCATTCAGCAGAACAAAATTAACACACAAAAGCAGCATGATTGAAAATCGTAGATTAATTGCTTTTGCAAATGGGTTTGTTTTAATCCAGTAATTTTTGACATTATAAGTAGTACTAAAACTTTGTATGAGCACGTGCTGTCTCTGGTATTGCAATGAGAAGTCTTCAAAGTCTAAAACCTTTCTTGGGATTCTTCTGTCACGATGGTAAAAATGAGAGTAGAGTTAGTATTAAAAATGATGTAAAGCACCCAGA
This sequence comes from Campylorhamphus procurvoides, assembly GCA_013396655.1. NCBI lineage: Eukaryota > Metazoa > Chordata > Aves > Passeriformes > Dendrocolaptidae > Campylorhamphus > Campylorhamphus procurvoides. The sequence goes on along the minus strand of WBMV01006289.1, from coordinate 2,691,326 downwards.
AAACACACTTCTGTACTGATTCATATTTTACCGAGATATATACTACAGAACCAGAATAAGTCACTTGAAATAAGACTAATCAGATTGATTTTTTTTAAAAAAATCTTGAATTCATTTTTCAAGCTGTGTGCTACATGGGAAGTTTCCCAGCTGTTTTATACATTCAAGACTCTCTGCTGGGTGCAGACAAAAGAGTAAGACCTAATGCAGTGTTTCTCTTTCACTCCCTGTAACCTAACAGTATGTCTGGTATGGACATTTAATTTTGTCTATTTCATAAATTAAAGAAAACCTACAACTGTCACAGTATCCCTGCTCACGATGATGAAATGAGAAATACAACTGTAGCTAGATCAGCCTAAATCCCCTTCTAATCCTAAATCATTTTGGCACTTGCCAACACCTAGCTGATGAAAAACTCAGTTTGACCCATGAATGTATATAAAAATACACATATACAGACACACATACAAAAATTCAGCACATTGCTTACAAGTGTGCTAAATGTTACTTCATCAGCTATTTCATTCTGTCTTGTAATCTGCTGACTTGGAAAATTTTGCAGTGTTCAGGTTCTTACCCAAAATCATTTAGTGTTCCACTATGGAAATATAGCTAAGTTCACTAAATGTAAAAGCAGAAAACAGTTGAACAATGGATAGGACTTGAGGCTAAGTCATCCAGTAGTTACAAACACACAGCTGAAAATCATTTCATGTTTCCCATTGACGAAAACCTGACCCAGAACAGTAAACTACTCTGTTGCAGAATGCTGCAATAGTAAACACAGTAAATGCAAAATTTGTATTACAAAAACTAGGGTGAAGTGTTACCATATGCATTTGTAAAAATAAGACAACTGTTTGATTTTACAGTGCTAAAATCATTTGTTCTTGTTTGGACCATGTGATTAAACACATCTTTCCTCTTTTTAATATCTCTACAGAAAGTCTGCCAGAGATACAACACTCAGCAGCTACGTGTGAGTTTTGTCACTGGTTTCAGTGAACTCCAAATCCCCAATGTCTTCATTTTTGAAAATATCTAGTGTTACTTTTTCATGTAAAATATAGGTGCCATATCCAAGGTTTCTGGCCGTCAGATCTTTAGCTCTCTTCGGCACTTCTACTGAATATATTAATTTGTATTTAGGCTGGATTTCACTTAGGCTTTATGCATCCTTTTTTTTTGTATATATATTTGATGTATCCCTGGAAAAATTAATATTTAATTTATAAAGCACCTAACCCAATCCATTGCCTTATACAGTACATATGATCTAGAGCTTCTGCTTTTGTAATATTCATGAAATTTGGAAATCAAGGCTAGGCATCATATGCTACTATCATATGCTAATAGAAGACTTTGCTCATATGAGTGTTTGATCAGTTCTGAATGCCCAAATGGCCTATTAGAATTTCCAAGACCTAAACTACTTTAAGATGTTATTATATGTATAAAAATGAATATAATAATTTTTAATTTTCATAGATACACACTCATATATGCCCAAAATGATTTGTTTCATTTACCTACAGCCATGCACTTTTTATGTAAATAGCTACTGAACAAATATTTTATAAAATTAAAGGTTAAAGTATCCTGATTCTAAAGAAGACAATTTGACTCTTGGTTTAAATATAACGTAATTTCTTGTCTTGAGAAAAAAAGCCTCAAATTAATTGGTTGACATAGTACACAGACACTACAAGCCCAGTTAATCATATTTTTGAGTGCTTGTGCCTCCTTGATTCAGACATTTAAAACAAAACAAAACAAAGAGCATTTAACAGTAATTTATCAAATAATAATAATTTAGGGCATGAATCATTCCTTACATTCCTTCTCAGCTACAGACAATTTCTGTTGGGAAAAGTGCCATATAGTATCGACAGTGACAACAAATTGTATTGTCCGGTGAACATCTGTTTCCGACTCCCACACTGATATTGCAGGTTGGGTACTTCTGATTTAGTCTTCACAGGCTGCCCGACCACAGAGGAACTGGAAATTACTGGTACATTCAACTTTTATTATTGGAACACAGGAAAACTTTATCATCATGCTGGGAAGTTCTGTGTCTTTTGAAACATTGGAAGGAGGGTTATGTGAGCACAGAAAGCCAAATGCAATAGTTCTTAAGCAGCAGGAGAAAAGTACCTCCTGCTCATTGTGTCTCTCCATACATATGGGTATGAAAGTCTGAGATTAAAATCTCAAAATGGAACAGTATTTCTCTTTTCAAGATGTGAGGTTTGATGGTGAGGGTTTAGCAGGGAGTGTTGTTTAATTTTAATAAATCCAGCAGCACTGCAAAAAAGAACCAGATTCTCCCAATGTTGCTCAATATGTAGTAGTGTTCCTATACAAAACAGCTCTGAAATTCAAAGCAGTTTCTATAGGGCAGAGTAGGCTGAGGTTCTGTAGGAGCTGCAGGTTCTAGCCCTAGAAACTGAGCTGTTCTAACTTGCATTTATTGCACTGAGTTACTATGATAGCAAATTATAGAGAAAGACTGTGTTAACTAGCTGAAATTATTATTGTTAAAAAATCAAAGACAATACTAAGCTGTTCTAACTTGCATTTATTGCACTGAGTTACTATGATAGCAAATTATAGAGAAAGACTGTGTTAACTAGCTGAAATTATTATTGTTAAAAAATCAAAGACAATACTAAGCAATACTTTCAAAACTGAGGAGAGTTCATTAGCATGATCAATGTCATTGTTTTTTCATAGTTTTACCACCATGGTTATTGAACCTGAAGAAAAAGGTTAAGTTCTGCTTTGGCAGGGACAGAAAAAAATGAGGATACATTCTTGATAGATACCATGTACCAGTTTGATAAAGCTCCAAGACCTGATCTGTAAACTCTTCTACAGAGAAAGAAGGAGAATGAGAAACTCTATGGAAACTCCTCCTGTTAACACTAATTAGAGTTGTCAGCATGCAGCGGAATCAAAGGCAAAACATGTGGAGCTCCCACTGAAGTGAAGAGGAGAAGGGTATGACTTAAAGGAGAGGCATGCAAATTAAAAATAAATGCTGTTCAACGTTACCAAATGAGCTAGTCATGTAAACACTCACTTTGAGGTCTAAACCTTCCTACTGGGAACACTCTTTCTGAAAGTTCATTTCTAGTCAGAAGACACCATTGTCCTTGACCACACTTGCCGAATGAGAACCTATCTTGTGAGTGACGGGTCCAAACTGATGTAAAGTAATTGCCATATGTTTATTTCTACTTAAAGTTGTTATTATTATTGCTACTGTTGTTAATACTCTTGTTGTGCATTTGCTGTATTATAAGCAAGGACCATTGTTTCCTGAGACCTGCAGCAGAGAGACAGTGTTACTTATAGCAATTTTGGATTGCTCAAAGACCAGAAAGTCTAAGTAAAATCTTACCAACATCGCCAATATTGAAAATAGTGTTAGCAGATTCTAGGTCTCAGGCTCAAATGCAGAAAATTTCCTCATCTTGTTTTTCACAGTATGGTGTGTACTAATCCAAACAATACTCCAGCAGTATTTGCTGAAGAAGCTGAAGCTATTTTATACCATGGTGATCTGGATATGAACTACACATTATTATTGGCTTCCACTTGCACACTAGATGATTTACACTACCACCTAATTTAGTCTCATGCCTCTCAGCAGCCTCCCTTTCTCTACTACATCCCTACCTTCTCCCACAAATCTAGCTGCCCTAAAACTATTGCGCAGACAAATGGGAGCAGAAACAGAAACTCTGGGTGATTGTCACCTGTTATTCTTTCTACACGTTTTTGCTGTCACCTGAAAGAAAGTTAATATTTAGGATTAAATATCTTTGTGGTTTTATTGTGATTTTCACTGAACTCCAGAAGGAGCAAGCTGTGATTGCTGATCGGGCTGACTCACGAACTCTGAACCTTTTTCTCAGATATTTCCACCTTTTCCTAAAAGAGTGCACAAGGACCTTGAGTGCTTGTCACTGAAACCACTGACTGTTGAAGATCTCTCTGGAATAGGTCAGTGGAGCTCAGACCCACAAATAATTACTGCAGTTACTGCTGCCTATGTAGCGGCTGTGGCACTAGCACAAATCCCAAGAAAGAGAAAGGAAAATAAGAGAAAATAGATAACAAAAAGGGCATTTAGAAATAACACTTCGCAAATGAAACTTAAATACTTGTCAGAGGCAGCTTTACGGAAGAAAACAGAAAACTGGCAAATGCTGTGAGTGAAAATGGAAATACAGTATTCAAGATCTTCACCTGCACTTCTTATTCAGACAAAATTCTCATTGCCTTCAGTAAAGCTTTCTTCAGATACTTAGTGCAAAACTGGGCCTATAAGCACAGCCTGACTGACACTAAAAATTACTATACAAAAGACTGACTCATTAATTTCTCTGTTTAGATGAGTAAGTAATACTCGTTTATTTCCATTCACAAGGAATTCTGACCATAGCATGGAGACTGGGAAGATTCCAAGCACTGTTAGTCTTTTCTGCCTATGCTCTGAAGTGAGATGAAGTAGACTAGTGTGTGACTGGAGAGCCCTGGCTCTACCTTCCCTAAAGTGCTGGATCAGCCCTCAGACTAATCAGCTGCTGCCCAAGGGATGCAGCAAGCTGCTTCTTGAGTCGTGAGGGATTATGACTCAGCATCACCAGTCATTGTGTTTGCTCATTACTCAGGAGAAACTGCGAGACTGCAGTAAGTATTCCACAATAAATACCAAAAGGTATCCAGATGAAACAAATCCACCGTGTTGACTATAACACCAGAGTAAAGATACAATTCTTCATCACATTCAGTGTCACTTAGTCAGGGTGATGTTTCCTGTATTCAGCAAACAAGCCAGTAAAAGAATTTCCTTGGCATACAGACAACATGGAAATGTCCTTTTAAAAATCAGTTAATACCAACAGAACTCATGAGCTAGCTGGAACCATTTCCTATGCTATGGAAAGAACACTCGAATAAGGTTAACCAAGACATTTCACCCTCCCAGCCTCCCCCCTCCCCATCTATTTATGGATGTCTTCTTTTGTTCACCCTTTGCTAATTATAGTGGCCTTGCTTAGGTGGTATTTATAGTCTTAAAAGAGTTGCCTGACTTTTAGAACACTTTATTCATGTATATTTCCTGTGTTTATTGTTGCCCTAACTAAATTTTTTAATTAAGTTTACTCGATCCAAGATTTTATTTAGCAACAAATATCAAAGTAACTTTTCTTTCAACAAGTGCAAGAGCTGTATTTAGATGTAAAAAAACATTTTTCTATTTCTGAATTTCCAAAAACAAATTTTTAGTTTCTTTCCTTCTCCAAGTGATGGGCATGACAGACAATTCCAGAACTGAACAAAATGAAATTTCTTTCTTCGCCACAATACGACTACTTGGTATTTTATTTTATTAATTTAACTTTTTTCCCCCCTTTTTCTGTGATGGTTGCATAATGATTGGGGTGTTTCCAAGACACAGAGTTAAATATTTGCTTGCCCCGATATTTTCCTAACCACCTACAACTGAACTTCCACCAGTTACAGAAGTGGAAAAGAGCCACTGAGGATGTCTACACAACATTATAGCTTCCCTTTCCCGTCTGCACCATATTTCATCTCTTTCTTAGTTTTCCTTAAATCCTTCTTATATCTGCCCTTCTGTTTCTTCTATAGTTGTGCTACAAATGTGCCTGTAGCGATGCCAATTACAACAACTTTCAGTGCCTATTTCAAAACAGCAAACAAAGAACATTTTAAGGAAAAATTTGGTGATGTCTTCAACTCTGCTGAAAGCAGTTGGTTTTGGGGAGATGTTAAAGCAAAACTGGTGGTTTGCCTTTCAGCAGAAATAATTTCTCCTTCCCTGGATGCTGCCACCCACTGAGACATGGACGGGCTGAGGTAAGGGCTGCTCCTCTGCAGAGGACAGAGCAGATGTTTCACACGGCAGAAATGAGCCTGGCTGGGCTGGCGGAGGGCACTGCAGCCCTCTGCAGCCCACTGCTAAACGGAGGCACAGCGAAGGGAGCAGCCCCTAGCCAGGGAGATCGGCTGGAGCCTCTCAGCACTACACGGCTGGAGCCCAGGTCTGGACATCCACCCCGGCACACCCCTGCCCTGCCCTGCCCTGCCCCGCAGCGGGACTCGAGCACAGATCTGCGGGCGGCAGAGCAGCTCCCGGCGCGGCACCTCGGGCTGCCAGCCTGGACCCCTTTCACACGGCCAGGAGTCAGCTTCAGGTCAGTAGGAGGAAAGTGTGAGAGAAGCACAGCCGTGCCCCTCGAGTTTGCCACTTTTTTCTAGGTTTCTTTCATGTTATTTGCGGATGCCCTGTCCTGGGCACAGCCCCTCACCTGCAAGCCCTAACCCCCCTCACGGCCCCACCTGGGCCCCACCCACGACACCATTCAAGCTCCAGCCAAGGATCAGCTCTCCCTGGGCTCCCTCACTGCCTGTACGTGCCCTTGCCTCATCCTTTCAAATCCTGCCTTGTCCTTGAGGCTCCCAATGGCCTCCGTGAGGGTGGTGGGGTGGGATGGTGCTGGTACTGGCCCTGGTTCAGGTGAGGGACGGCAGCCCCTGCCCCTCAGCCGGGCTGAGGTGGTGGGGCTGCAGTGCCCGGTGGTTTCTGTGGCACTTGGTGTGTTGTGATTTAGCCAACACTAACTCTGAAAAAACTGTGCTTTTTTATTCAGAGCTGAAATAGTTGCAGACTTGATAATTAAGAGACTTGTTTTAGAAAAAAAAATAAATATACCAGGTTAAAGGCCACTCCAAAAATAGTGGTTGTGCTCCAGCTTGCTTTTAACTGTTCTTTTCAGCCCAGAGTGGGAAAAGTGGGAGTAATTCCATAGCTATGTTATATGTCAGTTTACTAAAAGTTGTGCACTGCACTCGTTTGAGTGCCAGATTTTGGAACTGGCCCCTGGCTTCACATTGGCTGTAATGGAGTTCAAATCAAATTTGCATGATTGATTTAATTTTTTCTTGAATTGTGCTCAAAAAATCAATTTTTGAAATTTTTTTCCTCTTGTACTAAGTTTTTGGCTAGCATAAAATTACATGCTTCCTTAGCAATAGGTGGCTTATTCTGTTTTAGAAATCTGAAAATCTACATGTGAGTGCATACTGGCCAAATATTGGAAGTACAGGGATACCAGACATGTTTAAGAGCAGTCTATCTCTTGATTTTACTGCTATTTGAAGCTCCATTTTATAATAACTTTAAAATTGGAAATGGAAAATACTTAAGTCCTTTAGTATGTTTCTGTGCTTGTATAGCTGTATAGTGTGTGTAGCCTGTTCTGAGTGATCTTAAAATTTGCACCACAATTTGAAGGTCTCAGTTTTAGGCTTTCCCTTCAATAATGAGTCTGATGACTGAGTGTTGTGGAAAACATATTAGCAGTGCTACTGCAAGTAGCACCAAAAAAAGCAGTGAGGAACTACACAGTTCCTCACAGTTCCTCACTCTCCAAGGTCTTTGTTTTGTTCAGATGTTGTGTTTCTACAAGGCTTTCATATGGATGTATTTGGTGCTTCATCAGGTTATGAAAATTCAGTTTTAATCTTTCTTCAGAAATCACACTTTCTTATGCTTTTCTTGTCATTTGTCAGCATTTTTCAGCCCTATTCCTGACTAGATTATTTTGGAGCTATTGCCTCCACTGTGATGTCTGTACAAAGATGATCTGGATCTTGAACTGGAGCAGCTTACCTCTGCATATGAAAGTACAAAAGGACAACCATTTCTATTGTAGGGCTTCAGCAGGGCTAGTAGGAAGTCTGTTAGAGACTTCAGTATGGCTGGGATTTCATCCTTATTGTAGGTGATCCTAAGGGCTACAGGTTAACAGAACATCCTTAAATCTGAACAGCCTTGAAAGATTTATAGATGCAAACTTTTACTGTAACTGGAAACTATCCTGTAGAACTGAAATATGATACAAGTAGCATACACAAGTGCTGGATCTGAATGATACAGGTATCATATAAAAACTCTGGATCTGAATGGAACAAGTTCTTTTCCTGTAGGAAGATTTACTGCCTGGTTGTATGAAATGTCATGATTTGCAGATGGAAAAATGGCTTGCCTTTTTGGTTGGTTTGTTTGTTTTGTGGCAGAAACTTGCAAAAAATTGAGACCTTTGCAAGTGAAGTTCTGTCATTCTGACAATAAAAATGTGACTTTTCTAAGTGAAATTAGGTGAAATCTGTGATTTTTTCAAGATACTGGAATTGTTTAACTTTTAAAGTGCAAAGGTCTCCATCATTTGGCAAAAAGTTCAGATCTTCATAGCAGAAAACAACAGTTAAAAATTGTCTGAAAATGCAATAGACAACATGGCTGAGCTTTCACTGTTCAGTTTCTTAGCTGGTACGGCTGTTATTGTTGGAGTTAACTTTAACATCACTTTGGACTACTCACAGTGTGCAAGATCTGAAGAGCACTGTTTTTTCATCTTGCCCTACAGCAATGTGATATGCATTTGCTAATGCACCCAAGTAATCTTTCTATGTCACTGCTGGCAATTGTCAAACAAATTGGAAACTTACACTTTGAATGAAAACAATTAAGTGTAATGTTAAACTTCTGTTCTCTGTAACAAATACCTCAAACTCTGATTAACTCTGTGTCTGCTTCAGGACATGTAGCAGAAGTGGCTGTAGCTATGTAATCACGTCCATACTACAGCCTATTGTATCTCTGCTTATGGGCTGGGCAGCTTTTGGAATTGTTACTTGCTCAAATTTTCTCTAATAAATAACAAAACTTTGTTACTGCATCATGGTTATTCATGGAAACCTGAGTAAGCTTGCTAGTGAACTCTTGATGGCAGGTCCACTCAAGTGTAGAAGTGCCAGTCTTTCAAAAAACATGTGGGACATGGTTCTTAATCTCAGCATGATGCTTAACTGGGTATTAGAAAAAATACTAAACCCAGAGTGACTGAACTCGGTCTCCTGCTATCAGGGGTTATAATATCATATGGCAGGATGAAACTACATATGGAAAAGTATCCATATGTGACACAGAATGGCATAGGAGAATGTCATCTTTCTTTTTATGCCTAAAAAACATGCCAGATGCTTAGCACTGAACAAACTATTTAAAAAGGCTACAAAATAATATGCCTACATGACATACAGCATTTAGTCACATCCTTTGTTCACAGAAGAGCCAGAAGATCATCATGAAGTTTACTTCTAACAGTGTATTCATCTACATTTTTAAATGTTTGAGAAATACATTTCTCAGATCCAGATACACTGAAGCCAAACTAAAACCCAGCAGCTACACATGACAACTTATTAACTAATCTGATTACTGATATCAAAGCTAGTCCTGGACCTCAATTTCTGGCAGCTTCCTGTGACTGAAAGAACACTGCAGAAATTTTATTTCATCAGCTATGTAAGTTACATTTCCTGTCCTGATAAACACACATTACAAAGTCCAAAAGCACTTCAAGTTATCAAATTGCACTTGATTACTTAAGTCTAAATAATATATCAACCTTTCATCACCCTGAAGAAGATCTTCTAAGGTATTTTACTGCTGATTTTTTTCTCAAAAACCAAAAACTCAGCAACCCCCAAAACTATCCTGTGCTAGTTCTGTGTAATAACTGGATTTTTGTGCTGTAATTCCTTGTTTTCTATGCATTTCTTGATACTTAACTACATAGAGATTGAAATTTGAAATTAAAGCTGGCATATCAGTTATTACATTATTACATCTATTGCAATAGATTTTACAGAAAAAATTAAGAGACTCCAGGAGTTCTGTTAATCCTATTCACACTAAGTTTGCACTTCTCTGAGAAATAATTTGAAACTTTGATAATATAGTTGTACTTATGGGGAATATGTAATACAAAACTAGGTCTTTGTTAATTTGTGAGCTGCCAAAACATCTGTGTTGCCATGTACAGTGCAAGTTCTATAGACAGGGTCCTATTGAGATACGTGCTTAAAGCATCATTTCTTTGAAGGCCACAGCTAATGTAAGCGTGGGCAGATTTATACTTAAAAGCAAGAAATCTGGCTCGGAACAGATACAGTCTGACATCAGTGAATATGCAAACTCAGTGAATAGTTGCAAGATGAGCTTCTTTAACATGAAGTACACTGTCTCTTCCTCAATCATTCACTAAATAGGTTTGTGCTCACGTAGTACTTTGACCTATGACATCCTCTCTAAAATAGCCAAATAAGTCAAGGTAGTATTTTTTGTGAGTCACTGGTCTTTTAGTGCCTTTTTTGTAACTATTAACATCTAGTGAATTCTGATCCTCAGCCAGAAGAAAGTATCCTGAGGATTGTTCTACAGTGTTTTTCTGTCCTGTGTTTTTCCTGCCCTGCTTTCTTCCACGGGTTCAGGAATACTTAGCTCTGGAAGTAGTTTTTGAATTTTCCCTGATGTGGACTGATGAGGAAAGACTAGTCCAGTGGAGCTGTCTGCATCCTTTCTTGGGGCCAGGCAACCTTTGGACTCTAGGAACTCTTGCAATATTTTTTTTTAGCTTTGTACAAAGACCTTTCACCTGGCTAAGACAGCTGTCTACAAATCTAGCATCCCCAGGGCATTCCTGAGCTTTCTTAGCTGAGGATAAGATGGATATATCTTACTTTTATATTTACTGAGCTTTCAACAACTCCAGAATAGCAAACAAAGGCCTTCTTTACTATTAGTATCATCATGAGTCTATTGGTTGGTTATCTCTGTATTCTGATATCATCTGTGTATAAAGAACCATACAGAAACATTTCTCATTATGAATAAAAAAGTACTATGTGATGTCAACCCCCATAATTTGTGATGTAATTACTACTTACAAGGTATTCTGACTTCACCAGCAATATTAGGATGTTTGAAATTTTAGCAGGTGTTAAATTCAAAGTTACTGGATTACAATTGGCTGCTTTGGATCTTATTCTGATACTATTATTAATCCTGACTAGTTTGCTTTTTTAATTTTTCCATTAATTTCTGATACTGCACAAGAAGATGAGAGAATCTGCTTCTCAGCAAGTATGAAGTTAAGCCTTTAAATTACATACTGAATTCCATACACGGGTCATATTCAAATGCAGTGCATGTTGTAGGTAGTTCTATGCAGTAAATATTTTTCCCTTTTACATCCTTAAACGTGTAACATATTCCAAAAGAGGTGATGACAATTTGTACAGCAATAAGAGAGAAGATTATGATAAGCATACACTGATAAAAGTTTCAAGAAATAAAGTTTTAAAACATATTTGTTGTCCCTTGAGATCTCTTTAAAATAATCAGATCTTCAGCCAAATGGGAAAAAGAGAAAACTTAAAAGTTATAGCTCAGTGCTGCGTTTTTGTTATTAACTCTAGGGTAAATGTGGCCTAAACCACTGATGGACTGGAACAGCATTTTTTATTGTATCCTCCTCCTGAATTCTTCTAACTACAAATCTCTAAATTTAGCAGAAATGAAAATGCTCTTTTATATTAATTGAAGGGGTAAGTGTGTAAGACAAAATTTAGAATGAAATGAAAAGGCACAGTAAATGATTGCAAACATGCTGTCTAGTAACTCACAGCAAGTTGTGCAAGGCATTACTCATCATGACAAAGTAAAGATGAATTTCATACAAACCCCATTTGTACTTTTCTACTGTTTAATTTTTTGAGTAATTGGAATTTTTAATCCCAGATATCTGCTAAGGCACCTGTCTTATCTGAAAGACATTTCAATATTCAGTTGTTAAGTTTAGACAGGTAGCAGTAATAGGAAAGTATCTTTTTGAGCAAATCCTTCTCAGCTGTGTAGAGGTGGGGAACAAAGCTGTTCTGAAAATCTAGTTGCACCTTTATCAAAACTGCCTCCCCTTCCTTCTGCATTTAAAATCTCTCTGGCATATTCTTAGGTGCTTTTTCATTTTTTTTAACCCTCTCTCACAGGTATTCATGTTCTATGGAGTAACATGAAATAGCTGCTTTTGCTACCTTAATCAGAAGGACCTGAAACCATGGATGGATAGAAGAGAACTGCCTTCATGAAAGGTTTGGAACCCCTTTGTTTAATACTGATCTTATCCTCTCAACTGAAAAGACAGATGGTGTTACCCAGTGCTGTTAAAAATGTAGGGTCTGATCTAAACATGCTTTAAGCACCTCACTTTTTTGAAATTGAAAAGTTTGAGGTTCTTAGCATTGTGTATAATCTGGTCCCTAAATTTTGGATGTGGATAGATTTCCAAGTGCGTTGTTATTGTTCTGGAATACTGTGCAATTTTGTTGATCTTGTCCAGTGTAAAAAAAAATAAATCTGGATATGCCAGAAGGTATGAAACTGACTTCTAAGCTTTTAAGATGTAAAGGGTACAAACACTAAGATGAAACCAATGCTTTCTACAAATGTGTGAAATTCACTAGCCAAAGGCTTTGTGTAGCAACTTTTTAGAATATATTTATTTCCAGAAGTCTACTTGTAAATGGTAGTGCATATACACATCCAGAGCCAGGAGAAGTTGGTCAGCATTTTCATGATGCAAATTTCTGCATCTTTTGTGTCCATAGTAGTGAACGTGTGTTGGTGGAAGAATAGCATCCAGGATGGGGTTGGAGGTGAAGACCACCTCTAAAACTATTCCCAGTATAGCATGTTGAATGCTTATAAAATCTGTCTCTAGATTAAGCTATGAAACCATAAAAAAATGAATATTTGAATATCTTTTCATGTTATCACTTCAATCATAAATGGGATTTTAGGGTAGATCGTAACTTAACAATTTTTACACTGAAAGGTATACGCAAGATTTAGTGATTTTTTAACACTGTTACTCTGGACTAAAGTTCTCCAAGTGTATGGACAGAAAGATCTAGGTTCAGATATTTAGAACATAGTCTATTGGAAAAATAATATGTTTGCATTTTCAATTTTTAAATTGCTTAAAATGGGTAGCGTGGCTTATAGCTTATTATAAAATTGTATACAGCTTAGATAGCAAATATGTGACAGCCTTTTCCTCTCTAATGCGTTTTGGTTTTCCTCTCTGAGTGAACTTCCCATGTTCTTTCTCATTATACAGACTGAATTTTTACTGATTCCTGCAACTTACACAGCTTGCTTTTCATGTAATCAGGCTTTACCTCATGTGTCCAGATCCATGGTTATGACAGAAATGTTGTGGCAAACTTCCTGACTGAAGTTTTTGAATGGGATCTCCTTTTTGTGCTCTTCATTAATGTAGATTCAGTTCTCAGCAAATTTCTGCAGTAATTGTTATATTTGGATACTGAGTTATTTTGTTGGAAGTCAGAAATTATGGGTGGTCACAAACAGATTTCATCAGCAAATACTTGTGACAAAAACATCTCTCTGTAGTAGACGGAGATATGGTAACTGGCAATATAATAAGGAAATTCAGATGTGACTTGAGTTCATCATCCTGAGGGGTTTTTTTTGAGACAGAAGATTATTCTTTCTAGAGCTAATTTATGTATGAAGGCAGTGATTAGAAACTAGTTCATGCCTACTGTCTGATTTCTGGCTTAAAATTTCAGACCTGACCACAACAGACCACATAACTCCCTTAACAAGAAGTCTGAGAAATATAAATGGGGGGATTTCTGCCATCAGAAAGCTGTGCATGATGATTTACTGGGTGCTCCAATAAAACTAAGAGCCTAAAGGTCATTGTACCAGACTAGACTAAAGGAATTCCCCATGTATCAGTGATGATGAGAACCAAAAGGAGTCCTTAAGGTATCTTCTTCCTCCTTGCTTTCTGCTCTGTGTATATCCTGCTTAGGATTCAGCCTTCATGGTTAATTAGACACATGGGAATGCATAAAATAGTATCCCATTGAGAAACTGAATATTCCAAATATGGACTTATGTAAAGTGTGAACAGAGATGGACAGAAATGGCATTCCCCCATATGTTAAATAAGGTAATAAATTGTGGCATAAATGAACATGGAATAGTGTAACAGGTGAGCTTACAACCTGGAATACAAGCCAGACAATGAGTGGTGCTGACAGAGTAAAATTTATGTGAGGCCCTATGGATGCTAACAGTAGTTATGATAAATACTGAAATACAGAAAAGCTGAACTGAATATTGAATCTCTTTGCTACAGCTAATTACAGGCTCACGTGGAAGGCAACTACAGGTTTCTCCTTGTAATAGTCTGACTACTTCAAGCCAAATAAATAAAGAATGGGATGCTTGGGAGGGAGAAAATGTAAACCGTTCTTTCCTGCTTGAAGCACAGCGTTGTAAGAAATAGTATTTTCTTCACTGAAAGATAACATAATGTAAGAGTGTTACCTACCTTAAGTTCTCTAAAAAAGATGCTACTCCTAGCCCATTCAACAATGGAGAAGAGGGTTTGGTCAGCCATTTTACACATAAGCCCAAATGTGTTGAGCTTCTCGTGTTTGCTTCTGTTGGCTTGCTCTTGCTGCAGATATGCCATGATTTTAGCTTGGACTTGTGGCTCATCTGGCTCACATTTCAGGAGTTCCAATATCAGATGTGGAATACTTGCTGGTGAGCTTGTTTGATAACCATCCATGTATGAGTAGCCCATTATTGACTCTGGTGAACTAGTGTAAGGGTCAGGGTACTCAGACTTGATAGCACGGCTTGGAAAATGGCCATAGGTTTGGTAGCCTTGCAAACTGCCGTGGGGCGGCATTGTCATACTAATTGGAGAGGTTACAAAGGGACTTCTGTCATAGTCTGTGGGAGGCAAGGCAGTGTGGTTCAGAGGTAGGCCTTTGGAGGCTGAATGGATGTTCTGGATTGCAGAGGATATTGTCAGGTCAGTCGGCATTGCTTGGATCACCTGAGTCATGGCTTCCAGTTTAAGTCCATTTGCTCGGATAAGAGCTTTCTTCTGCTGCTTCAGTGCCCTGTCTCTCTTGTACATTGGCCCAAACTTGTTTCGACCGCCACGCATCCGGTCAGCTCGCACAGCTGGCAGGGCAGAGGAAGAAGTACATCATAATTAAATCTTGGAACCAACATTATTTCATGAAACATACAATAGGAAAGAGCAGAAATGTCAGAGTATAACTTCTCTTTTTTTTTTTCCCCCAAATTCACAGTTGCACTTCTATTCCTAAAGAAAAGTATGTATTTTAACAAATGTCACTTTTTTTCTAGTAATTTAAATGTCACATGCATATATTACTAACATAGAAGGACTTCTCTCTACATAGAGTAGGACACAGGGACAAACACAATGGATGGCTACAGGAATTTCACACCTGCTATGGGATCATGTGGAAATCTCAATGTACATTTGGGTTTATGTCAAGCTACTATGTCATTAAGAAACAAGGGCTGATGTCCAGAATTTGTCTGAGATGTATCCAGCAGACCACATTGTCTCATTATAACCATTCCATTACTGCCTTCCACCGCAGCAAAACATCTGAAACGTAAATTGTGAAATGTTCAGCAATCATGAAGGGGAATACATTTCTCTTGGCAAAAAGGAAATATTTCCTTCTGATGATTCTGTTCAGGTTGGTGTAAAACAGTGAGACTTCTAGTTATCTGAATAGCTTTATGGAAATGTTTAGCTGCAGTTGGAATGTGCAGAGAGAAAGCTGTCAGCTTGCTGCCTTCCACGTGGAAGGTGGAAGTGAAACAGAAACTCCTGACACTGTTCTCGCTTATAATATTTCTGGAATTAGAAATAATTAAAACAAATCCTACTCAACAGCTGCCTTGGGAGTCATACTGGTGGTCCCTGTCACAGCAGTGTCTGTCACCATGGTATATATGTACTGGACTAGTGAGGAGCTTTCACCAAGCCCACCTTGCCCGACGGCAATTAGATTGAAAGAGGAACCTTTGACAGCCTGGTGACATGTTGAGACTGCTGAGATTGCTGGAGGTTAAGTTCTTAAGCTTTTTATCTTAGGGATTAGTAGGACATTAAAAATTTATTATGAATGCTAGATACACATAATACTGTGCTTTATCATAAGGACTGGAACATTTAATGATTTTTTTTGGGGTCCATGGTAGTTTATGAACTAGACTTTTAAGGCTATATATCTCACTATCAGGGAAATACACATTTAAATGTCAAATATTTTTTATTATGGAAGCATGTGCTCTTCCAATTTTCTAAGCAAGGGAAAAGAAGTTGTATGAATGTGTGGATAAGGAAGCTAAAGTACGGTTTTTTTTACAGTATCTTTAAAACTACAGGCACTTTGCTTGAATTTGTATTAAAAATGATGCTTCTAATATTGCTGTTGAATTTTGACTTTGAATAAAATGTAGGAAATTAATTATACCACTGGTAAATGTAATTATTTTAAAACTGTATACACAGTATCCTCCCAGGTACTCTACAATTAAATCTTGTGAGCTAAATTGGATTAGTATGTGCTTTTGTGTAACTCCTATGTAAATTTAAGGTGAATTGTAAGTAATCACAGAAGACAAAATTTGGTCTTGTATCATTGTCAGCAAGTGAGAAGATTTAAAAGTAGCAGATAAATGTACTTTATCCTTATTCTTAATGTTAGCAATGACAAAAGGATTCAACATGTCTTATTATTGTACTATTTGAATTTGGAAGCACATGCAGTGATTCAGGATGTTTAGTGCAGTGTGTCAGTGCTAGCTCAGTCTTGTGGGTAAATAGAACATTATTGAATCAATTAAACTGCAGGAGGCTGGTGTTTCTGTTTATCTTCAGTTATATCAACAGTTTTCCTTTGCCAGAGTCAGTTGACTGGGTCTTATCCTTTATGGTTCCCTTTGTGGTTTACAGTTTCCCTCCTTGGCCTGATTATTCCTGGTTAAGTGTCTAGGGTGAATGTCATTTCAGTGCAATTGTAACAATAAGGAATTTAGGAGCTTGTCCTTGGTCTAGGAAAAATGT
Organism: Campylorhamphus procurvoides; assembly: GCA_013396655.1. NCBI lineage: Eukaryota > Metazoa > Chordata > Aves > Passeriformes > Dendrocolaptidae > Campylorhamphus > Campylorhamphus procurvoides. The sequence goes on along the minus strand of WBMV01006289.1, from coordinate 2,674,434 downwards.
CATCTGCTGTGAAATCTGAATATTAATATTTTATATATATCAAAGTTAGAATGAACTATGTATAGTTCACAAATTCAAACTGATATTTTTTCATTTGGTTATCTCAAAGGGTATTGTACACTTTTCATTGTTCTCTGTAGATGAGAAAGTGAAATGAAGTCAAAAAGTGTACTTCAAAATGCCTTATTCTCTTTCAATTGGAATAGCCTCACAGGTGTAACATCACAAAAATATAGGACTTTAGAGATTATTTGATTCCTTAATCTCAAAGGTCAGTCAGAGTGAGAAAACCACTTATTTTACCTGTTTCTTTGTTTACTGCCTTATTTTCAGAAGAATATATTAAAACCCAACACCAACCATAGATAAAATACAAATAAAATCAGATCGCTCTCCATAGTAATGAATAATATTTTTATAATCTGGACACTTCTTACATATTTTATGTTTAATCTAAAGTAAGTATTTTTAAAAAGCTGCAAAACTATTGTATCTAGATCCATTAGTTCTCAAACTTTAAAACTGTGATATATCAAACCATATGAATTATATATGAAAAAATGGAATAAGGTTTTGACTGGTTCCTAGTCTTCTACCATTTACTCATTAGATTTTTTATAAAGCAACAATCTCCCTGAGCATACAAAGTAACATTTTATTATAATTTCAAAACCATAAATATGTAACTCTTAAAATATAAAATAGAATGTAATAACATCTAATCCTACAATTTTATAGTATAGTTGAAGATATCAGCAAGACTATAGCTCTTACCTTCCAATTTCATTCCAACACTTAGACATTTTTGAAACCGACAGTAAGGGCATCGTTTTCGCTGTGTTTTGTCAATCTGGCAATTCTGATTTTCTATACATGTGTACCTTTTGTTATTCTGGACTGTTCGCTTAAAGAATCCCTGTATGATAGATACAAAAATTAGCCTGCTGTGCTTGAATAGTGTGTTTCAGCATTTTATTTTATGGAAATCATTGTAACATAATTTTCAGATGCCACTCAAGCACTTATGAAGTTACATAGTTTATTTTAAATCAGTGAACTGAACCTAGGAGAAAACCACCAGACTCCAGAGGATGTGTTCTTGTATTAGTGGTATGTTTTATAGACTTGTGTCAAAGATTGGTAAGGATTTAAAGAGGCTGTGCCTCTGACAGTGGTGGCAGAAATAGTGACACTGACCAGTTTTTGTATTCTTTAATCATAGTAGAATTATTAAAGTCTTTCTTTTAAAGTAGTTTTACATGAAATAAATAGGGACACTGTTGCAAAGATAACAGAAGTACAGAGTACCTCTGGCTACTGTACATCCCAGTGGAGCATGCTGGAGGCATAATAAGTGCTTGTCATTCACTTCTCATTGATTATTTTTTAGTGAAAATATAATGGGCTAAGTTAATTTTTCTATGCAACTAAATATTTTAAATTGCATTGTTCTGGCAAAAGGAATTTCCTTTACAGTGCAATCCTTAAATAACTGTGAAAAACCTTTTAAAAAATTACATAGAAATTCTGATGTCATAAATTCATAATTATTTAAACCTTATGGTATAATAAAACCATGCAGATATATGATTTTTTCCATATTATAAATTGCATTTGCTAACATTTTATTTTCAAAAGTAATGAACGATCTAAGCAAATAATTGGTTACTTAACTTTGTGTGTCAAGTGAGCTCTTACAGTTATAGTTCGCATGAAAAAAGTGCATAGTCATTATAGTCACAGAAATGTATGTTGCAATATTGAAGGATGAAAAAAAAATCTTAAAAGAGCTGCATTAGATTTTACACAGCTGATCTATATTGAGGATAATTTTCTTACTTTATCCTCTAGAAGAATAAATACTCTGAATTTAAATCAACTAAACCCAATATTTAAGACAGTTAGGAATGAAAGTTTTTCCAGAACTATATGACAACAGCAAAATATTTAAAACCACGACAAAACTACAGTGCAAACCACTCCAAGTTGTTTCCATTTGTGCAGATGTCTCTCTCAAAGAGACCTCTAAATCCTAAAGCTTTTTGGTGGTTAATTCTTTTATGTGAATGTAATAAGAAACATATCAGAAATAACCCAAATTATTACACATCTGTTTTCTTTAATTATCTCTTTTTCTGCTTTTATTTGAAACCTTTTTTTTTTTTGCTGTACTTATGCTTGTATGGAGTAATTAGTACAGAACCTTGCAGCTTTCACAGGTGAGAAGTCCATAATGGTACCCAGACACTTTGTCTCCACAGACTGGACATAGTTCCTCAAGGTCTTCATCATAAGAGTAATTCACCATTTTAAACTGAGACACTGGGGAAAAGAGAAATAGCATATTCAATTAGAATTTACATTACTAACTCAAATTTTCTGCAACTGTTCTCACACAGAGAGAAAGCTCACTTAAGCACACCACTGAAAATAGTGGGGAAAAAAGTTTTATTTTAAAAAACAACTTGCCACTTTTCATCATCATCAAATCTGCATGGTACTTAGCAAGTGTAACAAACCCCATCAACTTCTAAGTTTTATGTTCTAAATATTTATATTTATAGAATATCCCTAACCTAGTGTTTACTTTAGGGAACCACAAACTGAAAGAAATAATTTAAATCCAAAAATTATCAGAGACAAGCTTTAAAAAAAGCATAACGAAAAGACTGTCCCTTGCATATTCAAAGTAATTCGTTTCCTTTAAAGTTTTCTTTCAACATCAGCCTGCAAATATTTACCTACACTAAACCTGTATCTCACAGACCCAGCACTTTTGCACCGTGTGAAATCCAAGTTAGTCACTTGCAAAACTAGCTTAAAACCAGCTCCGCGCCCCCCAAACCCGTCGTCTCGGGGTGACCGCCTCTCCTCCGAGCCAGCGCTCCCGCCCACCCTGGCCGTGCCGCGGGGTGAGCGCTCTGTGCCCGCAGCCCCCGGCTGGCGCAGCCCGCGGCGACGGGGGGCACGCCTTTTAGCTGTCCGCGGGTCGGCAGAGAGACAGCGGGCCAGGACCGCGGGGATGCAGTCGAGGTCTGCCCGGCCGACAGACCCGCAGTACCCCGCTACCGGGGGCTGATGTGAAACCTGCGCGCCGGGGCTGCCTGAAGTTTCTGTCGCTCGCGGAAAAGGCGGGGAGAAGCCGTCAGGAGAGGACAGGGGGCTAAAACATGCTGAATAAAGGCACAGAGCGCAGTCACTAGAGCCGGGGTGCCCCCACAAGGAGCACCGGTCAGCGGCTCTGGTTATTCCCAAAACGCAACCCTTCTGCTCAGTGCGGGGCCGTTTTCCTTTCCTTCTCTGCCGCTAAACCTCCGACCTGCTCGGCAAGAGCCGTGGCAGCGGAAGGCTCTTGAGCGAGGCGAGAGGCGCTGGGCATCGTCGCCGCACTGCTTAGGATGTCTCCTCTTTGTCTTTAACCCTGCGGCTGCCACAGTTCGGGGGCACCGGAGCGGTCAGGCTCCGCCCGAAGTCCCCGGACCGGGCGCCCGGCTGGGGGCTTGGGCGCTGCGCGCTCCCTCGCCAATGCAAGGAGCTGCGCCCCGGCACTGGGGGAGCCACCGGAGAGCGAGGGGCATTATCCCGCCAGCACACTGCCGGAAAACCCTTTAATTAGCGACCTCGGCACGGCCGGGGATCGCGGCCCGCCAGCGGCGTGGGGTGGACACGGGGCGGCCGCAGGCAGAGGAGGAGGAGGGCTCCGCCCTCCCCTCTGTTCCCGCTGCAGCGGCTCCAGGGTCCAGCGCCGGGGTGAAGTTCCCCTCCTCGTAGGAAAAACCAAATGGGAAAACAGGGGTTTTCCGAGCGCCGTGCCCTTGCACGGAGCGTCGTCCGCGCGTGAGGAAAGAGCTGGGCGGGTCACCCCCAGCACCTCCGAGGTCCCCGGCCCACCCCGCCCCTACTGCCCAGCAAGCTCCCGAGAGGAGAGGGGATAATTTCCACAGAACAGCCGGGACGGGAGCGTGTGCCCCGGGAGAGAGGCCCGGGGAGGGTTGGGCACTGACCGCGTGCCGGGCTGCAGGCTCCGGGGCAGGGAGAGCCGACCCTCGGCGAAGTCCGTGCCTCCTCCGTCCACCCAGCGCTCCGGCCCGGAGCGGGGCACCGGGAACAGTCCAGTCCCACCACCCCCCAGAGACATTTCCAGCGCCATCCCAACCCAGGCATCCCTCTGCCTTCCTGGGTACCCCGAAAGGGCGCAAATCCTCCGCGGAGTCGGGGCTTTCTGCTGCGAAGTTTCGCGACACCGCTGCTGCCACCTGCACTGTACCTGCGGGCGCCGCACCCTCGGGACAGAGCCCTCGGGTCTTGCTCCGGGACGGTGTGTGGCACACGGGTTGCTAGGCTGGACTTCCCCGCGTAACGCCCCCTGCCAGAAACTTTGCGGGAGTTTTGCGCGGACCAGGGATTACACCGAGAGCCCCTGCATCTGCAGCGGGGCTGGAAGTGTCCGACGGGGCGTCTGCACCCCACGGAAGGTTATCGCAGGCTAGATGCTTGACGGTTCCCCGGCTGCGGTTGCACCTTCTAACCAGGGCCTTTCTGCCGCCTTGGCCCTGGTGCCCCGATCCCCGGTGCCCGCTGGAGTCACTCTGAAAGTTGGTCCGCGAACGCGGGGGCTCTGCGGGGCGCGGAGCCGGCGGCTGAGGGGGAGCCCGCAAGCAACAGCCACAAAGTTTTTTGGCTGGACGAAGGGACATTTTGCCGAAGGAAACCCGAGCGTGCGCGGAGAGGGGAGTGCCGTGCCTCTACCCCCTTACCTTGCATGTTTTCCGGCATCTGCCCCTGTTCCCCATTCGACCGGGCGAGTCCCAGGGCCTCCGTTTCCACTTTGGGCAGCATGACAAAGCGGCTGCGGGCCGGGCTGGGAGTTCCGTGTCCGTCCGCGACAACAGCACCTGGACACGGCAGCACAGATTTAGCTGGAGCAAGGGGCGCTCGGCGGCCGCTGCCTCTTCCCCCTCTTCCTCCGCTTCCCTCCCGCTGCTCCACGCCAGCCCTTGCCCAGCCGCAGCGGGAGCACCGAGCGGCCCCGGCCGCCGGGAAGCGCCGCCGGGTGCCCGCGGCCACGGGAGCCACGGAGCGGTAGTCGGGCTGCAGGCGGCGGGGGGCGGAGAAGGGAGGAGGAGGAGGAAGACCGGGGGCTGCCGTGGAGGAAGGAGGAACCCCGGGAGCCGGCAGCAGCTCCGCCTTGGGCTCAGCACGGCGGCAGCCCGGCGCCCCGATCCATGCGGAGCGGCACAGTGCACAGGAGCGCTCTGCCGCCGCTGGTGCTGCTGGACAGGGTTCCCACCCCCGTTCCCCTCCTCCCTTCCTCCCTCCTCCTCCTCCTCCCCCTCTTCCCCCCGGTACAAGTGCGGAGGTGCCGAGTCGGGACCTCTAGCCCCGGGCCCGCGGGGAGGCGCTCCCGAAGCCCGGGGACCGTAGGGCGAGGGGTCTCCGGCGAAGGGGGGGGCCCCGACACCGCCCCTGCAGCCAATAAGGTACAGGCGGGATGAACAACACCCCCCGCGCACACACACACACACCGCACACACACCAGCCCAGTGCAGTCACCCCTGCCCGCTGGTTAAACGGGGCTCAGGCGTGAGGATCTGGGCTGCTACCGCCCGTCCTCGCCCCAATGGAGCCCGGCGGGCCCCCAGCCCCGCCGAGCCGGGATACGCCTACTCTCCCTTCTGCGGCCGTGACCCCCTGCCGGCGGGCAGCCACGCTCAAGCTCCCTTGGGGCCAGCGGGGCAATGCCCCCGCCCGGCCAGTGGCGACTGCGGAGACCCCGGCCCTCTCCTTCCCTAAGGAAGTGGAGGTACACAGTGGAAACACCCGCCCTTACGGCCACGTTGCCGCCGCGCAGCCCTGGAATCTGACACAAGCGGGCAGGAGCCGCGTTGGAGCTTGCTGTACCTATTTAGCTTTTTTTTGGGTTTCCCTCCCCTAAGCTTCTTGGGAAATCTGTCAGTGCCAGTAGCATCGTTTGCACAAAAGCCAATGAATGCCCTGACAGAGCCATCGCTTGAGTCTCCCTTCCCCGGCCCACAGTGTAGCAAGAGGCACTCCTTTCCAGTTTGTCCCAAAGAACTCGTTTCTCGGAAGCGGGTGCCTCAGCGGCGAGCACCGGGCTGCCCCGCGGCGCGGCGTGGCGGGGGAGCCCGTGGGCGACGGGGTGCCGATGGCCCGGCTAGCCGGGACAAGAGTCTGCCCGCCCCCGTTGCCCTTCTCGCCCCTCCCTCGCCGGGAGGGTCCCAGTGGCTCCCCGCCGTTCCCCCTGCGGCGCATAGGTTTGGTGGAGTGGGATGAGCGATATTTGCACCTTGAAAAGCATCCGAGCCCCCCATACGAGCACTCGGCTGCCCGTATTCCTCTGACACTTAAATCTGCGTTGTGTATATTAACAGCTGAAAATATTTGGCGGTGAAAATTGCTTCCGATGGAAAGTGGGGCACGGAACCGTCTTCAGCGCAGAGTATGGCATTTCCCATCGGCTGGGAGTGAGACTGTGAAAAGTGGTCGTTGTTGTATCTTATTTAATAGTGCTGATGATCTCAGGGTGAAACCGCGGTGGGACAAACGCACCACATGCAGTGAGCGGACTCGGCTGTGCTCTTAACTTTTTGCATCCAGTAGCTGCGAGACCTTTGCTAATTCAGCGCAGATCCCGAGCCAACCCAACACCAGCATTACCGGAGTAGATCCCAACGCGCAGAGAGGCTCGGAGCTCTCGGGCTCCTTACGTTCTCACCTTTCCTGATTCCCCTTTGCGCGGGAACGCGAGCGGGTGAACAATAACAACACCTTATACCTCAGGTTATAATTTTACAGTTTAACAGGTCGTCTGCGAATAAGTTTTAGGACAACAATATGGCTAGCTGCGGGAGCGAACAGCTCGGTGGCTAGGACGGTGTGGCTGAAAACCATCTCGAAGGAATGCCCCTGTTTCTAGGCATAAGTAGCTCTGGTTTAGACCCTGTTTCTGCCCTTCGGAAGTTGTTCCCAGGGTACATCAGTTGCAAAAAATCCCTCTCGCAGGCGTCACCGTGTCGCATCGCTCTGCGCTGAGCCCGGGCAGCTCAACACTGGCGGCGTCCACAGAACAGAGCCGGCCCCGCTCCACTCCGCTCCCCCAGGCACCCGCCGTGAGGGTTGCGGCTCGGGGGTCTCCGCGGAGCGACGGGGCCGCCGCCCTCCGGCCTGCCAAGCCCACAGCCGGGCTGCTTGGGCCCGACGGACGGCCACAGCACTCCGGGGGCGGCTCGCAGAGGAGCGGAGCCTTCCCGGCAGGAGAAGCGTTGTCATAGCACAGCTATGGGCACATTTACAGCAGATCATCAGGACACCTCTGGACCTGCAGCCGGCTGGGCTCCATCGGGGGAGCCTGTTCCCTCCCTCCCGTTCACTGCCGGCTAGGTCACGCCGCTTGGCGACGCCCCGACGGGGCGCTCCGTGATGCCGCTCTTCTTGCTGCTGCTCCGGGGAAGCCATCCCCCTTTGGAAGAAAAGGAAACCTCGCCTTCGGAAAGGCCATGCGAATCCAGCCCGAGGGCAGCCGGGTCCAGGCGGGCTGCAGCCCCCATGGGCAGAGAGGCCAAGTGCCTCCACCGGTGGGTGGCCCGGGCCGGGCCGGTCTCCTCGGACAACACTACCCCCCGATGGCACAACCCTAGCACCTGTCCCCGGGCTTTTCGCTCCTACTCCTGGGCTTAGTGTCATTCCGCCAGGGAGGGGTTTGAAGAAAGTTCAAACTGGACATCTCAAAGTCACTCTGCGAGCTGTCGCTATGGATGAAAATACTTTGGAGTAGTTATTACACATCCACATTTCTCTGAAGTAACAGTTTAGGGCAGTGCATATTAAAAATGATACCTGGTCCCTTGTGGCTACATTTAATTTAACATGGAGTTCTAGCTCTCACGATTGCCTTGAGCAACCTTAATTACCCTTTCTTCTAATCTCCTCTCCATTCCTTACTAAGTTCTCCAAACTTTTTTTTTAATGCGGTTTCTCTCCTGAGTTTGCCTGGCTTGTTCTGACTTTGCCTGAAGGTCTTGATTGACGCGTGTAATTATAATTATAAAAGATGATGGCTCGGGGAGCCTCCAGCAGCCTTGATTAGTACAAGGAGCAAGACCTGGAATATTTTATATTTCCCTATTTAAATGTATGTACAGTTACATTAAAAAAACCCACTGCCTAATTTTAAATAATCTAAGGCTTCTTCCATCGCTTTGTTTTCAAGGTAGAGGGTTCCATGGATGATATTTCAAGGCAAGCTCCGATTTCTTACAGCTTCCAAGAGTCCACAGAAACAACCAGAGCAAATTTCAAAGTCTTTTTCCCTAAGCAGTGACATTTCCAACTTGGAGGGTCTGCTCGATTAGAAACAAATAGCAGGCTCCCTTCGCACTTTGTGTTGGGAAGTGTCCCGCAGAAGGTTTATCTTCCCGGCAAACTAGTGAAAGTGAAGGTTAGGGGGGCGGCGGTCGTAAGTGTTCAAGACAAACTTCGCAGAAGCAAATTAAATAAAAAAATAAACAAACAGAAGACTGAAACTCTTCTGCTGGGAATTCTGAATCCAAAACCGATCAAAAAGGCTTAAATGGAAGTATTTAAAAGAGAAACCCTCATACTGTTCCCCTTTCTCTCCCGCTGAGCATTCCCGTTTGCCCGCCAGGCCAGAGCTGCTCTGAGCCATCCCTCAGTGAAAACAGTGACTTCAGCCAGGGTCGGGGAGGGAGTCAGCGCCACACAGCCAGTTCCCGGCGCAGCGACACAGCCTCGGGCACAGACTGTCACAGCCACGGGCACTCAGCGGCGCGCCCGCGGCACACACGGGCGCGGCCCCGGGAAGCGCCCAGGAGAAGGCAGCGGGCGGCAGGCACGGGATCCCTTTGCGGCTGGGAAAGTTCATAACGCCAGCTTGCTGCCCCACCTCACACCCCTCTCACGCCCAGCCTTACGGGACTGTTTACACCAGGGAGAGTGTGTCCAATACAGGTTCTGCTCTCTCTCCTCTCTGCGCTCTGCTCTTCCCTCCTCCTTCTCCCTTTCATCTCATGACTTCTCCCCTCCGCTCCTTGTCGCACTCAGATCACCCCTACGACGCGAATGGGAGAATATCTCGAAACCTTCCAAACCCCGTAGCTAACAGTTTCCTCTCATCACTTTATTGAGGCACTACTACCTTTAATTCCTAGAGATTCATTGAATGGGGGCTGCTAGCGCCTCCAACTTAGGCTTTTAGAAAACAGTCCTCTCTAGAGAACTGTAAAAAAAACCCCAACCAACCAAACCAAACCAAACCAAAAAAACACAAAAACCCCAAACCAAGGAAACCTGAACAAAAATCCCCAAGCCACAAACGCAACCCACCTCAAACACAAAAATACACTTTCCTCTATTTTCCCTATTTGTTTTTTTCTTTTTGATACACCATCAGCGAAATAGAGTGGGTGCTTCAGGCTGAAATACTTTTGTAGTAAAACGCACGCCACAGAGGATAATTTCCAAAGCCTGTTGCCTCTTTTCTGCAGCTAATCATTCACTGTTGCCTTATGGAGATGTCGTCCAAACAGTCAATTATTGACCGAGAAGCTATTTTTCAAGCCCGGCCAAACTCCCGCTGCCCGTCGGAATGCACTGCTGCCTTATGAACACCTGGCAGCAGCGTACTGTGGAATGACAGGAGACTCAGGAGTGAGAAGTGAGCAGGGCCAAGTGGGTGGTAAAACATCGCTGCGATTGCCTTTCTTTTATTGCTAAGTGAGTCATCAGTGAGGTGTCGTAACCCTTCCCGCCGCCGTCTGCCCCGTCCCGCCCGGCTCGGAACGCGGGGACGCACGGTGTTCCCGCAGCATCGCCCGGCCCGGTGCGCCCCAGCCCGAGGGCGGCACGGCAGTGGGCAGGGGCGGCCGGGCACTGCCTGCTGCAAGGCAGCTTCCCGGCAGAGATCCCGCTGAACAAACTGCAGGGCGTGGAAGGGCTGAGGCATCCCCAGGCGCCCTTGGGGAGCCGGTGAGCCATGGCCAAAGCTCTCGAGAGGGCTTCCCTGGATCGATCCCAGCAGCAGCGAGCTGTGGTCTGTTCCACGCGACACTTAAATATCCAGTTTTGCAAACACGAACTCTGCTAGAATTTTATTTTCCTCTGCCATAAATTACATGGGTTCCGTAGGGAAAACCCCTTCTAGCCTCGCATTGCCCGGACCTGTTGCCGATAACGGTGCGACGGGAAACGCGCTCGCTCCTTTCGCTCCTGCCGCAGGACTTCCCCGCTAACCGGAGACGAGGAGGTGAATCCATGTGCAGGGGCTACTCTCCCTGAAGCGGAGCCGCTGCCCAGCGCGGTACCCCGCGGGCGGCAGCGCTGCCGGAGGGGGCGACCGCGGGGCCAGGCGAAGGGATGCCCCGGGCCATCCCGTCGCTCCCCTCCGCCGTCGCAATCCCACCGCCCCTTCCCAGCATTGATGATTACTTTTCTGAAGAGGTTCTTTTGTTTCTGCCTGTGTTGCCCTTTTGGAGACGCGTGTGGAACCTCTAGTTAAAAAAGCTGGATCTTGGTCTGGAAATAGAACTCCAAATATATTTGTATATACGGCAAGGCTCCTGTCAGGACTGAGCACCAGTCTCTGTATCATAAGACATAATTGATTTCTATCCTGCACAGGCAGCTTAAAAATGAAATTTCTTTTGCTGAGGCAACTGACCTTGATCTGCTGGTAGAAAAAAAGATGTTTTAAGTTTGCTTCTTCCCCCTACCTTTCCCTCTCTCCCCCCACGTTTCAAAGCTTGGAAAACTTAATTTAAAAATAATTCAATAACTGACCTTTATAATGAAAAAGGTTTGAGCTAATATATACCTATACATCTTGTAAGATTTATACAGACATAAGTATAAAATCATAAAACAAACCATGAGAAGATCTAGTTTGCACTGAGAAATCTTGGCAAGAATTGTGTACATATGCATGTCTGTTCATTGTACTTATGAATGTATTAATATATAAGGTTGCATATCCATATAATATATATAATGTACTCCTGTAATATGTTAGTAAACTCTAGACATTAATAACTGGCATGAGAAGTTTTAGTGGGTTTCCCTACAATACAGCCTAATACAACTCCTGCTTCAGGCAATTCTTCCCTTTTACCCTATATAAGATAAGTTTGAGAGCTGACCTTTAAATTTTCCACATATGTGGACAAGTGGCTGTAGGCATTTTGTAGGTATTGGAAGTTTCCCTCTGGAGACTAGAGGCATCATCATTGTTACTTTGCCTCATGTATTTTGGTATTTAAAATCAGACTAACTGGAGAAAATCTGATGTAAATGTAAATACCGTTCCTTTGTAGATAGATTATTTGTAGTACAACCACAGAAAAGTGGGAAGAAAATTCATAAAAGTAAAGAATAACAGCAAAAGTTAACTGGTGTAAAAGAAATAACCTATGGCATATCTTGTAGTTCTCACACAGCTCAAACTGTTCACTTCTGTGGAAGCTTTGCCTGCATAATTGCTGGCCAAAATCCTAATCCAAACTCTTAAAGATAGTATTTGGTGTCTTTGCCAATCATATGAAAATACTACTACTACTAAACATAAAAAGAAACTTTGCTAAACTCATGAGCCCTAATTATAATACTGTTAACTGCCTGAGGACATACATTAAAATTAAGATGGCAGTAAGTATTCTACAAGCTGAAAAATTTCACAGTCAGAAACTACAAGTAGATTATTTTTCCTCTTATAAACCAATTTTTTTTCCTAGTTAATGAGTTATTTCTGTTAAATAATCATAGCTAATGCTTATAAAAATTGTATAGTGTCCCTGCTGACACTAAGACAAGAGGCTAATTAGAGGAAAAATAACACTAGTCAAGTATCTTTGTATCGCCTCAGAATCTGGTAGAAGAAAAAAAATCATGGCACTTCCATAAAAATGTATACAAGTCCCTATGTTGTACATCTTCTGGAAGATAGGATGTACTATTAAGATTTTGTGAATTCTAGCTGCCTCTTTTACCATATGACAGTAAACCTAAAAGCAGGTGTCAACAACTGGTAGTGCTCACTCACACTTCAGCCCCAGGCTGGTAGTGTTTGCTCTCCAAGGGAGAGACCCACTGCTATTTCTGTCAATGGACTCCGATTTGCATTCATGGGATCTGGGTGAGGCCCTCCTCCCAGGGAGGAAGCTTGGCCACTCTTGTGTGACATGTCACTCGTTTATAATGAAAACTAACTTATCCCAAGAGGGGTAAATGCACTGGGTGCACCCTGCAAAGCAGGTGCTCCCTAGGAAGAGCAGCTCTCAGCTTCTGGGACAGGAAGCAGCAAGTGTCCCTGGCCAGAGGGGCGGGGGGCTGGGGGGAAGGGGAGTGAGGACTGTAACAGTCCATCACAAGCCCACCTGCTCTGCCTTGGTTAGAAAGGAAAAACAGAAGGAGATGCTCAGAGGGACTGGACAAAAGTGAAAGGCCAGGGATGGGATTTACTTTTAAGAGCACTTGACCCTGCTGCTGATTGTACTCATACCCCAGGAGGACAGCTTGTTCTCCTAAAGAATTAATCTCCAGTGGAAATAAGAACAGAATCCAGATTCTTCCTATTTGGTTCCCCCACCTCCAAGCAGAGGCCCGCAGGATGGTGCTGGTTACATTTAACCTTTACAGGTACATGGTGATCAGCTTAGAAGGTTGAATTAGATGTGCTTTTTAGGGATGCCACTATGGGCTCTGGCTGAGCAGTGTCACACAAGGGCAGAATGTTCCCCCTGACTCAGAGCACACAGGACTTTGGAGAGTTTCACAACATTTAGACTTGCTTTTTCTGGGCCATGCTTTGTGAATCTGTTCTAGTATATTCATGTCACAACACACGTATAAGTGCATATTGGAGGTGTGGTGACAAGAGGGTCTGCTACTCCACATCAACATGATTTAGGGAACCCAGATCTTCCAGTCTTTTTGAAACCTTGAAAGTGACACTTCATTGGTCCAAATATCACAGATAAATGTCTTATTTTCCCTTTCCCTTGGGTTGTATTCTTTCAACCTTATCTGAGCGACCACTCTTCAGATACATGAGATGTATAATTATTTTGCTATTCCATACTGAAGGCTGAGGAGTGGGAACCAGAGGGTCCCTCCCTGGCAGCCAGAAAGAGCAATAGCTAAAGCAAGGCCTAGGAGAGCAAGGGCCAGCAGGGAAGCTGGATTTGCCACCTTTTCCATGTGTTTCTGAGAGCAGAGCTGTGCAGAGGAGCACTTGTAGAGAAGCACCAGAGGGGCTTTGACTTTAAATTCTCTGTGACTTTGCTGGGATCATCCCTCCTGGCCCAAGTATGATCTGACTCTGGTCACAGTCTTGTCCAACAGCCCTGGACTGTCCTGTGCCTTCTGTTTGTTGTGGATGGGATACCCTGACAACACTGCCAGAGACATCACAACTCTCTCTCTGAGGGGAGACAGCAGTATCCCATCCCAGAGTAGGTCTGTCACCAGGCATAGTTTCCAGGAGGCAGGTGGTTGTGGGCCTGGTGATATAGTCTATGGGGCATTAGTTCTCCAGTCATACATTTGCAGCCCAGTAAATCTTGATGCAGTGTTGGGCACAGTTCTTGTGTGGGAGGTTTAGAGCAGTTGAAGAGGGTGCCTGGGCAGCTGCCTGGAACACAGCTAGTTCCAAGGTGAGGTGGGAGCCCTTTCCCTGGAGAAGCAGCAGCTCCACCCAGAAGATAAAGATCTGCCATATTTGAGGCTATTTCCTGCAGCTGTTGCTGCACTCTCCTTCCCCATGGTCCCAAAGCCTCCTTTGATGGCAAGGTGCCCATGCCACACCCAGCATCAGGGCGAGCTCCTTGCCTTCCATGAGATGACGCACTTTAGGGCAAGAGGAGGAGAGCGTGCCCTGGTTCTGCACAAGGGCTAAAGATCCCTTCTTGCATCCTTGCCAGGAACTACTGTGCTGAGGCACAACCTTGCAAAACCCAGGGCTGTGGAACCTGCAGCGCTGCTGGGCTGGCTCGAGAAATGCCTTCTGCTCCATGAAGGAGAGGTTTCCATTGGTAAGCCTTCTCCAGCCCTGCTTGGCCCCAGTTCTGGCCTGAGCACAGGCTGACAGGGTAGGGGATGCTCTTGCCCCGGCAAACGAAAGGCTCCTCACTCCAGGTGTGTGGTGAGAGACAGAATGGCCTGAGATAGGGAGAGTGAAGAGAAGGGCAGGGAGGTGGTAGGGAAATGCACTTACTGTGGCTTGGGCACATCCCCCACAGCCTGAGACAGACCAGGACAACTGGCTGTGCAATGCCCCTTGTGCCTGCAGACAGCAAAACCTGTGTCTGATGTCTTTCTGAAGGGGAGCTGGTGCTGTTTCCATATGCTACTGAAAGTATTCCCTTTGCTGCTCTGAAGTCTTAACTGACTTTTATTATTCAGCCCACCCACACTGAGTGATGATATATCTTCATTTTTAGCTACAAAAAAGAATCTGAATTTGACAGAAACTACAGTATTAGAGAAAAAGACACAAAAAATTCCTGAGGTTACAAGAATAATCAGACCAGAAGCATTTTAAATCTAATTTTTACAAATGTTTATACATATACACACACAATTTCACAGTTATCATTAGTAATAGATAAAGATACTTTAATTATCTGTTTCTATATTTGATAATGGCACTGTCTCTAGTAAAAATTGTTATTCAATGAATCATCATCTGTTTTCTTACATTTCTATGTTGAATTGTAAAAATTCTATCTCACCTAAATACATGTGCAAATTAGTCAGTTTTGGCTTGTCCGATTCTAATACATTTATGCAGAGTGTTCAAAACAGTAAGAAAACTGTCACTTACCAACTGATGTAAGTCCATGCTTTATAGATTCCTGTATGATGGCTGTGTGGGAACCAGAAGACATTATGAGGTGTAAATATACCGTACCCTTGGGTGCAAGGTGTACAGCATTGAGTGCAGATGAGGTGCAGCCTGTAAACTTTTCTGGCCTTGAGACCCAGGCTATAATAGCCTTCAGTGAAAGTCGGCGTAATGAACAACAACAAAAAAAATATCCAAGAATTCAGAAACTAACAAGCATGTCTTTGAGTGGACTCTGTACTTTTTCCAGCATTAGTGACCTGCTGTAAACCATGTATCCCATTTCATGATAGTCTCTAATCAGAAGAATTGGAACTTGTGATAGGTTTGGCATCATCACGTGATTTTGTACAGCTTGATAAGAGACCCTGTTATAAAGTGACAGCAAAAGAGATAAGAACTGTTGGCAGATAATGGCAGAGAAATGATTAACCTAGAGTGGAGAGGTGCTATGAAGCCCAGAGAGTGGAAGGTTGTAAAGTTGTGGGGTCATAAGATCATACTGAGTGGATGAAAAGCCATACCAACACAAGTGTAATGACTATAAACTCAGACTTGTGACCTGTCTTCTTGATGTCATCACCTCTTTGCACAGTGGACAGCAAGCATGGCTGTTTTGGCTTCTGTAAACATTCTTTGGATGGCAAAACAATGAAGCGTTAATTCCTTAAGGGAGGCTTCTGAATGCGCTGGGTATTCTATGTTCTGACTAACAGCACTAGCAAATCTCTGCTAATGGTTTGTCAGACAAAACCATTTTATAGCCCTAGTCCTCAGGCTGGAGACTAACATCAGGTTGTGGCCATTTAGTTGAAAGCATGCACTACCTTTTCAGTAAAGAGCCTTACAGCATGGTTAAACATTGATATCCCAGGATTATGATACGCAGACAGTATTGCGCTCACCTCTAAGGCTGCAAGCTACAACACCTATTTACAGCATGTCAAATGGCTGTCAAGTGTTTTGCTTTAAATAATTTTACAAAGGTGTGTAGCTGTGCAGATAACTGCTCAGCTGAGGGTGGATCAGGTTCTGCTTTCACCCCCAGCAGAGGAAAGACAGGGACACGGCAGCTCCCAGGGTGACGCTTTGCTGCATTTACAGCAGTCTGAGTGCACTGTGCCTTCTTGCACTGCAGTGTCACCGACAGCCTTTGCAGCTCTAGCCCAATAGATTCAGTCTGCGTACACTTTGTGAGGTCAGACTCAAGCCTGAATAATCAGATGATATTTGGTATTTCAAGTCTCTTGAAAAATAGAGTGAAGCTATTCCACTGTGGGCTAGATCTGAAGCCTCTTGAAGTCAGTGGAAGTTTTTTCTCTTTAAATTTGCAGAGGCCTATAAAGCAGCACATGGCTTTTTTATATACTTTGTCATAATGGTTAGACTTTGGTGATACAGTGGCAGACAGGTTAGTTCATGCTCAAACAGTACTGCTTCTCTCAGCTAGGGTGAGAGCTTGAGAGCTGCTCTGAAAATGGGGTAGATGTGGCAAACTATGCAGTGATTGGACTTTACAGCCAAAACCCCTGAATTATCACTTGGTCTGCACAGTAGTGCCCTCATCTAGAGCCCCTGCTAGTAAGGATGACAGGCTGTAGAGGGAAGGCCTGGTTTTCCAAATCCTCATCTTCATATTTATTACAGGAAAATACTGATTTACAGTTCTGGTTAAACAGGTACTATGAGTTTTTTTTTTCAATGTTACTGATATTTTATATCTGTTTAGTCTGGAAGAAATCTGGAAGCCAGTTTTTACAACAGATTTCATATAAACCTAAATAACTGGACTCAGTGTCTATTTTAATTAATTTGGTCACTAAATAAATTTTCAATACTATTCATAAAAAATGAAAAGAAACAGTTACTCCGTCAGAAAAGGCATTTCTTTGAGGGCTGAGGATAAAATAAATGAGCAATGCTGCAAATGATACTGTGGTTAGAAACTTTCCACGGTGTCATCAGAGACACTGCTGGAGCACTGTTGGCCCATCTTCAACAGTCTGTAAAGGAATCTGCCATATGTGCGGGAGAAAGATATTAAATCATAGAAAATATAAAGAAACTTCATGCTTTTGGCTTCTAACACTGTAATTCCTTTCCTTTTTTTCACATCAGTATCAGACGTCAGGGTCACTGAAAAATGTTCTATTTTTCCCTCTCTGATATTTTGTCTCCGTGTATAGAGGAATGTATGCCAGGTGCATAGCCAGACAGACTTTCTTTGCCGTTCTTTTTACCTAGTCCAGTAGGGGGAAAAGAAACTCATAGGGAAACTCCAGGACAACCTGTATCAGCCTATGATCCAGCAGCTCGATGTGTTTAGCAGTGAAACATTTGGACCCCAACTGAAACAAATACATAAAGGTGTGTGTAATGAGAATTGTACCACTGAAACTGAGTACCTGAGCTTAAGGCTGAATACTTTCCTTGATCAGGAATTTTGAACTGTAGCTTTTCATGTGTAAGTCCCTGGTAGGTCAGCCACTGACCTCACTCGGAACACCTTTTCCTAGCTGTAGCTGAAGCATCATAGACTCGTCTGCTATCTCTGTGTTTTTTGGTACTCTTCCCCACATCCCCCTCCTCCTTTCTTTTTTTCCTTCCCCTGTTTTCATCCTGATCAGGTGAGATGAGGCTTTTGAAAGGTAATTTTGTTATTTCAAACACGCTTTTCTGTCTCAGGTCTTTCAGGAAGATAATTAATTGATAAACTTTTAGTGACTTTTTTGTTTAGCCAGTTCTTGTATGATGAAATTGTCCCTTGTTTGTCCCTCAAAGAAACTGCACCTGATTTCAACAGCTTGGCAACAATCCCTCCTTTGACTCTTGCACATCAAATTATTTTGCAACCATTTACCACAATAATGGAGTTAGAAGGAGTTTCTTCTCTCATGGGCTTTTCCACAAGTGGCATTTCATTTGGGCATGTAAGGATATTAAGAAACAAGCCCTGAAAATGGACTGAAGAATTAATGGTGACCTTTTCAAAGAATTTTAATCCCTGACTCTTATATCTTGGTGTAAATTTAGTGACATCAGTCACAATTTTGTAATTTTCCTGTAACTTGTTGGATATTTCTTATCTGTATTCAGTATGGTCCTTGTCATCTTTCTATGCCATTATCGTTGTTTTTATTATCCACACATCTCAAAAAAGGTATGTGTTCAGCACAGCACACATCAAATGAGGAAAGTGAACCTCATTCTGTGAAAGTTCTGGCCAAATATGGGTTTGATCCTGGCATGGTGCCTACCAGGCATGAGCTCTCTGGTTCTGAGAGTAGTCCAGTTGGTTTAAGCTGAAGGTTTGCTTAGGTGGAAGGAGATTTGCAAACTCTGTTCTTTGATCTGGATATCACTTTTAAAACTTTTCTTCATTTCAGTCATTCCAATATTCCTCCTGATATATCACAGACATTTAAAATTCTTTTGGATGCTTCAGTGTATTTTCTCCACCTTCATGAATTTTGTATTATCTCAAATGTGCAAAACCAAGGCATTAAAATGCAGTTTTATGTCTTTTCTCCAGTAGTTCTGTAAAGGAAACTAGGAGAATCTGATCTATCTGGTGATCTTTACCTTTTGGGTTTTTCAATGATGCCATTTTTACAGTTCTGAAATTGAAGATCTCATTTATGAAGTGATTTTCTTTAGCTGATTCTCAATTTCTGTTTGGTCTTATGGTATGACTCCACTATTAAATGTCTTTTTAGTTTTGTTTTGTTACTTGTATATATTTTACAAATTATATTTATCACTTCAGTAAATGGAATGTCATTAAAATACATTCCAGCATATGCCACCCCTTTACTTGGGTTTTTCTGCTTATTGAAATGAAACTCTGGTGAGCCGAAGCACAGTACCTTCTTTGTGGGTGTCAAAATAAGAACTGTTTTCCTTGATTACATTAATCAGAATATATTAGTCTCTCATGTTTCTCTTCTCTGGAATTCTTTGGATGAATACCATTTATTATAAACCACATTTGTAGAGGAGTAATGAATTGTAGGAATTGCAAAATGGCTTTGTATGACTTCCTATGACTCTTCCTTAGTAATTATTTACAAAATTTATTTCAGTGAAAATTTCTGTTAATAAATTAATATCTAGACAAGGAGGTAAATGCAGACATCTGTAAGCACTTTTTTAGGTTAAATGAGCAGTCAGGCAGCCTCCAGGGGTACTTAGAAGGAAAACTCAGTTCTGTGCAGATGGAAACATACAGTTGTGGATCACAAAAGTCCTCCTTGAGCTGTAACTGAAGGAATAGTGTGAGCTTTGATGGGACCTGAACTTAGTGCTAGTACTCTGCCTTGAAGAAGTAAAAGTCTTCCATGGTATGAGAAGAGCTATCCAGCAAAGTTTTATCTGCCTGTCTGTCTACTGTGTAAGTAGCTTCAACTTTAATTACTTGTACACCTTTTTTTCTTCACTAATCTAACTTACTGGCATGCAAAGAGAAATGTTATTAAATAGTTATGGACCTTTCCAAAGCTTATCTAGGAGATATTTACTAGAAATAGGAGCAGAGTGTTTGACTTTGTGAGAAAAGAACAGATTTCCATGAAACAGGCAGAGGGAAATTAATTCCACGTATGTATCAGTAACAGGTGTTGTGAACTCATCCATCATCTCACACAGCACTCAGGAGCAGACAACTTTTTCTTAGCAGAACAAGATTAATAAAATATCAGGAACTTAGTATTTTGTAAGAAGGAGAGAAGAAAGAGGTGAGAAGGAGGCTTAAGGTGGATCTTAAGTGGCAATTAAAACCTTCTGAACTTGGTATCTAGATTATCTGTTCTTTGTCCAAGATGTGCATGCATTTTAAGGGATGACTGTTCCCATCCCCACCCTCCAAACCCAAAATCCTCACAAAAATTTAGCTTGAGGCAGGATGGAAATAACAAGCCTTATCTAGGGAACCTAAATTCTGAAAGACCCTCATGAGTTCTGTTGAGTTTCTGATTAATTTCTACTCCTGAAGGAATGAACCAACTTTGAGACCATGGAGCAAGTGTGAGCTGAATGCTGATGGAAGGTGAAAGACTGGCAAAAGAAAGCAGTTCAGAGTGGCGTTTCATGTCTGAGCAGAGGGGGTCTCCTTACTGAAACTCATTTATTGAACCAGGACTAGAAGGATGTCTGGAGGCTGCTGAACTGCAGAGCTGTTCAATGGGGCACATTTCAGCTGGAGAGAGGAGAATTCAAGGCTTAGTGTTAGGTGGTACGTCAGATCTGGTGTAGAGTGCTCCCACTTCTTTCTGTTTTCCTAGTTAGCAAGTGCAGAGTTTGTTCCAAATTCCAAGCTGACTTCGTTGGAAGGGACACTGAACAGAAGACAAAAGTGTGGTAAAGGCCATTCAGAAAAAAAGGATTTCTGATCATTTTATTAATAACTGTGAGAAATGTAGCACCTGGCAGGAGAGATAAGTGGATTTTCCTAAGCTCTGTTAAAGTCAGGTAAATATTGTTCTGGTTTATGGCACTAATAATTAAACAGAACACTAGTCTTTCTCTTGGCAATTTAAAATTTAAGGTGGTTGGTTTCTGGAGGCATATGCCAAAATCTGAACAACGAAAACAACTATGAATGTAAGCTTCATAATAAAGGCTGTATGTATTCTGTCCAATGGATATATTTCAAAAACATATATAGCACTGAAGAAACAGATTTTTCATTGTCTTCCAAGTAATCTGGGCACCACTCTTGCTAAATATTGCAGTTCTTAAAATACATACCAAGTAGACTTAAGATCTGAGAAATACTTAAGATCTGAGAAATGCTTAATTCCTTCAAGAACATGGTCTCCCTAGTGCAGTTATATGAATAATAGATTAGTATAACACTAATTAATATTTTTATATCCTTTTTTACAATGCGTCACAGTTTGTTAAACACTATAGTTATTTCATGTGGTTAGATCACAGTAGAAAAATGCATGTGACCCTGGAATTCGAGTACCTGTATTTCAGGGAAAGCATTAGCATCTGGGACTTCTGAGAAGTTCTGACTTTTAGAGACCAGCTTAAAATTAGACTGTTAATGCATTGGCAGTGGCATGCAAATCTTTAGCTCCTGTTCAGAAATTCTGTTTATATAGTGCCGAGATCAAGTTCTTTGTCTCAGACTAGGGCTTCTGGGTACATCTACCACACCAAGAAATATGAAGAGATGTTCAGCTGCCCTTATTAGCTGTTAACTCACATTATTCTCATCCATGCTACTCTGTCTTTCCTCTGGTCAGCACTGCCTACCCTCCCATTAGACCAAAATGCTTTTCAGCAGTCCAGACAACAGTGTGTACAGTTAAGATGGAGACCTCATCATGACCTCTGGAAAATGCTGTATTACAAAGATACATATCCACAGTAAGACATCTTTAATAAAGCAATAGTAGGATGATAAAAAAGAGAAACCTTATCAGGGTCCCAGGCCACTAACAGGTCTTAATGACCCTGACCAGTTTCACCTAAGCCCCTGCTCACACTCCCGTCCACTGGGGCATGTGCTCATTGAAGCTCCAGCTGGTAACAGGCCCCTCCCTTGGGCTGTAATAGATGGGGCCCTGTTCTCAAATTATTCTTTGGATTTCCTGGCTTGACTTCAGACCTTGGATGATTTTACTGCTTACACGCAATGACCACTAGATCCTGGGTAAGATTTGGCACTGCTCTGCTTGGCTGGCTCCTCTGCTGTAGGACTGCGCTTCGTTGGTGAATTCCCTACCCAATCTATATTCTTGCTACCCTTAGCTCCCAGTTTACTTCCTCTTTGGGTGTAACTGGCCCTTGTTTTCCCTGACAGCTTTTGTAGGAGCTCAACCCTTCCTGCAAACTGGCAATAACTAGTTCTGAAATGATGTACAGGGACTTGCTGGGGAATTGAATGTGCTTTTCAGTTAGAACATGGAGGCTTTTCAGAGAACAGTCTGTTTGTCTTAGGGTTCTTCCTAAGGACACTTTTTTTTTAAATTTTCTTTAATAAGAGGGGGAAAGATTTTGCTTGTACACTTTACAATGAAGGGCAGTTAAGAAGACCATGCTCTTTCTCTTTGGGCATGCCTGGACAGGGCACCTACTGCCCTTCACATGATCCTGCTTATGAAAAGCTTGCACCAGCTTCAAACCAGGTGATTGCTGTGTGGATGCGTAGTCCTTCCTAACTGCTTGCTAGTGTCTCAAGAGAGGTCAGAGCACTTGATCAAGTGCAAGTTAGGGCCAGGACATGTGTAAAGTGCAGCTCAAGTCTGCTTTTGATAGGCAATCCCTGTGCTTTGTTTTACCATTAACTCACTGCCATGTTTGACACTCGTGCATCAGTTGATGGGAGGTCCTGGCTGAACAATAGCTATTGATTTTTCATTTCATATTAACCGCATGACAAGTTTGGAATCAGATAGTGGGGGTACAATGCTAGTGTAGACATTCCTATTTGCCTGTGAAAGAAGTCTACTTGCCTTCCCTAGACCCTTACCTCGTATCTCAAGGAGCTATATAGTATTTTCTCATTCAGGCATCAGAATTTCGCAAACTATAAAATATATACATGTTTGTGGTGGTTTTCTATCTTGGACCAAATGTCTCTTAAGCCTAAAATAAATAAATGTTTATCAATTATTTACCAAAAGCACACTGGGACAAATGGCAAACACTGAATGACAGGAGAGGGATGGGATAAAATGGAGTGGAAGTTCTTTCTGACTCAAAATCGGTGTTCAGGCAAATACAGAGAGACACTGACTTCATTTGGTGGAGATTTCAACCAGCTCTATAATTTTCTTTATTAAAAAAATAATGAACTAAAATCCTGTTCTAACTTATCCTGGTCAGAACTGTTTTAGTCAAGTCACTGACACTGTAGGATAAAATA
The DNA here is from genome assembly GCA_013396655.1 of Campylorhamphus procurvoides. Taxonomy (NCBI): domain Eukaryota; kingdom Metazoa; phylum Chordata; class Aves; order Passeriformes; family Dendrocolaptidae; genus Campylorhamphus; species Campylorhamphus procurvoides. The sequence goes on along the minus strand of WBMV01006289.1, from coordinate 2,651,686 downwards.
TTGAGAAGGCACAAGATCTGAGACTTTATTATTTTGAATTTTTAGAAGTTTGGAAAATTTTTGTAATTTTGCAACGGACTCTAGGATTTTGGCTGGAAGTCAAGCAAAATACTTGTATCATTTCACCTGTAGTATCAGCAGACTTAAGAAACCAACAGAATTCAAGTGAAATTGATCTAGCTTACAATGTTTCCACAACATGAATAAAAGCACACGCTGTTACTTCAAACACAAACATTTTAATCTTTTGTTTCTCATTCCGCTGCTGTTTGCTTTTATTCCCCCTCCCTTTTGGCTTTAGATCTCTTTTTTTTCTCTTTGCCTGTTCTTTCGATGTCCCTGGCTGTGGACAGATCTCCTCTGGCTGCTGCTTCCTGTATATGTCTGAAATCTTATCTTGGCACCTGCAATTAGAACCTTCTGAAATACAGATGTTGAAGATGTTCCTAGGTTGGAATTTTTTTGCTGCTTGTAGTAATAGCACTGCTGCTGTTACTAGAAATGATTATATACAAAAAAGAATACAATAAATATTCTATATATGCAAAACGAAAATTGGAGGCAACATTAGTAGCCTAAGGCTGTGCTCTTACACTGTAGTCTTTGGAAAAACAAAGATTGCTTTCAACTTTTGAATTTGGATGGTATTTTTCCACCTCCTTTGATAGCATTTGCCTCAATTGCAATATGGCATTTGGTTCCCAGTGGTTTTGTTCTCCTGGAAAGCTGGAATCCACAACATTGTTTCAGTTCCCAAGCCCCTCTGACTACTCTGAATGCTGAGGGCTGTTGGGACCCCATTACTGATCTGGCCTGTGTGAATGCAGGGAGCTTTCTTTGAGCAGAACAGCTTGTGAACCTGCAGCCTCAAGGGTTTTGCAACAGGGGTTTTTCCTGTCCTGTTTAGAAAGACCCAGCAACAACCAACCAACAAAAAACCACCAACCAAAACTCCCAAACGCAATAGCAAATGCTAGAAAGCTTTGGCTCTTGGGCTTTATAATCAATTCTTATGGGATTTGAAACTAATCCTAATCCTGTTGCAGAAGACTGTTGAGAAAGGCTTCAGCTTAAACAGCCATGTCAGTGTGTGTAGTTGCCTCATACATGGGAGGTAACTCTGTCGATAACTTCAAAAGTGAATATATTCTTACCATATCTGGAAGTGATCTATAAAAATCACTATGATCCCACCTATTATGTTGCAGTTTGACCAACCTGTGCAGATTTAACCACCCCAGAATTACACTTATTTTTTTTAATTCTGCCAAACCATCTTTGAGATGAGCTGATTAGAAAATACAAATTAAACTTGTCAAAATGAAACCTCCAAGAAAATGAAGTCTTCCATGAAAGACCTCAACATGCACAGGGAAGCTAAGATCTGACAGAATTTCACAAGTTGGACCTGAAAGCTTGCAGCTTTCTGCTTATGGAAGGTAAACAGGACCATCTTTAAAGCAGACAGACCAAAGTGGCTGGCTAATGAAGGAGGTGATCCTTACTTATCTTATTTGATTTAATTGCTCACAATGTTGAAAGCTGTCTGCAGTGTATGGTACTTTGTACTTCTCCTTAAGCCGTGATTGCTTTTATACCATTGTTCTGAGAAGCCATTTAGAGAATTTTGAATCACTGGGATGATATGATTCAGTCCTAGAGTCGCTCCAAAGCACAAAGGCACTATTGTCCTACCATGTTACTGAAGTGTTGTAAAGGAGAGCTTGCTATTTGTAGCTTCGGAATGGTTTATCAAGTTTCAAGCATGCCACCCAAAAAGAGTGTGCTTAATAAAGTATATGACTTTGAGAAGAACCCTACTTGGTACCCTTCCCTCACAATGTGTATGTGCTTTGGATAAGGCACCACTAGTACAATCTGCATTTCTTCACAACAAGTGTCATATTTCCAGGACCATTCACCTGCATATTAAGTGGGTACATGTATTCACTAATAAGGAACAACATTTTATTATAGTTTACTGCTTTTCAGAATTTCACACCAGTTTTAGAAACATATGGTGTTAAATTAGTGCTGCAGTGAATTGTCATCCCAACTAACACAATATAAATACATCTGGATGTACTGATTTATCAACATTTACCAACCTGATGTTGCTATAACATCACCAGCTTTAGTTGTATCCATCCTAAAACAGCATTTAAACAGGACAGTTATTATAACGGAAGGCGAAATTCCCTGAAATATAATGCAGATTTTTGTAATCAGAACAGCATTTTAGAGAGGCTAATAGCACTGATTTAGCTAACTTAGTTTCGCCTGGATTGGTAAGTTTCTTATTTCCCCATTTTAAATGGAATGAATTAGCTGAAATTCAGCAGATATCTACTTATGGTGAGGAGGTGGTGGTGGGTTGGAGAAGGGAAAGTTCCCTTGGAAATTTGAACATCAGTAGGGCACAACTCCCTTGTGCTTCCAGGATGACTGGGCAGAGAGATCCCTAAGGAAGCAGTCTTATTCCTACCACGTCACATAGGGTTTTACATCACATTCTTTGGACTCTCATGTTTCTTATTTTTAACTTTCTGTGGACATTATTCTTTGCTTTGCATTACTTTATTTCTCCTTTTTTATAGTTACCAAATGAATTCAATCAAGTCTTTATCGATATTCAGGAAAAACAATAGTGTGAGGCAATGATATTTTCATTAATATAAGCAATTTCTATACAAAAAGAATTTGGGCCTGTTAATAGGGAGGAACTATTCTGTAGCAGGGTTTCCTGTACATCTGTGCTAAAGTGGAGCACATCTCATCCTAGTGAGGGAAGTGAACATATTACAGATAACCTATAATATGGAATAGAAAAGATGTCCAGATGAATGCATAAAAATCGCTTTACCACACTGGTATTTGTGTTAAAGCAAACCATCTTATGACCTGAGTTGCCCTACCAGCATAAGTATGATGAGGCAGAAGAGTAGTTGGTTGATCTGTCTTTATTATACAATATACAAAACATGCACTGGAGATAATTTGAAAAGTGCCAGAAGTGCATTTTTAACTGTGTGACATGATTTGTTTTGCTGGGAAATACTCCAGATGAGACATGTATAACAGTGTATAATAAGCACAAGGTTGTTAGAATACTTTTGTATTAATCACTGTTTAAAAATCACAGTTCTACTGAATGTTTTTATCTCATAGAATGCTAGTAGCATTACACCTGAGATCTGCTGTTTCAATGGCATATGGTTGTTACACATCCCTCCTCTGTGTGCAGGACTGTGCAACATCAGTTAGTCAATGTTCAGGTAGAATGATTCAAAAGAGTTTTGTTAAAGTCAGTATTGAGCTATGGTGATTCACACTTGCTGAAGATCTAGTCCAAGGTTCATAAAGCACATTGAAAGAAGAGATAACATGTACCACAGAAATGCAAAGTATTCTGTCATTGAGATCAGTGGAAGAAAACAGTCTTCAGTTTTTACCAATGGAAAACACAAAAGTCTGAAAGAAAATATTAGGCACATCATAACTTTAATATGCAATGACTTCTGTATGTCTGGTATCAGATCTCTTTTCTTTTGTATATAGTAAATTATCCTGCTTAAATTTAATTTCATCCCTCCACGCCAGATTAACAATAGTCAAACTGGTCCTCTTGGAATTACGGTTGCTAGATTTTGGACATGAACAGAATTTTTTAAAATCCTTTTGCCTCAGTCTGTTCATTAGATGTATTTCAGTCTAAAAATGAGAAACTCTTTGAAATACTATTTGTACTTTCAGAATGCTTTATCAGAAAATTCAGCTTTATTATGCTTGATTTTGCTGGGGGAAATGAACTTCATGTTGCAAACTAGATTAATACCTCTACATGCTATCATGATACAAATCATTGAGAAGAGGAAGGCATCTCTGTGACATGTGGTAAGCTCTGTCAGTTTTTAGGCCTGGTTATTGTTTCTGCTTTTGCTCCAGCAGAGTTTCTGGGAATTTAGTTTGGGAACCTTGGCCAGGAATCTTGGGAGCCAAATCAGGAATATCTGTTTGAACTGGCAGCCAGTGAATGACTGATGCTGATGATAAGTAATCCATATTGTGAAACTTTAAGGTGCCATTAATTTTGAAAAAGTACTTACTGTCAGTATTCCTGAAATACTAACTTTTTGAGGCATAGAGGTCTGTCCTTTTGAATATTCTTGAATAAAGCATAAGGTAATCTCTCTTGTAGACATTATGCATGTGCATCCCATGGTGAAAAATGTGTGTCCTTGGGCCTGGTGAGACAAATTCTTCCCTTGGTTACATGAGCAAAAATGCAGAGTAAAGTCATAGCTGTTGCTGATTTCTTCAGTACTCAGTGATGCAAATGAGGGCTGAATTCATCCCACTGCCTATATCTGCTATTTTACATAGAAGTGCTCACTGTGCTGAAAAGTACTCACATTTGCAAGAATGTGTCTGTGTAGTTTACATTTTCAATTTTAATTTTTGAACCATGTGTGAGAGACTCCAGGGAACAGTGTGTACTGTCAGCAGAAGTTATCTTTTTGATGAATCAGGCACATTGTTTGTAACCCTGCATTTGATAGACATGTTGTAATAAGGTCCTGAACTGCTTACTGTGTCTTTATGTACCTTCCCCCTCAGCAGTTGTAACTATTGTGCTGCTTGACCTATATTAATGGTACTACAAACAACAAGTTTAACCATTAACTTGTGAGCCCTGTTTAAATGGATTTTGCCAAGAGATGAGAACTGAAGATTTAAGGAGGTAAAAAGTAAAAAGAGGGCTACCCAATGTGAAGATTTTTAGTGTTTACTGATCTGATGTACAGGGCGAGAAGGAGCTCAAAGGCTCAGGAATAAAAGCTAACATCATATTATGGTCTTAACAACCATTCAGGGTGTGGAAAAGGCATTCTGTTTAGTAAATAACTTGTGAATTCTATGTTTGGTTATTCCAGTGAGGCTTGTTTGCTGTATTATGCATCTCCATACACACTGTAGCAAAAACAGACTGAGAGGGTTACACTGAAGAGGGATGAATATTGCCTGCTAGTGGTACCTGGGAAAAGGGAAAGCAGCCCTCAACTAACTTGTGAGGAGACAGTGAAAGCTGGAATGAATCCAAGTGAAAGGATCCACTGCCAGACTAATGCTTTAGGTATAGACAGAGCTGTGTGATTTAGCTTGATTTGGTTGGGCTGCATCTCAGGAACTTAAGTTCTGTGTGCAGAACTTGAATTTTAGACCATTTAATAAAAGTGAAAACTGATTTCTCACATACATGACTACATCACCCCAGGCATAAGCAACTGGAGCAGCTGATCCAGGGTAAGTGCCTCATGTGTGCACAAAGCCAACAGCAAACATGTGATGGTTCAATATCCGGTGTGATTTCATCCTTCATGGAAAAGTGATTCTGTGTCTCTAAGTTTATTGACACCAATGATCTTTGACTGAGGTCCTTAAAAGGTAGGCATGCAAAAGTTAAATCGGAGGAATGAGGGGGTGGGAAGTGATATGTTCTGCTATGTCCTGCCAAAATCTCTGTCTTCCCTGATAAAACTGCCTCATCCTATGCAGGCAGGCATTTAAATCTGCTACTGTTTCCATTTGGTGGTTATCTCTGTTTCTCTGCTGGGATTTCACCATTCTGGCTTCACAGGGCATGTGCAGGTGTCTTGTGCTACCAAAGTGTGCGTCCTGCTGGTTCCTGGTGATTGACAGTGCCAGAAATATGTGCTTTAGCTAAATGTAGCAGCTGATATTCATAGGTGCAAATGTCAATGGCTCACTGTCTGCACCTGAGCTGTTGTTAGGTATAGTTACAGCTATGAAATAGGCATTAGGTAACCCTGTGCACACAGTGAAAACAGAACCTGAGTGAAAATTCCTCTCATTGATTTGAGGGTCTGTTGCAAGGGCTGTTGCAGAAATGCGGAATTGATTGTTTTGCTTAAGGTACACCAAAACACACAGTTAGAAACATGTTTTAGAAGTGCATAATATTTGTGTATGTGGTCCTTATTTCAATGTAGTCCAAACAATGTGACTGGAACTGTATCTGTCTTGTCACTAATATAGATTTTTGATCGAAACAGGTAAACTGAGAGAACTTCTTGTCAACCCTGGCCTCGAGAATTTTTAGCTCAGATCTTTAGTCCTTGATTTGAAGATTGCAAACAGCTTGGTAAACACTTAATTAAATCACTAAATCTTTATGATAGGAAGGGAAGCAGTAAACAAGACTGTCAACAATTTAGTGATGCATAAGACAAGTTATGGAGGGAAGTCCATGATTTTAGTATCAGACTTCTCTAACTGGGGTCTTCCTTATGCTTTTTGGATTCCTAAAGGCAAAGAGGCACAAAGTCACCCTTACAAGGAAGTGATCTCAGCTAGAGTCAAAGGGAAAAACAGAAATATTGGGGAAACCTTATTTCAAACAAAAAATGCAATTGTGTCAACAGAATTTTTCTTGCCTCTAAGTTTCTTAGAGTGTAGTTGCACTTTTCTCGATGACAGTGTTTCCCAAAGTTTCCATGTAAGTATGTTAAGCTAGTAAAAGCCCCAGTGTATAGGCAATTCCTAGGGGTTATTTCTGCTTACAGTAGCTACTCCTGAAATTCTACAGAAATAAGTTTGGCTGGGAAAAATGCATTTTCAAGTTTGTTCCTATGTTTAGTGGCATTAATTTCTTTTATCAGGATTAGCAGGGACAGTTTTGCTTCACCCAGAGCAAAGGTAGGAGCAGGGCAGGCCCCTCGGCTACTCTTCTCTTTTTCTGTCTATCCCTTCAACTCAGAAACAGCTTTGTTCAGAATGAGGTCAGAGCACGGTGATTTTGTTCTGAACATTAACTTTTGTTCTAGCAGCTGTGCTGGCTGGCACCCATGCAAGGAAATTTAGCATTTCCCACTGTATTGGTACAACAGTATGATTTTTATTTTGCTCTGAGTCTAATGGGCACGTTCCGGCTCATAATCATGAGAGGGACTGGCAGATGAGCTTTTGAGATGCTTGTGAACAACTCTGGTGAGTAGCTCCCTTTGGTTTTGTGTGTTCAAACTAGCTTGCAAGTCTTTAGATTTTTCTCCTTCTGATCACTCTAGGTGGGAAGGTTTGTTTACTTAGCAGTTTAAAGCACCTTGTATAGGTGTTCATGTGTTAGCTTGATGGGAAGGGAAAAATCTAAAGTTTATTAAACTGGCCATTTTTTGCCAGTTCTCAGATATCTGAGGAGAGAAATTTAGTCACAGCATGTGACCTGTACAAATATGGGCAAGACAGGTTAAATTAGAGCAGCAGTTTTAATTTTGAGTGTTGTTATAGCTTGCAAAACAGTTATCTGCCAAGAGGAGTATTCTGTGACCCAGTGAAAATGAACTGACACAACAGAGCACAATTCAGTTACTTTTCGTTTGTTTAGTCAGTCCCTCTATCCTGCATTAAGTGAGTCTTTATTCTCCAGCAGCTATCATGATAGGACAACATCTTTTAATATCTTGATACTTTCTGTGCTAAAAGGTTAGTGTGAGCTGTCTTGAGAGAATTTTGTCTTGTATCACAGCTGTAAACCTTATCTCAGCAAACAGAATAAAGTTGGCTAATGATCACCAGCTCTTTCTGGGGATAGGCTTGAAAAGGTAGTAATTTCTTTTGACAATGCAGAAAGCATCATAGAGAAAATAGTCTTCATTACATATCAGTAAAGATAAGCAGCCTTTTTCAGGCTATATTTTCCCATAAAGAGTACAAGTCTGTGTGTGTAGCTAGCTTGATGGGTAGATCAGTTTCTGAGAATTTGTATCTGAAGCACATACTCTTCTAACACAGAACTCATATTGGAAGTTAGTGGAAGTTTTGCACATTTTAGGATTATGTGACTTTATATATGTGTATATATATATGTGTGTGTGTATATATATATGTGTGTGTGTGTATATGTATGACATCTCAGAGACAAGAAACTCATTAGAACAATCAGGGAGAAATGGAAATAACTTGTGTTGATTATGTGGCTCTTCTGAAATGGAGGGTTGCCAGCTGGAGGCAGCCATATGCATGTACAAGTTTGCAGCTGGGAGGGCAAACGAAATTCCTTAAAAGCAATGAGATGGTGCTTGTATTTATTGCAAACTATGTGTAAGGAGGGAAATAGAAATATGTTGTGCAATGGCAAGAAAAGGATCATGTTTGCAAATATCCACCTTTAAAGTAGTAGAACAAAGTGAGTATTGTATTGAGATCTCATGAGACACCTTGGGATCCCCATATGTGTGTCAAGCAAAAGTAGATAGAAAAAACTCTACAAGATCAGAGAGTATCAATGTGTAGCCAAAAGACTGAGGCATAATTTTAGTTATCCACTGAAAATCAGGGCTTTCTCTAGCTTGATCTATTTGGACTTCTAATGATTTTTGAATTGATACACAGAAGCAGGTCTTTTAGTCCAAGAAGCTTTTGTTTCTCAGTCATGCTTAATTGCTTTATCTCTGGACTTCTCAGTGCTTGCTTTCCTCCTCTTATTACTTTTTCCATTAGAGTACCTTTTCATACAAGTTTCAGCTATGCTATTCACTCCAGTGACCTTATTTGGCAGTTATTCAAACGGATGCACTGGTTTCTAAATGAAATAGTTCTGCTTCATTCATCTCCTTGTGCTTGTATCTGCTACGTTATGAACTCCACAGTACTACACATAGGTTATCAAAAGTTGTTCTATTAAATTATGCATTAACCAGCAGTATATGTTTACACTGTGTATGTTAATGGCATAATATTAAAGGCATTGCATAGTGTAAGGACAATAGCTCTGTAAAAAGTATATTGTTATGAGGTAAAAGCCTGAACTAATCAGGATTTGAAACTCTGTGTAAAATGAGAAGTTTGGATAGAGCAGCCTTGGGAGTTTACAGACTATAAAATGTGCCTGTGCAGATTGTCATTCCTTGTCTTTATGTGGGAAAACACCTTGAGTTCAGGAGGAGTTTTACCAGCGTGAGGGTTATAGTACTGCAACACTATAGAACTTCAGTAGTGCCAAATTATGTATTTTACATGCCTTGAACACTTTGATAACTGTTGATATTTGAAGAATGTTTTAATGCTTTTTTCACAAAGCAAGCACCTCTGTCAGCATCACATTAAAGGTGTGCTGAAAGCTGATGATGGATTTTATATGACCAAATGTTGTACACCTCAGAGAAATATAGTTAAACTGTTCTTGGTAGCAGATTCATTAAGAGATTCATAAGAGAATAATGCATTAATTTGCAAGCTGCATCAGGAAACAGAGGTGCATGCCCAGCTCTGCTGTCCTATTTGTTTGTTTAGGTTGTATAGGTTGTATAGAACCAAATTCAGGCATCCGAGACAACCTGTGTTCCTGTTCTGATAGCTGTTAGGATGTAGGGTGAATATTTGCTCTGAGGTTTTTTGTGATCCTAGGACATGAAGGTAAAAGCAAGGGTTGTATTGCTTTAGATTTTGGATGCAGCTAGGTCCAAGGTTATTAAGTACTTTAAAAAGACCAAATGAGATGGGAAGCTGATACTTCTTTTGATTATGGTCTGATGTCTGCATCTGGATGACTGGTATCAAGGTGAGACATCAAGAGAGCTTTCGCTTCAGAAAATTATTTTCACAAAAAATGGCACACTGTTTTGTAGTTGAGCTCTGTCTTTGCCTTTTAAATAACATTGTCTCAAGACAGCATAATTTTTGTCATCAGCATTGTTTTTTGTCCCAGCTGGTCTACCTGGTATATTTGATCCAAAATTCCTGGTCTTGGCCATCCATTGGCTTGCTTCTTGGCCACCCCTCTGTTCCTACAAAATACATACCCACACTAATAGTTAACATGACAATACTTAATACTTTGAGGGTGAAGATAAGAAATTAAATGTGTTGGATACACTTGTACACAGAGAACATTTGGTGATACTACACTTGGCTAGTGTGGGTTGTGAATATCTCTATCTTATATATTGACAAATATATATGTTGGCAAGCCCTAGTTAGGCTTCTCTGGACCAGGGCTGCTCCTGACTCTGTTCTTGAGTTGCCAGCTGTGGTAACTGTCCCCAGACATGCTCATGGAAGGTCAGTGTAGTGTCCCTTAGTGTGTAATGTAGGACGCAGGCACCAAACCTCATTTGGCTCACATCCAAAAGAGGTCTTGGTTTCTTTGATGTTGCATGGAACTAGCAGCCCAAGACCAAAACCATTGTTATCCAAAGCCATTGGAAAGGAGTATTCCTGAAGACACATGAGAAAACCAAAAATACAGATTTTACTAGAGAATAATCCTGAATTTCCCCAGTAGCCTAGATATTTGGGATGTGATAGAAGTGCCCATAAAGCTCACTTTTTTTCTGGCAAATATTGTTTTACTACTTCCATCCAAAAGTCTCTTCTTTACAGTCAGGCCAGCTACCCTTTCATGACCCTCACTTAAAAATAAAGAGACATTTCATATTTTGGAAGACTTAGCAGTGTTTTTTAAAATGTTTTTAATATTTTATTCTTTGGGGAGTAGCCTGGACATGTCGTGTATAATGAAATGAGCCAAATAGCTGTTCATGACAGCTGTGGTAAATGTACAAGTGATTTTGATGCTTTAAAAACAGGAAAAAATCCTCTTCTGTTGCATCATCCTGGCTGGGAAGTGCTCAAAGTTATTGTGACAGGACTGTATTTTGAGCAATTGTTGGTGATTTGTTTTTTAGCACACAAAGAAAGCAATAAATCTGTCACCCTGAAAAATCAGGTTGTGACCTAAAGGAAGGAGCAAATTGTGGCTTTAGGTAAAAAAGAGTGACCTGTCTAGGAGGGTCATTTATCATTATAACAAAATTGCTGGTGCTCTCCTAGCTGACCAGGAAGAAAGGCTGTGGTAAGCAGAATCGAGGGATGCAAGCATCCGAATATTTTGAACTGATCAATATTTTCAGGATTTACAAGCAGCCAAAAACCTGTCAGCATGCAGAGTAAGTTCACTGTGCATCTCTTCTAAGAAAGAAATCAAGGAAGAAAGAGTTTGCTTCGGCAATTAAATACATTTTCTATTTTGTATCAATAGCTTAATTCAGAACTGTATCTTAGTACAGATGCCCTTATACAGTGATATGGGAAATGGCTATGAAACCAAACTCCCAAGAAGGTTGAAAAAAGAAAAAGCAACAATATAAATCTGTTCAAGGTGGGGTTAGCATTACTTTCTACTGCTCCATGTGGCACATGCAGAGCATCTCAGAGCTCACTTGGGATACGTGGTTTCATTGTTTGAAAGTAACAGACCCAAAGTGGTGTTGGCTAAAAAAAGAAGCAACCCTCCAAACTTTCATTCTTAGCCCACCATCATTTATTCTCCCTTATCCTATATTTGAATTGTTTTACATGTATGTTATTATTAATAATAATAATAATTAAAAAAAAAAAAAAGAAAGCAGAGGAAGTTGAGTGCCACAACAGAGGTTGGCAGAGATTGCATCCGTTGCAAAGAATATGTTTTATGAGTTCAAGTGTGACTTGTATGGAATATCAGCTGAACATATTTTGAAATACAAGACTGACAAGAAGAGTTCTTTTTATGCCATTAGTCTTAAATATCAAACCTCTTTGAATTTAAAATACTTTTGGTTAATTCTGGAAAATATTTTCCTGCTGTTCAGTCTCTCCTAGTTGTGAATTTTCACTGCAATCTGTTTTTATAGAGTTCACAAAGGCATAATGAGAGTGGGGGGAGAAAAATCCAATGCAATTTCTTGTACAGTAATTTTCTTGCCAATTGCTATATTCCACTGATTGCCTTGGTGCAGGAGTGCCTTATCAGACCAGAACATCCAATGCTAAAACCCAGTTCTAACATGTTTAGAAAAGCATTTATGATTCAAGCTATCACCTATCATTAGGTGCTACCAGCATTATACTGTATTAGGAATGCTTAACAGAACTATTTTAATAAAAACCTGTGACGGCATTTTAATACGTCAAGGCTGTTATAGTACTGTACACTTTGAATGCATGACAAAGGTATTAAGAAAAACTGTAGAAGGTAAAATAGAAATTTAAAAGAGGAACTGATATTTTAATGCACATTGATAATACTACTTTTACTGCGGTTTTACTAAGGAAATGACTTTAGTATAATTTTAAGCATAAATTCCATTGATTTCTTCAGAGTTGACTACATGGCAGCACCAAACTCTGGTGTATTTCTGCATCAAACTGCCCTGTCAGATCTTACCACCATAGAGGATCAGGCTGGACTGAAAGCACTTAACTGAACTTTCACAGCTTTGCGATGGAAGTTTCCATGCTCTAAAAAATTGGTTTCTTTTTCAGCAATTCCTCCACTTTGAGGAGTCAACAAAATTACCCTGAAAAACAGGTATATTAAACTTGTCATTAGATAGTAACATTTTCATCTCACTCTTTCCCGAAAATGTTGAAATTGATTTTTATCCTGATAGTATGATTTTTTTCTTCCTAGCTTCTAACTTAAAAAAGAAATGAAAAAATTATATCACCAGTATGTCTCAAATGTATTTTGTTCAATTTTGGCTTGAAAATTTAGTACAAAATGTCATGAGCATGTGCTTAGAAATATTTTTATTGTATTTGATACATACCCACAAAATAAAAGAGATTACTCTCCATGTCAAATTTGTTTTCAATTCCTCAAGAATAAAAACATATGCTTAGTAATAAGTTATTGACTGAGCTCAGATTTCTCAAAAAGCTTTTGCCTATTATTTTCAATTACTATATTATTTATTCTGATTTTGTTTTTTGCTTCTATTAAGCATATATTTACAATGTTACATAGTGATAGCACAAGGGGGAATGGGAATATACACAACTATGATGTATAAACCCGAGTCAAAATTATTTGGACCTTAAATTATTATCAAAGGTGTGGATAATCCTTCCTTCCCAATATGTATAGGTTAATACTATGAACTTTCTATGAAACTACCAGTCAGAATTTTGCTTAACCAGACAGAATGTTAAGCATTCTGATTTTTAGTATCCTGTTAGCACAGAAACAATTTAATGTCTGCAACATCCACTGCTGTTGTTTTGCTCCTGCTTGTTAAGCAAATTCTAAATTGCAATGCATGTTCCTTGAATCCTTTTTCCTGCCTGATAGAAACCAGAGATGTTGCTAATGAGTTCCTTTTTATCTATTATTTTTAAAGAACTTCCTTATTCAGATGTGATATGATATTAGGACAAAGGTGGCAGGTTTTGTCTGGCCAACTTATTTTCTTGCTCTTTTTAGAAACAAATGTGCTTGTATTGGGTACTATAGATTGGCATTCAGGTGAGGTTGGGGAAAGCAGCTAATCAATCATATCTGGATAATAGACATCAGTGATACTGCTTTGCAAGGTTTACCCTTTTTGATTTATACTAGGGGATTGTTTTCTATGGGACTTTTGGAATATTTGTTACTGAATAATGTTTTTATTACCAGGTCACAAACACAAAGCCAATATCTCTTTTAAAACTGTTGATCAACACTTTGATTAAGTTTGTACATATTTTGAGGGCTTTCAGACTGGATACCATCGTGTGCGATGAACAGAAGATGCTTCTAAAACAATAGTGGTACTTGGCCTGAATTTCTGTTGACCATCACCTTGTAGAGTCACTCACTACAGGACGATATGAAAATCCAACTAAGCTGAAATGGCAGCATTTAACAGGCAGCCTGTACTCGCCTTACATTGATCTAAAACTCTGCGTAAACTAAAGCACAATGGAGTCTTGAGCCATCCGCTGTTAAGCATCAAGAAGCATACAGCTAAGACACTTCAATTTTTTAACCTTTTTCATTGACTGTGAAGTGCTTGAAATATTTACTATAACTCAGTTGCAATGAAATTAAATTTTGAGAAAAAACATTGTGATGATGAAATAAAAAGGAATGCATACCTGCTGGTGGTATAATGAGATATTCTTGCTTGTAAGCAATTATAGTGTGTGCCACATTTGAGTATAATAGAAGATATTATTATGCTGATTACTAATCTAGTTTTGGGTCCCCCCCATACAGGAAAGTATGGATTAAACTGGAATGAGTTCAGCAGAGGCTGTCAAGCTCCTTGAGTGTTGGAACAGTGGCCCTGTAAGGAAAGTCTGAGCATCCAGGGCTTGCTCAGCCTGGAGGGAAGGGAAGATAGGAGCAGGGGGAAACCCAGAAAATAGACCCTGGCTCTTACTGAGGTACATGGCAGGAAAACAAAAGACTGGTCATAAACTGAATCTGGAGTTTGGTGTGGAAAAAAAGTCACTATGAGCATAGTGAAGGAGTGTAGTGAAACTTATAAAGTCCTGAGAAACCTTGTCTGGATTCAGTGCTGAAGCTGCTTTGAAGGGATGCTCTGAGATTCCTTCCAGAAGGAATAGTTGTGCTTTTATTTTTTCCTGACAAGATTAGATGCTGAGATTTTTGGGATGGCCCAGGAGGTCTGGATCCTCCAGGGGAATTTTCAGATGCATACAAAAGGGCTTGGAGCCTAACTGAGTTGTCTTTCCAGAGGCAAATGGATACTGAGGGCTACACCCTTGGGAATCTGTCCTTACCCTTAGTCTCATTTATCTGAAAAGTTTTAGTGATTCTAGTGAACTCAATTAAATATATCTAGAGCAAGTACTCTGCCCTTTGATGGTAATGTAACACTGAATCACCAGTGAGGCAGTTGCAGTGAAAGCTGCCAAAATCTGTAGAAAATTACAATTTTAGGTAGGTGATCAGGCCAAAATGCATGTGGGTACAAGAAAGAGGTGATCAAGTTCCCTTTAAATACACTGTGACTTGACTACACTGATAACATAAAACAAAGACATTACAATTAAAGCAGTGGAGACTTAGCCTGTAGCTTACAGTCAAAACTAAATGCCATTTTAACTGTATCCTTGAGGAAAACTACAATGTAAATTGAAGAGAACTGCATGTTCCTCAGTGCTATGTAGAGAAGGCATCACCATGAGCAAATCTTATCTCACTGTTTGTAAACTAGTGTTTTGTCTTTAATCTACTAGTGGACAAACTATTCTGATGCCCCTCTGTTGTTTGCTTTAGTCACTCTGATCCTCATGTACTAGTGCTTGATTCAGTTCCAAAGCATCCCTCCTAATGAGACATTCAGATTAAAAGCCAACATATTTCTGATATTTTATTAGGAAAGACTGGTAATATTCAGCAAGATCGATTGCAACCTTACAAGCCTGGTTGTACATGGCTCCGACCAAGCACATTTGCAGCAGAGTGCAGCCTGTCAGAGTAGTGGAGAGGGACAACATCCTCATTGCTCAAAGACAAGTCTATCACGAATGCCACACGTTTCCTTTTCCAAACCTTTGCATTTTAACACATGAACTCGTGTTTCCTCCTGCTGTCTCAGATTGCATATCCCATGCTTAGGATTCCAAAGCACCAGAGCTATATTGGGATAGAACTTTCTAAATAAGGTAGTCTTGTGCTGTAAAAATGCTTTTTCTATTTTCCCCTCATTTGTTTGTTATGCTACATGGATGGGAGGTTATGCAGAAAGTAACTAGAGGAGTCATATTTTGGGGCTATGCAAGTAAATGCAATAATTACTCCAAAATAAAGGACTGCAAGGAACAATGCAGGCAATTATTACCTGAATTTCAGCAGCTGCACTTGGGTGTGATGCAGATATAGCAATCATTGGAAGGGTGTGGGGAGATCTGCTGAATGGATCACTGGTATGATGAGATGTGTCTGTTCAGGATGGCAGCAGAGTTTCAGCTGAATAGTATGGGGAACTACAGAGGAGATCCAATAACTGGAACTACTATTACAGTTTAATTTCCCACAAATGCCTCAAACAAGGCAGCCTGTAAAGAGGAAAGAAGCCCAACCCCACAGTCCAAAAAATCCCCAAACCATAACAAACATGAGTATGAAGACAAAAATGCAGGGGTGAGAACACCTGCATTAATGTGATGCTTATCACTATAGATGACTAATTGTAAATGACATAAAGTGCAGAAAAAAACACAGATCCATTTCTAATCTGTTGTCTCATGGCAATGATTAGTAATTGATGCCTTGCCATGTGTCTAGGACCCCTAAAGGGAATCTGATTTTCAGTAGATTAGTGTATGGGAATCACAGATGTCCAGTATTTTTGAAAGTCATGCATAGAGCTCAGCAATGCCTAAAATTTGTTGAAGACAACACCCTTCAATATTTTATATCCTGTATTACTTTTTATTTCAGTAGAACCTTTGTCCTATCTCTCCTCCTGCGTCCTTTCCACAAATTTTCAGGTCTCTTATTCCAGAATAAGTATGTCCACAGGAGGTTATATCCCAGAACAAGTGTTTTAGTACATTTTCGGGAGGTAAACTCCAGGTATCTGGTTTAGGGATCAGTTTTCAAGAACAGGTATGTTTCCAGTCTTGCTTTCTAGCAAATGCTATTCTTGCTGAAGACTCAGCTTTCATTATTCAAATCACTGTCCAATCTTGAATCTCTTTAGCTGTGAACATTGATGGTTCATGGGGTTCAGTGTCCTCCAATGGAAGTCTGTAGTTCATGGTTTATTTTGGCTGTCACACTTTGTAGCATCTCTGGTTTGAGAGGATGGAAGCAGAAATGTCTTTGTGATCATCTGGCGTTTTTCAGTTTTGCATGACTTTTGGACCATGTTGCGGAGCAAGGCCATGATGGACTGGGGCAAACCGAATGAACAGAAAATGTATCTCAATACACAAGCACAAACTGAGCTCAGGCAGGGCTTGCCACTTTCAAAAATAACATTAGCAGGAATTTCTTGGCATCCTAAAATATAATTTTTATGTAGTAATTGCTGTGAAAGAGTTGCAATATATTGTATGTTTGAATACCACAATGGATGCTGTGATTATGGTCTTAAGTGATCCCAAATCCTTACGAACAAAAAGAAGGCAAGTTTCCATCACAGGCAGTTTGCTGTATTGCTGTTCTGCTTTGCAGAAAATACTTTTCAGTAGATCAGAACCAACTTTTTCATGGCTAAATCATCCTAATGAAGTATTAAGTAAACTATCTACCTAGAGAAATTTAGGGAGCAAGTATTCCACATGGGAAAGGATGTTAAACCTGACTACAAAACTCCAAATGCCCTTGTTGCTGATGGAATGACATCAACATTAATGTGATGATATTACCTTTGGATTTATCTCAAAAATACATTGAATTGGGTTACAAATGCTGCTGAATGTTCTGTCATTCTTTTTTTGTGGTACTTTAGATGCTGAATATCTCATTATTAGAATGACAAGATGTTGAGTATCTTTAGTTTGTTGTACAAAAGATTTGATTCATAGAACTGTTTACTGGGCTTTGATATGGGTTGTAGAGTTACATCCAAAATAAATGTACAAAGCAAATGCAAAAACCTGGGTTTGTACTAATAAAAAAATTCTGCATGAGATCTAAACAGGTACATAGAAGTGGACTACACATTTCTTCTTCCCATGAGCAGCTTTTTATGATTATTGTAGAGGAAAGCAGTGATAAGAACAATATAGTCTTCACAGACAGTAATAAACAAGTAATGTGAAAAGGGGTTAATTTAAAGCATTTGCTATATTATTTTTCAAAAGAAACATTCAACTCATGTTACTGTCAAGTCACATACTAGTGTAATAGGGTGTGATGTGTTTCAGCAACTTGCCTAAAATGGTAAAGTGACTGTATAGCAGAGCTAAAACAACCCCTCAAGTACTGGTTCCTGATCCAGTGACCTATTTCTGGAAACATTTCTGCTCTAGTGTCAATAAGCAAATATAATGCCTTTATGAAACATGGAAGATGTTTGACAACATAATTAAAGAAAATAAAGTGGCACTGCCACACAATGTCTCTTCTATTTCCATTTTTAGCCTCAGTTCTAAGTTCATTCTGGTATAAGTCTGTCAGCCTACATTGATAACAGCCCACTTTGGATATCTATGGAAAATTTTTCAGATAGGGACAATCTTCTGTATCCAGAGCAATTTACTGTGAGGGAATGCTGACTGAGATGGAAGTGATGTGATCCCCTAGCACTCAATCTGTGGTGCACACTTCTGGACCAAACTGAGTATAATAGTACTGGACTAACCTTTGTGTGGTATCTGAGCTCTGTCACAAATCTGGAGCCAGCCTTTAAGATAACTATTAAGATAGATCTCCAGACTTTAGAACAAAAGACCACATCAAGGCAATGAAGCCCATAGTGTTACTGTTGACAGAGACAACTTTGGATAACAAACTACCAAGTAAGAGGAAAAGTATGAAATTAAATTCCTCTGTGTAAATATATTTTCATACACATGCCTGTGCATATGCAGAGGATACTTGAAGCAGTTTTTTGGGAGTTTGTTTATAACTATATGAGGATCTACATTAGAGAATTTTGAGAAGTGAGAGAAAAGACACTCTAGACCTACTACCAGGAAAAAGAATAACTCTAGACACTCTATTTGTCCTGGAGCAGTGTCCTGTTTGGCTTTGCTATGCATACAACTTCTGTGTTGAATAATACCAACTTGAAAAAGACAGATCTGAGAGTTCACACATGTATGATGTTAGGATGCCAGCTGCATACCAGACACTTAAGACATGAAAGAAAACTCCTGACTCAGACAATGCTTTTAAAGCTACTGAGATAACAAACTGAAATTCCTAAAATACAGGATGTCCTGCTGTAAGAAGGGCCATTGAGAAGGAAGTGGAAGGAAGCTGGACAATCCCAAAGAGAACCATTCACACAAACTTATTTTCAAGACCAAATCCAAAACCCAACCACAAAAATTTATACAAAAGAAATTATTGTAGATAATGAACTTTCTGCCACCTGTTGTCTTAAAGGGGATATGGCCAGCGTTGGTAGTTTTAATGAGGGAGCTGAATTTGTTCTTGGACATTTGATAAGTTTTCACAAAGTGAAGGTATGTGATTTGTATATTATGAACTGATAGAAAAAATAGTAGGTCTCTTCTGGTATATTTTGATAAGGCTTAAAATAGTTGGTAAATATGCAAAACTTTAGCTATACAAAACAGTCTCTAAAGAAGCTTAGGGCCTGCTTCTAATCCCTCTTTAACTCATTCAACAAATCTTTGAAATTTGCTTTAGCTAAAGTCTTAACATTCAGGAATTTTCTTTTACTTATTTTTGAGCTGTTTACTTGTTTTATTTTTCCTGAATGTCTTACAGGCATGGAACTCTGTAAAGAGAATTTTATTAACAAAATTTTGTGCTAAATACAAACACTAAATCAAAATGTCTAACAGTGTTTGCCCTGTGCATGTGTTGTATTTATATGTTAAAATGCATTTAGTATCTGTAAAGTTCAGTATTGATGTGTGTAAACATATATGTGTATGTATACATATGAGCACACATGCATAAGTATATGAAAATACAGGTATATAGATGTACTAATGCTATAGCTACTTGCTCTTGTTAATGATCTTTTGAGAGGAAATTGATTTGAACACAATTAAAGGACCTATCCAACAGAATTAAATTATTTCATTTATTTGGGTGGAGATTTTTGTAAGAAATAGCACAGGAGAATGCACATATCTGACAACATAAGATATCAGAAAACTGCAGTTTAATGTGGGACATAGAACCAATTTGTTTTGATTCATTAAAATGTATAGAAAAATGTGGCAGAATATTTTTTAAAAAAATTTAATTGTCATACATTTTAAGTGTTCTCCCCCATTACATTTTTAATAATGTTGAAGAAATGTGCAACGTAGTTTTTTCCCTCTCAGACAAAGTGTAATAATATGGAAAAATATTAAGCTAAAGAAAAAAGTAATCCTGGAACATTCCCACTGGCATCCACACAATGTAGTTCTCAAATATCAAATGGATGTACATGACAATTAGCTTAGGCTTTGCCTTAGAGGAGCACAGAACAAGATGCCAAAGTTCCTATCCTATGATGCAATAAATTCTTTCTTATTAGCGGAGCTTCAGTTTTCAATTAATAGCTACGAAAACTTTGTGCTATGTACTTTATTCTCTTTGTGATGTGACAATCTTCCTTCATGAATCAACTGATGCAACTCTTCAAAGACAGGGGACCTGCTAGCAAAAAAACTACTGTAAATTCTAACACTTTGAGTGTAGTTAAGATTGATTTACACTACGAAGAAAATATTTCAAAGTATCCTATTGCTTGTTGCATTTTTTCCTATTTATTCTGCACACATGGAAAAGCAATATAATCTGTGTAACATCAATCATGCAATAGGCCCTGTTTCTTCTGTGAATGCTACTTTTTTTCATGTTTTCTGTGCAACTGCACTTTAAGTAGATAATAGTGTTTAATGCATTTGCTCATTAAGCCAAAAGTAGCAATAATCTTACAGCTGTATTCCCTCAACATATGGAATATTCTATCATGTTTTGAAAAATGCAATGCACATTTGTGACATACAGACATATTCTTTTAGAAGAGAAATGTTTTGGAGGATTAAGAGATGTGCCCTAATCACATTAGATGTCAAGTAATTTCCCATTAGGGACAAAAGGCAGTATGGGCACTCTTAAAAAACCGTCTGCCTGTATCAGTCTAAGAAATTATTAGGGATTAATTAGACCTGACACAAGAGAGACAAGAGCTGATGGCACAACTTGGGTTGTGCCAAGGTTCTGTTTTGGTGCTATAAAAGTGTTTGCTAGTGATCACAAAATTTCCAAGAGGTTTCCATTTCAGAAACTTGTGAAGTTAATGTGTTTATACTACAGAAACAATTACACATGATTGTTTCCCTGATTTGCTCTGAGATCACTAAAGATGAGAATTCAGCCTTATCTAAATTCTGACAGCTCTTCAAAATGTGTTTACACACTGTCTACAGGAGGATGCTATGTCTCTTCACAGCTAAAAGACTTCACCTATCTTCAGGAGGATTCTTTTTTTCCTGTTCAACTTCGCTAAAAAACATGGCTTCTCATCACTTGAACACCAGCTCTTCTATTTAGAAATATGTTCTATTTGAACTGTCCTGACACCAGTTTGAGGTAATACTTACATAGGGAAGTCTAGCTTTAGGTCATCCTTTTTCCTATGGCTGCTTTAGTCCTCTTGTGATATGGTTTCTCATAAGAAAGGTTACTTTTATCAACTTCTCTATAGGGACTGATACAGCAAAATACCTAAGCCTATGCAGAACCTTAAAAGAAGTCCTAAGTGCAAGGAGCCCACACTTCAAATTCAAAGCAATGAAAATCAACCGAAACATCATGCCAGTGTAATGGCTTGGCACTGTTGTTTCGGAAAGGCTTCAGCACATCTTGCTTACCCTATGATCTTTTTTAAGGTAAAAGATTAGTTTTGTCTGACAGTTCATCAACAGTCAGACAGTTCTCCATGCGAGAGCTGAATGCCTCCACCACTGAGCAACAGTACATAGGTATCAGTGGCATGGGAACTACCTGACAGCGATACATGATGGAAGAGCTTGTCTGCACGTTCTGTGTATCCCACCTGACCTCTGAGGGAGAAAAACATTTTCCTTACAAGACAGGCTAAGCATTTTTCCTGTAGGGTCAGTAAGTTGCCACAGAACTGATGAGTTTCTTCTATTTCATATTAGTTTGCCTACCACGTCTCATCAGACCAGTGTCAGGGGAGACTGCACATGAATAGACTGACATGTCATTCCTTGGCTGGGTCTGTGTTCTACCTCCCACGTTTTTCAAATGCCAAACACATCAACATGCTTTTCCTCACTGTTGCTGGTAGGAGTTGCTGGTGGTGATTCTCCTCTCCCATGCACCACCCCCCGAGAAGGAGTAGCTGATGTAAGAGTTGTTGGCCATCACTGGATTAACCTTCAGTCTGCACCAGTGCCTCTCTCTCAGACTCCGGTCAATACCTACTGTTCCCCAAGGGAGTGCAAGAAACTCTGCCTTGGTTAGTTAGTGGTTTCTGCTCCTTAAGATAAAGGTTTTTCCTGAAAGCCATTCTGCTGGCCAAGAGGGTGACTCCTCTTGAGGATGATATTACATAATTAATATACAGCAGGAGAAGTTAGGAAGTATTTTACTGCCCAAGGGCAGCTGGGCATTACAAAGAGTCATTACTGATTTGTACCAAAGATTTTCTCAACTGAATATGAACCCTGGGGGCATCATCAGGGTTCTAATGATTTTCTAATGCTTTCTTGGGGGCAGAAGAGATGGGAAAGCACATGGTAAAGCAGTTCTTAGACTTGCTGAGCATAGGTCTTCCTTGCTTGTAGACCTGCAAGCTGGCTTCTGTGACAAAACTGCTTGTAGGTGGACAAGTCCCATGTATTTTAAACCTTGAACTATTGTCAGCTCTTTTCTGCACGTCTTTAGACAAGTTAATAAATATATCTCTTACTCTTGTTTATTCAGTGTAAGAATTTTGCTATAACTTCTTTTCTAGCTCAGCAAAGAAGTTTGGGGATCAGCTTGCACACATCTAGGCTGTACATCTGTGGGGGACCTTACTGCAGGTTGGTTTTTGGCTTACTTGGCAGGCACATAGCATTTTGGAGTCTGGTAGGAAATGCAAAGTTGTCCAGCCTCTGTAAGCATTATATGACTTCTGCTGTTTTATCTGTATTGGTGAAACCCTTTGTGAAGTAAAACCATTTAAGTTACAGAGTTGAGGGGAATCTAATTAACAAATGAGAACATTTATGTCCCTCCTGTCAAGCAGCTCTGGGACACTGAGGATGTTCTTTTCTGAAATGAACCAACAAAACCATTTTACAACATTTTGTGTTTTCTGTTATATGTATTGGAGAGAGAATTTTAAAAGCAAAATTAGTGCGAGATTTGGTGCTAAATTTAATGAGCACTTGTTTTCATTTCAACTTCTTACAATTACTCTTAATAATTTTGTTTGATGTCTATACGTACTGATGTGTTCAAAAGTAGATGCTTATGCTGCCACCTGCATACAATAATCAGCTTGTGCAACCTCAGGGATGAGCTCTGCTGGTGGCATAAGCAGCAGTACTTCAGCCAGGGTGTGTGCTGACACATAATCTCATATGCCTTGATATAAGTAAATCTGACACATCATAGATGTTAAGAGACATACAAAGCACAGGCCAAATCTTGGTGGGAAATCATCCCTGCTTGGGCTAGCTCATGGGCTAGAAAGTCAGGCCAAGGGTCAAGTGGGAAACAGAAGAAGTTCTCCCAATTTGTAAAGCAGCAGAAGGGCAAGACAGGCTTCCTGAGACTAGTCGAATGCCACTTAGATCTTCCGCTACCTCCCCTCTGCTGGATGCGGTGCTGTGCACTTTACAGTCACCTGTTAGCAAAGCGTAGGATAGAGAAATCTGCCTCAGTTGGAGAATAAGAATCTTCCAGCATGTCAGGGAGCAAATTAAAGCTGCAAGGTAACATGTATGAGAAGCAGAAGAGAATCCATGTTTCTTGAAAGACGACTGCTAGTCCCATATGAATGGTTGTTAACCAAGAAAAAAACACAGTCCAGAAGCTATTCAGTGCAGCACAGCACATGGCCATAAATTTCTTATGAAAGTCGTAACAGTTTTCTCCTCAACAATTACATACTGAATGACTCTGAAAATGATAGTGAGTTCATCTGACATGTCTTTATAATGAAATATTAAAAAAAAAGGGAAAATCGGAACGTGAAAAACAGGGTGAACTGTTTGTATTTTGCCTTCTCCCGGAGCATCAGAGGACCATGTGCAAGGGTGTACCATGAGGTCATATTGGGGACAAGAGGGAGAAGTGAGAATTGTGTTCCTCATGGCTGCAGCCACACACACAAAGGCAGAGACTGGCACTTCTTCCCAAGGTGTGTGCCAAGAGAAGCAGAATAGAGCACCAAAATCTGAAGATTGAAGCATTCCAAGTAAATGGAGAGTCTTCCTTCTTAAACTGTGTTTAGGAGCATTTTGATAAATGGCATGAATCTGCAAGGGGGTGTCACTTTTCTGTTCTGTTCCTTGTCCCCTATCATTCAGGTCTCTTTCAGCATTCAGAAGTTGTGGGTACCAACTGCTCCAGGATCAAAGCTGTCTGTCCTGTGTAAATCCAGTAGCTTCACAAGAATCTGGCAGGGCTCAGGTTCTTGATTTTTTCCTAGTTCCTTCCTAACCTCACTTATTAATGGAAATATCTTTTTTCTTTCCTTCCCTTAGTAAATTATTTTATCTATTTTTCATAAATCCAATGCATCAATTAATCAGTTTTGACTCAGGAAACTAGTGAAACTAGTGAAATCAGTCTAGGACGTTTTGAATTTGGATACACAAACATTTTATTTATATATCACATTTAATAACAGAAACAAAGTTATATTTGTGGTGTGCCAAGAAATGTTATACTGAATATTCCCATACCACCTGATGACTGAGTGCTGCTCTGAGGATAGGTATTATACTACAACACTGTTAATAATACTGATGTTAAAAGTTGATGCAGGTTCACATTGAGGAAATAAAAGAAGCTGCAATCTGCCTTTTGTGGAAATGAATTAAGTGGCAACATCTTCACTGGTAGTTTGCCTGCTTAACGCCAAAGCCTAATCTGGTTCTATAAGGACAAACTCAACAAAAAGATACTGTAGTAGGAAGCTGCACACAATGACTTCTACCTGAGTTCTTCTATCCCCTAAACTTTTACCAGGGGTAATTTGGCCAGGTTTCATATAGTTCAGTTAAACTTCCTTCTTTGGTATTGCACTTTTTTTTCCCTTTTCCCTTTTAAACACGTGTTTTTTCTCTCCCTCTCATACTAGCAGATGGTCTCCAGTTATATGCAGGAGCTTCTATTCCCTGGGTTGCTACGCAACAAAATGCATCCTATCTGCATCCTTTCTGCACTGTATCCCGTTTCCGTTCAACAACTCAAAATAACCAGCTTAGTGCTTCAACATGCTGCTTCCTCTTTTCTACAGAGTTGAATATCTATCAAGTATCTTCCTGGGCTTCCTATCTCTTCCTGTTACAGCCTTGAAAAAAATGTGTTTGCCCTGAATTGATTTTCCTCATCACTTCCTATTTACATCAGTCCACTTAGTGCTAAGGCAGGCAAAACATACATAAATGAGTCACGCAGCTGCTAGCCCATAAAAAAAAATAGTGTCAGCCAATTGTGTGATGTTTGAAAGCAAGATTCTTCATTGTTGTCAGGTGTGGGGTTCCTGTTTGTCCTTTTTATCATGCCTTTGTTTCCCTACTGATACCAGAAAGTTGAAAACAAACTTTTTTTTTATTTTATTTTTCCTACTGGACTTGAGAAAAGGAAATATTAATCTCCAGCACAGTAAGGGAGAAGATGTGATAGAAACAGTAGTGTGACTTTCCCTGGCTGGTAATGAGGCAAACTTTTTGGTTCATTTTTTGTTACTAGATATTGACCTGTATGATTGAAACTGCAAGTATTATGAGGTACTTGTTAAGATGTATTGATTGCTGTTAATGCTAAGGTCTGGGTGTTCTAAACTGTCTGCACAACTTTTTAATGTTCAGCAGGCTAAGTACCTAAGTACTTTGCACCCTTGTTATTTTTGTTTTAGATGAGGTGAATTTTCATTTTGATCAGATATTGGCTTTCTCCATAGCTGGGGATGTAAGCTCTGGAGAACTTTCTCTTGCTTACCCTATAGATAATTTAGTGGATTAAAAAACACACACTTAAAAGACACATTTATTTTGCGCAACTTGAGCAGTCTAAAGTCAGGAGTGTGGTCTGTCCTCAGCAGTTACGCTCCCTTTCTAGTCAGTGGGGAAAGAGAGGCACCTTCAGTAAATGAATTATAATAATTCAATTTTTCACTGAGGTCGGATGAATGACTGCAACTTGGGGTTTCTGTCTCTGTAGCAACTGTTGAAAGAGTTTGGCTGATACCTTGGATGAAATGTCTGATTCTCAGATTGCTGAAGTGAATCTAGATGTTCGCAGTCTGTTTTCATGTAATTCCAAAATACTTATTTTTCCACAATAATTTCTGTTTGTTGGTATCCCGTGCCATCATTTTCTGGCAGAAATAATCCAATTCATGTTTTGGAGAGAAAATGAAAAATGACCAGTGAAATTATAGATATGAGTGACCCCCTCAGCCAGTTTGGCTTTTTATAACTGTTCTTCAGAGGTCATGTATGTATAACTAAATAGATCTTTAAGTTCAGCCTGTGTAACACAAAATTCAGTCTTACATTTCTGGGGCAGAAGTGTGCCCCAAAATCCCCTTCTCCAATAGCATTGCCCTTGTTCAGACAATGACTAGGTTAAGACTAGTTGAGTTTCAGTGCCTGAATCTTTCCAGCTTGTAGTTGAAATAAAGCTTTAGATGAGACATAACTCAAGGCATAGTTAGATGATACTTATCCAGAGCACTGTTTTAAACTATGTAGAACAATTTTCTGTGTTGCCTGAAAGCGGAATTTCAGCTACCCTTACCTTTCTGAAGGAATCTGACAAGTTCTTTTATTAGATATCACTAGTTTTCCCACATCAGATGGATTTTGACAGTCTGTTCTTTCTGCACAGACTTTTTATTTTATTTATTTTTCCTAGAGCCATCAGCCACTCTGGTTTTGGATCACTGGCACAACTGTTCTCTCCCTTGTGCAGCAGCACAGGATCTGGAGGTGCATGGCAAGGCTGCTGGTCTCCTGCTGTTGTCACTGCTTTCTGCCCGTGCTTCTTGGCTTTCACCTCCCCTCCCATAGCCCAGGGTGGCCTTTGGCAGGGTCGGGCCAGTGCAGGAAGGCAGCTTTATATAGCTTCTGAGTGCTGTCTCTCCACTGTCTTTCTCTTTTACTTGGCACCTCCTTGACTGGGACCAGGAGTGGGAAGCAAAGCAACCGAAATAAAAGCATTTCAGCTGAAGATGCAGCACTTTGCAGTATAGCTCTTGGGGCTGGGGTTCCTCTGATCACTCTCTTGCCTCACAGACTGTAATAAAACCTGGGCACTGCCAGAGGATGTCTTTGGGAGCAGCTTTTCCTTCAGGAAGCTCAAACTCCTGCAGCCACTTGTTTTCTCTATATGGTGGCAGCCTTAGCTCTGTCAGAGCACAGTCTCAGTGCCTCTTAATTTCCTCCACCTCCCCAGTCTGCTGCAGAGGTGTGGACTCACACATTTGTTGCTTCCCCCCTTACTCTGCACCAAGATCTCAGTAGTAGAGGTTCCCACTCTGCCTTCAGGAGCAACACAACTAATTCTGGGCACCAAGTTATAGTTCTGTTCATTCTGAGAGAAATTAAATGGATTTCAACCTTTTCCAGAAATTGCAGTAAATAAATATATTTATTTATACAGCGTCACTTTCAAATTGAAATGGATAATACAATAAAATTAATGCACAGAGGAATTTTTTTCCCCATTAGATCTTTAGAAAACCTGTACATTAACATGAAAGGATAAGGGGTGTCATAGTTCAACAAGGCGTGGGAGTTGTATTATGTTATCTGAAGGGCTGTGTATGTGGAAAGGCAGCCTTGGATGTTCATCATACTCTAGGTTTAATGTCTTGGAAACTGTGCATTCAAAGTATAAGCAATGAAGGAGGATGATTATAGAGAGGCTGTCAGGGATCATCCTTTTAAGTAATATGAATCATTTTCTAATATCATGAGAAAGGAGAGGAGTTAAATTCAAGAGAGGTGACTGAGTTCTATGCAGTAGGAACTTTCACAGCAGAGGGTAAAATTGGTTTTGTCCTGAGAGATGATGGAAGGATCCTTCTAGACAGATGGTGTCTCTTGATGAGACAGGATGCAAATTGGAAGTTGGATTAGAGCCCACAAAATTTAAGAAGAAGGAAAAAAAAAAATCAGTGTTAACCTATACTTTATTCCTTCATTCTGATTAGTAGCTCCACAGCCAAAAATCTGGGATGTCCCAGAGTCTGTGCACATGTGCACATGGTGTCACTTGAAAGCTTAAGCCCCACATTCAATATGTGTCAAACACAGAGCTGGGGCAGTTGTGTTATGATTGGTGTTGCCTATTTAACCTGTGTGCATTGTAATGTGTGCCACTGTTTAAAGTCCAGATTAAGATTTCTGGACTCAAGGCCTGCTTTGGCTAACATGGAGTATGTATAAATTGCAGCACAACTGATCTCTTTTGTAGATCTTGAGGTCTTGCTTTGTTGCCTTATGAATTTAATTTTAATAAAGCAAATATCACCATCACTCCAGAATGATGGGAAATGCTACCTGCGTCCAAGTTATTTCACAATAGAATTTTTATTGTGAATATGATGCTTCCTCTTAAATGAGCTCAATGCTTATTTCTTCCAAATACAGAATTTAGAATAATGTGTATGAAAGTATCTTCTCAAGATGTTATTGTTAATTAGAAATTTCAGGGAATACATATATTGGATTATGGCTGGGTAAAATTATATTTAAAAGGGAGCTCTGTACCCTGTTGTTGTCTGTCTTAGAAACATGCAACCTACATAGACACAGAAAACCCAGCACAGACCAGCAACCCATCCGTTCTTTTAAAGCAATGGAAATTCAGGTTTCATGGAGTTAAAAACATTGCTTGCAATCTTGTCTAGGAACCTGATGCAATTAGTTTCTATTTGAAATTTAAAAATGACTCAGATACTTTTCCTGAGTTATGGCATGGGGTTTTTTAAATTGTAATAAGAGATTTCTGCAGTCCACTTAAAAATAAGTTCTGTCATTCATGGAATGGCTAAGGTCTTTTCTACCTCTGCCTAATTGTTGAATTGAATTTTGATTTACAATTAATTTTAGAAGTGTCACAAAATTTATCAGATTAAATGTGAAGTGTATATTTGCAGGCAGAGGAGCTATTTTCTTTTGACATGTTTGGAGAGTAAACAGCAGAAGAGACAGCTCTCTTCTGTGATGAGAATCTGCAGGTATAATGATGGAGTCAGAACAGATTCATTCATATTTCGTATCACAAAAAGCTAAACAAAAACATTAGGAAAAATCATCACCAGGCCAAATCTTTGTACTGTCTTTGTTTCAACACTCAAAAATAAACAAATACTCCTAGAAGAAATTGTCTTCACTATGGTTTTTGTTAGTTTATTTTTTATGAAAGGTCAACAGGACTAATCCCTGAGAATTAGAGAGGCCAGTCAGTGGGAGGTCAGAGTATAAAGCAGAAGCGCAAAACTGCAACTTGCCTAATAAGAGATAAAATTATGTCCATGCATTTCTCTAATAAGCAATTTGCATTAATCACTTTCTGGTAGCTTCACTAGTGTGTGTCCATGGAGTGATGTTCTTTCCCAAGCATTGATTACCATTGTACATTTGAGTTACTTTCGACATATTTTCTGCTCATATTCAGTATGTACATAGAAAGGTTTGCAAGAGGAATATTGTATAACCAGACTCAAATAAAAATGCCAATTATATTGAAATGCTTCAACATCAACTGTATCTTTATTACTGACACAATAATAGAAAAGAGGCAAGCAGTGTAATTAGCAAAGCAATCGATTCCAGTGTTATGCAGATTTTCTGCAGAGAAAAAGGCACTGTTCTGTTCACACACTATAGATTCTTTGCTTGAGAAACAAGCTTTTTTCTTTCCTTGTTTCTTTGTGTAGCCTAGTCATTAGGACTTATTTAAGAAAGTCTGGGAATTCATACTGAATTTACAATATGACTATAAGAAAACAATAATATATCAGTGAACAACCTTTGTTATATATAAGCAAACTACGAACAATATTGATAGGGACAGGCCAAGTTCTAGCTTTCTCTACTGGAATATGTATATGAAATTCAGGATAACAATGAGTCCTACTATTAAAAAAAAAAAAGAAGAAATTGCATTCTCATGCCTATAGAGAGAAAGGGGAGGATTATGCTGCAGGTTTAGCACTTCCAGATTTCAAGCAATGTGTGCTGGCAATTACCCTTATAGGCTGCAGCTCCTAACCTACTCCTGGCAGTAGCAGAGCTGTCTCCATTCTGTGCAGATTACTTTCACTTCAAGACTGGGGATTAAACTGGCAGTAAGATAGCTGTGTGGGCTCAAGGAGTCAAACTAAGCAGCACAGTGTGAGGGTCCAGGCAAGGCCACCATGGCCTCTGAAAGCTGTAAAGGAGCTTCAGACTCTGGGTGGGAAGGTAACATACACACAGTATATCCTGTGGTATGGTTTCTTTACAGCATCATGGATGTCTTTAAAGAAAATTGTTATGATATTCTATCATAATGGTTTGAATATCTTAAAAGTAATTTCTTCCATTGCTGGCGTTATATATATATATATATTTTTTTTTTTTTTTTAAAGCAGACTTAGTAACTAAACTAAGCAAATGGAGAGTTTGGTTATGTAAGTGTATTACCTCTGAGCCCAAAGTGGTCCTTCTCAGTATGTTATGTTTAAAAATATTTCTAATCCTAACTGTGTATAAGGTGCTCACAAGGGACAAATAACTTAATATTGACATAGCCTTAAATATATTGAAAATACATGAATCAGAATAATGAGATTCATAAATATGTTAATATTAATGGAGAAACCTTTTGGGAAATGTAGTGTAAAATCAAAGAAAAAGATGAACTTGAGATATAAGCAATGATTCTAGTTAAGTGAATAAAAAATTGGATATTTTGTTCCTCAAGTCAGAAAAGAAAATTACATTCTTTTGAAATGGTACTTATGCCTTTAATGCTGTTATAACCAGAAAGAATACAAAAAACATTAGGAGAAAAAACCTAAAGGTATCTCTAAAAGCCTGCTAATAAATTAAAACCCTGGAATGATTTGTTTTTCGCATCATGGAAGGAGGAAAGCACCATGAAGCCTTTCTTTCAAAAATTCTCTCTAGAATCAATTGACTAATTCTACACTGAATTTCAAGGCTATAAAACTTTATTAGCAAGAAGAATATGTATATTGTTATTCATTTGTTCACACTGCAATGGTTAAGGTCCCGTCAGCATTTCCATTAAAACCCCCTATAATTTAACAGGAAATTCCAACACACATAAAAATATATTCAGGCTGCATTTGACAAAAGGGCTTCTGTAACCATACTCTCAAAATTAATTCTGTTTAGATGTTTTATAGCTTGAAAAGAAGTGAATTGTCATGTCCTTAGCAGTACATACCATCTCATACCACTGCAGAGTATTGCCAATGTCAGCAGCTGCAAAGTGCTCTTTACTTCTCTTTCCTCTCTGACCTTCACTGCCCATCCACTGTTGCACAAAGGAGTCCATAATATCTGTCCTGCTTCTCATTACTGTGCTATCTTTGGTTTCTCTGTATTATTTACTGTTGTTGGGTTGTTGTGATTTTTGTCTTGAAAATTCTTCCATGGAGCTTCAGGACCGGCCAGGCTATAGGAGCAGATTCTATATGCAAAGATCCTATGCTGCCTGGAAGCACTGAGCTTTGATAAAGGCTTCTAGGACAGCTGCACTGTCTATGGTATTGGATGAGGACCTAGTTCGACCCTGGGTCAGGGCGCTGAGGGCAATGAGATCCACTGTGCCTGAAGCCCAAAGGGATGCTGGGTTGGCCCAGTCTGATGTCCCCATTGTACTGGTCCTGGGGCTGAACCCCATCCTAAACCTTACACTAAACTCTGCAACTGTACTGATATGGAGGCACATCTTCACAGTCCCTTCCTCAAGTGGTTTGCTCCCATGACTAATCACATCCTCTGCAAAAAGCTGAATTTCATGTCTTAATAAGATCAATACATACTTTTTGATATAGCAAGGAGTGTTTTACTGCTAGAGACTTAAACAGATGCTTGTTGTACATGTGACTAAGGCAGACTATAACTCGAGTGTTCAGAAAGACTGTGAGAAAAGACTTTGGCTATTGGAACTGCCACACATTCATGCTTTAAGCACAGTTGTTCAGTGTAGGGACATCATACCTCTAGAATATCAGACAAACCAAAGTTCTGCATTGACCACTGGTAAACTATGCTTGTCAGGGTGATAAACAAGATAGTTCAGAAGCTTTTATATTTCCTAACTATATAAAACAATCTTCCGTAAAAGTCTCAAAAATCTGTTTCAGATTTGCAGAAAATCATAGAGTTTTCTTTGCAATAGTAAAGTTGAAAGTGTTTGTACAAATTTTCAGATTTTTCACTGCTTAGCTGAGCTGTCTGCTGCATAACAGTGGAAGTCAAACTGTTTATTTAAAAATTCTGTTTACTCCATTTGTTTAAAGTTCTCTCAAAGATGTTTCTCATTCATGTGTAGATGACTACTGTAAATCAGCAGTGTTTTCAAATCTCAAATCAATATCCTGGATGTTTCCAGAGAAATTAATTAGTCTCACAGAGGAGTTACTTTCCTAGGTTGGGAAAAAACCCCTTTGCTCCTGTTGGTATTGACTACAGAGTCAACTGGATAGACACAATGTTTACCCTCCTAAGAGGTCAATTTAACAGCTCCAGGCAATACAGTAAATGTAAGAACACAATTTTCTGCTGTTTTGTTTGTAAGCATTGACCACACACAGTCTTTTGATTGAGTACAATTGTTTCAGCCTATTGTTCCACTACCCATTTTTATGACACCTACCCTTGATTCTAATACGATTCTTAAATTAGTAATTTTCTGTGTAGGGATAGTCACTTCCCTAAAAACAGTGTATATAAAAAATCTCTACCGGAAGCAGATAGACTTTATAAAAACCAAACCTATGGTTAAATAAGAGATAAATAATGAATACTGAGATTATGAAATCTTAAAATGTGCACTAGGAAATAATTTTTGACAACAAAACACAAACTCATTAATTTAATTTGCATACATATCCACAACACTTCTTACATGTTTATTGTATTTTGCAGCCTAGAAGTGGTATAATATTTGCCAAGGAGTCAGAAGCTGCCATTGTAATTTTCATATGAGATACTTCTTCAAGAATGTGTTGCATTTACTGTGTAGCTTATAAATGTCCATTTTTAAAGCAAAGCTGTTTATGCTGACATGGTGCAGAATTTTGTGAGAAATTGATGACTTCATTAATAGTTTTTGGACTAGTGTTGCAGTGCTTCCAGAACTGCAGGTCCCCTATCCCCCATTCCCAAGAAAAAAGTTTAGAAACTTGGAAATTTCATTTTGGTATTTGCTAATGAAAGGGTATTTTTTATTTATTTCATTTTCCATTTTCCATCACTGAATATTTTCTTAAAAAAACCCCAAACAAAGCCCAAATAAAAAATTCCCAGCAAGCTTAAGTAGCCTGAAAATGAATGGATGTATGTTGGGCTGCCTTGTACTGGCTTTTAACCATTGGTCTTAAGGTCTATAGTTTATAATGTTAGCATATCATCAGGAAATTAAAACCACTAGTCAAATTCTCCCCTC
Organism: Campylorhamphus procurvoides; assembly: GCA_013396655.1. Classification (NCBI taxonomy): domain Eukaryota; kingdom Metazoa; phylum Chordata; class Aves; order Passeriformes; family Dendrocolaptidae; genus Campylorhamphus; species Campylorhamphus procurvoides. The sequence continues at coordinate 2,618,367 of WBMV01006289.1, read as the reverse complement.
ATCTTAAATGTCTTAGCTCAGTTGGAGTTTATTTCCCAAGAGATAATGTGAACTGTAGAACCACAGAACCATATCTCTTTGTTTCAGTGAACATTTTGGTGTTTGGTATGTCTCGAGACACAGCGAGACTTTCCTTTAGCTTATTGTCTCAGATACATTCTGAGCAGATGGGAGATGTGGATCGAGGACCCCTTGAGCAGAAGAGGAATTCAAACATACTCTTCTCTGTGCAGAAGTGCGTTCACCTCTGGGGTCCTACTGACTGGGGAGGGACTGCTGTCTTTTCACTTTTAAAAAAAATTTAGTCCTCAGTGATTTTGAGATGAAACTGTCACTTTGAAAATAACTGAATAGGTTTTTTGCTGAAAACCACATTTGATGAATGCTTTATTTGCTGAAAAATTCCTTAGCTTTATATGAATAATTATGGGGTTTAGTAAATTGTCTCTAGAGAGTATATCAGTTCCCTTTTTTGCACATAGAATAAAGTTAGAAACACAGAAAGTGCTCTGCAGTCAGCTTCCTGCATGTCTATTAAAAATGGGAAGCCCTGTCGGGTTTTCCTTCCTATGACAGCTTGCCCGTAGCTCTTTAATCAATTTTCCATAGCTGAAAAGTGCTGTTGGCTTTGTTTATTACTGAGAACTCTGAGTCTATGTTTTCTTCTTGGTGTACTCAACATGAATCATAGTTTATAAACATCCTGTTGGTATTGATGGAATAACTGGGGACTTAATAAGACTTTGATCTTTTCAAGTAACTCACATACAAGGCAAGATGTTGGTAGAGTCTTCAAAGTACTAACATAAAAAACCCCAAAAAACTACTCATACAGGAAAAACCCCTCCTTCAGTGTAGCATACACACATTAGTTCATGTGCAGTTCTTCTGAGAATGTATCTTTAAAAAGCTGTTGTATTTTGAGGTTCCAGAATAAAACTCCAAAATAAATTAAATATAATTTCCCTGATCCAAAGAATACAACAACTGATTTTATTTCTTTTTTTCCTTTTTTTTTACAGGAAGGTATTCTGGAATTTCTTGCAAGAGCTGTGAGAAGGGTAAGCTATTCTGAAATGCAGGTTTTGTTTATTTTCATCGATTTTCTTCTGCTATTTTTTTAAAATTACCTATACAAACAATTGTTGATATCAGTTGCAGAAATGGTTATATATGGTTATATACACGGTAATATAGTTATCCTTTAGCAAAACTCCATTTCTTCTTGTGTCCAAGGATGGCAAACTGTACTTCATGTAAAAAACAGAGTTTTAAAGTGCTATAATTTATGATGCAAGTATTCTGAATATAGACCATTTGTGAACCAGTCAACAGTTACAAAACAATTTTTAGAAACGCCTTTTAAGAGAGGGTTTTGGTTTTTTTTTTCAAACTAGACAGTCCTTTAAAGATGACCCTGTGGAGTACAATAGATGGGACAAACAGTGAGAGACAAGTTTCACATTGCTTTCGAATAACATCTAAATCTTCATGGTGGCCCCTTTGATGTGAGCCCAAGAGAACTGACCACCTGTGTTGCTTTGTGCAGTGATGATTTGTTAATCAGGAAAACAAGAAATACAATATGGCCTCAAGTGAACCTTTAAGTAATCAGAGATTAAATTTATTTTTTCCATGATTTTTATGTTATTATTTATACAAAATAAATTATTTCCTCAACACTATTAACTGCTTAATACTGCTGTTTTCACACAGGATTCCAAGATCATATTTTTTTTCATTTTTAAAGTTATTTTCCATATACCTCCTAGATTAAACTGAATAAACCAGCTTAGGTTTTTAAAAAGGACAATCAATGCATATGACCAATTCTATCTTACAGCTTTACAGGTGTGAAGTTCACTCAGTGGTTTTTCATTTCACAAGTCATTACTGATTATTGAATATAATCCTTAAGAAGCCACATCTATAGCACGATCTCTTATGGTCTGATTTGCTCCCTAAAAATAAACAAAAGAACTAACCATTATTATTTTACAGTCATTTAGAAAGATGAAGCAACCTGTTATTATAGGATAATAAATGTTGATGTCCACACTCTTTCTTGTTTTCATGGATTTCAATACTGATCAATGAGGCAATGACAGATATTTTTCAATTTTTATTTTGGCTGTAAATCAACCACGCAGCAGTCATATTAAGTAGCAGTAAACACCCACTCTTTATAATTTCCTGAACATAAAAATTGTATCTATTTATTCAACTGGGAAGTAATGTCAAGAGAATATATTGAAGCTTGAATTTCAGTAATGAAGTGCTGGACTGGTGAGCATTCTAGCATTTAAGACACTTGCCAGTCATTTATTTCCTTTTCAGAAAGGAATTACAAAAGATACATTGAGGGATTATTACAGATGAGCCTACAGAATATTGTCTTCTAGACTGTGTAATGCTCTTCAAACAATCACTAATACCAGGTTTCTTCAACAATGACATTTTAGCTTGTCATACTTTTTTTAGAACATATCTGAAGGAAAACTCATATCTGTTTAGGTAAAATTATGAGAGAAAGTAGCTGGGGAGTTTACTTAAACTACACATATTCTCAGATGAAGAGTTGAGTGATTGAGGAATGACAGTTTAGTTCAGCCAAGGACAAAGAGTTTGGTTCAAGTCTGTAACACGGGTATAAAGCAGTTTTTAGTCCATGAAGTTATACTGGTTTGAGCGTTAGGCAGGGAAGTATTAGTGTCCTCCAAACTTGTTTTACATATTGCTAAGCCACTACAGTGAATTTAACTTTAAAATATCTTGTAGGATTTCCTCTTTCTTCAGGATCTGAACCCAACTCTGTCTTTTAGGTTGTAGGCCATTAAGTGGCAAGACCAAGAGATTCTGTTCTGTGGCATGATGAACATCTGATGAAAGAGAAATGCCTTAAAAATTCCTCCAACATTTGAGTCATCACCACAGGGGCTGGAGAATCTGAGAAACTGGGGCTGCTGCTGTCCTAGGCTCATTAGTCCCACATCTCTCTATGTCCAGAGCGGTTTTAGTTCATGCCTGGCAGGGCACGTCCCAGCTCTCTTTGATCCTGACCCTGGATCACAGGCTGAGGATAGAAACACAGGCTTGGGCAAAGGTGGGATCACATGCCAATCAAACCTGTGTATTTGGTTAAATGAGCTGGCAGGTTACAGGGTGGCAACCTGCTTCAGAGGTGGAGTAGAATTAAATAACGTAAGTACAAAAGGAGAAGTATAATTAACATGCATGGGCAAAGTTCTTTTACAACTTTGTGCTGCAAGTTTTATTTGTAGGGTTCATTTTTCTTTCAAAGTGTGCCTTTGTGATACAATTCTGTATTAAGACTCTTCCTCCCGTCATCCAGATAAATGTGTTTCTACCTAAATGCTACTGCAAGCTCACAAATTCCACTTAGGATTTGTTTAGGTCTGTTTAGTATTTTAAATACATATCCTCTTTTCAAGTGAAGTGTTGCCTTTTTTGCCTTGCTTACTTTAAATCCACCGTTGGGATTAATTTTGTTATTTACTCTCAATAATGGAAAAAAGTCAAAAGGGAAATGCGTTTCACACTGAGCAGGCACCATGTTCTTCTGGAATGAACATTCTTTTCCTTTGTTTTTGAAACAATCTTTTGATTTCTTTGGTTTTCCTTTCATGACGTTTAGGAGAAAAGGAAACTGCTGTTGGATACGGGATGCCTGGGATTTCTGTTTTACATTATACTTTTTTAAATATTTGAGCTCTGCTTCATGACGGAACAAATTAGAGCTGAAACTGCAGGGTGGGTAAGGAGTTTCAAGGTTTCCTTATTTGGTTTTCAGAGGTCTATATTTACCTTACTCCGTTTTATATTGTGAACTACCCTTTCTACTCATTCTGAACAGTCTTTTATTGGTAGCAGGCTTCTAATAGTTAGATGTGCAGCAGCTGCCAATCTTCTCTATTGCTATGTTTAAAGAAAATCAATCAAACAACAAAACCCCAACAAAAAAAAGCAGATTTATTCTGCTACATAATTTGACAGACATGCAAAAACTTCCCTCATGCGCCATTTCATTTTTGTTTATTCCCTCTGCCTGTCTCAAAGCACAGGTTTTTTGTAGTTTGATTTCAGCTTAAAAACCCTAAAACTTTAAAACAATATGTTTTCCTTTTATTAGTAAGAATCTGTTGATTCATAGACCTGCATGTTGCAATTTTTTTCAGTGGGACACCTGCAGTGCTGACACTGCAAACTGGTGGCTTCCCTGAGTCTCCGTCAGCTCCATCCAGAACTAGTACTCAGTTCAGATGCTTGTGACAAGGGGATGTATTGGCACCCTTGCTTTTGTATTGGATATATTTGCTGTATAATAGAAATTTGTGAGAGATTCACTTATTCAGTAGAAGGGCAAGTGAGATGAAACTCATTTCCTAACATTGTATCTATGCCAGTTCGTTCTTATATACAGTAAGTAATAAAACTAGTTAAAAGATCATTAAATAACTCCCATGAAGTTATAACAATGCAATAAAAAAATCTAACCAACAGAGAGCACCTTGCGTCATGGAGGCCTTTAATCAGTCTTTTCCTGAGCTGTGTTCAGACTGGTGACTGTAAATCTACCAGCTATCCAACCTTCAGCTCCACATTTCCTCTTTGCTCTGAGTTCCTGGGCCACCATGCAAAGGGAGCTGAAATCCTGCTATAGTCACTATGGTGTGCCAAGCAGCTGTTCAAAGCCAGAGAAATTGCTTTGAACAAGGCAGAGAGAAGTTCTGATTTTAAACTTCCATATTAAAGTGGTAATGAAATGTATTTTTGTACACAGCTTTGAAAATCCCCAATGTGGAATCATGCACTATCAAGGGTCATTTTAATAACATTGATTGTTAAAAGACACAGCTCCCAGTGTAAAACCAGAACTCATTAGAATTCAGGATAGAGCTGATTACAGAATAATGCGTAAAACTGAATATTAAGAAGATTAAGAAGAGCTGGTTACCCGTGCTATATTCCAAAGGGAAATTCATCATGTACTTACTGTCCCAATCAGTGGTACCCAAAGGCAATGTGTACCTCTGTGAGTGTACCCTACTGGAGAGGGAACTCTCAGAGTTTGGCCAAGGGTAACCATAAATATTAAAACCTTTATTATCAATGTTTGATAGAAACATAAAAAATTTATAGTTGTATACAAATTCTTTCTTTAGCAGAGGAGACACATGAGATTTCACACTGCCATTGTTAAGTTACTGTTTTGTTTTTTTCTTTCAGAAAAAATCTAATTATTTCTGCACAATTTTTTTTTTTTTAATAGAGGTGGCATCATCCAAAAGAAGTAAATTAGAATGATAGCTGTAGCCTCGTGTGTAGTTAAATAGTAGATTTTGTATCAAGGTCATTCAGATAGGCTGCTGTGCTATGTTTTGTTTCCTTTTTCTTTCTTTTTTTTTTCTTTTTAAATTTCCAATCCCCTAGTCTTTCTGCCTCCTTTTGCTATTCAGTATGTGTTTGTCACACAGTCTCTCTTGTTTAGAAAAAAATGCGTTCAGACATCTTTGGTACTTATAAAAGCAGTCTTCAATTACAGCAATCATTAACATAACAGTAACAGAGCGGAGTTATCCAGCATATTGAAAATACCTGTGAAGCTTTCAATGCATTCTGTAACTGTATGAGATAGAAATTAAATATATCTACCCAAATGTGAATTTCCACATCCCCATAACATGCAAATGGAATTACTTTCCACATTGTTGAGAAGGTCCATTAAATAGATGTAGACTCTTAAGAACTCCCTTGTAGAGGGAAACTATATGAGATGTAGCAATATTTATATATTCAAAATATGTTTATCATAGTTGAGATGTGGGATTAACCAATCTTGCTCTATTTGTGATAATGGAACAGTACAAGCCTCCTGAAAAATCCAGTGTGCCAAGAAACTAACTCATAGTGAGTAACTGCACTAGTATCATTCTAGAAATATGCCTTATACTTCTCTTGTGACATACAAAAAATCAGATAGGACATAGTGGGTTTCTACATTTTGCTACTGTTTTGTGCCTTCTCAGCTGGTGTCTTTCAAGGGGCCAGAGAGACAGTACTCAGTGGGACCCTTTCCCCTCTTAGAATCACCTCCATTAAAGCTCCAACTTGGCTGTATCTCTGTGTGGTACTTGACAAAAAATAATCAATAATCATTTCTTCAGTTTACCTTGTGTCCTATGCAAGTCTATTAACATTATTGTTGCAGAAGCACTTGAGAGATACAGAGGGGATAAAAAAAAAAAGAAATCAGCCATTTAAAATATGCTCCTAGGCTTCCCATCCTGCCATTTAATGTGTACTGCCATGTCACCACGGCCCCACTACAGCCAGTAAGGCCTGTGAAAAATAATATGAATCCTTGGTGGCTTTCACACAGACTGAATTGTGTTGCCAACACAGTATGCATAACCGTTTGGATTTTAATATATTTTGAGCAAAAATGCACTACACCTCCCTCCCTATATTTAGATGTAGCAATGTGTTTATGATGACACTGCTATTGTGCTACTAAGCTACAAGATTCACTTCAGTTACATTGTTATAAATTTATTTAAATTAACAAAAAAGTCATAGTATAAAGTTAATAAAAACTATATGAATATCTGAAGATTCTTTTGAAAAAATCAATCTATTTCTGAACAAAGACTATAATACACTTTGCTGCAACCTAGGACAAAGCACTGTATATTGTTAAGGGTTTCAGCAACTGTCCATGGACCCTCTCTGCTGTAAATGAATGTTTTTGAATAACACCAGTAATCTGAAGGTAATGAAAGTAGTTTATGCAAGGTGCGATACACAGCCATTGTTATGTCTACAGAACATTACTTTATGCTACTGTGAAGATGAAGTCTTTTTAGTCTCCAAGCAGTTTTGAAAAATAAATTCAGAGGCCACTAGTCTGAAAGAAACAAGGACAAGATAATAACTAGAGACGTAATTAATCCCTGTGCTTTGGAATAGTACAAATTGTTACAACAATCACAGAGAAAGCTGTACAGAGGTTACAGGAAGGAAAGTTAACGCAATGCTTAAAAAAATGGAACAAAGAGTGTTAAAAAGACCTAAATTACAAGTGTAAAGAAAGGAAAATACAGCTTAATAAGAAACAAATGTTGCATGCTGTGTATTAACAGTGGAATGCTTGCAGAAAATACGGAAAAGTCTTTGTTTACTCAACCCTGACTCATGGGCAAAGGTTTACATAAACTGGGCTTCTCTCCTGATCACAAGTATGTGGGGAGTCCTATGGGGATGGGTAGTCAATAGGGCTTCTCAGCCACTTGAAATCAGACACATGTTTGGATTCAGTCACTCAGGGTGAAAACTTGGTTGCATAATTGTCAGCAAAAGCTCCCATTTTATCACTGGGGCCAAAATCCCACTGGTGCATCAGATTCCAGCTCTGTTGTCAGCTCTGGCTTCTATAGGAGCAACAGAGTGCCAGCAGTCAGTATCTGTTGCTGGATCTCAGCCCCCGCTCCTGTGTGTCAGCACACATTGCTGTGTGTCCTCCCAAGACATTTCTGGTGCTCTCTGGCATGAATGGGCTTTTGTCTCATGTGCAAAGAAGGAAACAGTAGCAATAAAAGTCCTCAGGAAAGAATATACAGAGCAGATCCTGATTTCTCTCATGTCCTTTCAACCTGACTGAACTTGAGGCCATCTTGACTCTTGTCAGGACACTTTCAAGCCTGCATCACCTCCAGAAATCCAGAGAGCCTTCGAGGGGCTAAGTGCCAGGACCAAGAATGTGTGGAAGAGAAAATGCACCTAGAGAGGACTACAGTGGGTGATGCAAACCCTTGTAACAGCCTATAGCAATTTAATGAAAGTAAGTCAGAATAAATAAATATCTGACACGGAACCAAGAGGCAGCTGACCTAGTCTGAATGGGAATTAAATTGCAGTTGAGCTATTGCATCACTAAATTACACTCCTCAAGGGGAAGGGATAGGAGTTACATGCTTTTTTTTTCTGCTTTAAAAAAAGTTTAAATAATTCAAAGAAATGTCTAATGTTGGTAAATGTGCATGGTAAGTGCTTGATGGATTGAATTCATTCTCCTCTTTGTGTGCTGACATCCTACTCGCTGCATAGGGAGATTCTACAGATGTACAGAAATGTTGCACAGGATGGGATGTTTCTTTATGGCATTTCCGTGTGCTTCAAATCTCTGAAGAGTTTTCTGTGTGTGTGTGTTTTATATTGAGTCATTAAGTACAAAAACAAACTTATTCACAAACCAGCTTTGATCTAGGTTTCCTGCGATTTATCTCTGCTGCCTATAGCATGCACTGGAATCCTACCTGATTGTTATTAGCTCCCCAAATATTTATATCACTCCAGATAATCAATGCTTATCACAGTCAATACAGATGTTACAAGTTCCTCAAAGAAAGAAACTGTCAGCATAATAGCATTTTAATTATTGCAGCATATATTTTCAAGTATTTTCTTTACAGTATCAATTAAACAGGGTAACTGTACATATCTAATTAAAAGATCATGTTAAAAATATTGTACATGTAAATTACAGCTTTTCCCACTAAATGTAAGAAGCAATAATGCAATGTCTTGGAGGTATTAATGTTCACTTCATTTAAATCATGTTGCTAGTGCTGTTTTCTGTTTTCATTCCCTTGCGTTTGCACTCTCTACAGGATGTTTTTCATTCAACTGCTATGTAAAACAAATTTGCTTGTGGGGGTTTGGTGATATAAAGTATCTGACTGGCACCAGTTCATTAGTTATTCTACAAGTAACTAAAAACATAAATTCAATATTTGGAGAAGTAGAGATAGCAGCATCTGCTGGTTTAGAAGAAGCAGACAACATGTTTTTGTTATCAAGTGTGCTGGAAGTTCATGGGGAAGTTCAGTGGAGAACGCACTGAGCCCTTCTGTCCCTGAGCTTCCCAATTGTATGTAACCTCTTACTCCTTGCAGCATTTTGAAGTTCTCAAAAGAGATTTAAAATGTTTCTTTCTTTTTTAAGCAATTTCAGAGAAAATTATATTATTAACTTTGTAAGGAAGACTAAAAATTCATCTAAGTCTCCTAAGAGAATCTAGTCTAGAAACACCACAAAAATATTTCTGTAGGCGACACAGTCATGCTTTGAAAAGGGGAATTACTTTTTGTCTCTTTATAAAAGTCCTCATGCAAGATATTAGGGAGTCAGTTCTGAATTAGAATTCTGTTTCTGTCTTCTGGATAGATAGAAATTAGAAGATAGATTTAATACAGAGGATTTTTCATGCCTTAACTATCTAAAATTTCAACTATCTGCTGCCTTAAACCCCAAAAACGTCTTGGGAAAACCTGAAATTATTTACTTATATTCCTTGCTTTTTCAGGGGAAAAAGTCTTCTGTTATCTTTTTGCTATACTCTTCATCAGGCATATGATAGCCTGGGGGTTTGAAACATGAAAGTAGAGAAGACAGGCATCAGTGTATAATAAGTGGATAATAAGTATTTCCCAGGTACAAACACTATTAACCCTAAAAATGGTTTAAACCCATGAGAAAGACAGTTATACCAGTGAAAAGACTCTTACTATATTGGACCCTGTACACATTTTTGTATCTTTCAATTCACAGGAATATGAAAATTTGCATATTTACCATTTCAGTAGTATGACCTTCAATAATGATCTCATCTTGAGCTGTAATGTCAGTCTTACGTACTGTACATGTCTTATTTACTCATTACAGCTAATGTCCCAAAGCACTGGATGGTGAAGCCAGATATTTTTAGTTTAACCTACTAAATATATTACTAAAATTTAAAAAAATAATGCTTATGAGTATATGCATATTTATGTTCAATATTTATTTCCCCATCTTTGGATTCACTTCTCAGTAAATTAAAATTAAAAATATTTTTGAAGTGGTGGAACACATTGATTTTATTACTGTTCTTGTGCCTTGGATCTACAACTTTTTTTCTCTGATCTATACAGAATATGCATATATATATATGCACACACAAGCAGACATGCAAAAGTCTGCTGAAATTCTTGGTACTTCCAACTCACAATGAGTACAATAATCAAAGTTTTTCTTGCAAATTCCTGCTCCTGGGGTCACTGGATTAGTTCAAAATTTCAACTTCTGTGCAAAACGCAGGCTTTCAGGAACCTCCAACCCACCTGGTAAATCTGAACCTTTCAGCACAGATTCAAAAAGCATGTAACACTAGTAAATTATCTGTATTTTTAGAAGGAGAAAATAGTTTGGATAAACACTTATTTGAAAGTTCATAATCCACCTGAATGAGTCCACTACTGCTATTTTTTGCAGGCATACACACTGGCCATTTTACAAGTAGTGCAGTGTAACCATTGTTGGTCTCCAAAGACTGTGTTTCTAGTCATGTTATCTGTGAAGGGTTGTTTCTTCTGCTAGAAAACTCTGTCTTATATGTAATTTTATTGCTACTTACTAGAATCATAGAATTAATTAGGCTGAAAAGACCATTAAAATCATTGAGTTCAACCATAAAAAAAGAATTTGGATGAGGTTTTGTTTTGGTTGTTTTTTTTGTTTGTTGTTTGTTTGTTTGTTTTTAGTGAGACTTTTATTTCAATCAGAACACTTTTCTGATTTTACTATTTTTCTCTTTCCAAATTCAAAGTGATGGCTTGTGCTTACTTATAAGGGGTCCTAAGACCATTGGTTGCCATAACAAGACTATTTAAAGATGCAAATTAAAAAGTAGGCTAAAATTGATTTAATTCATAATTGAATGTAGACTCTGGTTCCTAGAAAACAGTTGCACATAGGTAGATAGTTTTCAATGCAGTGGATAAACTTTATATACTTCTGTAATTCATCCGATTGCTTTTGCACAACTCTGCTGAAGGATTCTGACAAAAGTGATACCCACAGTGTGGGAATGTCTCATCCATGTACAAACAGTACCAATTCAGGGTTACACCTGGTGGGAATAAAGCACTACCTGGTGACCTGGAAATGTAAATACAAAAGAAAATTGGAAAAAAAGGATCATGTTGGCAGTGCGAATTTTGTTTTAGGATTAAGGAAATTGTCATGGGTAATAGTTGTGGCTGAGCATGCTCTTGCTCTATTGATTTCTATAAGAAATTTATTAATCATCTCCTTTACCCCATTAAAATATAGGGAAAGAGTTTTCATGCAGATATAGTTAAATTCATGGTAACAACCCTTATTTTAATGTGCAGAGGTGCACTTGTGAGCTGCTCTGTTGCATTGATCTCTGAGGACAACTACATCAGGAGATTCGGTGCCACTGAACTTGCACGCACTAGAAGGACAGCAGATTAAGATTCACTGTTTTCCTTCAGCATAGATTGGTTCTCTTCAGTAAAGTTTCAGGTCACTTCTGGGGCATCATCACAGGCAAATCAGCACTGTTTTTATTAGCCTCTCTTGTAGATAAGAAGGTTTCAGTTTTAATGATTGCAAGATCAAATATTTGACAAAAAGTGAAAAGCAAAGACCAGAGGTATATATTCTAAAGTGAAAGAGGGGGGAGAATAATGAGTTTGAAAAGAATAAAACACAGATTGCTCAGTGGAAAAGAATGCTACAAAGGTCTCTACGTGAATCTTCAGTTCCCCGAGTTTCTGCCAATTCCTTTTATTACTATTTCAAGTAACCAGGTACATATGGCATGTTTGTAAGTAAAGCAGTCAATGAAGTTAGTTACACCTCTGCATTTATTACCTTACCCCTGAGTATTATTAACTTTTACATTCCCCATAAAATATAATTTATCACTTAAATAATTTGCTTTGTGTCAGGGTTCAGTGTGCTCCAGTGCTTTCCTGCTCATTAAATGAGATATTTTTACTTAATGAGCCCAGAATGTCCTTTGCATTTAACATTAGAATTGATTTCAAACACTCCATTTTTCTAACATATTTGTGTGTAATTTCTGAATGTGGACTTCATCCCACAGTTTTACACTGAAGAAAAAAGAGCTACAAAGAATAATGATCCATGAATTCTAGAGAGGGACACAGTAAGTATGGGTGAATAATTTAAAAAAAACCTATTATGTACCTGCACTTTACATTCTTTCATCTAGTTTGAAAGTCTGACTTACTATTTGAACCTGATGCTGCAATTATAACATACATTCATTACTTCATTAGAAAAGTGTTTTTAGAAGGACTGCAAGACACTGATTTCCATGAAATTAACAGCATTTAAAAGTAAAAGCATCCTTGTGTGTTTGTGTGTGATACTCTGATTCGTGGAACAAGTAGTCTTTCAAAGGTATATATATGGATTCATATATAAAATATAAATCCATAGGATAAATGAATGTCAAAGAACTCTAGCAGTGTGCACCTAATGGGGATCTGGTTCATCTCTTTGCAATCACAAATAATCACTTTGCAATTATTTAATAAAATATGAGAAACTTTGTGTTGTGCAGTAAATCATTTGCTCATAATAATCATGGAATAAAAAAAGCGCAGCCCAAACCTCTGCGCTACGTCAGAGGTTCCAGGACAATCACTGTACTGCTACACTTTAAATGGAATTTTGCCACCAGCTAGAACTCAGTGAGTCAGTGAGTAGTATATGATGGATTCACAAGTGGGTGTTCATTTGAGTCCATTATAACAAATGTGACCATCTGCATCTCAGCTGTACACCATGAACATGCAGGGTGCAAGTCTGATCAGTCAGGTGCTCAGGACCCACGGCAATGCACATGGCATGAAACACGCAATAAGGGATAGCAATGCTGAAATTTAATCTCATAAAAATGCTAATATTGTAATAGAGGGTTTTTTCCTTATGAGTGAAGAATGAAAAAATAGTAACTTAGGAAATAAGTGGGGAAAAAAAATAAAAGTCTTCTATTGCAGCATATTTATATGTCCTCATGAGTTCTCAGATGATCAGACTTTTTTTTTCCTTATGATTCTATCCTAGAAATAAATCTGTTCTTAATTTAATTACAATTTTAAAGACACATATGAGGTATTTTAAATTTTGTTTGAATTACTTTTCTAGATGATAATTATAATTTTGACTGTTATGTTTCAAACTTGAATGTCAAAATTTATTTTTAAAATGGAAAATAACTGATTTCAGTAAATTATCTAACCCAAATAATTAATTTTTAAATGAATTTTTATCTCCTGCACTCTAGGTGGATAGCAACTTGGCTGCTCTGGATGGATAATAATTTGGTTGTTATATTGTAAAAATCCTGGGGATGTCTCAGTGTCTGCAGGAAGGAAAATGTGATGACTGCACCTACTGGTTCAAGTCTTTTGGAAGAGGGCCTTTCTGTGTTGCTGAGTTAGAATTAAGAATGGACCCGTGGTTGTTGCAAAACGAGTTTTCTCCCCTTTAGCCTGTACCAGTCTTAGAAACAAATACAATTTTTAAGAAAATTCAGGTTATTATAGAGGAGTCAAGCCTATAATATCCTCTCTATTCCTATGACTGGCAGTTTGCATTTTATTACTTTGTGTGCAACTGATGATGACACAGGTATTAGAAAATAATTTTTTCCACCAAGGACTTCCAAAGGCTGGTTTTTGGTTGCTATTGTTGTTTCAGTGGCTGGTGTGATCCTAAGTCTGGGGAAGCGCACAGTTTGTTGTGGCAAGTCTCTGGCAGACAAGGCAAAACCTGTGGCAAACCACCCACATGTGAGGTCAGTGTCACTACTAAATAGGGACTAACAGGTGCCCTGCAGACTAATTGAAGGATATTCATGTGGAGCACCTCAAAAAAGTGAGGAGCACAGCAACCCAAGCTGATATCCCGACTTTTTTCTGCTATTCAAGATCCCTTGCCTGGGACCAGAAATGGTTAAAGAGGGATAAATGTTACACGGATACGAGTGTCATTTATAGGGCAGCACATGGCTCCACTGGGCTAGTATCTAAGGATCCAATATATGCATCTGTAGGCAACAAATTTTGCTTAGATTTATATTTGGGTTTTTAAAGCAACCATTCTTAGCTGAAAAATAATCTATGTGGCTTCAAGAGAGGATGAGATAAAGGTGCTTATCAGATTCCTTATGGGAATGGCAGTAAGTAGTTGATAGCCAGTTTCAGTTAACATAAACTTTCCATAAATAAGATACGTAACTTTTTACACATTTAGACTAAGGCCAAAGGCTCTATTCACTCTTTGAGAGCACTGACATTAATTTTTTTATTAGTAAGCATGATGAATAATGCACTTGACTTCAGTTTTGACTGTACTGTTGAGGGAAGCTACTACATATTTCTTGGAGAAGTCCATAAATAGCCAACTTCAGTGCTGAAGAAAAGTTTGTTCTTCTTTTAAGTTAGTTAATACTTTGCTGAGTTTAAGTTATTTAGCTTCTGTTATCTGCAGCCTTTCTTACAGCACTGGTCTCTGTGTTGCTGCCATCCTACTGTTTGTGTTCATGACTGGCTTTCAAGCTATCATTTCTTCGTGTCCTGGGGCTATGTGGTGTACTTTTACAAAGAGGTCCTGCATCTAATATTGCCACTGGCATCCACTTTGCCAATATTGTGTGTACTTCCAGGTGATCAGAGAAATGTGAATTGTTATTCTTAAATCTTCTAAACACTACAGACTGTCTTGGTTCATACCATGCCTGAGTTCATCTGGAATTATTTGAGCACTCTCCTGCTTTTATAGCTCAGATTTTTCACACTTTTCTATTTGAGTCTTGTAATGCTTTGACTTCTCTGCTATGTTTGGGATGCTCCCATATTGGTTTCAATTTGGCTGGAGTAGCTTCCCTTGCTTGCAAAATTGCAGGCTTTATTTTAGATCTTTCATACACTCTTTCCAAGTGTTTTATACCAAATCCCAAATGCCATCTGGTTTTCTATGAGGAAGCTAACCCTTCCCTCCATAGTGTGAGATTGATTGTAGGTCAGATCAATTAAAGACATCTCCATGTTTTCTCTCTCTTTTTGTACTGCTTGCTTGAAATTGAATGTCTTGGTCTTTTTGCAATGGGACCATATTACATGTAGCCTGATTCAAATCTCTTTCTAACCATTGCACATCTTAAATGGACTTTACGTAGCTACTGAATGTTGTGAGTGATACAGGGCAGATTTTCTTAGCATTCTGCATTTTTAGCAAGTTAAAATGCAGTGAAAAATACTGAGCAGTCCAGAACTTTAACCTCAACTTCTGAATTTTCTGAACTGTGATCTGAAAATTGTGATTTAGTGGAAAAAAATACTCTATAAATGAAACTAGTTCTGATGTTCATGAATCTTAAAACTTTGCTGGTCTGCAAGAGTTTCCTTCTCTTAAATGTTAAGTGCACAATGACTCCATGAGGAAAATGGGCTTGACTCTCATTAGACATCATACTGTATTAAAGGAACTGGTTCACTCATATTTTATTCATTAAATAATACTTGTCAATGTGTTTTTCTATTTTAAACTCTTACTGTAAAAGAGAGCATTATCACCTCAAAGTATTTTTTTCCTAGAGCAAATGCCAATACTATCCAGTCACGCCATATTCTCCTAATTATGCTGAGGGTTTCTTTCCTAACAGCGTTTATTTTAGGGTGTCAACAATACTTCAGTTAAATGTAGTGTAAAGTGCACTTATTTAGCAAACTCGTCCTTCAGAAAAGGGTTTTTTTATCTTTAAAACACCACTAGATTGTTTCTTTCTGTCAGTGTGTGATACAATAGAAATCTTAAATCAATAACACTTTTTATTCCTATACAATTGATGCATAACATCCTTCTTCACACAGAGGTTTAATGTGTTGTAAATTAATTATCTGGAATGAGTACAGGGTCAATGGACCTTGGTATGACCGGGATGTAATGTTAAAGTGTTCCATTTCCTTCCAGCCCTGCTCAGCTCTCTCGCCAACTCTTTTATATGTGTCAGCTATGCCATCTTCTGCAGTTTGTTCCCTTAAGTGTTGTTAATGCCCCTCTAGGGCTTGATCAATAGGAAAGATTTGCTTTACCATAAATTTTTCTAACAGTTTTCTTTCTTCTGAAGGTGGAGTATCTTTATTAACTTGTACAATGTTTCTTAATAAACTATTCTTACTCACACAGAAGTTTAAAATAACAGCCTTATTTTAAATCATAATGAAACTGCAAAGATTCTGCATAAGCAGATGCAGATGTAATTTTTGGCTCTTAGGTGCCTAAAAATTAAACAACCATGCTTCAGATTTCTGTCAGAGGGAGTTTTGCTTTACTGTATCTACACATCCAACCACATACATGAATAAAACTGTTATTAGCTGTGAAAAAATGCTGAGGGAGAGATTCTCAACCATGAAGAGTGCAATTAAAACACGCATTCACTGGGTTTAAAGCAGCCGATTTCCTTTAAAAATCAGAGAGGCCACCTCTATTACATTTTTTGAAGCCAGTTTGGCTATTAGTTGCTAGGGCAACAAGATTCAAGATAGTGAATAAGTCCTGTCCAGGCATCACAGTGTTATGGGTGTCCAAGATAAGAAAGAAATGCCAGTAGGAACATTCAATTATAGATTATTTAATTTTATTTACTTATTTATTGGTGTTTTTATTACAAAAATGGTCAGAATATGTGCACATTTGTAATTAAAAAGGTGCTGGTGCATTTTAATTGTCTGAGTAACAGATGACACTAAACTATTAAGGCAGAAAACAGCTCCAATCTCAATACAATAAATAAAAAAAAGAAGATGCTACTTAAAACTCATGGCATGTTGGTGGGATCAATTTAATGTCCTGCGCTGTGTCAATGTCACTTTCATAAACTTTTGCTGAAGTGCTTTTCCTACTGTATGTTGAATGATGTTGTCAGGACTGTGAGTCGGGGGTATGGTGGATTTGAGTCTACTTTACTTCCCTTGATGAAAAGGTCACTGCCACTTGTAAATCTGTTTTACTCCCTGCACAGTTGTTAGTGTCAAAGTCTGTCAGCTCTGTGGGATGTTAAAATTATACAACTGTGGTAGGAACAAGGATCACAAATTCCCAAGTGGTACATCCCAAGAGAAAGTCTCTGATCTTTGTGTAAAAGTTCTGTGGAAAGTTTTTCATTCAGGATTTTCAACTCACTTTGGCTTGATTGCAGAAATAAACAAAATTTCGGTTTCATTCCTCCCAGCTGGTGGGCCTTCCCCACTGATAGCTCATCACAGGGCCACTTATGTCTGTAGCCCCTGGTTGCAAGCGAAACGATCCCTTCTGCTTTATTTTTTTAAGACTGCAAGGGGTCCAGTTAAAGCACAATTAAAACTTGGCCTGTGTTGTGTTATGTGATTATGTTTTGACAAATCATCACAGTGGATCAGCTTCACAATCATAAATTATTTGGAAAATACAAGTAATAAACAAGAAGTAAAAGAAGTGACCAACTTAGGGGAGGATACCCAACCTCCAAACCAACCTTCCAACCAATGTAACTAATGCAAATGATAAAAACCTCCCAAAAACCTCTCATAGCGTCGTCTGAACTGTTCTGTGCACATGCAAAGACAGTTTTTTGTTCAGCAGTTTTCCCATGTAAGTTGTCATACTTTACTAGTGAACTGCAGCAAATGCAATGGGGAGTGAAACTAGCTAGGAGTGCCAACAGCAGCCGGGTCCTGCTGAGCTTGATTGATTATGACATGGAGTTTTTGAAGTTTTATGCTCTGGCTGTACAGGAGATGGACACAAAGTTCTTCGCATGTGAAGTATGGCCAAAGCTTTTAGGTGGTCAATTGCCTGCTTAATCCAAAGCCCTCCACTAAGACAGAGTCAAGCTTTTCATACTGTGAGGTATTTCCATATGACCTTGCAACTAAATTGATTTTTGAACTGAACGGAGTAGTTTGCTGCTGAGGAGACAGAATGGGACCTGAAGGGGGCAAACACTGAATCTTTTTGGCTTGACTTTCAGTCAAGGTAACTCACTGGGGTCCTGAAGGTGATGCAAGTAAACATCTGCCAAGTGAATCTTCGTGTCAAGGCAGCCATTGTGGGCAAACTGGGGTAGGCAGCCACGGGTAAATATATATCAGTGTGCCAAGTAACCATCAGCATGACGGGGAAGAGGGCACACTATGATCCTGGTTTCCTTTTACCTTATTTTTGACTGGAAAATGCTCTTTATATGCTGCTGAGTCTGTTCTGGAAGCTGTCTCAGGCACTCATTTCAGTGGGATGAAATCAGAATCTTACATATGAAGTTTTTCTTAGTCTCTGTTAATAATTTGAATGATAGGTGAGTAAACAAAAAGCAGACAAAAAAACCTTCCCAAACCCCAAAACAAAACCCACTCCCCCCTGCCACCGAATCTTTAATGACTCTGAGGAAAAATTCACTGCCATCTCTATTAAACATCTTGGTTTTATAGATACTTTTCAAAATGTCATCCAATTTGCCTTTAAGGTCACAAACACTTCTGCTTAATTCTCCTTTCCTGCCTCCTGAGAGAACTGCAGTATAAAAATTCACCTCTTCCCTTTCTTATCGGATTCATTCCTACTGTTTGAAATTGCTAAAATCCAAATTGTGAATATTTGAACTTACATAATTAGAAAGCTGAATAGACGTCTGTCGTATCAGTGCTTGTGTTTGCTGAAGACTCACAATGTTAGAGAGAGGGCATGGCTGAGGAATGTAAACAAACATCCACCTTATCAAGACTTTTGCCACTGAGAAATAGAAAATAACATTTTTTCCCTACCCTCTGCCCTCCATTGTACCTCCAGTCCTCTAGACTTTGCTGAATCTTTCTAATTCTTAGCTTTTCTAGGCACAGACAGATGAAGAAAGATTAGGAACTGTTGGAACAATTCTCCTAAGGGGGTAGAATGGTTCCACACTCTCAGGTCTGTACATGCTGACATGATGTGTATATGGTATATAGATACTTCTTCACTCTGAAATAAAGTTAAGGAATGTGTATACACTAATGTATCTGCATACAGCTTGGAGATATTTTTATCCTTTATAAAAACAGACTTTCATAAAACAGATGTTATGTGTATTTCAAGACAAAACCCAGAGACCTATTTTTGATAATAAATCAATCCAGATTAATCAGATTTATTTTGGACAAGTCTTCTACACATAATTCTAGGCAAAAAGGACATAGACTGTAGAGCACAGACTCTGCCAGTATTTTGAGAGCTTTGGAAAAGTTACCTATTGATGAAGCTTGCTGACTGAATATTTGAGATGATTTACAGACAGCAAAATATTTAAGGCCTTTTGTGGCACTTGAAGTTTCCCCAGGGACAAGGGTTGCCAAGTTGCACAAATATCCAGTATAAACAATTTAACTTTTCCTTTAGTAAATTAATTTGAAACAATACATTTTAAAGTTATTACAAATCAGTGTGGTCCTGGTGAGAGAAGAGAGAATGCTTAAGTTCTCCTCATTCTTTGAGCCTTACTTGGCCATTCTGATCATAATACAGATAATCTTAAACTGGCTTGTCAGACACCTGCACAGTAGTATCTTCCAGGTATTGCTGATGCTTGTGGCTTACTCTTAGCCCTTGTCTTTCCTTAACTTTTCAGTCATGTTCTTACTGCTTCCTTTCATGATAGACATAATTACACCCCTTTGGACTTCCCAAATGTATGTCTTCTATGTGTAAGCCTACAGAGCTTGGCTGTTTTCTCAGAGTCTGAGATTATTATTATTAATTCCCTCTCTTTTGTTGTATTTTAAATAAAGATTTCAACTATTTTTTCTTTTAATGCACTGAAACACCTTTTCATGTGCATCACAGTTTTCCAGATCTCTCATCTGTTTGCACAGTCTGTGCTGTCTGAGTCACAGCCTTTTCTTGTTATTCCAAGGCACTTTTAATTTGTGTGCTTAAATCTTGCCGGGAAAACTTGCCTTTCCTTCTTGGATTATAAGGCAGTATTTTGGGATATTTGGTCAGAAGGACTACCAAACACTACCATGTTATTTTATAGGTACAGTGACGTGCTGGCAGACCCCAGGGCAGTGCTATGAGGTAGTACTGTAGGTCCCAGCTGTGCTGTGTGCAGATGAAGAATGCCTCTTGTTTTGAACTCTCTTAAGTGACTCTCTTCTGATCCTGGGGAAAGACTTACCTTTTGCTTACTTATGGTCTAATCTCCAGAATGAATTCTTAGAAGAGTTGAACCATTCCCAATTTCTCTTCAGCTAATTTTTTTTTTTTAATTTTTTTGAGAATGAAGCCATTTAGTATATGTGAGGTGAGCCAGACCAGGTAGGAATTGCTTTGCCCCAGCACATGAGTACTTGTGAAGATTCGTTTTGTGAACTCTTACAGTGGCAGGCTAAAGAACCCCCTTATATGCATGTCCAAGACTAAAGGACTAGATGGAGACATGAAAAATTGCAACAATTTCTGCATTATGATATGAAACATCAATATGTTTGTGCTAGGCTAGATGGCTGCATTTATTTTTTGAGAGAAATGGATGCATGAGATGAGCATCATGTTACCAATGGTAACATGGAGTGGACAGCATTTTTTTTTAAAAACTCCAGGTCAAAAATGTGGCTCAAACAGAGGTTGAAACTGAAGCTCCTCCTCAGCTGAGATGGGAAGTTTTTTTGGGAAGAAGTGAATAAATACCCATGACAAGTCCCCAGCTGTTCTAATTCATAAAGGAAGAAGACCATTCCCATAATGGAAGATCGTTCATAAATGATCTTCCCAAACAGAGGTTCTCAGCAGTAATAGTGATATAGACTGGGAGCAAGAAGAATGACGTTGATCAAACTATATTAAAAAGGAGAATGTTTATAAAGATTCTCAATTTGTGACAAGCTTTCTGCTCTGAAAAATGAAGCCTATACTGATACTTAAATTTGCAGAAGCATGAAGTCTTTAAAAAGACCTGAATAACCACTAAAACCTCTGTAACACTTTAAGTAGAGTTGCTTTTCTGCAGATAATTTGAAGGAAAAACAATTAAGAAGAGCTAGTGTATGCATAAGTGCTAAATATTTGAAACTTTCCCAGCCACTGCCACATGACAGCAATACTGTCCCTGGGGTCAGGCTGTTCCCTGGTAATCTCAGTGTGAGGAATCTCTGGGATAGTGAACCTGCTGGGAAAAACTGGTGTCTCACCATTCCTTAACCAGGACATACTCTACTTTTACACTTGTTCATTCAAAAAAATCTGTGCAACAAATCCAGCTAAACTGTCTTTACTACTAAGATACAGAGTAGAATACCTTTCTAATGTTTCTTTTGAAATAATATTTCCAATCTCTTCAACCTTTTAATTGTTTCAACTGCGAGCATTGTGTGTGCCCTCACAGGTGCAGTGGCATTCTGCATTATTTATACCTAATATTTGATGTATTATTTTTAACGCAAAAAATCAATGTCACAGAAGTCCCTTTATATAGACCAAAAAAGAAGAAAACAAAGCCCTACATCATTGCCATACACTTATCCTCCATGTACAGTTATGATCTGGGTTGCCCTTATTGTTGGTTAATACATGAATAACAGCATGGATTTGCCACCTGCAATCAGATTTTACTGCAGGAATAAAGCAAAGTCAAAATTATACCTAATGTTTAGACAGCATGCTGGTAGTCTCCTGTCAGCAGACTATTCTTAAATAATAGTAACAAATTAGCATTAAAATCTTTCCACAACAAGATGTGCTAAAATCATACTGGATGTTCAGTGACCTGTGCAAAGAAAAGAAAATGTAATATGGTGCTTTCTGGTGCTCTCAGCCCCAGCTGCTGTAGTGTCAATTATGTTACTACAGCTTTTCAGAGGTGGAACCAGCATGACTCAAGAAAATAATAAAAAAAAAAAAGGGAAGGAAGAAAAAAAAATAAAATCTGGATGCAAGAAGAGAGATTATTGCAGGAGGAGAATGTTTTGCTCCAGCACTGAGGTTGAAGGGGCTGCCCTCCTTAGCCCAATGGGAGCCAGCTTCCCTGCTGTGTTCTCTGAAGCGGCTCATTGCAGAGCAGTAATATTATATCTTAATAGGCATAACACTGCGAACTGAGGCATATTTTTAAGTCAGACACATGGAAGGGAAACATATCAGAGCAGAGTTGTGTTATTTTTAATGGAGCATGTGTTTGTCTTGTAAGTGTGTCAGAAGAAAAGGAACAGGTCTCGGGTTTCTTCTCACCATGTCTGATGTAGGACGGGCACTCCAACTCCCTCTCTAAGTGACATCAGTGATCTTTGATATTAAAAATGACACTGGATGGTCTGGACTACACTTGCACCTCACATTCAATGACAGTGAATACCTACTGTGTATAACAGTGTTCATTGAAGCTATCCTTCAGATGAAGACCTTTGAAAACCACAAAGACTAAGATAGTTTTAATTTAATAAACAAGATTATAATAAGAGACTATGTCCTTTTCCCAGATTTACATGTGTGTGTGGTACAGATGATGGGTGACATGCTCTGAAGGAAAACATATTTCCTTTTACTTTTAACTGGAAAATAGATCTTGTAGCGTGGAATTGATAGCTGCCATGTGTACCATACCCATGCCACTCACCTCTCATTCTTTACATCAAAACCAATATTAGAGTAAAAATGTTTGTAATGAAATTCCAAAGGAAATTTTAAATTTCAATTAATATTGATAATAGGTTTTTTAATAAGCCTTAGGTCAAGATGTATCATAAATCTATTTTCCACAGTGCACAGAAAAGGTATACTTATTCTCTCTTTGTGATATGACTGGATCTAGTCTTACATCCAGGAGCCAGCTGAGGCTGCTTGTCTATTATAGTCTCTTCCACCATTCCTGACAAATGAACAAATAACTAGATGCCCTGTGAAACATTTTAAATAGAACTGTCTCCTGGAAAAGCTGTTACTGACAGAGACAGGTTCGATCCAGATCAAGGGAACCTGCTTTGGAATAGAGAAGATCAATACTGGTCACTGGCTTTTTCTATTTAAGTTTTTTTTTTTAAAACTAAGCAGAGGTAAAGATTATGATGAATAAAGTAAAGCAGAAAACAAGCAATCTATGAACTGAAGTGCATCCTTCTTATTAAACCTTATTGTGCTCTTAAAGCAGTAGCAGAAGCTGTTGCTATGAACTCTATCATGCAAAAGGCTTTCAAAAAAGCATTCAAAACCATATATTAGCTAGAAACCACTTTGCCCACAAATTCTGAAAGAGCTGAAAGTAGCTTTTGAAAAGGAACCAATGTATTTCATGGCAGAGTATATTAGCTGCTATTTTTTACTTTTGAAGTGTTTGATCGAAATCCAGTGCTGAGCAGTGTCTTAAATTAGTTCTATTTAGAGTGCTTCTCTGTTGGCTACAACCTGGATCCTATAGCACTATCTGCCCCCCTCTCCTGTTGTGTTCTTTGGCATATGCATGAGATTTCCATGCTTCCAACGCCAGCTGGAGGCGCTAAGGTAATGCTCTTACGTTTGGAAACAATGCATGTGTTTGTGTGAGCTGAACAGATCAAAACCATGATTGTTTTTATTCATTCTATTTAAATAGCATCAACTACTCTGATGTAGCTTAACAATGAAAATGCCAACTAAGAAAAAGGTCACCAAAACCAAATCATCCCAATGACAGAAAATTATAAAACAGAATTTTACAGGTCTTAGGAAGCAACACTGGCATTATAGCAACGATATTCTCTGTAGCCTTTGGCTAAGTACAGGAAATCAACTTACAATATAATCAATCCTCTTCAATCCACAGGTGTTAAATTCATCTTTAAAATGTTGTTCTCTCCTTCCTAAACCTTCCATGTAACAAACCGCTCAGTAAGATGAAAGGCATTTGTTACTGAGAGCAGCCTTAAGGAAAGCAAAAAGAGCAAATCTGGAAAACATATCCATATTTTTCCAGAAATGGGTAGTATTCACAAAACATTTAGCAAGTTCAAGGTCAACTCCTTCTCCTTCTGTATACTATTCATAACAGGCATTTGACAACTCAGTGACAGTCAATCTAGCAGCTGAACTGAATATATTGGGCCATCCAGTTTAAATAAAAGGTAAATCTTCATCGTGGAATGACCACAACAAAACCAAGAAATACAGTAACAAGGCTTTTCTGTGTCTGAAATGTCAATTAAAATCAAAAAATACAGTTACAAAAGAGAGGAAATAGATCTAATTTTGGTAAATAAGTAGGTGCATGCATAAATGGCAAGAGATTATGGTTCTTCACACCATAGTGGTATTACCTTTTCATTTAAGTGAAACTTTGTAATCCTGAGCATTTCATAGATTTTTTTTTTCAGGATACCATGTCTGCAAAATGATCTAACATCAAGATACTCACATTTTGCAGTTACAGTTACTCTGACTTCAAAACTGGTGAAAGTAGCAGCTCAGGGAGCCACAGAGACACGTTTTGGAAATTCCAGGAATACTGAATTTTGTATCCATGCAAATTCTGGGACTGGATCCATTTATAATTCTAATGTATTTTTCTCATTTTAGTTACTGTCATGGATCTTAAAGAAATTACTCTCTGTCCATGTATGTTCCAAACAATATGACTATACATAACATATACCTAACTTTTATAAAAAAATTCCCATAACTAAATTAAAATTAATATTATATGGTGTATGTTGAAGACAGATAGTCCTAAATAACCAGCTCATACCTCCCCTTCTCCACTTTCAAACTGCACAGCTATTTCTAACAGCAAAAGTGCACCATATCACCAATTGCCTTTTCTCTTTCAGCAATATATACAATGAAAATCAACTAGCAATTGTTTTGTGGGTGGGTTCACAGATTAAAGATCAACTATAAACTGAGAGGAGTATCAAGTTCACAATACACTGTTCCTTTTTGGAAACCACTACCTGGTTTTGTTTTTAAAGCTGCCTCAGGTTTTCAACAGGATTCCTACTCTAAGAGCTCTGTATCTTTCATCAGCTATCACCCACTGAATGACTACCAGAGATGTTAGTGTCAAATTCTCCTGCAGACATCCAGCTGGACTCTCTGCAGGGATTTAGCTGAAAGGGGTTGCTGGATGATGTTCCTAACAGTTCTGCCTCCCCCATTCTGTATCTTTTAAATATCAGCTGTAAATATTTTGAATATGCTCATTATTTAAAATTTTAGTTCTCCTCCCCAATTTTGTAAGGTATTTTAGAAGGCTTTCTGCCTATACAGTTATAATGTGTGTCTGAAGTCCAGGAAGACAGCTGAAAGCACAATGACTCTTGCTCTATATTTGGAAACATCTGCTGTTTCATTTCCATGATGCACAGTGACGTTCAGTTCTGAGAGGAAGAACAAGTCTGGCACAGGAGACATTAGTTTATGGTTATATATTACGATACTGAAGTTTGGATTCCCTCTAATCTAACTATTCCTCATCACCCTCTGGTAGTACAGGCTGCTGAGAGAGCTGCTTATTGGTCCTCTGACTGCTGCAGAAAAAAATCCCACCCCTAGTGAGGCAGCCCTTTCAGATATCAACAACTGGCTTCCTCCACGTCATTTTGTCATTCTTGAAAGAGAAGTATATAGACAATGCAAGTGTGATATGGAGGAAAAACAACTAAATTTACTCAGGAGGGACTTTGGTTTGAGGAATCCCTGGATTCAAGGCGAGGTGCTAAGGATCTAGGAGAAAATTTGCTTTGCTGTATGTTCTATAAAGCAATTGCACCAGAACTCCATCATAAAAAAGCCCAGTTCATTATAGTGGTCTATTGTTTTCTAATAGTCCATTAAATAATTTGAGAACACAATTGTGTTCTCAATAATCTCAGCAATGCTTTGTGGGTGGGTAAGGCAAATTACATTTGGTGCTAGGGATAGTTTTGACTCTTATCTTCAGCAGACCTGAAAAACAGCCTTTCATAGGTATTTGGTGGTGATCCACTGTTGTCACTGCTGGATCTGGGACACTGAGCTGTTGTCTGACCCAACACCTTTATGCCTATGGATGTTTGTTCCAGATAAAAGGCAGGAAGTAAACTTTGCATATCTTCAGAAACAGACCATGGTTTTTGCTCTTCTCAATAATGATTGCTAATGGAAAATTTAAATTAGATCCAGGAGAGATCATGGGGGCTTAGGGGACCTGAGAAAGCACATTTGTGAAGTCCTGTTAGTATGGTACTCTTTGATGTTGGCTATCTTCTAAATGTGTCTGTCTTCAATAAGACTGTCAAGTGTACTGACAGCAATTTTGGAGAAAGTTGAAAAATTTTGTTTTTGAGAAGTATTCACACAAAGTTGTATTTAAAATTCCCTTATGCATTCATTATGTAGGAACTTTACATTATATAGTTTCTTTTAGAGCAATATAATTCTATTGGCCAGGAATTCTCAGCTTTAAAAGATTGGGCTATGAAGAGCTGCCTTATTTCTACAGAGAGAACAGACTTTCTTTTTCCTCTTAAATTTAGACATTAGTGGAGTCTTTCTTCAGCAAAACAAAGAAGGTGCACATTTTGATCTGACAGATTCAATTTGATTTGTCAAACTTCTGAATCTCTGTGATCAGAACTACGAAGATCAAACTATTGCTCACTTGATCTGAAAGTAACACAATACAGTTTCATATAGCAACAATATTTTGCCCTAAATGTTTTGTTAAGGCTGTCTATCAATAATTCAGCTCTTATATAAAATATTCTTGCAAATAAGATATTGTACTTCAAGAACAAATGATCTGTGCAGATATATTTTCAAAGAATATCAGTCTCACTGTTTATGCCAGTGAAGAATGAAGGAAACCTGAGGGTGAGAAATAGAACAAGACAACACTTAATGAAATATGTGGGCTGGGAAGGAAAAATTATGAACATTTGGAACAGTTGGACTTCCAGCATGGAATACATCTTAATCATTCTATTGTTTTTTCCCTAATCTTTTAAATCAACTTTCAATAGATTAGAAAGTGGCAAAAGAAACCTTCATAGCAAAATATACTTAAGAACGCAGAAATGTAAATATAATGATAAAATGGGCTGTGCCAAAGCAAGGCTCCTAACCTGAGAACTAGAAGTGAAAGAAATAAAAAGAATTATTACTTAAATCTCATCTAGGATATACAAAAGAATCAATACCTTGAAAAAAGAAATCTATAAATTTGCCCTGAGGTGAACTGCTAAGGTGATGGGAAAAGCTTCTCTTGTAAGATGATTGTATAAACCCGTTGCATTCCATAAAAGAATATTCCATGATATTTTCTCTTTACAGGTTGCTTCATATTTGCTTACATTAGTCAGAAATATTTTGCATCTTCACCTTCTAAATAGGCTGAAGAGGCATTGTTCAGATACCCGTAAATGCAGGTTTTATGACTGTTTATGGCAGCCACTTGTAAGAGGTATTTTTGGTTTTGGAGCAATAAAAGATATGTTCCAACACTTGCAGCATTGCCATCTCACACTTCAATAAAATGTGATTTAAGTATCTAGAAATCATGAGTTTGACTTTAAAGCCATGAGTTTGCAGTTAGGCAACTACACTTGGTATGTCTCGCCTTCCGGGCCTTGTGGGTTTCGAAGTCACTTTCTAAATTTTTCCCACAATCATGGATACAGATTTTTAAAAAACTGGATACCTTTACACAGTTATGTGACTCTAGGAGTCAATGCTTAAGTATGCCACAAGAAATTCAGGTACTACAATAACAAGTGCTAAGTGTACTGTTTGCTAACACAGACCTTAAATGCCACCTTGAATGGAAAGGTTAAAACTACCTAAACTCTTCCTGACGAGGTGTTTTTGTTTCTCTTAGAGATAACTGTGGCAGACTGATTTTTTTTTTTTTTTTAGCCAGATCATTTTAACCATCAACTCAGTCACTAAAATTATTCATATCTGTACAAGGAACGGTGAAGTTGAACCCACCAGGAGAAGCTACCAAAGCAGTGCTCTTGTCCTGCAGGGTTGTTGTGGTGGGATTCTGCTGCAGGTGTTTCCACAGGTAGGGAAATGGAAATTTATCCTGGTTCCTGAGCACCCATACTCATAATATGTCATTTTATCCAGACTCACTTGTCTCTCTAAAGATCACCAGCACTATTGCTGATAACATGACTTCATATTGCTCTAGGCAGCTTGTCAACTTCACTGATCTTAGCAATTATGAATAAAGATTTTCATGTGGACAAGAGCCAAAAGGGAATATCACCTGAAAGTTTCTGAAAAGGAGAATTATGGGACCACCCCATAAGTGAGAGATAACATGGTCTCCATGAGCTCCATTAAATTTTCCTGAGGAAGAGCCACAGAGCAAATAATCCCAGCAAAAGATTGTTTTTCCAAAGCAAAATAAGCAGCATATCAATGAAAATGTGTAGGCCAAATGTACTATTGAGTACAGATGAGCCCCTTCTCTCCCTTCATATTCCAAATAAGAATGGTATATTTTCAGATTTATGGTGTTGCTCCTTTCCTTCTCCTGCTCCATCACTTCACTCCTTCCCTCTCTTGCCCTTTCAGGGTGGCAGATAATATATAACCCATAAGATATATTGGTGTGGGTATGATGCTGAGATGGGATTTTTGTGTCTTCATTCTTTTAGTAAGGGAAGCTGAACAGACTCATATAGATGGATGGGTGAAGTGAAGTAGAATATTACTGAATAATCTTCAACCTTGAATGAAGAAAATGAGATACAGGATGCCTAATGTTTCATTGACATCCAGGAAAAGAGACATGAAAACATCCAAACCTCCTTCAGAGGAGGAAGGTTAAGGGGACCACATGCCAAACCACAGCTCCAGTGAGAAGGGTGGCTCAGGTAGCCAGCAGGACAACAGGGATTCCACATACCTCTCCTAGTGTGGCCACAGGGAGAGGCTGTGGCTCGTGCATGAAGAAGAAGAAAATCATGTCTGGTGAGTTCTCAATGCAATACTTTCCTCTTATTTGTGCACAGGAGGTAATACAGAACTCCATGTTTCTTAATTTCTGTAGTAATTTCATGATTATGTTTCTAAAAGAAAGGACGCCTTCTTATTTTCATAATTAACAGGAAATACATGTTATACATTAAATGTGGCACAAGAGAGATGAATTATGCAGTAAACTCTGTGTGTGCTGATCAGCACAAAGCCCAAGGCACACTGAGTAGAGTTGCTATGAAGATCTGTAATGAGTTTCAAGTACATCATTTCCTGATGGAGTGTAAGAAAACATCCATCAATGCTAATTTTCCCATAGTTTTTAGCTTTTTATGAATACTTTACAGCTTAGAAAAAAGATGAATTTCTAAAGTGCAACTTGAGGAAACTCTCTTAGTAATTAGAGAGTATTCCTAGCCAAAACTAACGAGGTCTGAACCTTAAACATGGGGGTGGTTCAAAGTTGACAGCCCCAATCCCTTATTTCTTCAGAAAGGTCAAATCAGTTCCTCAAATGTGAACATCGATATTTTGTTTCCTCGTCGAACTCTAAACCAGGATTGTCATTGTGCTTTCAAAGAGGCAGAATTTAGGTGTTAGGCTCATTCCTGATTCTGTAGTAGTGTTCTACAGGATTAAGTGGTCTGAAAAATCAAACTCAGGTGAGATTGGGGCATTGTTATACCAAGCCTGAGGTCTCTGGGAAATGACACTGACTTTGTAGCATATGATCATATACACTGATCTATTTCCTCAAGCTTCCATTAAGCTGTTGCAAAAAGATATCGTGACATTTTAGGAGAAAGAAAGTGGATTTTAGATATTGGCAAGGAGGGAGGGGCAACTTTTCTTATTAAGTAGTCATCCATTTCATATCGAGAACTATTTGCTGGGTTCCAGTCTTCAAAGAACCCAAACCTAATGCCTGGGAATATTTTTCCAACTAGTGTATGCTGTTTATTTAGTGAGAAAATATTAAATATATTCTGTGGTTATTTAACAATAAATATTAAACATGTAGGAAAAATATAAACATAAACATATGTTGAAAATAAAAATTGCACCTACTATAAAAAAGTACTTAAAATTCTGGTGATTTTGGAGAATTGAGAGGTCAGGTTGTTAGTTGTGAAGGGCTTTCAAAGAGAAAGCTAAACCAGTATGTATGGAGGGTAAATCTGCTTAGTAAAACTTAGCCTTAATGGGAGTATCAGGTTGTTAGTTGACTGTATGTGTCTCCTGCTTATGTCCCTCAGTTATGTTAAATGAAAGCTCTCTCAGATCACTACTCTTATTCATTCAAAATTTAAGGAGCTTTTATTATTTTTTTAAATAGTATTGAAATGTAATGTTCATGTTTCTTAGCACAGATTACTTTTCAGCATGTCTCACTTGAATGAGAAGGGTTGTCTATATTCAGAGTAGATTTTATGTGATGAATCCCAGAATCAAAAGCCATAACCTGCTGAACGAGCTGAGGGCTGGAGTCTAAACAGCAACAAACAAATTAACTTCAGATACATGCGAATAAATTGAAGATTTGCTTAAAGAATTTAGAGTCACTTCAGTTCTTCTAGGCAATCCTCACTCTGCAATTGCACATCAGTTCCAAAGCAGAGCTTGTTTCAGTCATGTTTTTGTTAATATTTACAGACACTCATGTGAACACAAATGTATTTCAAGGAAAAGCTGTACCTTTCATGAGGTACAGCTTGTCATGAACAGCGATACTGCAGAGACACTTCTGTTCTCTTCAAAACATTTGAGCTATTTGGACAAGACAGAAGCAATTTCATGGGACTGGTCTGGATTTCTACAAAGAAATTAAGTCCTGACTTTTTTTTTCACCATATCTAACCAGTGATCACTGTGCATATTCAAAGAAAGCAGGATAGGTTGTCTTATGTGTCGGTACTAGCAAGAAAGATTAATTTATTCTTGCATAAGGTAGACAAAAATAAGTTGTTGAGCTCTAGTACTAATTTTAACTATTTTGTACTCCAATAAGGGGTAGGAATACAACACTGAATATTATTCACTTATCTTTGAACCAAATAAAACTTTTATAGAGTAGTACTACACTCATTTCCCTGCTCAGTAGTTAGCACATCAAGTGTTCATACTGGACGTTAAAATGTGTTAGAAAGCTCAGGAGTACATCAACATTTGCAGCATAAAACTCAGTTCTCTTTGATCATTCAAGCTTTCCATCACTCTAGGTGGTCCTAACTAATAAGGAACTGTGATCCTCTTCACTACTTGATTCCAGTAGCCACACAACAGCCACATGCAATTAGTGCTTGCCATTAGTGTTTCAGTCAAATACCAACACTTTTCTACAGATTTCTGATCCTTTTAATTATGTATTTATAAATCATGTTACTATATGTGTGGGAGCAAAAATGTCTCTTTTAAGAATTTGAACATCTTTTTCTTTGGGATATTTTTAACCTCAAGGCAAAAAGCTGTGCAAGTGTTTTAATACATGTAATATATGTTACTGAGCAGGAGTGCTGCTCTGAACTTCCATACGTGTCCTATGAAAAGTAGAACTCTTAGATCTTCTCCAGACTTCTACATGAACTTCTTTGCATAAGAATCTGGTTAACAAATCTGACATGCCTATGCAGCACCCAGACTGCCAGCATTCAATCTCATATTTCTCCTTCAGCAGCCCTTGTCTCCTTTGTTATGGATGCTGAACACTACCAGCCCTACTCATTTGTTGTGCTGAGAACTCTGAAAAACACACCTGCATAGAAGGTATTGGCAGCCTCAGAATTAAATACCTGCTTCTGGTAACACTCTTTTCCCAGGCAACTATTCCATAGTGAGTTGGTATATGCCATATTGTCATCATATTCCACGATGACAATTCCTACTGAAAGGAGTTTAAAGCAACTTTAACTGGGCAGATTGTCCTCAAATGTCTTTCATATATATATATATAAAACAATTCTGCTAGATTTGAGATTATTGAGAACGAAGAGGTTACAAGAGGGAAACTTTGGCTCATAACTGATCTCTATAGAAACTGTAGGCTCCCTATTACTTTGATTATAGGTCGATTTGCTGTCTTCACGATCGTAGAAAATACATGTCTGTGATTGGATCATGGTGAGGTATGTAAGTTAAAGCAAGCCCTTTTCATGCATAAATAATTCCTACTATAGAGGTTTATGATAGTAACCCCCTCACCGCAAAGCTTGTGTAGGCAGCAATTTGTGTCATGATTTCCCTAGTGCATACATGATTTGCAGCTTAGAGGTAAAGGATGGTCATTGGTTCCTGCTGTAGTGTCTACAGTACCTATGGTTGAGCCTTACTACCAGCCCAGTTATTTGTTTGAGATACAGGGTTAGGCTGGATTATCTGACTATTCATTTTTCTGGTGCTCTGAATGTCTCATGCAGAGTGGCAGCAATCTGAAGCACTGAGCACTATTTTTAAGCACTACTGTTAACTGGTTAACAGTTTTTCAGTTGTTAACCAGCTGAAAAACAACAACAACAACAACTAAAAGAAAATTAACCTTTATAGTTTCATTGCCATACAGTCCCCTAATTCCATATACTCCTTAGAGTCTGGTTTCAAATCTGCTGGTAGTTATGTGATAGTGAAACATACAGACTTGGGACTTTAATTTTCTTCCCTTTTAATAGATAAGCGTAGATTTTAAATAATTACAAAAGATACGAACTTAAAACAGGGAAAATGTCTGCTCTAAGAGAGGAATGACAAAATGGATTTGCTCTGAACTGCCTGGGATCATTTAAAACGAATGAATTAAAAATCAGATAGTTCATGAGGGCTATAATTTACACTACAGAGGTGATAAAGCCTTTTGTGTTCCTATTTGCAAAGAAAGCATTAAACTACAGTGATTTTTGACTTTTTTTCTTCCCACCAGGGAGAAATGTGAAACTCAATTTTACCCCCGATTGGTAAGGTGCTAATTTGTCTGACAAGTTGTTGGAATCTCAGCATGTTTGAGGTATCCTTGATGTATCAACACCTTCATGCTGAATGAAGGATGCCTTTAATGTGTAAATGTTTAGTACATATCCTATATCTCATTAGCCAAGAACAATACAAACCACACACAGGCAAGAAGGGTCAGAAGCAAGCTCCAGTCAAAGAGAAAAATCTTTTATGTTCCAATTAAATGAGCAAACATTTGGAATACATCTCTTTTGCAAATAGTTTATCAAAAAATACACTTGAAATTTGCAGCCTCACTTGAGTCCTAAAGGCCTGATGAGTCTAATATTAAATGATGCATCCTAAATCAGAGTGCCATATAACACCGATGTCTCAAAGTTCTTATTGCAGGCAATATCACAAACTATTAAGAATAGTAGAAGAAAACAAACTGTTAATAAAACCACAAATGTGTAACTTGTCAAACTATTTCTGTTGTTAGTCTAAACCTTGGTAACTTTGTAACTTCAGAAATTTAGCTTCATTGACTCTTTTGTGACAATGAAAACTTTTCTAGGGAAAATGAAACTATTTTTTAGGGAAATACCATCTCCATTTGAAATGTAGACTCTCCAGTTTCATTTCATTCTGTAAGTATAGCAACATCAAAAAGAAGCCAAGACAATGAAAAACAGGTACTTTACAGAAAAGCTAGTAGAAATGTATGCAACTGCATTGCAACTGCATTGAGCTATGGCTCATGTGGAGAGATGGGAGATGCTGGTGAGGTGGAGTGAGTTCTTTGGTAGATACCTTCTAATAGGATTTGCCTGCTTGTGAGATGAGAAAAATGGTGGCTCTGAGTGAGAACCTGAAGGATGTGCTCACACCCTCTAAGCTGATTATAAATACCATTTTCCTAGTTCTGGCTGGGATTATGCTACTTCCCTTTGTAAAAATTTTCCAGGCTGAGACAAGCATCAGGTTCAAGTAAAACAGAACTCAAAACTAGAATTTTTGCTCATTTGTGTCTCTGGATGTTAATCTCCTCCAGGCTGTTGTACTTCAGATGTTAGATGCCTTGGTTTTGATAAATACTATACAGTAAGAGGAAAAAAGGGCAAACAAACCCTGCAATTTAAACATATCAAGAAAAATCTTTGCCACCATACTTTCTTACAAAGTCCAGGAAGCACAGCTGAGAACCACAGGCTGCTGACAAGGCCAGAGTCTCAGGGTACCCCAGATCCCTGCTGTGGAGAGGGACAGGCAGGGACTGGTCTCTGCAATTCATGGGATCAAGAGGATACAAAGTTTGCCACATTTCTGAGTTACAGCACAATGGTTTTTAGAACACGGCTGTGGGAGTGTTTATATACCAAAGGGTTCTTACCACAAAGCTATAGCTTGTCTGGCTAAAATATTCTGCTTCTCAAATAGTCTCAAATAGACCTAAATAGTCCATATACACCCACTTACAAATACAATTATACTGAGAAATACAGAGGGTAAGTGCATTGCTGTAGATGAGCATGTCTGAGAAACAAGTGCTCTTATTTGTCTTGCATGGATTGCATTAAATATATTTATGAAAGGAGACTTAGAAAACAAAAATGTAGACGATGATCTTCTCAAAATTGTCTTAGAAATTCCCAGTTTGAAGAATTAAAAAAAAAAATTCCCTTTTGACAATCTTGGTTACTCAAGGGAGAAAACATATTTTTGATACCAAGTGTCGGAAAAATGGGTCTTGTTTGTAGTGCTGGTAAGATGCATAAAAATTATCTGCATCTATTTGCTTGTTATGCAACTTTTGAAACCTAGGATTTAAATAAAACCCCATGATGAGCCTACAATATTTTGCAAAATCCCTCTTCCAGCCAAACATTTTAGTTTTTTGTCTCTGTTTTTAATACTTAGAACAGCTCCTTCTGTCCTGCACCAGAGCCAGAGTGAAGTGGGGAGAACTTAGGGGCATTTAGGTCTGGGAGATTCAGTCTGTCAGAGCTGCCTCACCCTGTCTCCATGGCACTCGGGCTGCTTCTCTGGATATTCCCATTGCCCTTCCCATCCCCACTTCCCTCCAGCAGTCCAACAGCTGGGAAGCTGCTTGGCAACCCCTTACTCTCACCTGGGCACTGCTGACTGCTGTCACTGTTTTCCCTTTTTGGAGCAGCCTGAGAAGGGCTGGGTGACTTGTTAACCAGCCCTAATACCCCTTGGCTCTGGTTCGGGTGGCACCTCTTGCTCTCTCTAGACCAAAGCATAAGGTGGACATGGGCCCACATAGAAACATAGAGCTTCTGCTCCCTTTGGAATCCTCCTTGGAGGGGAACACTTGTCTGGCCCAGCCTTTGCTGTAGTCTTTCCTTGCCAGCATTCCCTTCTCTGCAGGCCATGTGGGCATGCTTGGTGTGCTGCAAACTTCTGTCTGGCTGCATTCTGATGCTGCATACAAGAGATTAGAGAGCCTCTTTTTGTTACTATTTACCCACATTACATGAAATCAGTCTCATGTTTGTCAGTTCAGTTGTAATTGTGCCCTGGTCCTGTATATGGGTTCATTCCTTCTTTCTGCTTTTCTTTTCCAGAGGGTTGATTCCTTTGAACTGCTGAAACCTGATGACTTGCAATCAATAGTCTGTAAAGCAATAAGGTCAGCAGTGTGAACATTCAGATTTTCTGCCTTTAAATGCAGACTGCTGTGCTGGGCCACTGAGGTGAGTCTGACCTAAGCTGATTGCCTGATAGAAGAATGGAGTGGGAGGAAAGGGATTAAAAATACCTGGAGACACGTTGAGCTGTTAATACAGTGTCTCTTCACATACATAGTTGCAGGAAATATAGCTGCATAAACTTACCATAGATGTGACTGACAAATGCCATTTTCTTGTTAAATGTTAAATCACTGATGGACCCCGTAACTGAAATTCTACACATCATATGTGACACTGCAATCTTGCAAAAAATTAGGAACATTTACAAGTCCATTTATAAGATCAGTTTTTCCAATGAAGTTGAAATAGGAGTCTAGGGTATTTTTTTATGGGGTGGGGGCTGTCTAGTTCTTTAAATACCTAAAAAGATTATATTTATTTTTATTTTGGCAAATAGAAATTTGTAAGACTTGCATGAATCGCAGAAGTGTTATAGGGTGACATGCTTTGATATGAAATGTGAGTTTGGATTCATTTCCTAAGAGGTACTAAATCCAAGTTTCTCAGGTGGATTTCAAAATATATCTGGTACAGCAGCTCTAAACAATTTGGGTGACTTTGTGCAGATGGACATGTATGTGCTGTAGAGAAACTGGCATCACACTTACCCTATAATCTAACCTGCTCTCAGTGGATTGATGCTGGCTCATACATCCATTTAATTTGGTTCCCATGAATATGGCAGGACATCACATTGGCTCAATTGCACCCAAGTTTATGCTGCACTCACAAAAGAAAAGAATTGCAAGGATCAGGAAGTGAAATAATGCAAAGGGAGAGGTTTCCCCCAGATTTTGAAAAACTGGCATAAGTATGATCCTAAAGAGTGCTGAGGAATTCAGATATCATAAAGATAGTTATGTTCGCATAGACATGGGTCTGCTATTCTTTGACTAAGTAACAGAGAATGTATCTGTGACGTATTAAAAAAAAGAGGAGTTCTCCCAGTGTGTGAATAGGGCTGTGATGGCTGCAGTAACACCAACCCACTGACAGAGTTGCAGCGGGTGCCTGGGTCAGTAGGTGAGCGGCAGGGCTGTGTGGAGATGGCTGTATGGGGCCAGCTCACAGCACTGCCTAGCCTGGGTTAGGAAACAGGGTGAGGTACTCATAGACAAGAACACTTGCTGCACTTACAGCACTTAACACTTAGAAAAGGGAATGGAAGAAAGAAAACAAAAAAGAAAAAGGAAAAAGTACTTTTTGTCTAAAAGACTGAAGGTCTTTCTGTGGTTTGAGGCTATTATTTCATGAACAGTTTGTCAAAGAAATTATTGCTAGAATGATTACAGGAATGTTGTGGCAAATATTCCAAGTTCACAAGATAAACCCCGAGTGAATCAGCCTCAGCAGCTGTGAGACCTGTTTCTGTGCCTTCCTGGCAGGTGAAAACTCTCTGGGTTAGTTAGCTTGTGTAAATAGTCGTGATCATGAAGTTGTTGTAGCTTTACATAACTTCACTGTGTTGGTCTCAAATCAATGAATCTACTACTGAAACAATTTATGAAGTATTGCTAAATGTGTCCCTTGTATTAGTGTCTGGAGCTCAAATCAGAAAAGCTTCAAGAATTAGTCAGTTCTGACAAGGTTCAATTTCTGCCTTAAATTAAATTAGCTGACATCAATTTGGAAAAAACCTGCTATAATGAGGTTTTTCTGTTAGGAGTGACAAAAACAGAACACATGAAGAAGCACAACAAATAAGTAAAGAAAGAAAGAAAGGGCTAGGAAGATAAAGAAGTTATGTGAACATATTTTTCATGGACATTTTGACTTTCTTGTTATATTAATTTACTTTATGTCACAGAGTTTCATACCACAGTAGCAATAATCTTAACAGGAACAAAATCCTGTCTCTGACATTATACAATAGGGATGACATTTACATATTTAACTTCAGTTTAGCTGCGTGCAATGAAAACAGTGGGAGTTAGAGGAACTAAAATATACTGAGATCTTGTGATTGTTCTCTTCAAACACAATTTCTCTGCTCTACAGATAAAGGTCTGGTTTTGTTAAGGTAATGATCATAGACCATTTGTTTACTCCTAATAGATAGAAGCAAATATTAATTTCAGATCTGAATCCAGCCCTCAGATGGCTATACTTTTATTGCTCCAGATATTGAAAAGATTTGCAGGAGTGCATGTGCAGAATTGTGAAATCAGACCTGGATCCTTGGAATGGCTCATGGGCCACAAGCATATGCAAAGCAGAGCACTGCTGGTTTCCTCTGGCTCATTTTTAGCTTTGGGATTCCAGTAGGCAATGCTAAATGCAAACCCCTCAATGCTGACCCCTCCTACCTTCCCATTTGCAGCTGCACATTCTAAATGCTGTTAAAGCAGATCTCAGAACACAGTGTGAGCTGCAAACATATATACCACAGATGAGCCACAATAATTGTTCAGGTTTCTGATGGGTATCATAGACAGCTCATGAAAAAGCCATATTTTGAAATGAAAATGTAAAGGTATAGGAAAAGATAAATGACAGCTTCTGTGAAGCATTTTGCTTTGAATACGCAAA
Source organism: Campylorhamphus procurvoides (assembly GCA_013396655.1). Taxonomy (NCBI): domain Eukaryota; kingdom Metazoa; phylum Chordata; class Aves; order Passeriformes; family Dendrocolaptidae; genus Campylorhamphus; species Campylorhamphus procurvoides. Next base: position 2,580,358 of record WBMV01006289.1, on the reverse strand, counting down.
TGTCAATGCCTAAACAAAGCAACAGAATTTATTGTCTCTGTCTCTCATTAAGGGTGTTTGGCCACATAATGTTGGGATCAGCTGCAGCTGAGTAAAAAAATCACACTTATCCCAGATCTGTATTCTACCCCAGTGCTGCTGGAAAGGCCTGGCAAAGTCTCTCCTTGTTTCTGGGCATGTTAGATTGAAGCCTCAATGGTGTAAGTTCATGTAGTAAGTGTTTGCAGTGCTGCAAATGCTGCCAATAAGAGCTGGACGGGCTGTTTGGTTGCTCCAGCAGTTTTCCCTGTCAGGTTCCTGGTAACCTTGTGGGGTGCATTGGAATGTTTATATAACACTGGGCCCATCATACTGGTGGGACTTGGAGCTACAGTGCAGAAGTCACGGGTCTGCTACTGGATACATCTCCTAAGTTCCTTGCTTTTCCCAGATAGCAGACAATGGAATAGAATACTGATCTTTCATTTCTAGACTCGTTTTCCTTTCCTGTCATATAGGCACAGGCACATATTTATCATAAACATTCACAAACCATCATCCTTGGTATTATTATCTTTTCCTACATCAAGAAAACTTATTCATGGTTAACTGAAGCTTCAGCTGATTTAGAGCACTGCAATTCATTGACTCAGCAACACAGTCAAGAATATACCCCCTGGGTGGTTATTTTTTCCCCCCTACAAAATTCCCAGGACACAAAGGGTCATTTTCAAGGCTTGTATCTATCTAAGGCATTTGAAGGTCAAGCCTAAGAGGTCTGTGGAACTGCTTCAAACTCTGAAATCAAATTCTTTCAAAACTGGTATCTCCATTAAGGAAACAATATTCTGGATGCGGATATAACAGATTTCTGAGTGAGTGGCCTATTTCTCTAGGGTTTGTCCTTGGGAGCAAGCAGGGTGACTTTTGCACTCCCAGATAGTGGGTCTTGGACACAACCTTTTTACCAGAGAAACCAATAGAAGACCCCCCTAAACTTCCCCTATACGTAAAATAAGGCTTCCTGGCAACTCAGACAGAGCCAAACTAGTGTTGAACAGATCCTACTGACTTTAATGCAGTTCAAACTCAAACATCATGTGTGTAAGCAGTACTCAACATACAGGATTTCTTTCCAGTTTTTCTAAGAGGAAAGCTGAACAGAACTTAGGATGTAAACCAGAACTTGAAAACTTGGCACTGATGTCAGACTTACACTAGATGTTAGCTTTTCCTTAGGCATGTAAATAAAATAAGGGACCGCTAAAAGGTTCCACCACCCAGAGTCCTCATGACACTTGCAGAAAAGCTTCTTTCAAATTTCTAAGATTTCAGAACATTTTAAAAAAATTTGCCAATAGCCATTGAAGCCCAAAAGAGAGCTGGGCAACAGTGAGCCTGTGAGCAGCGTACAGACACCCCCCATCCCCTCTTCTGTTCTGGTCCCCACTGGCACAAAGGAACTGCTCTGGTTTCTCAGGGACAGCATTTGGTTGTTAAATTCATTTCTCATGGGGTCCTTTCCCTCTTTTCCAGTCTGCTTCAAAATGACAGTCAGAACCAAAATCCCATTCAATTAAAAGAAAGTAAAAAAGGGAGATGAAATCCAAGCAAACAAACAACAGTTTGAAATTTTGACTTAAAAAGCATGACAGTATTTTACCAGCAAGGACTGAATTAATTAATAGTGCCTTATTCGTGCTGCTACCACTGTTACTGTTCAAAAACATTTTAAAGAGCCAACTGTTTTACTGCTTTGAAATAGCTCTAACCAGGAGTGACTCTTTGCAGTAATTTTCAAAACAATCAGTTCTTCCATGTGGAAGACTTTCTGCAAGTCCATCAGTCTTCAAAGACAAAAAATAGCAGGCTTCTTTATTCTAGACCACTTTTGTCTTCTATTCACCATCTCCTTCCATGTTTCCTTTCCTTGTTTGTTCTCCAGCAGCAGCTCCTGTGGTCATGTGCTGGCATACAATGCATGTGCATCCCTTTGTGCACACACATGAACAGGCTCAAAAAATGAAGACCAGTACCTTCTAACTCCCCTATATGTTATTCGCAACTATTTTTCTTTCTTCATATCTTCTCCTTTTCTTTTTCCTATTTCCTTTCCTTTATATATTCCCACCTTCCCTGCTAGTATTTTATAGTGTTGTTAATTGCCTGATATTCTGAATCCAGGGTTAACTGCAGTCCCAAGCTGCTTTCATTTCCAGTGCATCTTGACACTGAGCACTGGCATTGCTTTTTGTGGTGCCAGAGCCAAAGGCAGAAGCCTGTGTCCTCCATGATGTTACTTTTAAACCATTCTGACCCAATTAGGCCAAAATTAGGCAGTTATTATAATATGGCAACCTGAGACCTAATCTAAAAGACCATTAAGAATGTATTGGATGTTGGAGATGGACTAAAAAGCATTTTTGCGTTATGAAAAGTGGGAGTCCCGCCAGAGCAGACTGGTGTGGAATCAAATTTGTATGGGCTCAATCACCTCAGCATCCCTGACAGGTATTTAAATAAGTTTTTGTGACTTTGGCACACAGGTATTACACAGCTACATAGGTTAGTAATGTGAACAGACAGCAAGCAAGAAACATTAATGCCATGTTGACAGTGTAGTTCCCAGCATTTCCCTGGCAAAACCTCATGTACACTGACCATCTGACAAACACACCCAGCTCAGGGGGACATTCCTGGCCTAAAAGCTTCTCTAGCCTTCAAATATGCTGGTTTACAGTTGTGGTCTCTATGCTGAATCAAGCTGCAAAAACATCAGAGTTTCTCAGGATAGAAATACAGAATAGCTGCAAAATAAATGTAGAAAACCTAAATGTGGCTGGAGAGCTGTCATCAGAGCCTGAGGCAGCGGGTGTCACAGACTCCCACTTCTGAGTGTGGTGAGGCTCTGGTAAGCAGCCACACACGTGGGTGGCAAAGGTGCAAGTCAAAGGTTTGGGGATTTTTCAGGGTGATTGTGTGTTAGCAGGTAGAGTCTTCAAGTGAAGATAACAAACAGTAAATTCTGAGGGAATGCTTTTCCTTTGCCCGCAGAGCAAAGGATGCAAGGAAAGGTCTGACTGTTTACAGCCTCTGCAATCCGAGCAGTAGGACTCCGCGGCAGGGGGACGAGGGGGGAGTTAATCTTTTCCACCAAACCCACCCTGGGGCAGCATCAGCAGCGGCAGCCGCGGGTCGGGGTTGCGGCGGCTGCGGGAGCGGCGCGATGGCCCCGCCTCGGCCGCCACCTCGCGGCCAGCGGCGGAACTGCAGCGGCGGCGGCGAGCGGCGTCCCTGCAGGAGCAGAACCGGGCCCGAAATTAGTGAAAAACACCCCCAACTCCGAGTCCTGTCGCCCCACTGCTTATTTTATTAAGAGAACAGGATACCTCGACACCATGTAGCAAGGTAAAATTAAAGCATTATTTTTTAACCTGTTTTATCACTCATTTGTCTTGTATCAACCTGAGAAAGGTACTGAAAGTGCAAGGCAGAGAGTGTGCATTTCTAAAGATAAGCTTTATTGCTTCAAAATGATGGTCTCCTAAAATACTGAAAAAATAAGTAAAACAACAAACTGCACCAAATCACAGTTGTTAAACAGCTGCTGTCAGTCAATGTAATTCCCACCAGTGAACAATAAAAATGTTTTGACATCTAATGTTGTACACACTTCAATAATAGTTACCTAACAGGAATTTTCTACTATGGAAATAGTTCTTCTTCCACTCTCTTAGAATCATGAAAATTTTGGCTCTATACAACTCCCGTTGTAAAGGGCACCCTGTCAGTGACAGCAGTCCCCGGAGCAGCTCTGTAAATTGCATTGCACTGAGCAGTCATGTACAATACAACTGTTATATTTCATAATAAAACCCAGCTTATCACCAGGGACAGGCGGCTTTAGTTTCTTACAAAAATACCGTCAGACCAGACAGTGCTCGTATTTGGAAATTCAGGGTTTCCCAGTTGTCTTTGGCTAGTTAAGCGTCATTCCGGCTCTACCGTGAGCAGACGAGGTGAAGGTTTCCTCTGGGTAATTGCAGAGATAATGGGTGTCCATTACTGAGACCACAGCAGCCTTCAGAGCCACTCTGCGTTTGCAAAGCAGCCGGGCTGTGTAGGGGAGCTCTGCCGATTCAGGCTCTCACTTCTGCTCGCAGAAGTCATGCAGGGATGTGGTTTTGTCTGCGGGTAGAAGAGATCTGTAAATGATTTGAAGGTTCAGAGTTCAGGGGTGGTTTGGAAAAACACCCATCGGGCTGCAATGCCCTCAGGGAAGCCGTCTGGTTAGGTAGAGTGCCTCTGGGTATTCCTGGCATTTCACCTCCTGGCTGGAGTCAGGAAAACTCAAAGAAAGAAAAAATATGAAAAAAAATATGAAAAAAACACATCCACACACTTCCAAACTTGGAAACCAGTTTCCTAATGTTCAGTCAAAGGTAGAAGTCAGTTCTTGTTTTACCCATTGACTGGAAGACAGTCAATGCAGTTTTCTTTAAAGGATCAGATAAACACAAATAGCTGCCCAAGAACCAGCAATATGACTAATTCCTATTCATTAGATATGCACAACGTAAATAACTACTTGGTTCACTAGTCATTAAATACAGTGAGATGCCTCCAGCTCTGTCACATGCATCCAGATCTGCTTTTACACTGTCTCCTTCGAGTAAATGCATGCCGTCATTCTTCAGGCTTGTGCCAGCGAGAGGAAACAGGAAAGGCTGTGTGCCACAGGCATCCATCCCCCTCTGCCTCTGCAGCTCTGACTCCTGGGGATTTAAGAAGGAAAGATGAGCTCCGGGGGGTAGGATACAACCAGTAGTTTTGTTACGGCCATAAGATCTTTTGCTGAGGTAAAATTCCCAGATGGCTTTCCTAAGCCATCACATTGCAAATATTTCTGGGGAGTTTTGTAATTCACCTCAGCAGTATACATAAACACTCCTTAAAGCATGTCTTCAATGCTGTCTGCCTGCTTCCAGGATTTGCACCGGGTCATTGCATCAGTGCTGCAGATCTCCCTGGGGCTGCACACATTGCCACACAGCCAAGGGCAGGGAAAACCATGCCATTTCAGTTTGAGTTGATTACAGGTTTTTAACTTAAACATGCTTTTTCTTTTTTAAAAAAGAAAACACTGAGTCACAAAAACTTAATCTGACCTTGTAAATAGATTGATTTTGAGGGGAAAGATTCCCAAACAGGGTAGGCTTTCTGTATATAATAAAAAAGGGATCCTTCCATGGTTAGGGCAGTTGCCTGTGGAAGCGCTGTAGCCAGTAAGGCGTAGTGAGTTGTGAAATAACAGTCCCTCAGCCTGAGAGGAAAAGAAAGAAGGTAAGGATTTGAACATACTTTGCAGACTAGTTTCCCAGTCTTTGGGTGATGGTCTCAGTTATATTCTGCTAGTGCCAATCCATTTTGCCAAGCTAATTAGAAGTTCAGAGAATCAGCAAGAAAACACTTGTAAGCCAGCAGGTATAGCAGCAGGTTGAGATCAGACCAGGGACTTGTACAATGGACCAAGAGGTGATTTTGCTTTCTGTTCAGCATGACATGGCCAACCCTTTTGCCTCAAGTCTTTTTTTGTGGTTCAGCCTTCCTTGTTTCTACTTACCCCAATGTAATGGACAGGAATAGAATTAAAAATGGGGATATCTATTTATAGTTTAATTTTTCCTGCCTTCATCTTCTACTTTTAAATACTCCACTGTGCATTCCACGATTGCCCTGAAAGGACTAATTTTGTTTAACTTCAAAACTAAAGCCAGTGGAAACTGAGGATGCCCTGAAAGTAATTATATTAACAGAAAGTGGTGATGCAAGGTCAGGGGGAAGTGCAGGACCTGTGTGCTCAAAATACCATCAGCTACGTCATGAAAACAGATGTGCTCTGTAACTCCTTGCCATGTACACTGAATAGGCTCAAGATCAGCGTCTATTCTAAACAGCTCAACAAAAGTTTTTGTCCTGTTCTTCGACTTTCTATCTCTACTTTCAGAGGTGAATCTGGCTTTTTTTTTTTTTCTCACTTGGTTTTTCTGATAACTGTGAAAAACCCTCTAAAGTTATTCTAAAGAAATTCTGTCTTGTTTTAAAAAACCTTAAAAACAACAAACAACAAAAAGCCCAAACTGTCCTCATCCTGAGACACCTATGGAGACTGTCTTAACATGCCACACTACCCAGACCAGCCTTGTGCCAGAGATAATGAACACCGGAGATGTATGCACACATAAACTTGATTTACTAAGAAATCAAAAGATAATGCACATTTACAGCGGTAATCAGAAATGTAACTGATTTATCTGTTGGCAGAGAAGCTCTATGCAAGAATAGAGCTTCAAAAGAACCCTACAGGTCTGCCAGTCCTGACTCCAGCAAGCCAGCCCAAGGGCCTCTTTGGATATTACACAAGTGCTGTGGCCTGACTAACTCACTGCAGCCTCAGAGACACTGCACACAGCCAGCAGCCACACTTCTCTGTTGACTTGAAGCAGTGGGACCATGTGCTGTTGCGCTGGGCTTTGTTCCACAGAGGTAGACTCTCTATTTAAACCATATGTTGAATTATAACCATTTGAGTAGGAGGAAAGCAAAAACATATTTCGCTGGCTTCTAGAAAAGCTCTGAATGGATGTCATTTTTATCAAGCTTTTATGTGCCCTATCCAAACACCAAAAAACTTGTGCTGTATATCAGATTTAAAGTGAGCTGTTGTATTATGTGTCCAGAGGTGACTACATCAATGGCAGTGTGCAGAGTTTGTAGGCCTGCCTCAGGATTCAAGGTTGATACTCTGAGTTGACTTTTAGGGTGGTGGAGAAGAATTGGTAAGGTTTTCAATATTCAGTATGGTGGACTATTTCTAGTGAGTTTTAAAGCTGCATGGAATGAGTGTTAGAGATTTAGGCAGTGGCAACACGAAGCGTTCCTATGTTTTTCAGTTGCATGCAAAGTTAAATGAGAGTTTTGCACCCTGGTCTTCCTGGTGGTATTAGGGCTGTCATTGGCCCTAGAATGACTGCTTGCAGTTGTACTTGTCTTTTGTTAATGAGGTTGGGTTCATGGCTAGAAACATGAGCTAAGCAGTGTGAGAAGGGTGATGTGTTAGTGCCAGAGAAGGGTGCAAAGGATGTCTGTGCTTGGCTCACAGGTGTGTTGCTCTACCTGGCCTTGATCACATTACTGAAGCTCTGTGGGACATGGTTCTCTCTTGGAAAACAGGAATAAGTAAGTACTGTTTCCTTACCACGGAGCAGTACTACAATAGGCAAGTAGCTCCAGGGGACTGTACATGTGAAAATGTACTAAACTTTGAAAGTCTGCAGAAAGCAACTTTCTTCAATATATGCAGCAAGCTTGGCAGCACTTTCCTCAGGAAAAGAAATGAAGAGTCAGGATTTCTGCCAATTTGGGCTGAAATATACGTGGAAAAGATTGTGGGAGTTTTGTTGTCTCCAAATCAGAAATGCAGTTTAGCCTGTTTGTACTTGACTCTGATTTCAAATCTTCACCTCACATACTGCAATTTTGACTTTTCTTAATAAAAAAACTCAGATAAAGCAACACAGAAACAGGAAGAAAAGGCCTAGTTTGCAGAAAAAAGTTCCCTGATGCTCGAGAAGTGGGGGAGTCTAACAGGCTGACTTGTGGTGTTCATTCTTGCTCAGCTACAGCGAAGACAGATTAAGGATAAATTACTCAGTGAACAAATGTCTTGTTTTCTCTGTGACTCCACCTCTTTCGGGCATCCTGCCCTGTCCCCACCCCTTGCACTTGTCTGCATGTCTTAATGGCAGCATTCATGCAGCTGGTAATTTATGTGTCTGAGAGAGAAGATTTACACAGAGCCTTTCGTTCAGTTATTCAGAAAATTTGAGATGCAGTATGCATGTGATTTGTTAGATCCAGACTTCAGCTTAAAAATCATAAATGTCTCAAATGGGAGGAACTTTAAAAGGAATAATTTCAGCTAAAAGTTAGTTCTTACATCTTCACTTTACACCTAGTTACAAAAGTTTGTCTTCAAAATAAATACGATGCCTGTTGTAACATAAGCACACAGTCATTTGGCTGTGACTGGGGCAGTTTGATGTTCTGCTCTGGAACAGGAGCCAATCCTGTTACTGAAACATACTTGATTCACTTGGTGTGTCATGTCATAAACACAAATTGTTAATTTCATATTACTCATAACAGGCACACTGTGAATGTTTGCAGAGTTTAGAGGGTATCAGTTACAAATGTGATTATACCAGCCATTCCTCAGGACTGACACCAGTTTCAAATTAGAAGCTGACAGGCCTCACCTGCTCCTGAGTTCACTGACAGGTCACCTTCTTGTCATTTTGGCTGTCCCCCCATCAAAATGACATCTGTGTTCATAAAGGGACAGCGAGGGACTCGAAGTTGTTAGAATTGTTGAAGAATAAGAATAAGGTGTCATCTACTCCAATAATGTAGTGCTCAACTTTGGCCTTTCAGATGGCTTGATGCTTGCAGCCCCTGACAATGTTTCCAGCTACAAGAATAGCTGATTGGAGGGTCAGCAGTTGTTGCCTCTTCTACCCATGGATGCTAGGCATTCAGTTCGGCCCTAGCCACGGGCTATAGGCAATCCCAGAGACTCAAGCAAACAGCTTGTCAAGTGCCTTTACTGTTCTACATATAGGATATATCTAGTTAAACAAACATTCCTTTCAGAGGCTGTTGTTACACACCCACATTTTTAAACAAAAAATGTGTGAGAGACAAAAGGTAAATGTTCAACAAACAACTGGGTTAAAAAGAATTAACCTTTTTCAATTGGGGAAACCTATTTCTTCATAATAGCAGCTTCTTTCATGCAATTTAATAGAATTGAACTAGGTCAGTCCAATTTTTCTATCCTTAAATTTCTAAAACCTAGGAAAATAGACTGCATCTTCAAATACAGACTATGAGATTACTTCTTATTTCTGTCATTAAACAAATGGAAATATCAGATACAAACAATCTCAGACTTTGCATGTTAAAGATCAGGGCACTTTTAGATTTCAAGTTTATCTAATATACATGTGCCACCTATGGAATAGTTGTACAGCTGCCTTCTTAAGGTTTGGGTTTTCCAGGAAATAAATGTAGGTATCTAATCCCACTGAAGTTGCCTGGGTCATTACCGCTGTGTGCAGAGAGGAAGTCTCTTAGGTGTGGGATGTTACAAGCTCACGTATGTGAGACTGGTGGGAAAAGAGCAAAAACATATTCATGAGAGGGTAGGCAAGGATAAACAAAATGTTGAATTACACTTTGCCAATTGAAGGGCTCAGAGCAGCCAGGAAAATATTTTTATTTTCCTCTGCCTGAATTAGACCTTTAGTTTTATCTTAGACACTGTGGCTAGCAGAGCTGTAAGGACATTCGGTTATCATAGTTGCCATCATTCTCTGAAATCTCTCTTTGATTTTATTTTCTGGTCCGGGAAATAGTATAGATATTATGGAATTGTTATTTTATCTATCCTAAATAAACCTAAGGCCAGATTCCTCACGGTGTAAACAAGCTTGACTTCAGGAAAGCAGTGCTGATTCGTGCCGAGTGTCTGATTCTTAGTATAAAACGGACAGTGTTGCAAGAAAATAAATAGAAGCAAACATTTGTTAAAGAAACTCATGTCATCAACATAGACTCCCCCACCCCACCAGCATTCAGTAGGGAAAAAATAAAAAGGTAAGGTAGATTTACAGAAGCTACCACTTTTCTTTAATGATTTGGATATTGATCATTTTTAATCTTCTTCTCAGAACAACCGGGAGATCTATTACAGCTTGAGCCAGCCATGAAAAGCGGGTCCGTTCTTTAACCTGCCCCAATTCACTTGGACATATTTTATACCTCAAGGGATTCAGCCACGAAGTCCATTAGAGCATCAGATGCAGTGAGGTCAAATCAATTGTCCATACTGCAGACAAGGTAACCATCATTTACTGTAATTCTCCCCCGTCATGGTAGAGGAGAGGAAAGGTTAAAAGCTGTATTACCATGAGGCTGTCTCATCTATCTTTCAGTATATTGGTAATACCTAAACATTGCTTAAAGAACTGAATGTACAATCTTAAATCTGTGTTAAACTGGATCTAATGGTTAGATTGCCAAATCAACAAATTTGCTAATGATTTTTTCTTCACGGAGGAACAGAAAAAAGAGCACTTTTAAAACAGAAAGCAAAAAACTTTAAATATATCGTCACATCTGACACAACACATCCAATGCTACACCGAGTGTTCATCTCAGGATGCCCTGAGTGACTGATATTTATCCTTCCCTATACGTAGATATATTTACCTACGAAGTAATTTGCTGTCATCTCTTTAAGCTGGAGATGCTAAGGCAGCCCAAAAACAAAAGAGGACGTAAATTCAGGATGTATATTTTGCACTGTAAATCAAGTCCTTATGTGTTTGCACTCTAGGATGGGCAATAATAATTGACTGAAGCAATCACTGCTGTGGGAAAACAAACGTCCTGGCGGTGTCGCATCTGAAGGTCAAGCCTGATGACATAGTAAGCACCTGAACTCTCACTGACTCCTGGGGAGGCGGCTGAGCCCCTCCCGGCGCTCGCCTGACGGCGACAGATTTACGCAGCCGCCGGGGCTGGGGATGAGGAGGCTTTTTTGCTCCCACCTCCCGCTGTTGGGTCTGCAGAGTCATTTATTTCCATTACAGTGCCATGGCATCTCTCTGACTCCTGCGCTCCGTGCGTTAACTGCATGAAAGCAGGGAGGAAATGCGGTTCTGTGCCAGGGGCTGCGTATTCCTCCTCCTTGGAGCAATTGCTCTGTGGCCATGACTAGTGCCACAGGAGCTGATGTGCACGTAGGGTACCTGTGCTCACCCCTGCCCTGCCTGTGAGAGCCACAGCACCATGGCCTGGCACTTACAGGACTCCTCTATTGAGGTGCGAAGCAACAATGAAGCTCAGGTTTATTCACTTGACTTGCCTGTTTGCCTTTTCTAGGTTAATCTTTTTCTCTCTCCCTGGATTTCTTTAATCCTGAGCCGTTCTTGTTAAGAAAGCGATTGAATGAAAATTTTCCATATTTCAGAAATCTTTTCACAGCTGTAGAAATTAGTAAATTTATTTTTGTGTTTCAGAAGCTGAGTTGCTGAGCAAACATACAGATGTATATCAAATAGAGCCCATGCAGTAAGAAATAGAAAATTCTCAAACACTGTTATTCTAGTATACATTAGATATGTTTCTGTGGCTGACATATATTTATGATACGCTTCTTGGAAGAAAATGTTACAAATATAGTAGGAGTGTAAGAGTTGGTATAGGTTACAAATCTAATATTTTAATATTTTTATTATGGAGCCTATTTTTAAGGTCTTAGTAAGGTTTTAAAGCCCAGAACAGTAAATTCTAACTTCAGATAATGTAGGTATTCAGTAACTGTAAAAAGAAACTAGTAAAAGTTTTGTGTGTGTTGAAGGAGAGATAAATGTGCTTTAGATTAGGTGTTACATACCACTCAACTGCTTTTCCTCTTCTGCTCCTTCATTTTATGATTTACCTTCATACAGAGTCTGTGTGGGTCCTTTTCCTCAGTTTATGTTACACTATCAGCTCTGAATTCATCCCTATGAATGTCTGTTCACAGATACTGTGCTAATCCTCACAACAGTGTAGATTGGTATTGTGTCATTCAAGAGAAGTAATGTCACTCTTTACCAAATGAAGCACTAAAACAGGTGATTTTTTAAAAATTTTAATAAAGACATTCAGAAATAAATAAGGGGGCATGTAAATCTAAGAAAGATAAATTGATCCAAGTTTGAAAAGAAATGAAAGACTGAAAAGATGTTTTCCTTTGCAATAGCTCAAAATTAGGGTTGCCTGCAGCTTGCATGGTGTGTTGGGTTCCTTGTTCTGGAGCAGCTCTCAGATAGCTCTCAGCTTAGCAGTCCCCTCTCTCCTGGCACGTATTCTGCAATGCTAATTCAGAGAATGGTCCGCTGGCTTATTTAACTGAAACCGGAGTCTCAAAAAGATCAGACAAGCTTTGCTGTTCTTTGGCTTCAATGGATAGCACAGGCCTGACTGAAAGAGACTGAACTTAATAGACAGGCTTTGGATCTGGAAAAATGCTTACTGAAATCAATGAGAGAAAGAGCTTTAACTCCACCAGTTAACACTTCATCCTGGCCCTCTCCTCGCTAGATACAAACACCAGCTTTGTAATGCCTAGTCATTTTTTAAGATCAATACGACAAACTTAATGGATGTCTGTTTACTATCTGCTGTGTTAGCATTACAGGTCAGATCAGGCTTTTGAAAAACAACTATTGGATTTTACAATAATTCCACCCTGTGTAGCAAACAAGTGTACTTTTAAGGAAATCTGTTTAACCAGGAAAATCACTAAGGAATTCCTCAAGAGTTATATATAGCTCTTAGTTGACAGACTTCCTTAAAGGACTCCTTTTTCTATGTCTACAGTAATTAAAATAAAAGTTGTCCTTTGAGTATTTGATTTTGGCAAGTTGCAGTTAGTTTAATTTTCTCCAAATGCTAAAGAGGTTGATGGAGATATGGGGAAGTAGTTAGCTCTTGTGAACACGAGAGAGGGTCGTAGTCTCTGAATTTGCCATAAGGTAATATATTCAAGCAGATATTTCTGATTCTCTGGTCACCTTGGGGGAGTGTAGTAATTGGTGCATCAATAGTTGGTGTCCTGGAAGTGGAGTTAGTCGCATTAGAGTTGTGGCAGTGCAGAGAACACCAGTGTGGGGCTTTGGGGACGAAATTCTCCTATAAGTAACATAAAAAGGCAGTTCTGATTACAAAAAATGGTGACATTAGGCAGAACTACTCTGAAAGCAAGCATGAGAAAAGCAGAAGAGGAGTGTGCTTGTGAGCAAGCCTTAACCTGGGTGCAGCTCGGGTTGTGTCACAGAGTGACTGTTTCACGTTAAAGATGAAACATAAAAGCTCCAGCAGGTTACCAATATAATATTTTCTTTTAGAAGGTAACTTGTTCTGTTAAAATTGAAATAGTTATTCATGAATAACATCTTACATCTGTATAAAAATGTTTCCTACAGTGCTATAGGCCACTAGAGAAGACTACATAGCCCTTTTTTTATTTCTTTTTATTTTTCCTGAACAGCAGTAAATAGGGTGAAAATTAGTAACTATAGATTGCCTGGAGTATCTCAGCATTTGCATCAGATAATTTCAAAATCACATGGAAAGCTTTGGTGGTTCTCTTTACACAAGCTTGCAGCTTCACATAGTGCATTTTTAGAGATTAATTTTTACCATGTGCTAAAGCCCCTCCTACTTTTTCCAGTCAACACTATATTATCCTCCAATATGTCACTGTGAAATTTCCTTTATAACAGCTTATCCAGTAGTATTTTCTATTAGAATCTCTTAACTTAGTGCTCTCTGATGTCCAAACTGAGTGAATCCCAGAAGAAGGTTGGGGCCCCTCATGCTTTCATAAGGCTGCTTAAAACTTTTGAGTCTGAAATAATGCCTGAAAATACGAAAAATTCAAATTGGGTAATTTATGCAGATTTTCTGATATTCAAAACATGAAAAAGGTACTGCTGTTTGTGACCGGATGAAAAACAACCAGCTTAAAGAAGAACACACATACCAACTAAATCAAAGGGATTAATTAAACCTTTTGTGTTTGCTTTGGGGTTGGATTCTGGTCTGAAATTTGTTGTTAAAGTTCTTCAAAGGCTGAGGGAAAGGCACCACAACCAGTGAGGGAAAGTTCTTGCTTTACACAGATCCATCTTCCTTGCGTAGAAATATGTTATTAGCTGGCTTAGATGCTGACTCAAAGATCAATGTATATTTGTTTAAGGCAGTAAAACAATGAGAAAATGTATCAAAATGAGACATTACACTGAAGGAGCTTCCATTTTTCCACAAGTTCAGTTTGAACCAATTTGCCAAGATTTTGAAAATAAAAAAAACCCAGTAGAAATATTTCCATCAATTAGAAGAAAAAAGTCATATGATATTATCCTCAATGTCCTCCTTTCCAGCTCTGAGTTCAGCGTTAATATAGCCTACTGGCTGAGTGGAAATCTCAGTGAGAAGTTGGCTTTAACAAAAGGGAATTTAACTCATTTATTTTCATTACTGAAGCTGAGGAAAATGCAAGCTATGTGACAGGGAAAACTTATATTATTGGAACAGGAAACATTTATGTAAAAAAAAGTAAAACATAGGAAAACCCAAGGAAATTAGATGGCTTTTAAATATATTTTTTAACCATGCAAGATATTCCTTTCAGCACAGCATGAGATATAGCATTAATCTTATTTGTCTATGATCTAAAAAACTATTTCCTCACAGTCAGGACTTTGCTACATTACCTCATTTTTACCCACAGAAGCCAAACTGCTGGAGTTTTGGAGACTGTTAGCAATAAATTTTTTCTATGACAATTAGTTCATTACTAATCTTGACCATGTCTCCAGTGAACTAATGAAGAACTTTAATATTGAAAAGCACCTCATAAATCCTTTACAATAAACCAGAAGAAATATTGAGCATTTGTAAATATGACTTGTCTCTCTTTTAGCTTTTCTTCCTGAATTTTTGGTGCAATTATCTTTAAATCTCCATGAAAGCAGCCAAAGACATGGGAACTCAGGTCTGCAGTAATATTAGCCATCTTACTGATGGATATTCTATAGCTTGTTCTTTTTTTCCACTTCCTCTTACCTGGCCCTTTCATAACTCAGTCAGACAGACTCTTAAATACCTTTAGATTGGAGCCAATGGCTTTTACAAATGTAATTTATGCAGTAGTTGATGATTTAAATGGAAAACCTCCGAAGTCTTGTGCTTTTAAAAAGTGTAAATCTATCTGGATCTCATTAATGAAGGTTCTTTACTACAGGAGAAACTGTGCCTCCCTCTTCCCCTTTTTTTACTTTGTTTTTTTTTGGTAAAGCCATATATTTGTTATGAGATTCAGCTCTTCTTTTCAAAAAATACTTTGGAATCATGGTTTTATCTGTTGTTTCTTTTTGTTCGGTTGGTTTGGTTTTGGCTGTTTGTTGGTTTTACTGATCTACTCCCTGCACAAATTTCAGCAGTTACTACTCCTTGAAGGTCCAAAATGAGAACTTGTATTGGTGGCTAAGTTTTGTTTTTCCAAAAGAGAGTGACAGTGCTTGTGTGAAAGATTCTATATGAGGGACAGACTTATTTTATTCCTCATAATTTTGTGAAATCCACCATTGTCTACTCAATTTCTTTCAAATTTGGGATAAGAATATCTGACAATCTGTGGGAAAGCACCATTGCTTTCTTTTTGCCTCATCCTGCTCTCTTTTGCAAAGATTACACTGGAGTGCTCGAGGAGCTCCTGTGGATATTTCAGATCTCACAAGACATCACTGACTGTACCAGACAGTGTTGACATACCTGCCATCTCTTCTTGAAGGAGATAGATTTTTCTTTTAAAGGATTTTAATATTTTAATGGAGAGAAGTACTGGGAAACTGCTTCTTCAACCTGAAGGGTCTAACAAGATTCAAGCCAGATTCCAGTTGCTTGCCATTCTTGCTATATTCAATGCATTATAACTGCATGAGAAGTGTTCAGAAAGAAGGCATAGTTCACTATAATAACTTAAAACTTAGCTCAGCAGTTCTGATTCGCATACCTGTTAGATTAGAAATAAAAAATGAGCAATGTCTTATTGTTAAGTATTAGAATTAGACATGGTTTCTGCCTTGTTTCTGCTTCTAGTCTTCTTGGATGTGTGGGGGAGAGAATGAGAATGAGATGAAAACATCTACAAAGAGAAGTGGGACATTTCCTTGTGACCAAAACAGAGATTATTTACTCTTTTTAGGTGTGAATTTTTCAGTGGCTTAGTTGACGCCATCATGCATTACTTTCCAAATTTTTTACCTATCAAAGACCAGAGAGATATTATTAGAGATACTCTATTCTCCACTGGTAGAGAGAAAAGCTTCTATGTGGAGTTGCAAGGTTTGCACCTGTATTTGTCCTTTCTGACCCACCTTTGAGATAAGCTGTGCCATTTCTGGGTCACAATCAGGCCGTGATACTGTCCAAGATAAAAAAATTGGTCATTATAAGAAGGACTAGCAGAAGTCCAGGTACAAGATCTTTTAAAAATGTCTTAAAGAAGCCCAGACTTAAATGTTATTGAGGCTTTTTTAGTGTATGAAGAAAAGGGACATCATCTTGCAAGTGAAGAATAATATTCAGATTCCTGCTGATGTAAAGTCTGATGCCCTGTGGTTCTGTAAGAGTCATGAAGCAACTCCCCATCTCCTGAAAATGGCAACAAAGAAGGTGTTAGACTTGTCCTTGAAGGCTGACTGTCCTCTCCAGATGAATCATCACTCCAGAATGATAATATTTTAACAGCTATACTATACAGAAATATTTTGTGCTAAAAAGATATGCTTAGACCCAGTGTTTTGCTTGTTCCCAGTGTAGTAGTTGCTTAAAAAGAAGCCTGTTGGAGCATGTTCTTTATTCGTGTGGGATTGTGCTGGGAGGATTACAGAGACTTCACTATGGACCACTTCCTCATCCTTTTCAGCCAAGACGTAGACTTTTTGTGCAACTGCTGTGTCTGTTGGATACAGATCTGGATGCACCCCAGTTGTTGACTGAGGAGACATCTTATGAAGAAAATAGGATTTTATTCCCCCCACCCAGAGGTTCCTTGCTGATATCCCTACTGTGCTCAGCACGTGGCCTGGCAGCACTGGGCTTGCATACTGCTAGCATGCATCTGCAGCTTTCACTGAGATGATGAAGTAGTGGGGTACTTGGATGAGCCTTGAAATTAAGCTCTAAAATGCTGTGCTTGCTCCTTTTTGCTCTTTTACTCACTTGATCACATCAGATTTTGGTTTTAAAATGATGACACACTTAAAAAAACTCTGAGTTAAAATTTTGCTTTATTTCTATTAGTACTATGTCCAAAGACAGATACAAAATCATGAACATGATACTGAAAGAAGACTTCCTCTATCTCCATCTCTTATTTGCACTTATTTTCATCTCAAGCACCTGCATTATTGGAGGATAATATATTAATCAGGCATCTCACGAGACAGAATTCTATGTAGCTGGATCATTTTTGGGGTAAAATTTAGCTAGACTGCCTAAAAATGCTTATTGGTCTCTATGGATTTGTGCTGAATTTATTTAATACAAAGTGTAATATAAAAAGCCCTCTCTGCAGTTAATTAGCCTCCAGGTTATTGCAGGCCCCAAGGCATTGTATTTGAGTTGTCATTGCTACTTGCAAAGATCAGCAGTATTTAATTCTTGTTACACAATCTTTGTTACACAAAGCAGATTCCCTGGGCTTATATGGCTAGTGTTAATTCATTGTTTCTATGCTCTATTTTCATTTTTAATTTTATTGGCTATTAAAGATGATGCTAAATATGAGGAATTTTGCTGAAACCTGATGTGTTACACTGAGATAGTACCAGTTTAAATTACAGCAGAACTAAACCTGAAGGTTCCGACAGAATTATGCTATTATAGCTGGGAACAAGATTTGTTTTTGTTACATGATAAACCTAAAACAAAAAGGGTTCATTCAGACTCCTTTGGGATAGGATAGACCTAATCTTATTAATTATTCCCGTTTTCTAAGGAGAAAACATCAGGTTTCCTTCATTTGATAATTCTGTTTTGTCAGAAAACATTTACACATGTTCCAATACCCAGTTGGCAGTGGCAGGAATTCTTTAGTGGTTAGAGAAGTGGCAGAAGGTTAAACCATCTGACTTTGATCTGATGTTGATTGTTTACCCTTAGTGTACAGTAATATCTTAAAAAAATGAAGCAAAGTGGGTGTATTCATTACTGGACAAACACGGCTGACAGGTTAAAGAATATGTGACTCCCTTCAGCTGAGACCAAAGTGCTTCATTTATAATGGAGATTACGGTAAGAACCAAATGAAGTTGTCTAAGGGAAAATGATGTCTCCTGAGCCTTTATTCTGGTTTGGCCACAAGTTAATAACACGACCAGCACTTAACAACAAAATGCAGGACTGTATTATCTTTTAGCAAATGCCAGTCATGGGCAATCCAAACAGGTCAATTACTAGCAAATCTCCAAAGATCTCCTGAAACCTCAGAAGAGTTAGAGATGCCAAGAAAATGTCTAGATGCGCAGAGACACAGGAGCAGAAATAGGGCACAAACCAATTTGCAGAAATGGAACTTAACCCTTAGAGGGAAGAACCCAGCCTGCTACATATTCATTTCCACTTCATTAAATATTTATGGCAAGACACGCATGTAATATGATACTAAATTATGGAAAAAGCACAAACGGAATCTGCACCGTTTCAGTCATATTTAACCTATTTTTTCAACCTTTCTGTATCTTGCAGATATAATGGACAAATGTGGATTTTTCTACCAGTGACACGCTAGACATTTGGAAATGAACATGTTCTCTTGAATAATCCTAAATCAGCACACACAAAACAGAGTGTAGAGGCCAATGACAGCCTATTCTTCAGCTCAATAGCATGTCTATGACTTATTAATATTAATGAAACTTGCACACAAGCATGTGGGGATAATTGACCCCATTAAATTCCATTTACCCATGAGTTACTTTGTAAGGTTTGCCCCTTAGTTATTGTAGTTTTCATGAAGGATAAAAGTTGGAACAGCATGTATGCCAACAGAAGACTCTTTCAAAAGTAGCTTTGTAGGAAAGAAAAAAATAAAAAGAAAAAAAGGAAAGGAAAAAAAAACCAACATGAAAAAGGAAGTACCACATTGAAACATGTTTTCATCCAAACTTTCAACAGCTAATGAAAACAACCTTATCTATCTTTAAATTTTATTGGGAGAGGACATCAAAATCCTGTAGGAGATGAAGGCATTTGTCCTGGATATATTTTTATGGGGATCTCTACTGAATGTTTTTTTCATTTGCAGGACTTTGCATTGAGCTGGGCAGACATGGGAAGGGTGAGCAGTATTTCAAACACATACCTGGAGATCTGGATCCATTCAAGGCCAGGCTAGATGGGGCTCTGAGCAACCTGATATAATTGAAGATATCCCTTTAAAGGTATCTTCCAACTCAAACTAGTCCATGATTTTATGATTTCATTTTTTTTCTCTTAAATTCTGGGAAATTTGTCTTAACTGAGTTTTCTTTCATGCTTTTTTCTATTTTCTTTCTGAGAAAAGGAGTAAAGCAAGAGAGTCAATCTGTTACCTTTTTAATGGCTCACCTCTGAACTTGTGAAGATTAGTGACTTAGCCCACTGGAGAGGAGGCATCTATTATCTCTCCTGATTGGTGCTTAACTGAAATTCAAAGTTGTAGACAACCAATGGATGAATCATTTTTATATCTTTTACCAAACAAGTGCTATATTCTCCCTGGCCAAGAGTAGCTGATCACTTTCAGCTGATCTTTCCTTTAAAGAATCGTGGTATACAATTGGTTTTGCAAGGTTAAGCACAGCCACA
Organism: Campylorhamphus procurvoides; assembly: GCA_013396655.1. Taxonomy (NCBI): domain Eukaryota; kingdom Metazoa; phylum Chordata; class Aves; order Passeriformes; family Dendrocolaptidae; genus Campylorhamphus; species Campylorhamphus procurvoides. The sequence continues at coordinate 2,560,849 of WBMV01006289.1, read as the reverse complement.
ATCTAACCCCACCCCCAGCCACACAAAGAAAAGAATACCAGTGTTAGAACTAGCATTAGTACTGCTATAGCTAGTGCTTTGTAATAGATACTACTCAATTTTCTTGACAGTAATTTTATAGTGTCTTGGCAATGATCTCAAAAAAATCTCTTCAAATCTCATCATGAGATCAAATCTTGCCCAAAAGAGACACTCAGACAACATGAGTTGTTGTACTCCTTGTACTTTGTGCACAATAAAAGAAATAAGTATTTTTACAGTCTTAGCATACCTTCAAAATCCCCTTGTTCAGGGTTGCAGGGCACTTGAAAAAAGGTCCAGAATCACATTTAGTGTCCCCAAACCTGAACTGGGTCTACACATGAAGCAATATCTCCATCAGCTTCAGGCTGACACATTGCTTGTTGCACCAGGCCAGAATGAATAATCTCCAGACATGAGTTACTGGCACAATTAAAGCAAGAGCACAGCTGACTGATACACTGAACAAAAGATGTTTGGCAAAGCTTAAGTGGAAAAGCTTATAGAGGAAATTCACTTTTGGCACTGAACACACACGAGTAAAAGCAGGACAAACTGCTGATTAACAAGCTCAGACTCCACAGACCGAATTCCAAAGGATGAACAATGGTCATAACATTCTGTTATGTCTCTCTACAGCATGCATGCAATTTATCATTAAGTTATATTCCATAGGCAGCTCCAGCAGAACATTTTCACAGTCTAATTGATGCGTGAGAGATTTGGCTTGCAGCTTTCAAAAGAAGTCAGAAGTACAGAGAATTCTGCTCCATTCAACAAGAAAATGAAAGCCCTGTAATATGAGTTATAATTGCAATAGATTTTGATGACTCTAACACAGCTAGGTCACTCAGTAAGGTAGTAGTACACCTTGTGTCTCAGAGGGTACACACTGAACTGGGCTGCTGGGGTTTCCTCCTAAAAGAGAACATGCTGATCCCTCCGCAGAGCTCTCTGAGGGACATATTTTGTCCTGTGTTGACTAATTTGATTCTTATTACAACTTCTACCAGTTTGTTTGCTGCAGCAGTCAGGTTTACTAGACCCTGGGTCTCAGGGTGACCTCTGAGTCTTTCTCACATATTGTCATCTTTTTCCTTGCTTGTGGCACTGAAGTCAGTGTAAAGGCTTCCTGAAATGGCTTTCTCTTTCAGAACTGCTCCATTTCCACCTCTCTCATGTGTTGGCACCACCAGTTCACTGTTGGCCATCTAGTCTGAGGTAACTGAATGCAGTTATTAGGTTTGCATGTTTAGTAAGTCACCTTCCAAATATATTGGCCTATTTATAGTGGCTTTAGTTAACTTCTCCAAGTCAATTCTCCTATCTACTTTTCTCCACTGGACATGACTTACTTTCTGAAGGACACCTTTTTTCTCCTAATAACCATGTTCTCTGCCCCTTTCACATGATAACTACGTTTAATATTCAAGGAGAGTGTTTAATGTTACACATTTACACTAGACCTTTACTGTGCCTTTGAGCAGACTCCACGTGGACTGTAACAGCTACTCTTTTTTTACTCAACCTTGCAATTTTATCATAAATTGCTGCAACGCTTGATATTTTTTACTCTATCCTTGTGTGAGGAGTTCAATTTGAGAATGACAATGTCAGGACAAAATTATTTTCCTTTTACTTAGAAAGCTGGCAGCTTAGCTCTGCTGAATGTATCTGACCACTAAGCAGTACTAGCATCCAGGTATCTCAGTCAATGTCTTACCTCAGCTCTCAGTTCTCAGGTGAGCCCTTAGAGCATCTCTCCAGAGCTCAGTGGGATGCACTGTAATAAATGGCACCCAACATTGTCTTCTGTGGCAGCTGGGAAACAACCTTCTGAGGGAGATCCCAGTGCCTGGGAAGGTGCTGTGCGCATTTACAACTTTTCAGGTCCTGGGAGAAACAGAGTAATTAATCCTTTGGTGAGGCACACCATGCCAGGAGAGGTTTTCTGCATTCTGTGCTTTCATATCACACTTGACCTGCTAGTTGAGTAATACAGTGTGGCATTATCTGATTTCTCCTGTGCTTACAGCTAAATGACTTCATAATAAAAGCATTCAAATTCACCTATACAACTTCAGATTTCACAAGACTGTTATGTTTCTAATAATGAAAAACATGGCTTATTTCAGATGATAACGTAGGCACAAATAAAGAGCTCACAGGAACAGGCTGACAAATAAACTTCTTATATGTCGAGTATGTATGGGGATGTAGTTTGTGGTGACAGCACATCGCTCAAAAGAGCAGGTCATATGCTGCTTCCTATTATACCCATGTCAACTCAGAAACTTTCTGTTGTCTATATTCAACCAGTTCAACTAAGATAAAGATCTCTGTATGGGATTTGAGAGCCTTTTTGCCACTGTATAGTATTATATATATATATAAAAAGTACTGTAGGGGTCAAATTACTTTCAATATTGTTTGTGATAATAAACGAACAATGGTTTCGTCTCATCCATTAATCATAATGAAATCATAAAAAAAAGAGGTTTCAGTAAGGTATCAAGCCCTTCTCCTGCCCTGTTATGAAATCAAGGCATGTGATACAAGGCAATATCTGGCACCATCACTGCTACTGGAAACCAGACACTTCAGGACAGACATTGCCATTTTAGGTCTCACAACGATAAGACTTTGTGTGGATCAACTCCTCTGCCCCTAGACTGCTTATAGTAAAATGAAACAAAGAAGGAATTATAGAAAGGGAAAAAGAGAGGACAGTTCTGAGGGAAAAGTTAGGAGGTATTCAAAAAGCATCATGTCATGTATATATATCCAAGAACAACAAGGAAGAAGGAAGCTCTATGCAGAGGTGGGACAGCAGGACAGAGTCTGAGAATGCACACACATAGATCTAAGCTCAGACTTTGATTCACAGCCTCTTCCCCTGCTAATCCCTGGGGCTGAGGAGCAGGGGCAGATGTGCTGGGAACCCTTCCAGCACTGGCAATGTGGTGCTGCTTGTCTGGGCTGGCTGCACTCCTGCGTTCCTGTGCATTGTCCTCACCTGGAGGAGAAAACAAAGTGTTAAATATGTCACAGGTTGGAGAGGCATAGCAGGTGATGCTTGAGCCTGTGAGTGATGCTCCAGCCAGCCAGACCCCAGCGAGGGTTCACTTGCCTGGCAGTCCAGAGAAAGGGAATTGAACTGAAGGTTCACAGAAACAGAGAGACAAAAGTAGGGCAGCATCCACTCACAAAGCCCTGAGCAGCTTAACTGACACTAATGGAAAAAGGGATTTGAGTCACTAAAACCTGGTACATTGAACTGAGATGAAAATATAACTCTAAGTATGTATTTCTGGGCTGAAAGAGGGCTCGTAGAGAGAAGTTATATATGCCATACTCCTGTCCTGGAGGGTTTCAGTTCCCTTCTCTCCCCACCTCCCTGCCCCCATTTTTTAATAACAGACAGAGATGTTATTTTCAGCCTAAATAATTCCTTTTTTGTACATAAACTCAAAAAAAAAATTGAAATCTGGTTGTAGGTTCAGCAGTGAGTTGTAAATATATATCTATATACATACACATATATATGTGTACAAACATTTTTCATGCACACATACATACTTACCCCATGGCCCCATATTTCTCCAAATATCTGTTTCATTGTGTGCCCTCACAGAAAATGATGGCAAACAACTACACAGAAAAAACTTTATTTATTCCTTTCAAAAAAATAAAACATAGTATAAGCTTTCTAAGAGATCAATATAAAACAGATAATACATTTTTAATTTTCAATTAATCAAATTCTGTACATGAAAAGGCAAAGGGCAGATTGTATTCACATTTGTAACAATGTAAAAGAAAAACCAGAAAAATTTGCTGTTCCTCTATTCCTATGTACCACAGAAGACTCTCCCATTTTTCTGTAGTGGAACAGAATGGAATGATATGAATAATTTGAATTTCAGGAGCCTTTTTCTATGTGAGCATTCTCATTTCACAACCAAGTCAGATTAGCTCTAGCATCCTCACTGGAATTGGAGTCATGTAGGTTCATTTTCATTTTATGGATGAAATTATGAAGAAAAACATTGTGACTTGCCTGCAATGCAATGTAGAATATACCAGCTAAAGAAGAAATGGCACCCAGGTCTATGGCCATCTAGTGGTGTGCATTAACGTTTAGGCTTTCCAACAGTGGGATGTAGACCAGAAAATTAATTTCCTGACTGTTTCTTGTTTTTTCTCCCCAGTCCCAGGGTAACAGTAATACTTCTAAAGATATTAGCATTATTTATATTAGATGGGAGGGGGTACTTTAAGCAGATGTATGGTTAATTTATTTCCTCTGGGGCGAATCTTGCCTGTGCTTTCCAACATGCAGTTTAGGCTGCCATCAGTAGCACTTCTGTGGGTAGAGCTGTCTGGACTGGCAGAGTGATGAGAGGCAGGGAAAGGGAAAACCCACAGATTTACCTGTCCACTTCATGAACTGAAAGTATGCCCAATTCTTTGCCACTACTTCTGGCCTCCCTTGAAAGCCCATCTGAGTATAAGCATTTTACTAAAAGACATTTATTCCTTCTGCTTCATTTGAGCTGTGGCAAAGCTGGTGGAAACTGTCATATTATCTTTGGAGAAAATTAAGGATCTCCTGGGAAATGCAGAATTTTACCGTTCTAGTCTACCCTTTTCAAATCCTGATTAAAATAAAAGAGTAGGTTTTTTCCTACATATCGACTAAAAAGTTGTGCTAAGATGCAGATAAGCCTTTTCTCTCCGCAGTCAGTGACACTGAGCTACATGTAGGCTGTGGCAAAGAAGTACCTAAGAACACGTTTCATACTGTTTCCCTTCTCATTTTGGCACAGCATGGAATTTAGTGATACATGTGCTAGAGTCAAACTACAGTGGTCTTGACAGCTGTGGGGGAAGGGTGGTCAGCACTGTGGCTGAACTCCTCACCCATTCCCATGGGGAGAGGGTGCCTTGCAATGAGACAGATGGCTCCTGCAGAAGGTCAGCAGAAATATTCATGCATACCCTTCTTATTTTTGCACAGTATTCATTGATTCAAACTGCTTCTGAGCCTCTCTCCCCTCCTCTTAATAGAATTTTTATCATGTTTTTAAATCTTTGTCAATTTTAATGTGGCTGATTTAATTTCACACAAAAAAGTGTGGGAGCAGCAGTCTCAGTTGCCCTGGATAAACACTGGGCTACGTGCTGCTTGTGTTTGACTATGTCAGCTGTGAGCTCTCTAAGTATAAAGTGCTGCCAGGCAAGACATAAATCTTTTGTCAATGAAAGGGGTACATTATCTGCTTCTCAGCTGTTTCTTTTCTAAATAGCTACCTGAGGTTTAAGATAAATATTCAACATGATTATTTAAAAGAAAAAAAAAAACAACAAAAAACCCCCCGAAAAGCCAGAATACTTTTTCTCCTGCCTGGAACATTAATGTCAAATCATAGAGAGTGGGGATAAGTCCACATGGCATGTCCCACATCAGTCTAGAAATGCAGTAGTGCAGTGAAAAGATTTTTAAAGGGTGAAGAATTTAATACGACTTTGGCTGTAATATACCTTGTACTTTCTGAGCCAGTCCCCTGTAGAGAAGCTGCCAGATTAACTCCTGAGGCAATTGGGTGCTCTTTGCTGGGTTAACAAAGCTGTGTCCTCCTTCCCCAGTAACACGGTCACTCCAAGCCTGGGATTATGAAGAAGGTTATGTTGAACCAGGATCCTTATTCTGAGTCAACCTCTGGTTGTTCCCAGGTATCTTCATACTGAAAAGTGTGAAGAAATTAAACTGGTGACTGGCCAAAAGGCAACAGTTAAAGGTTCATGGATTTATTATGTCTCCATGAATCCAGTTAATCTCTGCTCCATTTTCAACTTCTGTAGATGTTGAATTTGAATTTTGATTTTTCTGATATCATTTCAAGGTGATCTTGGCCTTGTGTGGGTAAGCTGATATGGTTACCTGGTACTGTTGACCTTGCACTATCCCACTCCCCAAAACACCCCCAACTTTCTCTGAAATTCAGCTGTTTCCCACACAACTCCTCCTTAACAACCTGAGAATTCCTTGTGGTACCATCTGTAAATTCATCAGCTTCTTACCCTGTGATCTGACAAGTCCAGCAATTCCTTGTGCCACACATTCAGTAGCTCCCCAGGCTCTGTTATGTGAGCCCCAGGTTGGGCACAGCCAGTGGTCCCATTGCCTGCCTGCAGCCCCGGCAGTCGGTGTCACAGCCACAGCCTGCTGCTGTGCGAGAGAAAGGCATGCATCCTGCTAGGACTAAACCACAGCCACTACAGGATACAAAAAGTGAAAATAATGATGTCTATGGATTGATGTGATACCCTTTTTTTCCATGCTGATCACTTATGGTTATGACTTACTGAGAGAAGAGGATGTACCATCTAGTCCCGTACAAGGGTAATGTCTTGAGTTAAATAAGAGCTTGAAAGGGATATAAAGATGTTTGTGACTGCCTAGGGAAATGGAGGCCATGGCAGGAAGGTGCTTCAGTGGATGATGGGTTCAGATCTGATAAATCAAAACTTGGAGTTGAGAAATTCATAGTTTAGGAGAAGCATCTTTGAATGAGGAGGACTGGAGAACTGAATAAACCCACAATGATTGTAGGAACTGTAGATAAGATTTAGATAGATCCTCTGAGGAAAATCGAAATATCTTGGTGTAAGAAGATCAGCTACAATAGCAAAGTGGATAGGCCTGGAATTGCATAGGCCTTTTTATGTGCAATTTTGGAAAACGAAGCTATGCATATATGAATTACTGCATTTTTGTTGTAGAAGGTTTTATCCCATTTTTATGATTTTAGGATTAATAAACATTATTCAAGTCAAGCATAAAATAAGCAGCACCTCATTCACCACATTCACTGGAATTTCCAGTGTATTTATCATTTTCTGCTGGGATGATGGATATAGCAATGATTAGAAAACAATATGGCAGGAAACTCTATGTTTGAGTTACGTATCACAGATTGTCTCGAATTCTCTGACTTTTTAGATTTAAATCTTTTCAAAGCTTTTTTCTGAAGCTTTTGGCACATTTTCCATATATATGTACAAGAAAGAAGATTCTTGGAGGACTCTAGCCTTCTGTTATTGTTTAAACACTGATGCTTAAGGTTTAAATTTACAGGGAACAAATCATTCTACATCAAAACTAAGGTGTTGCATGTTTATTTACAGACCAAGCTCCAGTAGTAATGTGTATTTGTCATGGAAACTGATTTGAATTTAATTCTAAACTCTGTTTTGCACCAGGAAAATGTGAGTTTCATTTTACTCGTCTCTGTTTTCAATTATAATTTGACAAAAGAAATAACCGCGTTACCTATTTGATTTGCCAGAACTTTATCCCAGCACCACCTGTTGAGCCCTCGGCACTCGAATCCTGACATATAGCAGAGAACAAAATTATGCAGTTGGCATACGAACCAGCAAGGATGCCAACAAAAGCATAATATAGCCTTTGTACTTGAAGCACAACAAAATATATATTAAGCTACCAACTGCAAAGGTTTAAGCAAGCCACATTTAATTATACATGAACATATCTTTCCAACAAATAGCTCAGTAGAAAAATGCTATGGAAGTTAGAAAGAACCCTTTTTGTTTGCTTTGGTAAATATTGCAAGCTTTAAATAAATAAAGTTTTACAATACCATATAGATTTACATTAGAGATGGCACGAGGATATCCAGCTGATTTATTTAAATTGATGGGTTCAACACTATCAGCTTCCCAGTTTAAACAAATGCCCCATGTTCGATTCTGGCAGCACTGGTCTCCCAGGAAGGTGGAAGGAGAGGCTCCCAGCACTAGTCTGGATCCAGACCTCTATTCTGCAAGTATTTGGGACCAAAGTAGTAGGGATCAATTGCATCTCTGATGTGCATTTCTCAAAGCAGCCCTTTGCCACCAAAGTACTTGCAACTGCTTTTCTGGTTGTCATGACTTGAGATCTGCACAAAAGAGGGGACAGAAGTTGAAGGAGGTAGGACAAGTCAGAAGGGATGAGGTAGAACCTCTGCTCCCTACTTCTGCCAAGGTCAGATGAGGTCTGCACAGGGGCTTTGAACTCACAGGGGATTTACACATTGAGAAGAGCTACCAGTGATGATAGAGCTTCCAGAATTTGTCAAAAAAAAGTGAGTTAAATCTCTGAACACCTTTTAAGGGGCCATTTCTAAATACTAGTGACAATTACAATCCTCAGATTTTTATCACCTCCCCATTAAGCCTAAGAGAGATTTAAATCTGGAAAGTTGATTATAGCATTGTTAATTCAAAGAGACTGTTGGCCAGAAAAACTACATTAGATGTAAAATGAGGATTGTGTTCCAAGGTAAAGAGAAAATGAACCAGATTTTACTCCTGCTCACCCAGAAATTGCCACAACTGCCCTCTGACAGATCCAAGGAGGACAGAGAAAAGCAACTTGGGAAGTATAAAGAAAGGTTAATTGCCAGTGTTGCAAAAATTCTCCTGATGCATTTGCACAGGGCTGAGCACACAGGCTCTGATGCCAGACAAGGCTTTTGTCAATTTTTTCCTAAGAAGCATAAATAACAGACTATTAAAACATTGGATAAGGAACCAAAATGCTATAGATTGAATGAAATATCTAAAAAACCTTTTAGAGACAATGAAGTACAGCTTTAAAATAAGTTGGGATAAAAACAAATTTTGTAAACAAGGGAATGAACCAGCTGTAAATCACAGAGTAACCAAAGGATTTTACTTACTGTGCTAAATTTGAATTCTGAGCTACTTAAGTAATCATTTCTACAGAAGGCTCATGCAAGCCTAAGTGCCTCTTGTCACCTGTTAGATACCCCCAGATATGCTATAAGTTCTGATATATGATTCCTGAGAGGTACATATGCAATCCTGAAAGTTTAGTGAGCAAGAACATCCTCGGATGGAAAGTGCAACGTTTCATATTGTATCTAGAAAAACGGAGAACAGTTTTGCATGTGGATTGCTTTCCTACCAATGCATTGCAGCAATCAACATTCAGTAAAGGTTGCAGAATCTGTCTTTGGAGGGTTCAATTATCCTGGACACAGCCACGAGCAGCCTAATGTAATGAGACCTGCTTTGAGAAAGGGGTTGGACGACCTCCAGAGGTTTCTTTCAGCCTAAATTATCTATGATTTAAAAACTAACCCAAAGAAATCAGAAATACTTTCCTTACAGTTCTTATAAAAATGAAATGTTACTAAAATGCAATTTTTTGTTTTATTTATTTAAGGGTTAGAATTATGTATTTACTATTTATAATAGCTTATAGAATATTTTTGTAATTTGATATGTAAATATACATTGATTATTTATTTAATTTTGACTGAAGGGATTGATTAAACAGAAGTAAATCTATAACAGTACAGTAAGCATATTGGGTGTGTGGGGTGCAATTCCAATGAGTCGATGAGATTGCTTGCCTAAAACTCTAAAATGGTGGCTTGAAACTTACCCCAATATTCTTAATTTTTCTATGCTGAAAATGTAACCTGACAACTGTTAATGAGAAAAACTTTCCTTCAAATTTGTAATGGAAACTGCAAAATACTTGCTAAGAGATAGACCACATCTAGGAAAGCCAAATCTAGCTGATCTCTGCTTCTCAATTGCAAATAGCCTTTGAGGTAATCACATTTCATTCAGGAGAATAAGACTACAGGAAGTACACATGACAGATAGTTTGGCATCATCCACTTCTCGATTTCTCAGATGTCTAACAGCCAAGAAAATGTTCCATCATTTTAATTTCTTTCAGATAGCTGATCCCTCATAGTATTTACTCTAGATGAAAGTTTCAGATGGAGTATCTGGATAGCGTTTGAACAGGGCATTAAATAACTCTCCTATTAGGGAACCCATCATCTTCTCCTAATTTCTCCCTTGTTCAGAATAACTACAAATGCTTAAATTGCAATGTGGATGAAGCTTTGAGTTTTAAAATCATAAACTACTCATAAAACTCACTCCAGAAATGCACTGCATGGTTCACTGCCTTCCACAATATCTCTGAACATAACTAACATTTTGCTGCCTTTCAATTGCCTTGCAAAGACACTGAAAGCACTGGGACACTTCCTTGCCCATCAGACATGCAAGAAAGCTGCAGGTGGATTGATGAGCAGTCTGAGAGCTCTACAAGTGGCTTTTTCACCCTTGACTGCTGTTGGGAATTTAATGAACCCACCCTGAATATTTAAGGCCAGCATTTCAGCTTGAAATGGAGCTTCTTGCATGTAAAACAGCCATGAAAATTATGATGCTTTACAGATAGATTATAGTGACCTGTAGAAAAGGCAGCACCTTTTCAGGCAATTTTTAAAGTCTGCTATTAGTAACCCAAATTCCTCAGACACTGCTTAGCTCCCTTGACACACAACAGGTAATTTCTATTATTGTGTTGTATCATCATGTAAAGTAGGATTCACTATTGAATTTAATTCCATTTAAATCTGGGCCATTTAGGAAGCATTAATGATTCTGGAATTAAATGCCAATGGTTCTTGCATTAGTTTAGTGTTTTGTATCTGCAGCACTGCTGCAAGGGAGTGACCCCACTTTACATCACATTTCTCTTATTTGAGTATTCTGGTAGCACACACACAAACACATCCCTCAACAGAAACCAGTGACCCTGGGGATCCTTTCACTTTAAGCTTGAGTTTACCTGTCACTGAAGGTGACTGAGGTCAGCTGGCTTAAAATGACTGATCGATAACCCACACTTCCTGAAGAGATAATTTAAATCCAAAGAAAGAGTCTCATAAATTTCCAGGGAGATCTTACTATCATAAAAACAGACTTGACACCACTCCAAAGTTTAGTCTCTGCCTTGATGAAGGGGAAGCAAAATCAGCTTTGGTGCAGATCCTTCACAGAAGATACTCCTCAAAGTGCTCCTGAGCAGTCTGTGCCTTCCTTATCTTCTGGTGACTTGTCACTGATCCTTCTGCCAGCTTTCACTGATAGTGAGATACTGCAGCTGACGAGAAGTGGGAGAGAAAAAGAACTCCTGCTTCTCTGTATCTCCTGCTTTACATCATTATTCGTGAAGACACTTCTGTAAAAAAACTGCTCAGGGAGATTGATACAGGGCACAGAAAATATTTATATAGAAAAATCCTACCATATTGAATGGAATTATATAGAAATAATTCCATTAAGCTCTGGGAGCTTAATGTATTTGTAGAATTAAGCTTGGCATATTTTTTTGAATGACCTATTAAAGATCTACACCAAGAATAATATTTGCTGTTACATTCTGTTGGGTTTTTGCTGGAACTTGTCCTGTTCTGCTTCCTGACCATCATAATCACATGCTACAACCTGAGCCCTTTCACTGTTCTGGAAACTGGTTGAGATTTACCCAGTACTGCTTCCCAACACAAAGTGATTTCCTGTCCCAAATGCCTAAACTGTTGCATTGAGCAGAGAAGGAATCTGATTTCACTGTCACACTCTGAGCTAGCAACATGATTCATCCATTTGTTTATGTACCAAAGGCTGCCAGTGAGGAGCATGCTTTGGTAAGGGGCACTAAAATGGGTGATGATTTCATTTGGCAGCACCTAATGCTGACTGTTTACCTTGGCGCTTACCCATTTAGGCAGCTATGTAGGCTAGGCAGCTTAACAAAAAGGCATGAAATTATTATCATAAATTGTCTTCAAAGAATTGTCTTGATTCATGATTGTCTTAAAACATATAAACACATTTTACTGCCATGATTTTGCCCATTTCAAGGGATATGCAATAGACAAGGGACTTTTTCCATTTTTATGGCAGTAAAAACAAAACCACTATGGCTCTTGCCAAACTTGTTCAAAGTTTACGTGGATTTGGTTCGATGAATGTGGTGGAAAATTATATCCAATATCTTGGGTACTTGCCCATACACCTCCTTATATCTCAACAGTGCTTCTTCCAGCTTTCAATACAGATTTCTAAATTCAGTTTGTTTTTATTTGGATTATAATATTTAAAAAATAGACCATATAAAATAGAACACAATTTTATGTCTGTAGAAAGTATCTCTTCCTTATGCTTTTTTTTCCCCCCTAATTGGAAACAGTGATTCCTACCCTGCTTTTCTTGGATGCTGCTGTTTTAGGGTTATCTTTTGCCTGTAAGAGCAATTGCTCCTCACATGCTGTTGGACTAGGTCATCCTGTAATGAAGCTAGAGATGACATGAAGGTATCTGGTACAGTGGCAAACAACATGTGGTCTGTCCTGTCTCACTACCAACTTCATTAAATTCCTGTGGGGTGGGTAGTTGAGTGAAATCAATATGACATTCTGATGGGATTTTTAATGGACTATGAATGTTATTGACAAAAAATTATTTAGTAATGGAGAGGCTCCCCCTTCCCTCAAGTTTCAGCATTATACAGGAGGAGAAGGGAACATAACCTGTTTAAAAGCACTGAAACATTACTTTGAATGCTGTAAACTAATAAAAGTTCAGATATTTTACATGTAATTGGAAGCAATCAAACCAGAAATATTTTGCCATAAGGAAAGTTTGCAGACAGCAAGCTAAAATATTTGCTTGGTTGTCTTTGGCACTTCTAGTATTTCAATGTGCAGTTCCAGGACTGTTGATACATACGGGACTCTTAACAGGAGTTATAAGCAGAGATCAATAGCTATTCCTACAGCAGGTCATCAGGCACATAACTTACTGAGGTGGAAGGCTCAGTGCTTTGGACCTCTCTTCTCCCTCAACAAACAAATCTGAGGCTAGGGCAAGAATAGGAGTGGCTGGGGTCCCTCTGGAAACCCCTCTATTATGCAGAGACCCTTTAGCAAAGAATTAATTCAATTAACCCCCTTGGGTACTGTGTTTGCACATGAAGCACGAAGATCCCTCCGTGACAGTACCTGGCTGTGGTCACAGAGGATCTGGGCTCTGCTCTGCTCCCTGCGTTCGATGTTTAGTACGTCTGTGGGCAAAATCTGAGCAGGAAAGCTAAGTAGGTGTCTTTAGAGATGATCTAAAACCCAAGAGAATTAACCTCGGATGGGGAAATTNCCCCCCCCCCGCCCGCAAAGTAGTTACAGGCACTTCAGCTACAGAACGGGAATCGGAGCGCTTTGGCCGTCCCTGCACTCCCACAGCCCTGCGCCGCACGGACCCCTTTCCTCTGGCTGCATTTGGGAAACCCGGGGCGTGACCCGGCCCGGTCCCGGTGCGCGCCCCCGTGGCACCGGGAGCGCGGGAGAGCAGCGGGCGGCGCCGCGTCCGGCAGGGGGCGCTGCCGGCCCGTGTGCCCACCTGGGGACCGCGGCGGTGCTGCCCAGTCCCTATGGGAATTACCCAGACCTGGGAATAACCCTCACCTGGGAATAACCCTCACCTGGGAACCGAGCCTGGCCCGGGAATAACTCCTGTCCCGGGAGTTGCTCCTGTCCTGGCAATAACTCTCACCTGGGAACTGCACCTCACCTGTGCATAACTGACCTGGGAACCGCTCCTGTCCTGGGAGTAACTCCTGTCCCGGGGATAACTTATTCCTGACCTGGGAATGCCTCCTATCCTGGGAATCACTCTGACCTGGGAATGGCTCCTGACCTGGGAATAACTAACTTCTGACCTGGGAACAGCTCCCCACCCGGGAATAACTCCTCACCTGGGAATGGCTCCTGACTCGGGAACAGCTCCCGACCCAGGAACAGCCAGGGAAAGCCTCACAGAACGCCTGCATCACATCAGCTTTTTGCATTTATCATATATGTAAGGACAGATACCAGTACCTGGAAATCAATTCCTGATGAAGGAAAAAAAAGTACTGAACTAATAAAATTTAGAAGAATCTTTAGCTACAATTTCTATAAGATATTGTTCAAAAAGACCTCTCTTGGGAGGATTTTCATTATTGTTTTTTGTGCAAAACGAATTGCCATTCTTGGATTTTCTACAGTTTGTGACTGGCAATGGGCTGTCCAAAAAAGGCACTACATTTAATTAATTTTTTTTTTCCTCAGATTTCCTTTTCCCCTTCAGCTGAGAACTTTCATTCTTGTTCAACTTAGGGACATGTTGAACTTCCCCTTCTCCCTTGTCCTTTTATATTTCCAGAAATCACTTATTTCTTTGCTTTCTGCTGTGCTTTTGGCATTTTGGTGGGGGGCGGAGAGGATGGGTTGAAGACAGAAGGACCTTTTATTTGGAGCTGGACACCCAGAGTTTTTTTGTTAGTTGGGTTAACAGGAGCTGTGAAAAATACTTTCTACTCATAACATCCCCCAGTCTCCTGATTTACCAGACCCTGCAAGTCCTGGGCACTTTCTGCCACTAGCCCTCCCTGGCCAGCACTACCATGTGCCCTGCAGGGAGGATGCCCAAGCCAGCCCTGGCAGCATCCCCACTCATGTCTCACTGAGCTCCCTGTGACAAGGGGCATCCTCTCCCTGTGTGTCACCAGAGGCCTGGGATATGAGTGACCCAATCTTCTTTTCACTTTTTGGGTCATGTACAAAGCTTTGAACCAAGAACAGGTATTTCTTAAACCTCCTCCTTAAGTATCTCAAGCTGAAGAGAGGAAAATAAATCTAGTTTATGATCTGTTTCTTCTATGGGTGTGTTTTTCACTGTGCTTCTCCAGTGTTGCTCTGAACTTTGTTTCATAAATGCCTGCATAAAAATCCCACAGAAACTTCTGGGGACATTTATATTATTTTTCTATTATTTGATTCCTTAATATAAAATAAAAGGAATCAACCATTTAGGTTTACCTTTCCATGCTTAAAAAAGTAATGAAATATGACAGCTTATGGCTTTTCTCCTCTGGATGGCAGTAACTCCTGCTTAAACATTCGTGACCCATGACTGCAATATCCCACAGCAAGGGATTTCCTTTTCTTTGTCAGTGTGCTATCCAAAAGAAACATTTAATTTCATTCATTCTATGTTTTTTCAAATCTAAATTTGAAAGCTAAGTAAGCTTTCAAAGAAGGGATCTGTTTAACGTAAAAATCTAATTGCACAGGTCCCATGTATAAAACCAGAACAGGAATCAGAAGAAAGGAGCTGATGCTGAGTATTACTATCTACTTGTATCCAATTACATATTTCATAAAAATTACCCAATGTTGTTGAGAAAATCAAATTCCTTGACATTAAACAATGAAGCAATACAAAAGATACAGAAACATCCTGACCTGACAGTGTACCAGAACATCTGCCCCTTTAGAAAGCTCTCATTGTAACAGAGCACATCTGGACTGTTCGTTACAACATGAAATTTTAAAACAGAAAGTACATCTAGCAAAGGTGACTTCCAAACACCCACTGTGCAGCCTTGTAAGTAGTTTCAACAAGATGTATGAGCTGGAATTAAGCCCTCCTCCCTTCACATCTGAACAAATAACCCTTTTTCAGTAACAAAGCTAGGTTTATGTCTAGGACTTGGGTCTTCTCACCAGCCACAACCATTTCTATTGCGTTGTTCTGCTGCTGGTGAAACTGATCCAGTTCAGAGCAACAATTTCCAAAGATTAGCGCCTGTATTTACACAAGTGAATCTGCACTTTGGGGGATGTCCCAGGACCCTTGACACCTTTCTGCTGATTCTGGCCAGTTGAGGTCTGTCCTTCAGACCCAGAGCAACCAGCCTGATTTCTGGGGTGCTGCGAGGGCAGTGCTTCCCAGCTCCTGGCTCAGCAGCAAGTGGAACATCTGTTTCCTCATATGTATTATTCAATCAGACAGAAAGTAACTGATTTTACATGTGTATTCAGCTCCTGGTCTATGGGCTGAGATGGCCAATGGGGCCCTAAGAGTGGTATGTAATAAATAGGTGGTTTTCTTCCAAGAGATTAATGCTACCAACTCCTTTGAAATCCTTGTCTGTTTTCAAATAGAGAAAAAACTTGTCTCCTAGAACTGAGAAAAACATTTCTGCCCACATCTTTTTCAATGGAAAAGACAAATTTGGCAAATTTGGCAACTTTATGTTAACCTACCCAAGCACTGGAAGTCCTCTGTGGTTACAGAAACATTGGTCCAGCACTGGAGACCAGCACTTTGGGAAGGCATGGTGTGTCCTGAGTTTCATCAACACACAGGGGAACAAACTTTGTTACAGTCCTTCTGGAAAAAGAGTAGCACCTCCTTGCTGACATGAATCCAGCTCCACAGTGTGGGGGAAACAGGGAATCACTGACATACCGTGTTTGGATAGCTTTGTTATCCAGGTAATTTTCTTAAGGAGTATAGCAGAGATGTTCAAGAAGCTTCCAAGACTGAAGATATCAGTAGGATATAAACTGCAAATTACTCCAGGCTACTGGCCTGGCCTTTTTTTTTTTTCTTTTTTTGAATGTAAGGAAACCTGAAAAATAACAATGAGGATACAGCTAAGAAGGTGATTTTACAGTTTGCCACAAAGCTGAGTGTTCAGCCTTTCAAAAGACCAATGAAAGTTGATAAATCCTGTGTTACACTGCTCTTACTGCAGGTCCATACCTTTGAGATCCCCTGATTTGCTGGAAAATATTCTCTGAAGACTTCATTAAGTTCTGGCCCTGACACCAATTTGTCAGCAAAAGATAAAGCACCTTGAGAAGCCAACTCAAAAGGTTCCCTCTTAGCACATTTGTGAACGTCTGTTGCTGCTCATACTGACTTCAGAGTTCAGGGGTAAAACAAAGTAAAAAAAAAAAGAGGGACACCTCCTATCTGCCAAAGAAGTAAAGAGAAAATACATGACTGGTGGCATGTAGTTCTTTTCTGTCCTATTAAACATCATTCGCTCCCCACTACAGTGCCTGAGTTTGCCTCTGTTCAGCATGGCAGCAGGTAAAAGAAGGACAGACATTGTAAAACACTTTAAATGGATTAAATGGTCAGCTGCAGATTCATTTTTAGTGTGTAATTTTCTAAGTATAAGCTTTGTCCAGGATGTGGGTTGAAGGCTTCTGCCCTACAGCCCTGGCCTACCAAATAGGTCTCTCAGCTGCTCTATGAGCAATTTGAGCAGCATTGTGCTAGGTCTCCTTTTGGAAAAGATATAATTCATCAATCCCCACTTTCCCTCAGCTCCAGAGAATGTCTGAACCAGTTTCATAGATGATTATATGTACACATGACATAGCAGAAATACAGACAAAACACATAGAGCTGCATATGCTTCAAAAACTCTATCTTCAGCTCCCTGAAATATCAGAATGGAGTCTGATGGAAAACAAAGATGCTTTCCTGTGTAGTGCAGGGTGCCACTGTGACAGCTGAGGTCAGGAGAGGCGAAGGCATGCAAGAACATTTCAGGCTGAGTTCCAAAATACAGAAATTTCAAGTTTATTGTGAGGACAGAAGAACACTGTGCACTTGTATTTCTAGCTTTTGGCACTCTAACTATACCCAGCTAGTCAGAAGAATCAGTTATAGCTAGACCTCAGTCTGAAAGGAGATTTCAAACAGATTAAAAATTCCTCATCATTATAAGCTCCTAAATTTATTGAAACTCTCTGAGAGATTGGTTTCTTTCTGGGTCCTGGATAATTCTTTAAATTGTGATGAGAGAATATGGTTATTTTCGATGCTAATTTAGAAACACATGTATGGGGTTTATGCTAGCATTCCTAAAGTCCAAAATTACAGAACTGTCAACAGTTTGTTAAGAAAAACACTTGCTCTGGACTTACTCAAAATAAAGAAAAACAATTTAAAAATCTGGTCAGGACAGCAGCCCTGTCTCTCAGAGTAGAGATGTTTTGCAATCCTAGGAGCTCAAATGTAAGATGACCTGCACTGTGTGCAAGAAATGTGAAGCTTTCCTGAAATGTCTCCTTCAGTTTCCCCAAACCAATTAGCAAGTGTAGCCTTCCAGGGCTTTACAACAAGGCATGAGCTTTCTTGCTTTCTCATGCAAATGCAGTGGTAACACTGGACCTTATAGCACAGCCCCCAGAAGGAGGGCAGGATTGCCCTTTCGCTGTGTGGGTAACAGTAGGACTCCTTCTAGAACTTGCCTTCTGCTACGTGCTGCATGAAGCTCTCTGCAACGTTATACGAATGGACAGGACAAATAAACTTCAGCATAGTTACAGCTACTTTCAGGTTTGTTTCACCTGAGCAAGGTCATGTTGGCTTGTCGTTCTGTGTAGCATCAACTGCTGATTCGACCCGCAGGAAACCAAAGGGAAAAAAGTTTTTCTGCGTGGGATATACTTTGTTTTCAAAAGAGCTGTTGTATAAAAACCCCCTATGCTTTCTGGGTTGCTGGAGCTGCCTGAGGCAGATCTGTCATTGTTGATAATACATTAAGCACAATACATCAGCAGGCCGGAGAAAAAGATTTCCCAGGATCGGCCATGCCCTTTGCAGAGCACTGAGCAAGAATGACTAAGGTATAAAAGGGCATACTGTGGTGAAGCTTTTATGTGAGTGAGGTCTACGAGGGCAGAGAAGACACATAAAACTAATGCCATCTGCAAGCCATGAAGAAATTAGCAAGAAGTATAAATGGGAAATAAAAGCCATCAAAGGAATGTATAGAGAACAGTCACACATCCAAAAAATCACCTGGACAACACAGCTGCCTGAGTGATCCAGAAGTACAAATCCTTTCTTCATGTGATGGCCCAGTTGGCTGCAGAGATGGGGTTAGTTCAGCATCCATGGGCTCCCTCCTGCAGACTGATGAATCCGAAGAGTTTATTGCAAAACAATCTGAGCAATATCTTTAAACCCAGTCTCACACAATTAAGCCACAGTGGTTCAATGGTCGGGGACTATACCTGAAAAGAAAGGACAGAGACAATTTACAGGAAGCATATATCTTGTGAGAGATGACCAAGTTATCTTTAAATTGGTTTCTTTGCAAATCAGCAGAATGCAACACCTTGCCTTGCCTCCCCAGGTGTGCTGTGTGTACCTGCACTTTCTACCTAATTTGATCTCCTCTGCTCCGTCCCCTGCTGTGGATCTTTGTAAGTTTGCAAAGGATCTTCAAAATTAAAAAACTGTCTCTGATATAATCGATACTGTAGTGGTATTTTTTATGAAGCTATTTTCAAGCCCAAAAATCCCACAGTTGTTGCTTGTTACAGCCAACTTTTCACAACCGAGATGAATGCATTTGATAAAACAAAAAAAGCAAACCAAAAATCCTCAAAGAAAATGAAAATTAGGCATTTTCATACTATTCTTTGCTTCAAGGGACACAGAAAAACTGGAAAAGCATTAAGATGATAATGGATTTTTGCATTGTCTATAATTATTCTGTTACCAGCAGACTGACGGTTGGGTAAACCAAAGACGTGAGGAGACAAACCTTTGAATGGGCAAATATGCCCAGATTCTTTGAATTTATAAAGTCTGCATTAGCAGTTACTAAATCTATTTAACTAGTCGATTTTGGAAAGCTGACCAGAATGCTTTTATATAACTTTTTGCGGGCAGGAAAGTTTCACTTATTTGGGCGTAATCAGCATATCACCTCCTCCTTTTCACATCTTTTACATCTTTACAAAATCAGTTATCCCACTATCATTCTAATAAAATTTTTAAAGTATGTGATTGCTCAGATCTTCAATACAGCTATATCCCCTCAATGATGCCTCCACCTCAGAGGGTGTACATGACAGGGTGTTTCGAATTGCACCCTGATGGACAAGGTTTCGTAAAACCATTTTAAAGGCCAAAAATTGCTAAAGTGTATAGCTCTTCGCTAAGGGGAGTGCCACCCCTTTGCTTCAGTAAGCACTCAATTTAAGGGTGTAGGGTCTGCTAGGGCAATCCAGTGCCATCCATCAAATCCTGCCTGAAAGGTATCTGAGAGCTGATCTGCATTTTACAAAGCAGCTGCAAAAAGGACCAGTGATGCTAAATCACGGATCAGCAAGCTGTTAGTGTATCTAGCACACACATTTCTTATATTTTTCTGCAAGATTAAAGGTTTTCTTTTGGTCATCTTTCTTAGTAGTATAGAGAAAAGAATGTAATTTTTGTTAAAGAATGTCTTTTGTTAAAGAAATACTCCCTTTTGATTGATGAAAGTTGTTTGCTGCATAAGGAATTGAAGCAAAGGACATGATTCTCTTAGTAATACCTATCATGAAAGTTTTTATAAAAACTAAAGGATTGCCTTTGATTTTGTATTCTTAAATAGCATTAATCAAAAATATCTTGTAGCTAAATAAAATAATAATACTCATCATCATTGTCCTCTTCCTCCCCTACTGAAGGCTTGGGAAGAGACAATCACAGTTGTGCATTGTACTACAAAGCCTTCTCCCCACTTCATTTCTGATGGCCTGTTTTCCTCTGCTTCTGCCCTCAAAATCTGAATGACATGGTTCACTGCAGGTAGCACCTCAAAGGCCTTCAAAGGAGTGCACGACTCTGCATGGAGAACAGCAGCTCAAAGCACTGACTTGCTCACGTCACCAGAACAGGAATAGAGGGAAAACACTCTCTCTGACATGGCATTTCCTTTGCTGCATCCTTTGTCACTCTGTGATGGGCAGGAATAGCAGGAGGTGACAGAGTGATGATTTCAAGCTTTAAAAGTTAACTCTGCAGAGGCAGCTTCCAACAGGTGAGTGAAATGAGGAAAGAATGGGGCATTTTTCATATTGATAAATCCAGCTGAATCGTGAGCACTCCTGAAAGTGTGCAAGGCTCTGATAAGAGCTTTATCAAGCATGTATTACATCAGCTGGCTGCTATGCTGGCCCTCTAATCAGCTGGTTTTCCTAGCAACAGTACCCAGACAATAAGCTCACATCTATTGAGGAAGCACTTCACTGTCAGTGGAGATGCTGTTACAGTAATTCATGCTTGAGACCAGGTGTAAAGAAGGACAACCAGACCTCGTGTTTAAATGCACACAGGAGAGCTGCAGATCTTTTAAAAATCCTGTTTAGCTTAAACTTCCGTTCTGCCCATCTGAGAGTCCCTCCACCTTCATGAGAAAGAAACAGATTTAATAAGTTCTTTGGGAAGTCAACAGAAATAACTCTTAATTATTAAACACCAACTTGTGTTTTCAATATAACATGTAATTAGGTTTTAAAAAGGTTTATTCAGCTTTTTAAGGACTTTGCAGAAAAGCTTTAGTGGGAATGTAGAGGACAGATCTCTTGATCTAGAAAAGAGAAAAAGGCCCATGAATATAATTTCTTTTGTTACAAGGAGATTGAGTTTGCAGTTTCTTGGATTAAACTGGGACAAACTTTGAGAGTTTGTCTCTCAAAGATCTAAGAATACTGAGAGACTTCAAGCATTCAGATTTTCATCACTGGCAATATTAAAATCCTAGCTAAGACTATTCTTTGGCTTGAACTCATATGATTAAGGACTAATTCCAGTTAGGAAATGCAATATCTCGATTTAAAGGGAATTAATTCTGACCATCAAAAGTGGTAAGAGAATATGTCGCACATTGAAAATATAAGGCAGTCTGTTCATGGAACAATAATATACGCTGCTAACCATATCTGTGCACCTCCTCTGAAAGAAATCTGATGGTTTTTCCCAAACTCATTCCAGGATAATTGTATCTTTGTCCATTACAAAATCACATGGATTTTTACAAGCAAAGCAAGAGTCCCAATGGCGCCATTAGAAATAATCCTGTAAGAGATTTCCAAAGATATGTCACACTTAACTTCAACAGAGAGTTAACTAAACACTCTACACAAATTTTATTTTTCCTTATAACTAACAATAGAACCCTGTAAGTGTAAAGTAAGTCATACACAATCAAATATGCTGGCATAAAAGTAGTCATGCTCTCACTCCTATAAAAAGTAAATAAATGGTGCCAATAAAGACATACCAGTGTGTAAGAATAAACCTTTTGTTTTAAAGCACATATAACCAAAGAACATTTTATAAGCTTTTAAATTCATTAAGACTTAGACCTTGGCTGTTTGGAAGGCTGTCTCAGTAACTGGATCACCAGAAGACTATTTGAGATGAAGTCTGCATTTTTATGCATAGAGGCCAAAAAATATTGAAAAAGCTCATTTTACGTGAAACTAGGTCCTATTCTTATTAAGTAGTCATAGGAAGAGAATAGAAATAAATTTGCCCTGGTCTGTTGTTTCCTTACAACACTATCCACTGTAGCCAGCACTAGGGAAGGCTTGTTTTTCCACCTACATCTTGCGCTTTTTTTGTCATCTTGGGCTCACTCCAGAAGGGGACTTTCAGAAGTCTCCTGGAATATTGCACCATGACTTATGGACTTGGAGAATGCAGTGGCTAATGTGTTTTCACTTATCGGCCAAAAATGAGTATTTTTTCCAGCTAAAAAGTGATAAAACATTTCATTGGAAATGAAAGTTGTCACATGAAATGTACATGAGAGCTGTTACAGTGGAAGTGTCAGAGAAATTACATAGGAATACCTCAGTAGCTCACGTAAAGTGATACTGTCTTTCCCAATACAGCCAGCCACAAACATTTCAAAAAGAAGACAGGCAGTAATCAGGATATGGCCCCAAAATGAGCAAGAATTTTGGATCCATGTACAAACCTTCCCAGAGAACACTGGAGCCCACATTTTCAGTACAATCTCTCTAAGAATAGTGCAGCCATGCACAGAGGACATTTCCCCCCTTGCTTACATGCTCATGAATACAAACTGTGCACACTTTGCAAGGGGGCATATTTTAGGAGGTAACTCAGGGCTTGAGGGTCCCTCCCTTAGAGTACAGTGAACTTCCCTGTGATACACACCTGTCATTCCAGGTTACTGAAATGTTCAAACTGCAACACTACTAAGAGCTGGGCTTGTCCCAGGAGATAGACTGACTCCCTTACAGGAGAAGTCCTGCCCTGTTTCTGGAGACTCTTTCCAACTGACTAAGGTGTCTGGGGCAATGTAGCTATGAGACAAGACTGACCAGCATCACCACTTGCGAATGAGAATACAAGACAGAAAGATGCTCCTGCACCTTAAATTCAACTGAACAAAATGCAAGTTTAAGCCATTTCTCTCACAGTTAAACTCTGTTATCTGATTTGTTATTCAAAGGTGCCTGACATGCCAAGCCTAAACACACAGTATCAGGATGTGACTGAATTATGCCTGCCAGGAACCAACTTAAACTTCCCACGTACTAAAAATCACTTGTATCCAAAGTATCAGAATAGGTTTCTATACCATGTAATACAAAAATGGATTTCCCAAATCATCTGAAGGAGAATTAATAATAGAAAAAGGTGAATGTATTGTCCTTGGTAGAAAGTTCATTGCTTCACAAGCTAAGCAACAGTTGTTTCAGCAAATCAAACAATCCCCATCGCCAATTCCTCCAATTTTTTGCCATCTGCATCACTTTGGAATATTCACATAAAAATGACAAATTTGAAAAGTTGTGTGGTTTTTTTTTTTAACAGAAACATTTAATTCTCATTCACAGTGTGCTGTGAACGAAAACTTCAACACTTCTAAGAAATTAAAAAAGAAAGTGGTGAGCACATAAGGTTCTTGCTACATCTGTTAGGGAGCAGAAAAAAATCACAGAACCCCAGAAATGTGGGGAAAGGACTAAGGAAGTTGGAGGAAAGGGCTGTATCCCAGAGAAAGGTATGTGACTATGAGTCACAAGCACTTACTCCCAAAAAAGCTGAGTGCCTTATAATGACATAATAAGTAAAGCATGGGTTATGCCTCCCTAGTAAAAAATTTCAGAAAAGTCCGCTGAATTTTTTCCTCCTGAAATATTTCTTTCAGGTTCCCTAGGCAAAGGGAATGATGTGAGCTAATATATTTCACTACCACTGAGAGTGCAACATGTTGCTTAGCCTGCAGTGCATGAGGAGTATCTGGTATCCAACTGATAGGAAGCAACTCATATTTCTCAGAGGATGGCTCCTTTGTGAGATTCCAGATTAAAAGACTTACAGAACATATAATCAGTATAATACTCTCTCTCCTAGATTCTAGGGCTTTCTTCATGGCTTCACTGATAGTATTTCTGTCTCTGGTATTAATTGATAGCATGTTTTTTACTGGTTGGAGTTGTGAAAATTGTTGCTCTGTTTAGCAAAGACAGATCTTGGATATTTTAGAAAACAATAATATATAGTCACTTCATGAACGATATATTGATTTATTCATGTAAGTTTTGTAGGATGTCTGTGTCTAATGGTCTCTCATTTTGACACATGAAGCTATAAAAGACCTACTGGGGCTCTGAAGCATTCATTTTCTGCTTGGGTATTCATTTCAGTGCTAAAATCTGATCCTATGTTAATCCACCTTGTGAGCTCTTCTGAAATAATCTAACCCAGTTTGGTTTGACCTTCTTCAATTTGCAAGGCTCTAAATACTTTCCAGGTAGGTTATGAACATTCTCTGCACTTTGAATTTAAGATAACGGGTAATAGCATTGCTTTTCTTTGTTACTTTTCAGGGATTGCTTGGAAATGGCCCCTTTGCAGTGGTTGCAGGCCAGAGGTTCAAAACTACATGTAATTTCATGGCCAAAGTCTCAACTAGAGTAACTTGGTGTAATTCTGCTGATTTCAAAGGAAAAATCCTTTGATAGCATCAGTTAGAATAATGGTTAGTTTATTGTACATTAGCTGAGGAACTTCCCCTGGCTTTGGTCCTCCTCTTAGATTTCACTGTGAATAAAATTGAGCTCCACTTCAATGTAATTATATCTCCTTTGGGAAATATTCCTTACTTACTACCCAGATTAGAACACATCAAAGACTCCAAGAGGAATCTTAATAAAAATTTACATGGGAAATCTCATAAAAAAATTCTTAAAATTTTATTTTATGCTTAGTCTCACATGTATCCTAGATGTTCAATTTTTAGGATGGCTCTTCAGTCAGACAATACCTTTTATCTCGGTGGCACAGGATAACACATGCACAACTCTAATACAAGCTACAGAGTTAATAACATAAATTTACTTGCCTCCTCTGATCAAATAATTCTCCTGTTAAACTCTTGAGCAAGGTATCAATGTCTTTGAACAGAGGTATGCTGATTTACAC
Organism: Campylorhamphus procurvoides; assembly: GCA_013396655.1. Taxonomy (NCBI): domain Eukaryota; kingdom Metazoa; phylum Chordata; class Aves; order Passeriformes; family Dendrocolaptidae; genus Campylorhamphus; species Campylorhamphus procurvoides. The sequence goes on along the minus strand of WBMV01006289.1, from coordinate 2,535,835 downwards.
CAGTTGATCATATGCCCAATTATTTTAAGATGCTTGAAGTTCTTCAGTAGTGAATGCAAAGGAAATAATGTTCCTGTTTCTTCTGAAAAACAGAAGCTCAAATAGGAGAGTAGGTATTAAGAAAAGCAGCAGCTAGGTCTGAAATGTTAATAACTGGATATAATTTCTGAAGATAGTTAGAAGTATTTACATCTAAAAGACAAGAAAATCTTTGAAAAATTAGAGAAAAATTGAAAATTGTCTTTTATGCTGTTACTGCCTAGCTCACTTTGCACTCCATCACATGATAACGAATAACTAAAGAAAACTATTATAATGCAAACCACTCCAGCACAAAAGGGTATTACATATCTCATACAAAAGGGGATTTCTTTAAAAAGCACAGCACATTCAGTGTTTAGGGTTTGCAGTTGCAATTCATGGCCTTGCTTGCCAATATTATCATGCAGCTGGGTATTATGCTATTGCTTTACTCTGAGGGGGAAAGAAATCACAATAAACATATTCAAACGGTTTCCTATGAAACTGTTGTATTCTCTTATGTTGCAATATCAGTTTTAATGATTTTTGGCATCTCTTCGCTAGCACAAAGGCCACAATAAAGACTAGCCACAGAGAATTTGATTGCAAACAGAAAATATCAAAATGGTGCTTTTGACTTAAAAAAAATATCACTGGAAAATGGTTGTTAGGCATTATTTCAGTGTTGAAAACTGATAGGATTAATAATAATTTTCCTCTTACTTAACAGCTATTCTGTAGAGAAGGCTTCTGACAGAACCTCTTTTTTTTTGTTCTGTAAAACAGGAGTTTATTATTTTAATTCAAATTAGTTTTTATCTTTCCATAAATTCTCTCCTGTTTAAATAAAACAAGATCCGTTGACCCAAAACAGCTCCGATCACTCAAATATTAAATGTAGTTTCAGAAATCTTTTTTATAAATCTTTTAAATAAATCAGACAGATGCTTGAATAAGTTCAAGGTGCGAAGCAGATCTTTGCACTGCTACAGCTACTGTATCACCATGTGGAAAGTTTGCACTGCTCCAATGATTTGGATGACTGAAAATTTTTCTTTGCTTGTAAGACTTCTAGGAGATGAGCCATCCTGACAGTTTTGTTTCTTGGCTGTAGTGGAATGTAAAAGTATATATTTGTCTATAGTGGCTCAGAATCCTCCTGGGGAAATGCTGGTTTGCTAAGATTTGTGTTGCTCTACTTTCACTGTGCCATGCATGGGATTAGGAGAGTAGGAATTATGTCCAAGAGGGGAACTGGTTGGGAAGCTGAGTTTCCATTCGGAGGGGAATTCTGACCCAGTGAAATCTGTTTTCTTTCACTGAGGAAAAAATCTGAAACTTCATAATTTACAATAACCAAAATGAATCCTAAACATTTGAGTCAAAGTAACTGAAAGGATTCATTTGACTGTTCAAAATATATAATTCTGTGTGAACAGTGAAACTGTGTAATTTGTGGTAGCCTGATATCATTTGTACCTGTAACAGTCTCACAAAGTTAGAGAGAAAAGTGAATTCAAACTTCCCTTTTGAATTCACAAAACATTTCTTTAATACTGTACATAAAAAAGCAACAACATTGGAAGCCTTGACTTTGTACTAGTGGCACTCAGAAAAGTGGCATTATCGAGCACTTTGTACAAGTGGCACTTTTAGGAACTTGGAGAAAATGTCAACAGGAGTATAATCGCCTCTTTTCTCTTTAGGGACTTCTGAGTCATGTCCAAAATATTTATCAAACAATCACTTTCAGGATTAATATTTTTGTTATGATACAACATCTTTCTCCTCATGCTCAATATTTGCAGTTCACTTTACTTAACTACTGTCCCATCCACATTTCATGAGGGAGAAATAGGAAGGAACAAACCCACTGTGCTTCCTTTGCCCTGTGCAGCACTTTGTATGCTACAAGCTTTTGAACATGTGACACTGGCAGTGCTGTGGAGAACATCCTATTAGATTAGCTGTAGAGTGCCCATAAACAACCTTGTCTAGATACTAGTTTGTTCATGTTTCTATTTAAGTATGATACAGTTTTTTCCACATAGAAGCCTTTTTATTTTTTTTTTTAAATCCTTGACTTTTCTGGAATTATCAGGAAAACAACAGAAAATTAAGAAAATGTATCAAAGGAGACATACTAATTTCTGGCTGTGATTAATTAGTAATTGTAAGCCCACCCACACACATGGACTCAATTGCTAGTAATTTGCTTGCATGAATTCAATAGAAGCAGACAAATTTCAAAATACTTCAGTCATTATTATTCTAATTGACAAATGAACTGGTCTGTTGTCATTGCTTCCAGAAACTGAACTTTTCTTAAACTGTGAAGAAACAGTGTAGGATCCTGTTACTTAGACTGATATGGAGCCAGAAACCTAACCAAAACCCTGTAGTCAATACACAAAATTTTCTTCATTGCCTATGTTTTCCTTTCAGCCCCCCAAATGAGTTGCTGTGATTTATTTGTCTGTAGTGAAGGAGAGGATTTATTGCTCTGTTTTGGAGCATTTTTCAGTTCCAATGACGGGAAGCCACTTGGGCCCTATGTCAGTCTTGACCATTTGTGGAACTACAGTGTGATGACTTGCTAGGGAATTAAGTCACACAGGCATTAGGTGTTCTGAATATCCCTGGTGGAAGGTGAGGAGTGAGATTCTCATGCTACACTGGAAGACTTGAACTTCTGTCTAGTGCAGCCTCATCATGAGGCTACATGCTCTTGCTGCTCCCCTTTAAAATCGATCTCTGACATACATTTTTGCCTCAAAATACAATCTGATAAACTTCTTCAGATCTTGTAAACCATGTTATTAGTATAATTCTTTTGTATTTTCTGCATGTTCTGCTGAAATATTCTTGCAAAATAGTATTTGCATTTGCAGTATCACAATCTAAAATTGACCATCAGCTTAAACCAGGGCACATAAGTGAACTGCATAGTTTTTCCTTCACTTAAAACATCAGCATGGTTTTAAAATAGCATTATCTAAAAAAATAACAATGTTATTAATCACTTCACGCAAGACCTTTAGAGGTTCTCCCTTTTCCTGTTCATAAATCCTTAGACTTTACATTAAACTTTTCTCAGACAGAAAAACACTAACAATTGATTTACATGGACAAAATCAGCTTTTCTAAGTTTTCAGTCCAGCTTCCTCTGAGATCTCATTGACCCCCAAAGTTCAAATTCTTCCAAGCAAGTTTTCTTTGGGATTAATAGCCTTCAGCATCAAATCATTGAGTGCTATAGCCATTACCAGTGCTATAAGTAAGGCTTCAGCATTTCCACATAAACTCATTTTCAGAGGTTTATAGCTTGGCTACAAAAATACAGTTTTATGCTGAAACTTGCTAAAAAAAATCTCAGTCTGGGAGTGATTTTGTTTTTTATTTTGAGAAAGCTGCACAACTCTGTGGGTGTTTTCAGACTGAAATTCTGACCAAGACTATGACTTGCTATCTATATCCTATTGGTGCCTTGGAGAAACCCTAGCCTGACTCTCTAGAAGTGCAGATCCAGTTCTGATAAATTATGGAAAGGCAATCTAAAAGGACGTTTTAAAAATGGTTATTCCATATGTTGAAGATTTTCAGAGTGGATCTAGTCACTGCTTCTCTGGACAACAGTCTAATCCCTCGAACGGTATACAGTAATGTTCAGATCATTTTATGGGCCAGTCTAACATGAGGCCAAATGTGCTGCAGTAACAGAGGGGTCTGAAGGTTTCTGTTTGCATCTTCATGCAGAGCAGCTGAGGAGCCTGCTGGTCCTTCAGAGCTGGAAATGCTGGTGGATTGGAGGATAAAAATCTTGTATAGAGGAGGCCCAAGAAAATCTGAAGTGAGGAGTTTGGGGAAACTTTGGCCTCCTGACTCTTCAGGAGCCATGACAACTCTCTGTTGGCTGGGAGGGACAGGTGAGGGAGAGGAGGGGGCAGGCACCTTTCTTTCCAGCATTCTGAAACAGAACCTTCACCATAAACATTGATGCTTAGATCAAAACCAGAAGTACTTACATGCTCTGTTTAGCACAAGCACCTTCAGAAGAGATTTGGAAGCACCATCTGGAGGGAAGGATGCCATGGAGTTTCCAGTTTCCTCTGTAGGTAATTCCTGTAGAGGGATGACTTGGTCCTGAGTCATTGCCACTGGAGATTGGAATAAAAACATTATACAACCTTCAAACGGGATCAAGGCTACAGGCTACAGGCTGCTTCAAGGAAAAATCTTCTCATCTAAGATGGTGACCCAGTGCAATACAGGGGTTCCCATGCCTAGTCATTCATTCCATGACAGAAATTTGAACAAACCAGAGGTAATATTCTGCTCCCCAAATGGGTCACCAAAACTAAAAACATCCCATCAGTCTTTCCACACAAGGACAATTTCAAATGCCTGTGTCCAGCAGCAGGACTACTATCTCACTTAGCCCATATAAATAGTACCTTATCAACCACTTAATATCTGAAGGAAAAGGCCAATACACCCTCTAGACAATACCCTTATTCCAGACATACCAGTGACTACCACAGTCACTCCTGCAATCCAGACACATAATCCATAAATTCGTTCCGTGTTTTCAAGCAGAAATACATTGGTGCCCAACAACAGCAAGGCATCCTCTGAAAAGTGAGGCACTGCTAACTAGGAAGAGTCGATGGTGATGCATCTGAGTAGGAAATACCAACTTTTGTATCTCTGGGAGGGCTCCATTTGAAATGGAGCCAGAAATCTCATTTGGGAATAGCTCATTATAAATAGGCAAATTCAGTCCAAACTCTGAAACTTCTTTTGAAGGCATAATGGCAGGGGAACCTCACAGATAGGATTAGAAGGAAGATAAGGAGGTAGCTCTGCAGATGTCTAAAGAAGCTCTTTCCAAATGTAAGGAATGGCATGGGATAAAGCTTCAAACTGAGTGAAAAACTAAGAAGTAGATGGAGGGGGTTGGCATCATGGGCTAATCAGTGAAAGAAGTGATTTCTTGATCCTGAATGAGATGATAGGTAGGATGAGGTGAAGGCTTTGAAAGTGAAGACAAGCTGCTTATATCTGATAGAAAAAGGGTGTTACATTTGACAGTCAAAGTGATGGGCTAGGCAAAGGATCTCTGCAGTGCTATGATGTATAGAATCATGCTGCAAAATTGCATTTTTCAAAAGCAGAGGAATGGCTATTAAAGTAACCAAGACAGCTTGGTGATTACATATATATACTAATTTTTGCATAATAATAATAATAACTAAGTTCTATAACTCACTTCCATAGTATGTTCTATAACTTGCTTCCATAAGATAATTATTTTTAATGATTTTTTTAAACTTACACTGAAGCATGTTGCATAGGAAAGTGGGCATTTTTTTGATATTTCTAATAAGATTGTTTTGTGCCAACATTTTCATTGTAACATTCTTTTAAAATGTCTAGTTTTATACAAGAAAAAAACTGCATACTTAACTAACAAATTCTTTTTACATGCATTTTTTTTTATTTTGGCTAAATCTTTTCATTTAAATACAGTATCTGATGTCATTTATGCTCATATCCATGACAATTACATAATGTCTTAGCTGGTGGTCTTGGTTTATTCCTTTCTGGGCTCTGGTAGCAGGATAAGGGTTGTCCATTACAACTTGGAGACGACTCTGGAAAGTCAGTATGCTGGATAACACAGACAGCAAGTCGCTAAACGTACCACACCTTCTAGACATACAGATTTAACAGCACTTCTCCACTTTGTATGGAACAGTACTATATTATAGTGGTTCTGGCTGTAATACATAAGACATTAATTTTATTCCCTATTGTAGCATATCCTTCATTTCCCCCATGCAGAGACTGAGTGCTGCACACACATTCTTCCAGGGCAAGGCTTTTTCTATTAATAGACAACTTGGCTTCGCACGCCGAGATGAACGAACAAGGTTTCGAGTGCCTGCCTAATTTAAGCAGACCATATGTCATAAGCTATAGTATCCTGTTAGAAGGGAACAAAATAAAGCAAGGTTGAGAGGAAAAATAGCTTCCTACCATTAACTGACCTCTCAGACTCAAATTTTCAAAGATGTTTATTTAAGCGCGCTCAGAACTATTTACTTCTTCTGTGTATCATTTGAAGTTATACACATTTCTAATGTATTCTTGATGGGGGTGCTGTCTCTGAAAAAGCACTTCTGAGCATTACCACAAGACAAAAAATAACAGAGTGATTCCGTTTTTCTTTTTCCCTGGAACTGCCTTCAAAGTGTGGCCAGCTTCACATTTTTCTGCTTTGGCTTTCCAGCTTCTAAAAACTGGAATAGAGTTGTTTACTGTTTATTTAGTGTCCTGTGATTGTAGATATTGCAAACTCTCCTTTTCTAATATTAAAATACACTGGTGGATGAAAGTCTTTTTTTTAGCAAATTCTATTAATTACTATTATTGTTTAACCAACCCATCTCAGCTGCACAGTTCAAAGAAATGTGCTCTTTCAGACTCTTAGAGTGGTTATATAATCACCATTCCTCACAAATATTTGAATCATTAGAGCTAGCAATCATATTTTCCTGGCAAGTTGTCCACTGCTGGGTGTAAACAGAGTCAGAGAACTAAAAAATGCAAAAATCAGCATTTCCATTTTACTTTCTCACTCTTATCCCACACATTTCTACTGTATTTTTCCTTTGCTTTCTTTCTCTTAATATCTCTAGAAAAGTACCATTGCCAGATCATTTCATTCAAGCTAGGGAAGACCGTGGTCAATTGCAAGACATACCTGTTGCTTTTTCTTCATTGTTTGGGATGTGTCATTCCATACTTCCAGTTTGAGTCTAACTTCAATTTCCCTTATCATCCAAATGGACAGTCACAGGTTTGTGTTGATATGAAAAAAACCCAGGAGGACATTTTAGGTAATGTAACTTACAATTTACTTGTTTACTTCTTACACTACTTGTGACAAAAGCAGCAGAATAAAAGATTTACTGTGCCAGATGAAAGAGAAAAATGTTTGGATAAAGAAATTGGTTGGGATTGAAGCATGCATATTTTAACCAGTGATCATATGGCTGCCTTATGAATCTGCAATGCTGAATATTGCCTGAAATTCAAAAAGGAGAAATTAATAAAATTAAAGAAATAAAAGCCCCACATGGAGAGAAAAACATCTTTAAAATCCCTGATTCAAATTTTCCAATAATACAGACACTCCTCACCTTTCTTCAGTTAGCAACACAGACTGAAAGGGGATGTCCAAAGCTAAAAGAGACCAACAGCCATGGGAATAGGGAATCAGGCTGATTTTAATCAACAGCAAGTTATGCAATGCAGAGCTCTATGATGTGACACATTGTCCTAGAGAAAACACTCCATGGGTCCAGTCCTAAAACCCCTTGGTGCCTTATGCCTGTGGGAGATATCCATGAGGACCAAACCCATGTCCAAGAGGAAGAAGAAAATTCAAAACATCACCTTTGTTTGCAAATTAGACAGATCTGTCAATCCTGCCATATCTCAAGGTAATATATCACCCTACTGTAATTATCTGTGACTTTCTTGTCGTTTGGCTTTTTGGCAACCCACCAAAAGGTAGAGTCACCCTGTATTCCAGAGCAGAGCTAACAGTCTGACACCTCTCGGGCACATATGTATAGGTTCCTCTGCATCTATGCTGTGATTCCTGTGCATTTGGACCACATTGTCCTTAGATTTTGCAAAAGGGATGCTAGATATTTTGGTATTTCGGTTTTAAAACATCAAGGAAAAGAATTTTTGGTTTATGTTTTGTCTTTTACTTAGACTAGTGGAAGTGTAACCATATTGGCACATGCCATTGGAGTCTAGCAAACTCTAGCAAAGGGCCTGGAGTTGCAGTGCTGAATATGCTTCAGCCCCCTTAATGCAAAAGAAAAACTGAAAAGTCAGGCTTTGACTAACTGTGTTCCCTTTGAAGAGAGAATTGTGATTGTTGGCAGAGGAAGGAAGGAGCTAGGACAAAATAAGGGAAGGAAGAAGTTGTTTTTTTCTTTCTGTCAGCCAGCTCCTTAATTGTTGCTGCCAATATTGGAAGTCTAATTTACAAGATAAACATAAATCTATTTATACATTATTTAAAATTGAGTTATAGAAAATGACATGGATTTTGTGTTGAAATCTTTCACTATTCAGGGATGGGAAAATGAGGGAAATAAACATATAAGGCAAAGGTCATTTTGATGTCAACAGAAAATAGCCCCAGTCAGAAAGAAAAACTCTCTGTTCACATTGAACATTTTTTTTACTCAGCACATATTTCATTCCTTTTTAATGTAATTTCTTATTACAGACATATAGTCAGCAACCTAAAATACTTAGGTCTACAACTTAGGTGTTTCAATCTCTAAATATTTAAACATCCCAAAAACTGTATCCTTGAAAATCAAGAGGGATGGAGGCTTCCCCTCTGATCCTTCTTCAATAATTTATTTTGACTATAACTTGGGCCACACAATATCAAAATAAAAGTCATCCTGAGAAATGTGTTAATTGCCCCAATTATTTAATGTAACATCTCTCGAGACTCATGATGATAGTAAAAGGATTGATGTTATGAGCTAAGTTGTGGGGATCTTTTCTGCAGCAGCATTTACTGTCCCAGCTATTAAGAACAAATTCTGAATATATCAATATAATTTTCTAATTCCCAGCTGAAAGATATGCATACTCGTTTAAGAGATTAGACAGGGACACCCCACTACAAAATGTAACCACCAAATGAACTTGTTTCAAATATAACTTATGCAACCTTCTCAGAGGAACTGAAATAAAAAAAAATTTGCAAATATTAATAAAAAAAATTGCATTACTTTTGTGTTGTCACATTATAAGTACAAGTCTCACCATGATGAAAAGCACGAATTCAGGCTTTTGCATAAACAGTCTCTAAAGCAATGGAGACCTCTATGAGATTCCAAGAATCACTTTTAACTGAAAATGGAAAGAATCCACTTCTATGAAATCTGTCCTTCATACGGTAAAACTGCTAAAACAGAAGCTTAACAAAAGGGACACAGTGTGGGAACACAGCTTAAGAAATCTGTAGCTAATTAACTGGAGGTAGAACATAACAGTAAGGAGGCTATTTGACTCAGTTTCCATTGATATAAAGTCTTACATTTATAGGAAGAATAATACCACCCACACATTATATAAAAAATCAACCTTGCATCTTTTTACTACATACTTGTGATATTGATTGTAAAACCAATCTTTTCCCTGCCATTAAAGAACACTAGTGGAGTAATGGGCCCATGCCTGGAAATATAATATGAAAAAATTGTGAAAATAAAAAAGAGTAAACCTTAGAAAATGAAGCAAAGTTCAAAGAAAATAAAAAATGAAGCAGACAAATTTATGTCTTTAAAAATTCTGAAGTTTTTTTTAGATTGAATCCAACAAAATGACATATTCAACCAGATTTTGAAGCAAGCTGTAGATTTAACACAGGGGCTAAAAAAATATGTTGTCACTATGAAGGTGGTTCAAAAACAAACTTACAACAATATCATCATAAACATTAAGGTGGCCCATTCTCATATCCAGAGTGAAAGTAGGAAAGAAACCATGTCAGTCATTGGAGTCTTTGTTTCAGTTGCCAAATACCTTCAGTTACAAGTTCTTTGAATAGGGGCTGAGGGTACTGAGCTTGCACAGAAATTAGCCCTTAACCAGGACTTAAACAACAGCACTGCAAACATCCAAACAGGCTTCTGTGCAGTTTGACACAATTTCCTAAAGAAAATAATCTCTAAGAACCTGGAGATTACTATGATCATCAGCAAGTAGCACACGGATTTTACTTGGTTTGAGTTTCTACAGGGTAAAAAACTTTGCAGGCTCTCTCTTCCTAATGGAAGATTAAAGACAATGGATGCTTAGGGTAATGTTTTTCTTTTTAGTCAATATGATAACTGCATTTCACTCAGTTGGAAAGCTGTGATATTCCTCCAGTGACTAAGCTAAGAGTGATTCTGAAACAAAAATAAGCACTTATACTTCTAGATCCAAGCAAAGGACAGTAATCTCACAAAACAGAAAGGGACTAATGTCAGGATTTGGTTTATGGTCTCTCTGGACAAAGGTCAGCTAACTGTGGGATCTGAGATTTAACCACGGCATATTTAATTTCTGGTGGGAAAGAAACAGCTTTCCACTTCCCCAATACATAAAGAACCTAACTGAACAACCCAGTTTCTCAAAATATTCAAGGGTGTCAAATCTGTAATGAAAATACTAAATGTTTTCTCTGATCCTTTTTGGGTAAGTACCTCATGTGAAAACAGTATTTGGCATACCTTAAAAACTGTACAGGTCAAGAGCCAAAGAAAAGAGGAAAGGCAGCAATAACCGGGAAACTTCTTACCCCTTTTCAGCTTGTGGGACTTGGAATCCCACAAAGCACTGCGAGGTGGAGAAAACATTTACATTTCTGAAATTTTCCTCTAAAAAAAAAGGTGTGATTTTTTATTATTACTCAGGGACCATTATATTTGAAATAATTCATTTCTAGACAATAGCGTTTCCTAGCTCATCCACACCCATCAGGGAAATGTCCTACTCCTGTATGTCTGCCTTGATTGGCATTGTCAAATGGGAAGTTTTTGCCCCAGTGCAGTCTGAGAACTCAGCATCTGATAGGAAAATATTTTGGAGCTAATATTCAAGTTTTAATGGCTCCATCAGAGTTGATATTTGAATAAATATGCAAAACATAAGCCTCTGTTTGGAAGAAACAGCCTTTACCAGGAATCAGAACTTGTGATACCTGTTATATGTCTTTTTCTTTCCATTCCAAATCCAGATTTGCGTTTACCCTAAATCTGCCTAATGTTTGGAAGTGCCTCAATGCTCTCCTCTCTTGCTCCTGAAAATATATTTGTGGAAGGCTGAATTAAATCCTTCCTTTCTAGTTATATGAGGTTTCATAAGAAACCTTCCTCTGCTGTGCACAGACCTATGGGGGACAGTGAAAAGAAAGCAAATGCTCATGATGTATAAGTCATTAATAGTGTGGGGTTTTTTTCCTTTTATTAATCTTTTAATAGGAGAAAGACTGAAGACATGAGTCACAGAACATTACATTTAAGTTTTTTAAAGTATTTATCATTTAATGAATACATACTTAGGTCCAGTCAAAATTTCAGTGCAACTATATATATATATATCTTGATAGCAGCTGAGAACAAAGCCACGGGCAGGTGGGTAAATTCCTGTCTGGGGCACTGGCTGTGATCAAGAAAAAGGGAATTATAAGGACCGTATAGAATCACTGTAGTATAACTAGCAGGACCTGTGCTTCCACACACTGTTCTTTAGAAGCACTACAATAGCAGCATATTAAGGACATTTCCTGAAATGAATATCCGTCTAGACACATTTAAACCCCTCCATTAATATAGTCTTGAAATACTTTGAAAAATAACTATTAGTCTAACTTTCCTTCATTTTTGTAAGCTATATATGACCTCACTGTTGTGCCATCTTGCCTCTGAATTCTCTTTTATCTCTGATAATAAACCATAGGTATTAAACCCCATTGCTGTGTGTTCTGCAGGGGGCAGTCTGAGCAAAGATTTTATTTTGTTTTCTAGTAGGAGAAACTGGGAAAATCTGATTTGCCAAACCAACATGTAGAACATTAATGATCAATGTCCAAAATATTTTCAGTGCTGGTTAACTAGAATTATTTTAAAATTTATCTAGTGGAGTAGTCAGAATGAGTCATGTAGAAATGAATATTTATGTTCCTTCTGACCTCAAACATTCATGGCCTTGTACAAGGTCACATAAGGAGACTGTGGAAAGCTTCCACATAACTTACTTTTAGAAAATTTCTCTCCTTAGTTCAGCAAGCTGTGTATGTGATGTACACCACATGGTTTCTGGTGCATTCAGACTCACATTAAGTTCTCATAAAATTTATTTTATAGCTATTTAATTGTGAATGATGATAACTGAAAATATAGAAGGAATGTTGGTACAGGGAGACAAATTGCAAGGGACAGCATTTTGCTGTTGCTGCTGGGGTTATTTTTAAATCTGGCAATGGTTCTGTCACCATTACACACAGTTTTTCTCAAAAAGATATTCTGAAAACAGCATAAAATTCCCAATCCAAATACTAAGAATTTCAGAAAAATAAAATACAAAAGCAGCTGTCTACATTCTTGAAAACTTTCTTGGATCTCCTAAAATAATTTTTCCAGAGCTACTGTCTTTCTGTGTTTTCCAGACAGATTTAAAGTCGTAAAAATATTTCTTAGTGTCGTGGTTTAACCCCAGCCAGCAACTAAGCACCACACAGCCACCCGTATTTGCATTGTGAAGAAAATTAACTCTATCACAGCCAAGCCCAGCACACGAGTACAGATACAAACGCACATATTAAAGAGCATGATCAGGAGGACTGATGAGTCAGTCACATATGCAGCAACAGAATGAAGCAAATGACAGGAAAAACTGAAATGACAGATTAAGGATTTCCTTCAAGCCTGACTAAGACAAACTCAAATTACACTGAATATTGTGTTTCATACAGGGAGTTATTTTGCCACTTGAAAATGTGGACTAGGACGCAGAATGGAGAATGATGAAACTTCAGCAGCCAAGAACCACAGACATCTCTGGAACTGTATGCAGTTCAGGGCAGCAAAAAAAAAAGCTCAGGACTCATTACTTTCTAGCACTACAACATCTTTCAAATGACAAACTGAAACAAAACTGTCCTGCTGCAGAATGAATCTTCAAATACTTGACTGTCCAGAGTGAAAATAATACAAATACCACTGGAAAGAACATTCTTGTATCAATGGAACATTATGAAAAATATAATGAAAATTATATTGGTCAGAAAAAATTAAATGGGGAGTTGAAATGGATGGAGAGCATCAATTCACCTGTTTTAGCTTGGAGGACAAACATCAAGGTCTTTATTTATTAGGTTTCATTGTGAATTTCAGTTGATCTATTAACCTGAGGCCAAGGCAACAACCAAGTTTGTTCCTTTTACCTTCTGAATCAGTTTTAAAAGGCCAGTAGTACTGAATTAAACAAGAGCTATTGCTAACAGGATTGCACCCACTTATACCAGCACAGAATTTGGCCCACTGCTGCAAGAAACAATTAGGTGATGACTTTACCACTAAGAAAAGAAGATGAAAATGCTGTTGGAACAACCTCAGGATACATCTTTTATTTTCTTAGTGATGGTATTTTTTGTTTGGCTTGGTTTTGTTCTGTTTTGTTTGATTTAAAAGATAAAAAGATAGGGATTTGAGTGGGACACTCCTTAGCACAGGTGAGTTTCGGTGGTCTTCATGTAGCAGCCACAAGGGATAACTACACTCAGTAGCCAGGTGGGACCAAGGGCAATTTTCTCACTGCTGTCCCAAGAGTGCCAGTCACAGATCTGGATGTAATGGTGTCACTGCTCTTGTCTTCCTTCTCTTCTGATACTGACACTACACCAGTAGCAACTCAGGATTCTGTGGGGCCATGGATGGGCATGAAGCCTTCCCTCTTCCCTCCTAAGACATAGCCTGGGATTTTTTATTCCCTGAACAACCGCTCCTTGCCTCCTCCAAGAACAAAGGCAGAATCAGTGGAAGCACCTTACATACTGAATTTAAGATGTGGGCCAGAAGTTAGCCCTGCCAAACTTTGTTATATGGGATAGAAACCTGATATATTGATAAAAATCTCATGACAAATGAGAAAAGCATCCCGGGGTGGTGGCAGGGGAGGCAGACGGGTAAAGGAGGAACCAAATCCGATCTCTACAGAAACTAATCTTCCACTTAGATACATGCAAAAGAGGGAGTTCCAAATTACTTGTTTTGGGCAAAACATTTTTATGGCTGCAGAAAATAACAAACTACTAATATTAAAACCGTGTAAGATACCTCATAGCTATTAAAAATATTTCTGTTTTCTTCCACATTCATAAGGCCTATGGCTACTCACTATTCAGTTGTATCGTGACTCTCACACAAGAATATTCTTGTTATAACCTGTACCCATGTTGATGTCTAACTATTAATCTCTATCAGTATAAGAGTTGCAAAATACTGTGCAATTAATTTGTTCAAGTGAGGTAGTTCTCCCAAATCATGAAAACTATTGGTCATAATGGACATATTAATTGCCTGCAAGAGTAAGACTAACTTGAGGCTTTGTCTGGCATGACTTTTTTAAGAAGAATGTTGTCAAATGCTGAACTCCCAGAATTCTTGTTTTGCACTTTGATTTCCTCCTGCTTTCAGCATCAACTAGTCTTACATATCTTCACAGATCCATAAACATAAAATGACAGTGCATCTATAGGATGCTCTTCTGTACTGCAGCACTCTGGGACTGCCAGGTAGGTATTAGTCTCCCTTTTTAGAATTCCTTTCAGAGAACTACAGATTTATAGACATGAGATTTTTATAAAAGCTTACTAGATTTAGGAAAATATACTAATCTTCTAAAATTGGGTCATTTCACTGAAATATGCTTGTTACAGAGTTATCAGATCCATCTTCCAGGAAAATTGTCAGATCTCAATAACAGCACTTAGTCACTCTTTCACAGCATGACTCCCACCCTTAATCATCATCAGTAAAGCAAGGGCTTGCCTGTTTGATCCTGCTAGAGAAGTTATTAAACGATATTACTTCAGCTGAGCAATATCTTAATGGTGAAATACCACAAAATGGGAAACTAAACTAAATGTTTTCTAAACTAAAGGTTTTAATATACTGAAAGAAAGCATCTAAATAAAAAAAGAATGGCCCCAAATTCAAATTAGAAGGTACAGTTGTTCTTCCATTCCTGTGCATCATGAACATGGAAGAAATAATAAACAGCATAAAAGAGTGAAGACCTACCTGAAAACAGAAATGCCAATATTGTCTGACACTCATGAATGTGACTTTGCCAATTAATGCTCTTATCTTCTATAGTCTAATTGGGAGCTTGCATGAATAGTTAATGGATAGGAATGGATAGCAGGGAAAGGCAAGTCAAGATCTGTCACCCTGGGATCTCTCCCTGTCAGACAGTGCCAGGGAGGGCGGCAGCAGCTCGGCCCCCACGGCTCCCCATGCAATCCAGCTGCATCTGCAAGGATGCGGGAGCGTGCTGCTGCCCTAAGGCAAAATTCTACACAGCTGATGAAAACATGGATGGGTGGCTCATGCTTTCTGTAAGACATTTTCATATTGTTAGTTTTAATGAGGCAGTACCCCATGCATATCTTCACGTAGCCCTGCCCTTTCTGCCCCCTTGGAGTACAGCGTTTCAGGCTTTTGACCCTGCAACACTCCCTGATGTTTCCTGTCTCTATCTCTAATCCTGAACAGATCCAGGACTTCAGCATGACTCCCACAGTAGCAGATGGCCTACCAAAGGGCTTGGGCTTGCTAATGGTTTTGTTTCTGGAGCAAACTAGAAAGAAAGGAAGTAAAAAGAAACCCCAAAACCCAAAGGCAAATGACTCTGCCTGAACACTAACATTGAACACAAGCAACATTAATCAAAGTGTCTCTAGGGTAGGAAAGAAAGGTAAAACTGGCTGAAACAGTGCAAAGCAGTTTGGGAAGGCACTGTAAAACAACTAAATAGTTTGCAATCTGAATACACAAACATCATTGTGAAACAGCAAACAATGAAATAAACTCACTGCATCAAAACAAAGTAAGGACAAAATAATCATACTGTGTAGTCAGTCCCTAAATAATGTAAAGTAGGTACCACAGGAAACAAGACTGAATTAATTTACAAATTGTGTGGCTGTCAATTGGGTGATATATTAATATGTTATAAGCAAATGTGCTGTTAGACACAAATTCATTATCATGAGAGGATAATGGAAAAAACCCATATAACAGTCTTGCCATTTGTGTTATTAAAGGTGTGGTTAAACTAAGTTTTATGAAGTTTTGTGTTTGTGTGTCTATAACAAATAAGAAACAAAAAGAATTAGGGGAATGTTGTAAAAGTATTTTAGTTAACTACTTACTGTTCTATCTTAAAAAGGTATTGTAAAAGTCCTGTCCTTTACCCAGAACTGGCATACTCTTATTTCTAAGAAATACATGTGAAACTGTGTTTTGCTATGTGCATTGCAAAAGGATGTAGTTTCTGACACTAGTTAAATAACTGGAAGTTGGTTTCATATATAAATCAATGGTGACTGCATTCTGTCATGAAATTCTGCAGTTCTTAAAGATCCTAGTGAAATATTTTGAATATTGATATTCTGATCAGACAGAAGCTGCATGTATTTAAACAGATAAATCTTAACCTCTAAGGCAGATAAGAGAAAATTAGAATTAGCTGGGACACTGTATGTGACCATGTCAACATCACATGGCTCAATTTTTAAGTTTAAAGTATTAAAATATTTCTGGTTTTAATCTAGGGATTCTTATGGTAGAAGGCACAGATATTCTCTGAAAGAGGGACCAGTATACAACACTTTTCTCCTCCTTCCTTTCCTCTGTGCAGGTGAGTGCCTTGAACAGTAAATCCTAAAGTCATGTTCCTTCTTGCTTGCTCCCATCTGTCTTAGTTTTCTTCCTGCAAGCCCCATTCAGTACTGAGAGAAATAAAATGTCATAAACACCAACACTGAGGACAGGACTTCACAGCTTGAAAAGATGAAGAGCCTTCCTTGCAGCTTTAACTGAAACCGTAATTGTAAATTTATCTTCCTTACTGTTAAAAGGAAAATATTGTGTCTTTTTTTTCTCCTTGCACAGGTTTTCCTATGTCTGAAGAGGTTTTTTTCTCTCATTACATGTTCAAAACCAGAAAGACAAGGAAAAAAAGCCCAACTACTATTTTTTGTGCTAGCATTTGCATTCCATTGACAATATTTGCATTGGGCATGTTTGGACATGTCCTTTTAAAAAAAGTTTCCCCAGTTATCTAGAGCAACCACATTCAGATGTTGCATCAGTTCAAGACTAGGTGAAAAATCTGAAAAGACCTTTTTCTCACTTTATGAGATACTTCCAATTGGGGTAGCTGATCTAACTGACACAAAAGTATTCAACTCTTTTCCACCTAGTTTCCTGTGTGTTGCGAGAGAAATTTTATAGGGGCAGCAGCTGAAAATGATTCAGTTTTGAATGCATGAATACAACTTTAATAATACAGTAACATTCAGTAACAAATCATTAATTTTTAAGAATAGCTGTTGGAAATTCAAAGCTTAATACTTTATAGTTTTAATATAGTTAATAAAAATAGTTCAAATAATTACAAAGAATGCATTAATCTTTGCTTCCATATAGCTTCTGGAATTGAATATTACAAGAGAATTAATATTGGATTTTATATTTTATTTAAGACAAGTCTTTATCCCTTATGAGAGCAAGAAAACTTGGGTACTATTTCCTCTTATAAGGTTACAGCATAAACAAGGATCTGGTCACAGTGATTAAAGGGGATTGTAAAAGTTACAAGAAACACTGCAACGAGGCATGAGATTAATTGGTAGATCAACTGCACACTGGCTTCACAGGTGAGCAGAAGTCAGCCTCCATCAGCAAAACAAAAGTACACTAAATCATGACGAGTCCAATACCAGTTGCTTCTGGAACAAAATCAAGTGCTGCCAAAAGGTGCCAAAGAAGACTGGGACGTGAGCTTGGCCTCCTTTTAGTACCAATAGACTAAGACAGAAGATGGCACGCACTGAGCAGAGT
Source organism: Campylorhamphus procurvoides (assembly GCA_013396655.1). Lineage (NCBI taxonomy): Eukaryota > Metazoa > Chordata > Aves > Passeriformes > Dendrocolaptidae > Campylorhamphus > Campylorhamphus procurvoides. Next base: position 2,518,094 of record WBMV01006289.1, on the reverse strand, counting down.
GAGGGAAAAGAAATATTATTCTTCCCACTTCATAGACAGAGAATGCGAGGCCTGTGGGAGAAACCATCCACTTCTGCTCTTAGTGAGTGCAGTGAAAGCAGCTGCATTTAGCAGCCAAATGAAATGCAGAATGGCACTGTGCCACATACATCTCCTAAATGACTTTCTTAGGCAGGGACAGAAAAGGAATCCAGTCAGATGATCTCCAAAGCCACTGCCTTAACCACAGCTCCCTTTCTATTGCCCAGTTCTCCCTCCTCCTGCTGCCTCTCTTCCTCCATGGCCCTGCTGTCAGAGGTGATTCATGCAAGGGCAAGGGAAAATGGACTTTGTTAACAAACTATCCTGTGCAACTCCTGTTTTCCTCACTTTTGGATCCTTGGAGTGGCATTCTAAAAATGCTGTTTTCATCAATTTCATCACCTTCAATCATTTTCTATTAAGCCCAGCTGCATTCCCCTAAACTACTGAACGACATTTCCTACCAGTTCCTTTATATTTCACTCTACAAAATAATATAGATATTATATGCAACCTGCAATTGAATCTAATTGGGGAACATCCCCAGAAGCCAACTATAACAAAAATAACACTTGGCAATTTGTTTTGTATATGAAGATGGACTGATTCTGCCATCTTACTTTAGAGAGGTTTTATATACATTTATATACATACAGGAGTTACTCATGGTTGTAACAATAGCAAATCTGAGTGATAAGCACTGCAATTCAACAATATAGCACCACTATCATTTAAAGTCTGGATGAAAAATATCAGAAAGCATTTTTGCACTCTATTATGAAGTAATGAACATACACAATTCGTTCCATATTTCACAGCCTGTCAGAAGATGCACTTTCAGTTTTGTTAAGTGCAAAATCCACAGTTTTCCTTCTGTGCCTTTTAGGCATACCAAACCATAGCACAAAGTCCATTGGGAGCTATGTTGTTCTAAGAGAATCACACAAAAAGAAAATATTTGTGTCTTGGAGGCGTGGGGGCAGAAACAGGGTTTGGATTTCCTCATCATTGCAGATCTGATCACTTCAAGTAAAGCAGACCAAAGCAGTATCCTTGTCTCTTCCTTGCCCTCTCTTGACAGTGTGGATTTTCTTGGAACAGGGATGAAAATGCAAGTGTTTCTAATTTTTCTGCTGCTCAGATAGACCCTGAAGTGGCTAACAGATGGAATTTGAGGTTCTTTTTATATCTGACTAAATGACAGTAAAGGGAAATCAACAGCTGTGGGGCCAGAATACACACTTGCTCTGAGTCTTTGCTCTGTTCAGAAGATCCCTGTAGGCTGGCTAAATTCATAGTCACTGCAATATAATGGGTACCAGCCTATTCTATGAGCTTTAACTCCTCTTGGCATCACTGCTCCATCATCCTTTTGGATGGCAAACAGAATGTGAGAGTAGCTGATCTGGACTGGGATACTGAAACAGCTTTCCATTCACCCTCCCTCCCTCTCCTCAGTACCTGAAGCACAGAAAGTCCCTTGTATTCAGCCTCAGCTTTATGCTGATTAAATTTAAAACTAGACAAATGCAATATTTCAATTCCACATTTAAAAAGAAAAACATGATTGTGATGAACCGACAATCAGCAACCAAATATTTCAGTTCCTAGGGGAAAATTAACTTGAATACATTGTACTTGACCACCATTTCTGTTTCTCTACACTTTAATGTGTTGGTCATAAAACATCTACAAGAGAGGATACAGGTGCTGTAGATGATTGCCTGTACACACAGGAATAGGCAGGGGCCTGCACATTATATTTATTGGCTTTGCTGTTTATCCTTTAGGCTAAGGTCGCATGCATTAACCTAGCCACTTCCTAGGTTTATTTTAAAAGGAAAAATAAAACACACGCCTAGTAATGCTAAAATTTAAATGATTCCAGGTGTGGTGTTCAGTGATCAGTCAGTTAGGCTCTTGTTAAACCTTTTGTAAGATTTCGTTTACCCTGTTTCTCTGAGGCCTTGATGACTTGCCTGAGCTGTCTGCATGAGGAGTGCAGCTCTGAAGGCACCATCACCAGTGTGCTCTGAAACGGATGAGACCTGCACAACAGGCAGCTGAGGCAGTGACTTCACACGGCACGGTACCATACATGGACAAGGGAAGGCAAACCAGGCAACTGGAGTCAGCAAAGGCAACAGCAGGGGAGGCAGGTATAACTCACGTTGAGGGAGAGCACTGCAATGCCCAGGAGGACAGGGACATGCATAAGAGTGAGTTGAAGAGAGCAAAAAGGATATGTTAGGGAAGAGCTATAAGGAACACCAAGCAAATCGGGGCCAGACACATCTGTTTCCTTCCCCTGAACCTCCTCAGTAAGTTGCTCAGCTGTGTAACAATGCTGGCTCAGCAACAGTGACTGGGTGGTAGAGGGCTGGGGTGCAAAAGAGGGGCTATATAGCAAGAAACTGAAGGTGCCTGCTAGCTCCATTCTCCTAGGAGACTGGAGTCAATAGAAACCTGGTCTTGATTTGGGCTCTAGAGCTATTCACAGTAGAAAGGCAGGTGCGTTGCAGATAAGCACACGGAAAGAAGATATAGGAATTAAAGGAAAGAAATGGTATCAACATATTTGATAGGAGTGGGAATTGCAGTACATATTGACTGATCTTTCAATGGATATTTCATTAATTTGTTTTATGTGGGATTGGACTATTGAGAGGTTATTTAATATCACTAAATGACACTGTGTACAACTAATCTCATACCATCTTTGTTGGGAGTATGCTGACAAGTGGTCATATTTCCAGTTTTGCTGCCAGCACTGTTTGCTTGGAGACAGCTTCCACTAGGCTGCATTAAGCGTCAATCATCACACAAGAGAGCTGTACCTGAATGTTGGAGAGAGAGTGGGGCATGGAAAAGATCACGGAAAAGAGCAAGCATTTCAGAGAAGGCAAAATCATGGGGTTCACAAGAGCATGAATGATAGTGACATTTTATTTTCTTGGTATAAATGACTTTTAGACTAAGCACTTCTATCAAGTTCCCCAGAGCCGTATTCATTTTCCAGTTCTGCCATCAGCTTCCAATGTACTTTAGCAAACCACTTAATCTTTGAGTATATATGAAATATATGTTACTAGTTTCTAGAAATAAAAATATGATCACCAGAGTCCTCTCCTCCCAAATCCAAACTCCACGACCTTCCTGAAAGTAAATCTCTTTTTGAGATTTGAGTATTCTGAAGATCACACAACTCATGGCAATACAAGAACAGTGCTTATACACACTGGTTTGCTACTTTTGCTGTAGTGAACAGAGCCTCCTCACAGTCATCCTCTAAAACAAAAGGGTTGAAAACCAGTTGCATTTCCTTAGGTGTGGCTAAGCCATGTAGCATAAACAGAACTCGTTTCTGTCTCTGCTTTTAATTTATGCCTATGAAAAATACTGCCTGGTTATATTTAGCCTTCTGAACCAGTCACAAGAAGTGGCACTGGGCAGAGTTTGCGGTTCCTTCAAGCAATTTGCTGATCACACCATCTTGGATAAGTCATTAATTCTCTATGTAGGGAAGTCTTTGGGTTTGCTTTTTTTTAGAGGTCAGTAAAACTCCTTTTCTTTGTTCACCAAGAGAAAAAAGCCTTATCTAGTGTGATTCCGAGGCTCAGCCAGGACAAAACATGCTTGGCAGGTCTTTTGTTCCTGTCTCAGGATCCTCCAGGGAGCTGCCCACCTCCCAGACCAGAGCTCCTGCACAGCTAGCTCTTCAAGGAAAGAAGGTCAAAAGTTTTGCAAGAGCTTTTTCCATTTTTAGCTTCTCTCCTGGACAACCATATAGGAAACAGAGACATTGTCTGTTCCCAAACAGTGATGCATCAGGACTGTTTCCCACGGGCAAGGGAACTGCAGGAGAAGCACAGGTGATCCTGCCAGGGTGTGAGGTGGCTTGAAGGGCACCCACAGGAGCAGTTACAAGTCAGATTGACTCTGGAATATTTAATGCCATTGTTTGAATGTAGAAGTAATGCCAAAAAATGGTGTGTGGTAAATGCCACACATTGAGGTTCCTCAGGCTCTCAACTCCCTAGCAGGGGGATTCCTCACTGTTTGCATCAGCATATATCACCCAGAGGATGGGCCATCATTGCTACAGTTTAAGGGATTCACCTGTAAAATCAAAACAAAACCTACTGAGGGATTAGAGAATTTCAAGCGCAGAGAAAACAGCAGTTGTTTTCCTTTGTAGGTCAAGATGAGAAACATATTTTTACTTTCAGGAAATGAGTCTAATTTCTAAATACCAAAGAACAGTATGACCAAAGGCAAGCTAAATATTTTTCTGATATGGTAGATATGCCGATTATTACAGGTAGTCTCAGTAATCAGTATAGGGTCATCCTAATTTTCTTCCCTGAAGCAAAAAGAACTTAATTATCTGTAGTTGAGATGGAATTTGTTGAAATGGAGATCAATAACTACTAAACAAACAGGAAAAAAGAATAATAAATCTAGGAGAATGGGTTGAAATAGTGAGATACATCACAAAATGTGATTAATGACACCGAGGGAAATATAAAATAACATGTTTCCCTGGAAATGGACTGCAAATGCACAATGTCTGCACAATATTGTGCATCTGCAGTTCTCTGTCCTGCCACCTAATACCGAAATTGTCTGCCAGTATAAACACAGCTGCTAAATGCCTTCTACAACTGCAAAAATGAATCTCCACTTTCTTCACAGCTACTAAAGTATATTTTTACAAAGACAAATGCAATGTTTACTTTTGTTCAAGAGAAGATAATGTCAATGCCCAACATATATGTCTTATTAACACACATTCAGATTCAAATACTACAGATCAAGGAAACAGGATGCCTGTTTTCTAGTATCCTTAGATAAGCTGAGATTTAATAGTTTTGGCTTGAAGAATTTCTCATCTGGTTTCTGCATAGACACTTGCCTACCCATCAGTATAAAATCACCCTTTTAGTTGGTTTTGACCATCACTACAACTTTACTGAATCTGGCAGGACTGCGAAGGAAGGATAAGAAATCTTCTTTACGTAAACTCTGCTTTCCACATTGTGGATTGGCCTGCAGACTCTGCTGGGGAAGTGCTGTGATCGGTTTCTCCCCAGCCTGGAGACATAGGTCTGCAGCAGCCGGGGGCGTGGGAGACTCCAAGTAACAATTTTCATGTTATAATACTAGCCTGGACTGTAGGAAGTAATTTGAGATAATTTACTAAGTTGCATTTACTGAAACAACTTCTTTTCACAAAATATAACTAAGGAAACCCCAAGAAAAATGGAAAATGATAGTCAGGATTTTCAAACACTATGCTCTGCTTGATCTTTGCTTAGATGAAGAGAGCATAAATGGGGGGGGGAGGGGGAAAGAATGAAGGAAAAAAGAGAGAAATAAGGATTCATAACCCTAGGAAGGGTACCAATCCATTTATATGCTTTGTGGAATGCTTAGAACATTTAGTCTTACTGGCCACAAGAAACCACTTTTGTTGTGCAAAACGTTTCACACATGAGCAGGAGCCAAAAGTTTTTTCATGGCACTGTGGGAACAAAAAACATTACTGTGCTGTTTTGTGAACTACACATCAGCAGTCTGTAGGTCTGCCTGGTAAAAACTTTCTGAATTTATGAAAAGTCACTCGCTCCAGCCTCCTTCAAATAATAGGCTTGAAATTTACCTTTTCTGTTACAAGAACAGAAAACTGGCACCTAATAATGATTAAGCAAGTAAGCAAAGTACTATTGCTACCCTTGATTAGCTGAAAATTATGTACACACTATTGTTTTTTGATAGTCCGTGTCTCCCAACCTATACTCCTTTTTTATCTTATTTATCTCTTACAAATCATCAGCTGGCATTCTGTGGGGCAAGGAATATGTTTTTCTCTAGGCTTTTACATGAACTAGCTTCAGTTTACTTTTCCACTATTGCAGTAGAAATACCAAAGACTTGTAATAAACATGAGGGTTGTGGGGTTTTTTTATCCTGTGAGAAAGCAAGATAGATCATAAATTTTAATAAAAGAATAGAAAATACAAATTTTACATAAAAATTAAACATTAGAGACAAATTACGAAGATTCAGTTGGTCAGACTATCATGACAAAGGATAAGGCACAACTTTAGCCCTCTGTTGGAACTTCCAATTATCTTTTGCAGTTTAAATTATTTTTTCCAGACAACAGATTGCAGATGCTCCCAACCTATTGTTCTACCAGGCAGAACATTGCTTTTGGATATGACATTGCCAGTGATCACCCACAATCTGTAGTTGTGCTTGCTAGAGTTCAAAGCTGTAATGTGGATCAGATTGGTATACTGGGGAAGGGAAGGTTCCAAGACTTCTGTAAACAGCCAGTCCACCTTTACAGAAGGTAAATATATCTGCAACCTTGCACGTGGATCTTGAAATGCTCACTTTGAGCATTACAGCTAGAGGAAAAGAAACTGAGTGGAAACCCAGACTTTCTTGCTACTAAACAGAAACACACAGCTGGATCAAGAAACCCAGCTCTCCAAGTTAGGTAGGGGTTTGAATTCCAAGTCTTTGTATTTTTGTTTAATAGCTTCATATTTTTAAATAAAGGCTAGAGCTGAAACAGACAGTTGCTCCTGCTGAGAAGCTGTGTTCGCATGCTGTTCTCATCCTCTGGGCTGGCCCTGAGGAGCAAACCTCAGCAAGCACACAGTGGAGCTCTTCCAAAGCAGCGTGGCTTTGGATACTGCCTCCCGGGGGTGGGATAAGGTCACAGTGCTAGGTACAGCTGTCGATTGTGCCAGAGTAAAAGCAGGCTAATGCCTTTAAAGTCTGTGGATTTATTCTATCCCACAGTTTTTCTGGCATAAATCACAAGAGCAATTTGACTACAGTAGCAATATGGGAAGAGGAGGGCACAAAATACAATGAGAACAGACATGCTGAAGACAGTGTCTGATATTATGCCCCAAATGGAGGAAGAAGAGAGCACAGGAGATAAGTGATGCAGAGGTGAAAGTCCTGCCTGGAAAAGCAACAATTGAGACATGGTCAAGTACTAATAAAGAAATATAATTGAGCTCTCATGGTTTTTACATGAGAGGCATCATATCACACCATGAAGAAGTGGGGAGGATTGTCAGCCTTTATCCATAATACATTTTCCTTATTCACTTCACCTTTAAAAAAAAAAAAGAAGTTTCCCACATTTATAAATGTGTGAACACACAAGACATTTCACAGAAATAGGCAAATATGACTGCACGCTCTCGAGGTAACAAAGAAGGCTTGGATAAGGATTCAGGTCACTGGGAAGGCACCCCTTATTATGGAAAACCCTTGGATGATGCATAGGAAAAGCTTGCCAAATACACTGGAAAAAATTAAGTGGCCTGATCATTACAAGAGATCAGTGTGTGCAATTCCCAGCCGCTTCAGTGTGAGTTGCTTGTCGGTACTTATCCTGTAATGGTTGGACTTGAGTGACTTTAAAGAACTGTGTCCAGAAAACCAAACACCAGATCTAACTCTATATTCCCTGTAAGACTACAGGAGAAAAAACCAAACAAACCAGGAGAAGCAATTTTGAATAAAACTTTCCTCTTCCTTCCTTAACAACATTATTCATGTTGACAACAAAAAAAATTCAAGTGATCACCACACACACCTCTCAGGAAGTCTGCCCTCACTGCTGCCTTCAAACATTCGCTGGGTTTTTACAGTGCTGAAATTATTCCTGCATCAAATCCTGGAATTACAGGGAGGCACCACCCTGCCTGTGGTTACAGGCTGTGCAGACAAAGCCTTGGAGAGAGTGCTGGGTGCTTCCTCTGGTGAAACAAGGGTGGAAGGGGGGTCCAGCTGTCTTGTTTCCCCACCCCTTGGCAGGGATTTGCCCTCCTTCTAGGGAGTGCCCTCCAAACCCCAGGGCTTTCAGCCTAGGCAGCCAGTACGTGCTGGGGATGTGCATGCAGCTCCTTCCTCTCCAGTCATCCCCACTGCAACCTGTCATCTTTTCCATACAGCCGCACAACATTTTAAAGAACAAAACTGCGGGTAGGATACCTTTCATAATAATAAATAGGAATAGCAGTGCTTTTGTGAATTTAGGTCAATGCATCACCCTTAGAGCGCATTATAAATTCATCAGAATCACAGCCTGAAGAAAATTTTATTCCCTGGCATCAGCTGCTTTTAGCCATGCCACAGATCTTTAGCAGAATTTAAACTCCAGATTAAGTATTGATTGAGTTTAAATAAATTATAATATGTTATAGCCAGAAAGCTGGGCTCTGACTGGTATAGATGCTTTCCCTTTTTACTTCCTTTCCCACCTCAAATATTAACAAATTTATTCAGTGCATGACTGCACTAAACAACCAATTCAAAAATATATAATACTGAAGTAAGTACTAATTTAAGCAGCACCTTCACATACTTGACACAGGAATGAATAGAAATTGTAAACTAGGTACAGAATAAACACATCAACTCAAAGGATTATGTGAATAGGAATAAATGCCTCAAGAATTAGCTACAGGGGGAAAGTAAATGCAAAACTGCAGTTTATGTTAACATTTGATTACATTTCATAGGCTTTGTTCCTTTTTTAAGGTTTCAAAATATCTCTGTAATGATGGCTACCAACAGGCTGCAACACAATGATACACTCTTCTGTCATGTTCAGTAGCATCAGCTGCTTGTACATCCAGCACATTATTTCTGGACGACTAACAGATGAACATATAATTTTAAACTATATTTAATAGGGAATGAAAACTTGCATGAGCAGGTATTCAAAATATAACTATGATACAATTACCAAAGCCAACTGAGAAACAAAACAAGCCTAAATTTTACAGAGAAGAAAACAACAACTATCTGCTGTACTGCTAAAAGAGGACAAGAGGACACATAAGGACATATAGTTTTGTGTTTGACCTATTTTGGTTGATTTAATTTTCAGATTTTGTAAGCCAAGCTCCAGTGAGTTCCTGAGGAAAAAATTCTAACTGGCATTTTACTGTGAGTCAAACCTCACACAAAAAGTGCTTTGTGAATCAAGATAACATTAGAAGCTGTCTAGCTGCACGTACCAAAGTACCAGTTTGAACTAAGAAAAACAGAGCTGTAATGGACTTCTAATAGCAATAATACTTTGCACGTCTGTACTATGTTTCAATTTGAGATCTCTAAGTGTTTTGCAGTGTATTTCAATTAAGCCTATCACTTGGAAACTTTAGTAGAAAGCAACTGTCACAATTTTACTGATGAAGAAATGAGGTACAGACAGGTTGAATGACCTTCATAAGATCTTACAGCAAACAAGATGCCAGTGCATCGTCAGAAATGCCAGACAGCATTTTGGAACTCCACTTCAGCCAGGGCACTAACTACAATTTCCAAACAGCCTATCTTCCAACCAAGCTGTATGTTTGACTAATATTTCCTCAGCTTTGTGAACAATAGAATTCATCTTTTCATTTAGGGGTAGCTTACTTCCTCATGCTATTCTTACCAAGCTGATGACAGGAACAGTAATTCTTTTAACGAAAGTGCAGTTTGGGCTTTGAGAGCAATTCAGAAAAAGTCCACTTAGAGATGGAAAAAGTGACTGAAGTTGCACATATCACTATATTGCATATAGACATACAGATAAAACATATAGACATGTAGATAAAACAGTCTAGTTGACACACTTAGTAATCACCCATTTTAAGAGACAACCTTAGAACCTAATCAGCAATATTGTCTTTGGAATGTACATGTAGCAGGATCATGATAATGTGTTCTCCACTAAGTCCTTCACTGTGAATAGTGAATAGCAAGCTCTGAATCTGACTGTTCTTTCCTAGTTACCACTGAACAGCTGTGTTATTTACTGCTTTCTCTCAATTTTCTACTAAAAATAATGTAACTGGGGTTTTTTTCCTGAAAAATATAATAAATCGTTGATTTCTCCAAATGTCTGGTTTTTTCTAGTTAAACCTCTCACTGCCGTCAGAATAATGCAGCCCTTCTTTGAAACACTAATAAAAGCAAGAGGCAATGGAGTTAGATTTTGCAGTGCTGTACATTTTCACCTGCCTATACCTAGTTTAACTACCACTGAAATCTTCTTGGTATTTAAACCCTGGGAATCTAAGCTTCTGTCTGCCCGGCAGGGTTACTAGTAGTGCTGGTATATATAAGTGCATTGCTGCAAGGGTATATCCAAAGGCCTTCAGGGATTAGCACAGAAATGCCATGAAGCTGAACACTTTGCCTAAGCCCCATCTGTGACCAGGGCTGTATATCCACTCTCCGTATGTGGCTGCCCTGCATGAAATTGAGGAGTGATGACAGAGAGGTGAGAGATGAAGTTCAAACATCAGGCAGTAACAGGACAGAATTACAATCATACCTGTTATACCATAAGAAGAGGTAGAATGTTGCCATTTCAGTACACTTCCTTTAACATTAATCCAGAATCACTGCTTTAGCATCGTTATTGGGGAATATGTGAGGGACCTTTTCATGGCCGGGATGTAACCAGTTATTTTGGGGGAATGAAAGACACTCAAATCTGGTAATCCACACTAAAAAACCCTTATGCATCTTAGCAGTAGGTACATTGTCTGTAGTCAGAGAATGAGGTTCAAGAATTACCTCTGTGCATTTCCCAAATATGTGCCAGTATGTATGTGAGGAAGAGACAGCAGAAAGTGTGGCTAATAGCAGTCATGGCTGGGTGGGGTAAAGATGATGAAGATTTTCACAGTTGTAGAGCATAAGCGTTTTGATTTCTAAAATTGGTGTCCTGCTATTAAGACACCTCTAGTTTATGAAAGAAAATTCCACAGGATAACATCTCACTTTCTTCCTTCTCCTCTTTTTTAGAGGTACAACAACTTTCCAAATATTTGGAGAGATAATTGATATAATGCATGAAGCCAGTCCATGTGGTGTCATTGCATCATACATATCTGATACCTCAGAAGTTACCTTTTTCCATGTATTTATGATTCTGATCTGATAGCTTTATATTTGCATACCATTCTTTTCCCTTGAAAACCAATTGAATTTTAGATGTATAAAACAACAGAGACTATACAAAGACCTATGTGATGATGGCTAACTACATCTGAAAATTCTTTAGCCTGAAAGCCTAGCAAGAATCTGAAGGGAAGTGTTAAAGCAACCTGACAGAAATCCCCTGTGGTGCTTAAGAAAAAACCCAGCTCTCCCTCCTCCCAGCTAAACCCTGAAACAAGGTCAATGCACTAAAAGGCTCTGGAAGTAATTTTTTTATAAATAAATATCCTGGGGAATTAGTGCAGCAAGTGCTACAGTCACATGTCTAAAATAAAGGCAGCTATGAGTATGTAAGCATTTCCTTTACGTGCTAGGGATAGCACACATCAGTCAATGTGAGATTAAATGCATCTCTGACTACATGCTACACAAAAAAAGCAATATTTTTTCTCAGGAATAAAACTTTGATCCTAAGCTTGAATCATCAAGTTGTTTATGTCCATGCCTAATGTTAAGTCTGTGAACAGTCCCATGTCTTTTAATATGCTGTAGTCACAGACTCCTGAAAGGACAATTGTGGTCCTAACAAGTGAAGTTAATAGTGCAGCAGTAGATGCAGGAGTCTCCCAAATATGAACTAATGCTGAGATATCAAAGCTTTGGTGGCTACTTTGCTGATCAGATTCAGACTCACTGATATTCGTCTTTGACTCCTGCTTGTCATGGCAAGGCCCTTTTTACCCATCTGATCAGTTCAGATACTGCATTATGGCACAGCAGTAATTAGTTTTTCTTTAAAAGGGATCAAAAGTTCTAATCTTCTATGACTGCAATAAATGGCAAGCACTTCCCTCATCAACAGGGCATGAATTATATAAATATTCACTGTAAATCTAAGTAAAGCAACTGAAGAAGGTGAAAAAATTGCATTCTTTTGGCAAGGACGTAATAATTCAGAGAATTTACATATTATTTTGTGACATCGATGGGAGGCTTTGACCTAGCTTAGATCAGTTTTTTGAATATTATTTCAGCTCTTCCTCTTTCCACTTTAATTTTACCCAGAAAGCTTCTTTTTCATTTGCTGAAAGGAGAAGAGTATTGAAGAAAGGGGATCATTAAGTCACAAATCCACTTATCTTTGCTGCATCTGTGATGTTGTTCCCTAAGCAGCAGTAATCTCCTACATTCAGGAAACCTGCACAGGTTTCTCACATGAAAAGCACAACATCTGAGCCAGAGTGTGAACACAGCAGTCAAGAACTGGAAGAACTGAAAGAAAGCAAAACCCGAGCTAAACAAAAGTCCAAACCAAACCCTTTTAATTTCTTCTTCATCAGAATATCAAGTAGCAGTAATTTAAATGAAGAAGATATTTATGCCTTCTTTTGGAGGAAATTTTCTAAGGTTTAAAATGCAGATAAAAGGCTTACAATTCTATATTAGCACAGCCTGATTTTCAGTTTTGCTTATCACTGCCTGCCATGCAGCTGGCTTGCTTTCTCTCTTTGAAAGTTTCAGGTTCTTTACACAGAAATTATGTTTTCAAAATACAGTTGAGAATCCTGATGTTATAATCATTTTCAGAGCCACTATGTACATTACTAATTGTGTACATGAGTCTCTTGACTGACTCCATTGCACATGCTGAGATTACCAGTTACCAAAACATCATTATAAATTATAAGGTAAGGAGAATGAGGCCAGCTTTATATTTCTGACTTGGTGAAGGTGTTGATAGCTTGTACTGAGTGGAAATTCTTGTGAAAAATGAGGCTGGAAAATGTTCTTTTTCCTGAACTGTTAAATTGATAAATACTAAATAAACAGCTGCAAGTGAAATGGTTCCCTGCTGTCCAACAACTACTTTTCTAAACACCTAAGAAAGTAGTCATAAATGCAGCCAAGTTTAGGTCCCATATCCAAAGTAAACAGGGAACACACGAAGTACTGATTGCTTCATAGTTTTCCCAATGTATTCTTTTAAATTGCAAGCAGGAAGACCTCTAATAGTCCAGAGCTTCCAATTCAGAAAAGATTTGCTTGGATATTTTGACTAAGCATTACCAAACCACTGAAAATTATTACAAATAGGAAAAAGTCATCAAATACTTAGTCGAAAAGGAAATGTATGTGCACAAGGAGATATAAAAATGTAGCATGTCTCACGGAGGAGAATAAACCTCCAATCTTACGTTGTCTTTGCACAGCAGTTTAAGCATGTTGGGAGCTGAGTTATGAACTAACACAGATTTCAAATACTGAATAGTGGTTGAAGAAAAACGAAATGTAGATGCATCTGGCCAATTTAAAATGTACAAACTAGGACTGCAAGTCATTTAAGTATATACAACCCCTCTCTTATCTTGAATATGATCATAACTGTCTCCGATATGTAGACAAGAAACTGTTTGACACCCTGTTTCTGTTAACTCCTTGGAAGAGCAAACATAGTTCACATTTCAAAAATTGTGGGACTCTTTTCTTTATAGAATAATGTAAACAAACACTTTCTTATTTAATCTGTTTAATTAAGTGTTATTTACTACTGGTTTCTGAAGCCCTTCAGATAATAGAACCTAAACCCTTGATCCTAGTGAGAATTTTAAGTGCAAGTTTTTTTTAAAAAAAATAATGTTACCCATTAAATGTTTTAACTATGGCTTTAGGAATTTTAAGAAAGTGTCATAATTTTTAATGACTTGATCTCTATGTCTTAGAAGGTAAGTAATTTTTTGACCTACATTAACCGTTTGAGACTCTTTTAATGGAATATGGAATCAATACATTAATAACATCCCATACATTAACACTGGATATACCAGAAGGTTAAAAGGGGCACAGATTTTCCATGAAGCCTTTGGTTTTTATCTTTTCAGCATTTTTTTGAATCTGGGAGTGAGTAGATCCAGTCATAGATCTACTAATCAAATCTGGAGAATGATGCCACTAAAGCATTTTAGCACAATAAATGTTGTGGAGGAATAGGAATTTTTCAATTCCTATACAGTGCCCCAGTACAGAATCAGAAATCCATGTCATGTATGACAAGGGCTGCAGTCTGCAGGAGAGAGGCTGCAGATGGGGCATCAGAGTCTGGAAAGGTATCATGAACATTTTCCAGAATTGTTAAGGGACTAAATTCTGTTTTAGAGCATTTTTGAAACCAATTTTTTTGATAATGTATAGCGTGTTCCATATATGTTACCTCATCCTTTTCTGAGCAGTTTCCTTTTGAAGTTTCTTTTTTTTTTTAAATTAAATAGCTTTACCAATTTTAAATTCAGATGGTACAGAAAGGGAAAAAAAAGCTTTATTTCTTGCTCATACTAAGATTATTCTATCAATTTCTAATTTTAGGTCTTTTCACATTTGTTTGTTAGGCATAACTGGGTCAACACTTCCATTCTTTCAGGTTGAAAATCCTGTCTGAAGAAAAGAAGTTACTTGTCATGAAGCAACGCAAACGACTGTGAATAATTTATAAGAAAGTAAAAATATTCTGCTTTTGAGATTTTAACAGGAGAACAACCCCGAGTTATAAATTATTATAACTACACTGAAATATGCTCTCCATCCTCTTATTCCTTTGCTCTGCTCACTGCCACAATACTTCTTGCTCGAATGGCTAGCAGTCTCTTGAGCACCACAGACATGGACCCTCCAGGGTGGACAGTGCCCTTCGGACCATGAATTTATCAGTGTCTACAAGCAGCTTCACACTTGTCTCTCTATGGTTATTAGAACTCTGGCAGGTTTCTCTTCTTATAGAGAGTACTACACAGGAATGTGTCAATGCCCAGTGGGATGCAAGGTGAGTACTGCAATACAGCTGGGAATTCCAGATGCAAAAATGATGCTCACAGGAGATTCTTGGATCGTTAGTAAGACACAACACAGAGATCCAGACATCCAGTGCTCAGGTGCAAAGCAACACTGAGAGTAGATAGGTAGGTAGTAAAATTCTTGGTTTTTAATTCTGGCTCCTAAAGCCACAGTATTCAGAGACATTTGTTATCACAATATAATTGTCATAATATAATGACTTTCTCTGTATAAAGACATCAAAGTTTCACTTCTTACACTGAGATCAGACTGGCAAGAGAAGGAAGGGGTAAGGAGTCAACAGACTCCTATGAGCATTCCATTCATTTGCACGTGCAAGATTTCAGCCGTGTGTTCCATATTGTCACGTAAGGTCTGGTCTACACTAAGACTATTGCTACCAGTGTGTTCCCACAAGTGAAGCAAATACCAAGTCCTACAGGAGGAGTCTGAAGTGTGCAATACTTACTGCCCATCCTTATTGCCATGTTGTTGGGCAATGACTGTTGCTGACGGCGTGAGTTGGGGGAACCTGATCATCTCTTTTCAGAGGCTCTGCCTCAGAACAGGTCTTTATACGAAACCTCTGCCATGCTCCCCTAACTCTTTGCATAAATAACTAAATTCCTGATTGACATAGTTATGTTTGTCCCCTCACTTATCATTCAGTGAGGATATAAAAGTTCTTCTATCAGAAGTGGATGGGGAAGTTGACATTCATTTTGAAGTGAATACTATCAAGATAGTGATAAGATAGACAGCTATACCTATCTAAGTAATAGTGTAGGAGGGCCCAGGCCTGCTGGAAACAGTCCTGCTTTAGATCTGTGTTTCCAGGGGACTCCTAATTTAAAATCTAAGCCCTCAACTTTTAGACTTCAGAAAAGTCAAAATATCTGTGAACAGATTCTGAGTATCCCAACTGATGGGTCCCAGACACACCAAGTACAAAGTGTACATATTATCTGTTTGTATTTTTACACATTATTTTTATTTGACTTTATCTGATCTTCTGTTTCAAGATACCAACCAGATTTCCCTTAGCTTTGTAGTAATTAACAATCTCAATGGACTTGCACCTCTCCATGGCAGAATTATGCTCCCCACTTTACTTATTCTCTTCACTACCCAGAAGCTTGAACCAAAATATCCATGCTTCTAATATTTCATTCTTATTCAAACACTTGCTGTACATTTATAAAAAAAATTAAATAATGCAATTGAGAAACTGAAACCTGTACATTCTTGATGTGTATAAAAGAAAGATGTGCTTTGGTTCTTATCCTCAGGATAATGTGCTAAGCATCAGAAATAAAAGTTTATTAGTGATATTTGTACTAGGAATTAAATGTAAACTGTTCCAAGTAGGTCACTACTAAATGGTATCCAGTACATGACTGGGCAGCGAGTTTTTCAGGACAGGAATTTGCTGACTCTCTTTTAAGGAACTCTTCCCTAAGTTAAAAGCAGCCTTGAGTTGGTGATGAACACCCTTGTGATTTTCAAAACTCCCTCTGTGATTTTAATACCCAGTTCTATTAACTTCAGCACTAGGCCTGCTAATCCTGTAGGTAGGCTAGAAAATCTTTAGCTGTATGCAGGTGCTTCAGAGATTAGAATGCTAATCATCCACATTTAGCTGCTACTATCAGTATAAGAAGGAAGACAAAGCAGAAGAGAGAGACAGACAAGCTTGAATTAACCAAGAGATATCTATTCCATGTGCTTTTTGCCTTTTTTCTGAGCAAAAAAACCTCAATATTCTCTCCATCATTCTAAAGTTTTGGAGCCCAAAGCACCAGACATCTTTCAACAAATGGTATTTTTGAGGAACAGAAACCATTGCCTGGGCAAGAGGGTTCTCTTGTTCCCTTCAGTGGGTCATTTCCTGATTATACTATCAAACAAATTATCAGTTTTAGTCTATAGATTTTCCTATGATCAAAAAATACTTCTGCAGGAAATGTGTAAGAGCTACTCATATCATATCATATCATATCATATCATATCATATCATATCATATCATATCATATCAATCATCTTTGAATATTCAGTGATCTTTCATGGGAAAAACGTTCACCTGAACACTGATAGCTGTTAAACCCTCTGCATTTACAATGCAATGGCCTTTGGAAGACAGATAAATGAGGAGTTGTGTTTTCAACAGATTTTACTCCAACTAGATCGGTTATTGCAGGGAGTTAACCTGTATTCTCCTTCTTAGGCATAGAAGGGGACAGAAAAGGGGCATATTCTGTGATAGTAACTGTATCTTTACTTTTTTTGGGCTTGATTTATGGATTTTTCATGTTTTCTTTGAAGTAATTATATCCAAGACTTTTTGTGTTAGGAAATGTTTTCACATGGGAAGGTGGCTGTTATAGTGAACAGCTGAATCATATTGCAGAGACCACTGAGAGCTGCCAAATTAAAACCAGGGCTGTCTGAGAAACTAGAGGAAAGCGGGACATCCTATAAATTAAGCCAAGAACTTCTTTATACAGTCAAGAGAGAGTCATGAAACATTTGATTTTTCTAGGTTTCATAAAAACTTTTCAAAGCTGCTTATTTAAACGTATATTTAAGAGTGTAAGACTACTACACACATTAGAGCTTTCCCATGGAAAGGGGACATCCCTGTTAAGGGATTAAGTCTGGAAAGCTTATGCTTTGATGCAAAATTTATTGGTACTGTAGCCCAAGATTTCCTACAACCTCATGTCTGTCAGAAAAGGTTCAAGAAAAAGCTTGATGCTGTCTCTCTTCCTCCATATCTGCTCTTCTGGGGCTGAGTTGCTACTTGTTTTTAAACAGATCAGTTTAGGGCATTACTGCACTGGAATGATTGCTACTACTTGTGTGTGTGTGTAAGCCTAAAGTGAGACTTTGTGTCTAACTCGCTGTAGCCTTGGAGCTGATATCATAAACACTGATGAGAAAAGTTGGTGAGCAACTGTGAGTTTGTGGACATCTCCAGTTAAACTTGCTTTGTGAAACTACAAAGAACTGACCATGATATGACACCTAAGAACTTAAATATTTACAATGATAAATAACTTGCTTTAGTGCATCCATACAATGGGTCAACTACTGAAAAAGCAGTAATATAAAATAATTTATGCCTGTGGATGGTAGATTAATAGGATTGTTGACAATTTTTTTTTTTACTTCATCCTAAAAACCCTTGTGTGGCAGTTTTCTGCTACAGGCAAAAGAAATAGAAAAGCTTTTAGCATATCATGGATCAAATAAAAGAGAAATAGAGGGAAGTTAAGTTTCCTTTGACTGAGTTTTTTCACAAAATCCCATGAGAAAATATATGTGTATACCCTTGCAGAAAACTGCTTTTGCCCTCTATAATTCCTGTTAGAGAGCAAAAACTTACTTGTTTTCCTTAGGAAGGCATATGTCTTCATAAACATAGCAGAAGGGAAGATGGAGGCTGGAGATGGCTCTAAGCAAAAACCTAAATTTATTCCTTTCAATATTAAGGAAATTATTTGAACCTTACTTCCTCAGTGAAGAAAAAAGAACCTGATCCTTGTAGGATGAAAAACTGTTACTGAGAAGACCTTAGAAGGGAGAAGAACTAACAATAGAAATAACAAGAACTAGAAGAATTGAAAAAAACCCACCAACAAACATTCATCAGCAGGAAAATGGTACTTCTAAAAGGCT
The DNA here is from genome assembly GCA_013396655.1 of Campylorhamphus procurvoides. Taxonomy (NCBI): domain Eukaryota; kingdom Metazoa; phylum Chordata; class Aves; order Passeriformes; family Dendrocolaptidae; genus Campylorhamphus; species Campylorhamphus procurvoides. The sequence continues at coordinate 2,499,595 of WBMV01006289.1, read as the reverse complement.
GGGAAATGTAGGAGTAAATGGAGAACTGATAAAAGTTTAGCCCATATAGCAAAAGAAGTTAAGAAGATTGTCAAAGGATTTTCAGCTGTCTACACAAATAGAACTAAGAAAGTGAAGGTGGTATCAAGCATTTGAGAAAAAGGATGAAGCACGGACTAGACTGATGTAAATGTACAAAATTATGAAAACAAAAAAGTAGGAAATGGGATAAAAAGCTGCATTGCTTTTGTACAGAACTCTCATGCCAGATCAAGCCATCTAACTACCTGGCAGAACTGATTTGCTTGACAAAGGAATTATAAAATATTAGGTACTTCTGATTAAGGCATTTGAGGGTGGCGCCACATGAGAAATCATTAGTTCAGCTGATGAGTGGAGTACAAATGGGGATGGGCCTGGTGGAGAGAGACACCACTGTGTTATGCAGGAAACAGAACTCCTGGACTGGAGACTCCCTGGGAGCTGATTTTCCCCAAGGACCAGTGTGGGAACAGATGCTGTTTCATGTTTTCAGTAATGGTTGTCATAGAAAAGAAATTCAATGATGGCACTGAAGAGGGATGAGTTGTATATATAGGGAATATTCCAAATATCATGGAGGAAATTCTAGTTAATAAAGAAAAAAAATACATTATAAACAGTCAGAAATTCAATAGCAGAAAATTCAAAGGCAATAATAATGTTAACAAAGAATATTTCAACTCAGAGTGATGGAGTGGAAAGGGACAGGGTATGAGAGGATCACAGGATACTTGTACATCCCTTGTAATTCTTCTTTGAAAAAGGCAAATGCGGTCCTAGTGTCCTAGGTGCAGTACTTCCAGTGATAAGCAAACACACTGTTGACAAATTGTGTAGCATGTACAATTATAGTCACTCATACTTAGAAAAGCTGCGTTAAAATATATGACAGATGAGGATTACTGAAACTACATTTATTTTGCCAAGTAAAAGAGAAACAGCACTATTTTCAAACACATCTTCTCTAACAAGCAAATCTGGAAGAACACACACCCGTTTCCATTTTTCTACTGAGCTGACTTTACTGCACACTCTAGGACACCTGCTCCCTTTTGCTGAGGTCTTGGACAGTGCCTGGCTGTGCTTCTCACCTCACTGGTGCTGTGGGAGCATCCTTCTGCCTAGTTACCTGTTGTTCTTCCTCAAGCCAAAGCTGAATGCTGCACTATGAACCATGAACCATGTCTCGTGTAGGACTCTGCCCTCTCAGCACGCTTCACAGGGGGAAGCAGACTCAGAAAATAAGTGACTGCCTTGGGCTGAATGAACTGTCAGGTATCGACTGCAGGAGCTCTGGCTGGCACACAAGCTTACGTATCCCCGGCATTAGATCGAAGGGACAAGACAGCAAATGATCACTTCACTTTAACAAAGTGGCCAAAGGAAGACCTCTGCAGCACAGCAGTGACAAAGAAGGGAAAAGGGAGAATGTGTTACCCATCTGTGACACTGAGCCATGTGGCTAATCACTTTGTCCCAGAGGTGGCACCTCAGGAGTTCAGAGCTACAGTTCCCACAAAAGCCACAGACTTAGTTTGGCTACCTGTTTTCACTGGCCAGCTCAGCAAACTGCAATAATCAGAGAAGTGTAAGATTTTTTCTATGCAGAACAATCACCTGCCAACTGTGTGCCTGCTCCTGGGCACTCACTGCCCACCAGTAAATGGGCAGGCAGTTCTGTTGGCCACGAGGGATGGATCAGCAGGCAGCAGCAGCAGTGGTTTTGCTGGGTGCAGAGTCAGACTGGTGCCCTCCTTATCTGAAGTCTGATGTCGCTTGGGACTACTGTGATACAGATAATCCCTTGACTTAATTTAGAACTGCTCAACAGGCAAGAATCTGTTTCAGCTCCCCCAAAGAGAGAGTTCTTTCATAAAGGTGGTACAAAAATAAGAAATGTGATTTTTTTTTTGTCTGTTATTCTCGTTATGCTCACATGTTTGTCCATTGTGCCCACAGGTCATTTAGCTCATGACTCTGTTTCTTTTCTTTCCTTCATCATTAATCTGTAACCAGTGAATCTATGTGCAGGCAATCCTACATGAGACAGAGCCAGCAGGAGACAAAATGAGGCAAAGAGGATTGCATCTGACAGAGCTGTTTAAATAAATTGTTAATTTTCTTAGAATACCAGGGGACCTGTCTGTAGCACCAAATCTCCATAGCTTGTAATCTTATGAACCATCTGTCTCCCTGTATACTGGAGAAGGTTATGGACTTGGGAGGATGATGAAATATTAGGATGTAAATATTGAGGGGGTGGGGGATTATTGCAATATCTAATCTTGCATCTCACAAGATGATGGGTTCCTTAGCCTCCCACTGTGGTAAGAGAATAGGGTGTTCAAAATTTTCAAGGTCTGAGCTCTGAAATGCACACTCATTTAGCAAATGCGATCAGTTTTACTGTTAGGTGAATATGTTATTTCTGTATACTGTTAGGTGTCTGTATTTCTGAGTTTTATTTTTCTTTTAAATAGATATTCTGTCCGTTAAAAATAAAAATGTTATGTTAGCATTTGATGTTGTAAATAATAATCTGAAACATAGAAAAAAACAACCCATTTGATGTACTTACCTTTAAGACATACTACAAACCTGTGTTTTCACTCAGCTTTACAGAGGACAAAGACTAGGTTAAAACTAACTAGTAGTTATTAATTTTTTTTATAGGAGGTATATGTTTTGGATTAAAAGAGCTTCTTAATTGGTTAGGGCGTATATTACATTTACTTTCTAAAATTAACAAACTTGGTAGGTAATAGGAGGTCTTCGTCTAAATTAAATATTCCAACTGAGGTCTGGTCTGTGGTCATCAAATGAATTATTGCTCTTCTGAAAAATTATGTGATTTATTTGAAAGACTAATAAATATTAACTCACAAACTCTTCAGTGTAATAATTCGTGTCCTCTGTGGCGTTATATCTCAAGGGAAACAATATATTCTTGTGGTAGAAGAGAAGAGCTTTAGGAGACCTGTGTTTAATTTTTAGTTTAAGAACTGAGGTTTGAAAGAGTGGTAACTAAACTGTATCTTTAGAACTGTCCTTCAGTTACTTTTCTTTGAATTTCTCTACTGTTGCAGTATTTATATGCCTATGTAAAGCAGCTTAAAATCCTTGCCTGAACTGTATGCAAATTTTTTATTGGAATCTATTATGTATTAATTATAATTTACAAAGAAACTATCAGACACTTCAAGTTGTTACAGCTATTTTTAGATTCATTCTGTGAAATGCAACTCTTGCATTTTAATAAATATTAAAGCAAATGCCTTCTCTCTAACTCTGAAGATTATCAATGGTAAAACACACCACAAAAATCACTCCTCTAGCCATGTAATTTAACAAAGCACTGAGCTTTTTAACAGAAAGTCCAAATAAGAAAGCAGAGCTTTTAGCTTAGCCCAAATCATCTGAGTGCTGATTTGTTGGCCTTATATGCTTTGTAATTAACTGCCAATCCATATTTTTTTTCAGATATACAAGAGATATGTACTTTTATAAGACAACTATCAAGAAGTCTGTAGGTTAAAGGAATGCTACATATCAACTTCCCTGAATTATGTAAAAAAAATTATAAACCAGCTAAGAAATGTGAATTTTCCCCTTCCAATAATCTCCATTGAAAGCACATCACACAGATGTTTAATGCAGATGTAGATGGACTACAATCATTATAATCTTTATAAAAATATGTACATACATATGCTGTCACTTACAGCATTTTCCAAACTTTTCAAGGGAGTTCCTTCTCCTATATGGAAGCTTTTTGTTTCTGGAATTCCTAATTACACCTTAAAAAGAAAAAAGTCCACTGAGAGAATATGCCAGAACATGAGGTTTCTCAGCTGAATAGCACTAATGAATATTGACAAAGATCAGTGTTTTGGTGGATCCCAGAATATATATATGAACAAGTTTAATCAAGAATTAAAGGTAGCATAATCTTTATAAAGATACGATAGAGTAATGCAGAAATTTACAAAGTAATTAATGGGCCAATAACTAAAATTATTTTGCAGTTTGATAATTTAGAAATAAGTTTTCTAAGGGACATTAACAATGGATTTCAGACACTTGTTAGAGAATAAATCATGCTCTAATTACAAAAATGGTTCCAATGAACTAGAAAGCACATGGCAACTCACAGCAAATGATGTTACCAACCTTGTCAAAGACTCCAAAACTGAAGTATCTCTATGTTACATAAAAGCACTCTCATTTAACCCTGTATTTGCATATCCTTTATGGAAATAAAATCAACTTGTCTGTATTTGAGAGGTATCTATTTTTAGAGTCATTAGACTATCTTTTTGAAAACAATAATCATGCAACTCAGAATACAGATTCTTTTCTTTTTACATACACTGGAACATTGTATAATTTCTTTCTTCTAAATGAAAACAACAACAAATTTAATCCAAATATGCAGTGCATAAAACGGGCGTCCTATTAAAAAAATAGAGATCTGAAAATTATGTATTAAGAAGAGGCTTTTAAAGCATCAATACTTCAATCTTGATACTTGACAGCTACAGACAGCTCTTGGATACGTATCTTAATTTTATCCTTGATGTTCTACGGCAGAGAGAAGACTGCTGCTCACTAAAAGAACCTCAGGGTACAGACAAAATAAAAGCAGGGAGGAACATGTAAGATAGTCAGTCTAAAGACAAAGTAGTGCATTCTTATCCTGTTTGGTTTTCACATTTTCAGTAGCTGTTTCAGTAAAACGTTGGTGAGACTTGAGAGGAAAACTTCAGCATATAATCCCCCAAAAAATCATCCTAGACTTTGGTAAACTCATGAGCCAGGGATGTAAATTTCTTTTAATGATTTTGGGTCCCTCCTACTTGGAAAATATAAAATACATAATATATTAAAAGTTGATCTATAAATTTCATAGAAGTATAGTTATCAATATGGCATAAAATCATGGGTATCTTTTATATTGTATATAGAAGACAGTACCCTTTATTACATTGGGATTTTTAGGCAGAATAACCCAAATATCAGAGGCTTTATTTGGCTTATTTTTTTCTTTACAATCCTTTATATTAGGCAGTTCACTTACTCATATTCTTGACCTTATCTTTATACTAGGATTGATACAATAGTGGTTTTTAAATTTTCTCTATTTTTTTTTCTTGTGTTGCATTTTAGACTGGACCTGCTGTAATGGCTACACATTAGCAAATGCTTCCAGTTCAAGCTTTTGGTAAATTAACATTTCGAGAGTTGAAGACAAATACAGTGTCAGCCTAGAATATTCAGCCAAGGCCCCTGCACAGGAGTGGTAGATATGACCAGAACTCACAGCTGCTGCATGCTCAGCTGGAGTGGCAGCTGCAGGTCAGGCTGGGGTACCCTACATTTAGCTACCTAAATTGCTCTTCTTGTGTTCATATGAACAACTTGTAAAAAAGCTTCTGGACTGAGCCATCAGTGATTTAAATGGTGGCATAAGAGGGCAAGCAGAATAATTGACATTTGTCTGCCAAGTTCTGGGTACAGAATTCTACTGGGACAAGAGTGGACTAATTAAAAAAAGACATGATGCTTCACCCTTAAGTTTGTCATTTAGTCAGTAAATGAATGCAGCACCATTTACTTTGCAAGTGATGAGCCTGTTTCATGGAACTAAGAAATGATATGAATATTTCAGTACACAACATGCTTCAGATAGGATTTCAATTAGGATGTTGGCACTGATCCTCCTATGCAGAAGATTTGGGAAAAGATATCTTACCTCCAATCTACAGGAAGGCTTTTGTTGTTTCCTGAATAACTTTTGTGTCCTTCCCCTCAGAAACAGTGTCCAGAAAACCTCTGCAAAGTTATATTACTTACAGAATTAATAAGCACTTTGTCACATGGATTCCAAAAGTATTTATTTCTAACTTTCACTGAAGTCTTCTTTGTTCATCTCAAAAAGTAACCTATATTATCCACACATGATTTTCTACTTATAAGGGCTCACTGCTGTGTATCAGTGCACCCTTCGAGTGAAGGGGGCCAGCCACATTAGATCTGTATTAGCAAGAGTGTCATCAGAACTAGAAGGAAAGCGATTATTCCCCTCACCATGGCACTTGTGAAACATTATCTGGTGAATGGTGTCCAGGGTGGTCTGCCCAGTAAAGGAGAGATTTGCATGCCAGTGTGAGTCTAGTGGAGGAGACACACCAAGATAGTGAGGGGCTGGAACATGTGATGAGGCAGTAGAAGCTGAAAACTGGGTTTGTTCAGCCCAAAGAAAAGGCTTTGGGAGGATCTTATCATTGTCTGCAGCTACCTGGGACAGGGTGCAGAAAAGATGGAACCAGATTCACCTCAGAGGTGCTTAACAATAGAACAAGCAGCAATGGACACTTCTGATGTCATGGGGAATTCTCATTAGTTACAAGGAAAAAAATCTTTACCATGACAGCTGTTAAACAGTAGAAGGGACTGCCTGAAGAATCTCCATCCTTGGAGACAGGCAAAACTGGAGAGGGAGCAGCACTGAGCAACCTAGCCCAAGAGGGACCTGCTCTGAGCTAGAGGGACTAGCACATAAATGAATTCATAAAAACACATTTAATTATATTCTGAGGGAGGCAGTAAGATAGGGTCTACTAATTAGGCTCAATAAAGCAAAGTCATGTGAAAACATAGGACTTGGCACTAGATGGAAAAAACAATTTCCCTGAGAATCCCTCAACTTCATATTATTCAGAAGTTTTCTTGTGCTTTGCTTTCTCCTTTATTAACTTCATCTGGATCATTTAAGATTATTTCGTGTGCATCACACTATGTAAAATGTACCATATATATCAAGAACTTGTAACTATAAAATGTGAACACCACAGCATAGAATTCAGCATATGAAGAATAAAATTGTGGACCTACAAACCTTGGCTTTAAGGCTAAGGTCTGTGGATGCATCTAATAGTGCAGAATCAACTAATTGCACACACAGGTCTGACAACTGTCATAGGGAGTGACAATTTTGAGAGCTGCAATCACCCCTCACTTCAGGATTAATACCTGGATCTACTTTAAGGTTTATAGATCATTTACAGTATGAACACACACCAAGACTGTCTCAAAAAATTGTTAATAAAGGCAAGAGAAGATCCTATTGTAATCATCAACCAGACAGTAAAAGGGAACAGACTCCCAGTCTCTCTTACTATAAAAATAATTTTTTCTTAGAAAAGAATAAAATCTATGCAAGAGATTACACTTCTTATGCAACCTTCTGTGTGATTTTTTTTTTTTAACAAATTATCTCTGCATTGCTCCAAGCTGCCATGTCTGTACCTCTGTCAGGAGACCATCCATCTCAAACGACAGCTTGTCAATATCTTGACAGCGATATGGGCCCCACTTTAAAAACCAACATGTGTAGCTGCAATATTTTCATAACACCATTGAAAAGTGCTGGTTTACAGCAGTTCAAAGAATTTTTCTCTTAGTTTTTTTTGGCGCAAAAGAACTTGTCTCTAACTTTATTTCTTTTGTTTTTGTTTTGTTTTGGGTTTTTTGTTTGTTTGAAGATTTATGTAAAAGGCTGTCACATTTCTACACCCAAAGTCATCATTAATAACACCTAGTGCTAAAAGATTCCTATGTACTAAGGTTTACTTTCAAATTCTCTTTTCATTCTATTTTAATCCCAGTATAACCCCTCTAAGAACTCACAGTGACACTGAATCAGGTTAGCTGTGGCTTTGCATAACCACCTCTTGAAAATCTCCAGAGGCGAGATCCCCCTGGGCAGCCTGCTGCAGTGCTGCTCTGCTCTACTGATGATGTTTTTCACAATGTTCTGCCTAAACCCTCCCAAGCTGCAACTTCTGGCCTCTGCCCTTTTTATACTGCTTGCCACCATGATGAAGAGCCTGACTGTTGTCTTTGTAGCTCCCGTCAAGTGGGGTTTGGATGCTATGAGATTGCCCTCAGCTTTTCCTTCAGCTGAGTAAACTAGCCTTTCCTACTGAAAACCAAACTGCAGTCACCTCTGTAAGATAAGTGAAACAGACTAACACTTTCTAGTTAACATTCAATAGCTGAATTATCTTTTTTGGTGTCCTTTTAATTTGTTGTCCTGAACAACAATGGATGCAACCCCCTACCCAGAGTCTGCTCCTGACAATAGTCTTCCTTGTAGGTGATTTTAAACATTATGTTCCTGTTTCTAGTAAGAGCGCAAGAATTTCAGTTTAACTTACTATGTTGTCAATACCTAACAGCATTCTTTGCCATAGGCAGTTAAGGCTGTACTGTTGTAATTCTACCCATAAAGATGCTACATCTCCGAATTACCATCATCAGTAGTTGACAATCTGCCATCTTTCTCTTGGAAGCATTACTTCCCTGACATGTTATAGGATAATACGATAGCAAATGCCTGGTTCTAAGAATCCATGAGTACATTAAAATAAATCTTTCCTTACATCAATATGAATACAAAGCTCTTGTAGTGTGTCTTGCTATATTTTCTGCGCTGCTTTCGGATATTACAAGCTAAACTGGATCAGGCTGGATTAGTACTTTCAGAGATTACCAGCAACTAAATTCTTCATGCACCGGTACAAAGCATAACTAGCTATTTCATCATTTATTCCTATAGGAATACCCCAAAATCACCCCAGGAAAGGGTATGCTATAACTTGCTGCTCAAACTGCCATTTTTAGAAAGAACATGTAACAAATGTCCAGACAAGATCTGATTGCAAGTACCATGTCATTGGTAGCTTTTCAACTGGAAGATTGCTAATTTTAAGACAAATGTAAAAAAAAAAATCTGAAGATGTAGTCTTACTCTGTTTTGAAACAAAATTTCTCACAGCTTTTGTTTTCAGGGTGCAGACCTCCTGCCTGTTGATGCCTGCTGAGCATGCTATAAAAGACCAGACCCTCTGCAAAAGACCCGTCTATTTTTGTGCCATTTTTCACTTTCATACTTTTTCTAACCCATCTGACTTCTAACAAAATCTCTGCAGCTGGAAAAACCCCACATTGTTACAGATGTTGAAACCAATCATTACAAACTGTTTAAAAACATCTTCTACATTTAAATTAAGGGCTTATTAAAATAGAGAGACCTTCCAAAGCGTGCCTGTGTGTTCACAAGGGCGTCAAAACAGGACTGAATAACTGTGGGTAAATACATGTATTTTATAACAGCTGCTGCCTTAAGATTCCCCTCATGCTTGGCTGAGGCTTCCTAGAGGCTTTGAGACCAAAGCGTGAAAAAGGGCATGGAACTCTTGTCCAGCAGGGCTGGGCAGGGCAGGGCAGGAAGGGTGCAAAGGGTGTGGGCACAGGGGTAGGTCCGGGCTGTCCACAGGGCACTCCCCCCTGCCAGTAGCCCCTGGAATTTGCTCATCAACAGAAGCCCTTCACCTCCTGAGCACCGTGCTGTCGCAATGTCCTCATCACTCTGGAGGCTCTACCCTATCCCTGCGAACAACCACAGAACTAAAAAGGCAAAGAGGGCCTTTGACCTGTGCAATGCCAAAGCGGTGCTTTTTTAATTAATGTAACAAAATCAGTCACAGTGAAAAGCTTTCAGAAGCTTTTTGTATGCAATGGTCAGTAAAACCAGAAATTTTGGCAACTAAAGATGCTAATTCTATGCAGTCACTCTAATGATGTAACGGATGTGTTTTTGTGTTTAGTTTTCATCACATTACAGGCATATTGTTTATATATTGCTTCTTGGCATATCTTTATAAGAGCAGGAAGGTGCTGCCTTCTACAGAGGAGGCATATTTTTACTGCTCTGTTATGCCCGTGAGCTATCACTGCACACCCTGGGTCATCTTTGTTCATGGTCTTTTATGACACTCATAGGATTTCTTTCTAAAAAGGAAGCTGTAAAAAATCAGAAAAATTTAATCGCCATTCAAGTTCAAAAGCAGCTGACTCAAACTCCACAGTAGAAATCAAGGAGTGCAGGGAGAGGCTGGATCAGAGCATGGTGGCAAGTACTGTAAAATGTTTTCTTTGTAAATCAGACAAAACACATTTACAAAAAAAAAAGAAGAATTTCTATAATGTTAATTTATTCTACTAATTCAAACTGAACAGTGATTTATGTGCTCTGCTGCCTCACTAGGAAGTACTCTAGCCCCCAAGCCAATACTCTGTCTTTAGTCTGTCTTTTTGGGACTCAAATATATTATAGCAAAAGACATTTTACATATTCTTGGCTTCAAGTGATTTCTTCCTATTGATAGAATAACTTTATTCTTTCTTTTGCTGCATTGGAAAGGGTTTTTGACTTTCAGTACTAATTTATTTCTAAGTTTCAAAATTCATGTTTAGTAGATTTTTCAAGAAGTAATAGCTGTGGCAATTCAAATATCATCTATGTTAATCCTAACAAACTGCATTCAGATAATATTAATAGGCTGATTTACAAGTAATAAAGCAAGGATGGGACTATTCTTAATTTATCCTGCTGTGTTCAGATATTACCACACATATGGCAGAGGAGATTACCAGCAGTTCTGAGACCCCCGCGATTCTTCAGGCATAACAAAGCAGATTAATGACAGAGTAATAAGGTCAGCTCAGGTATAACACAACCTTTTCTTCGCAGGGCAGGAAGGGTTAAATTTGGCTCAACAAAATTTCCTTTTACTTGTTGATTTGGTTAAATGTCTTAGAGCAGAACAATAGTGAATTCTGTGTCTGAAGGAGATGAAAGATCCACAACCCAGGGGATTAAATCTCTCATTTAGTTTCTCACTAGTTAAGGTTCTAGATAAAAAAAGCTAGTACTCGCTTTCACGCAATAGTCAAGAAGAGAATGACTTGCTCTCCAGATGTAGAAGTAGCTCTTCTGAAGCATAATGAAACAAATAACAGAGATAGCACAGACAATACTTCTGGTGAATTTTGGACCATTTGGGAAGAATTAAACCAATCACATGTGCAGCTGAAAATAATTAGTGTAGTGGCTTAAACAGAAACTGCTTATTGTCATTGTGAGAAAGAAATGAAGACAGAGAACACTAGGTGAAAAAAAAGTTAATAGTGTATCTGATAACACAACTCTGTCCCAGACGAAGTCACTATTAAAGAAGACAGTTACTACCTATAAAATTAAAGGCTATAAATAAAATGTAAATAATGCTTGAGAAAAGCTAATATATCACCCAGATTTCATATACAGTTTCAGGTTGTTTTCTGACAGATTAACTATTTCATAATAAAAGCATAAAAGCATTTATTTAAACGTGAAGTGAAAAGCCGTGTACCCCCACATAATGGTAACATCAGCAGTGATAGATATGTGCAGCTGTAGTGAATATATTGTTACACCTGTGTTCAGTCAAAGGCAAAGACAAACAGGTGTGGTCTATGGGGTAAGCAAGGGATTTAAAGCAAGGGATCAGGTTTCTAGGTCAGGGATAATTCCTAACATTTAATGCTTTTGTTTGTGGTTATACTGATTTATAAGTCTATATAAAAATAAGACTCCCTTCATGGCACTGTGGGAGACTGAGTTAGATAGTGCACTGAAAATTAACCTAGTTAGTTTACATCAAATCCTTTGTTATCTGGCTCACAAACTGAGTTCTGTGACCAGTTTTCTAAACGAGCAGGTAAAACACAAAAAAAATAGGCTTTGAAGTTAAAGGACAAATCCTTCATTTTACTGTTTGCATCAACTTCAGGTTCCAGCCTTTACTTCCTCTTTCCTCTTGAGACAGACACGTGCTCAGTTAAAAGACCTCTAGCTTGGGCCAGTGCACTCGCCTTTCTATAGAGTCATCCATGTTAAAATCCACTGACAGACAAGGATGCCCATGATGGCACTATGGCCTCTAGTAGTTACTGATCACAGGTGAAGTGCTATTGCCTTCTGCATGCTTTAGACGTGCACTGCATGACCAGGCATGACAGGCAAACAGAGGCTGTGACAGTGGTGTGCACAATTGCTCCCATAAATGCAATTTTAGTAGTGTTTACTCTCACTAGGAAAGCAGCTTCCTGTTATCAGTGCAGGAATTAAGACACCCTAATGCTAAAGTGCATCAGTACATCAGTGAGATGGATAATAGGATAGAGAGTGGAAAGCCACGGTCAAGCATCATGAATGCATTCTGTGCTGCTCACATGAGTTGAAGTTATACTGACTGTGGGCATAGGAGTGACAACCTCACCCCAGGCTGTATGGACTGAAGTATGTGAGGGAGGAGCTCATGTGAATATTGCCTGGGGAATGTTGACCTGCCTCACTGGCTTGCCTTTGGTAAGGAAACCTGCAAGAGTCCTTCTGCAGGACTCTGAGTGAAGGAGAAACCCTTGTCATAAAAAGAAATTTATTAAACCAGTTGATGAAGTCTAATGCAGAAATATAAATAAACAAACCACATGTGCTGTTTGTTACAGCCACAGATATTGGAAATATTTTTCCACTGTGTTGTCACACACATCTGAAGGAGTCAGATGGTTGCCTAGAGATTTAGAAGGAGCATCGTGATAGAGTGACTTTTGCCCTGCTACTGCATGTGGAGTCTAAGAATACCTTTCTGTCACTGCATAACTTGCTATAGCCTCAAGAAAATATTCAAGAAGTATTAGTGTCTCTAACTAAAGCCTTGAAAATAAGTCATAATATTTTTAACACAAGAACCTTTTAGGAAAAACTGTTGGTTATTACTAAAGTCTATCACAATTTCATGTTTCACAATTAATTCAGATTTGAATGAAATTGTTAAATACATGTATTATTGGTTAAAAAAGCAGAAGATTTAAACAATGCAATGTAAACAACACATTATCTGCAGATTTATTAAGCCAATTTCCTATATCTTCTGTTTTAAAGTTTCCAGGTCACTTGAACTTTTACCACAATTGACTACTTAGCCAAAGATGCTACTTCTGAAGAAAAATACCCTTCTAATCATGGGAGGACCAAGAGTGAATGTCTGAAACCACAGGATTTCCTAAAGCAGTGTCTGTGGGACAAACCTAAATGCTTACAGTATTGAAAACACAGACATCTTGACTGGGTCCTGATAGCTTTGTTTTGCTGAAGACAGATGGGAGGATGAGATATGCTCAGAGTTCTGAACAATGTTCAGTTAATCAAACAGGCATCTCAACTCAATAACCAAAATGAAACTCTTTGTGGAACAAATTTTGTTTAAACCTAAGACAATGGCATTTCTGAGATCTTAAAGGACTGATTATCACTAACCCAGTACTTATTTATAACCCTAATAGGCCATTATATTTCTGTTTCTTTGGCATAACAGTATAAATAACATTGATTATAAATGAGTGAAAGGGGGAAAAGAATGATGCATACAGAGGAAAGAGGTCATTATGTCATCTCCAGAAAACTTTGGCCTATAATTGAAAAATATTTTAAATATTAGTCTTATAACAAAGTAAAACAGAATTGAAAGATGCAGTGTCCAAAAATTTAGCTGGGGTTCCACCAGTTGATGGTACTTCTCAAACTGATGAATCCTTTGTTACTTGTCTCTTTTCATCCCCATGCTCAAAACATACCAGTTCTTAAAGTCAACTGTTCGTACACAACATGCTCACGCTCTTTCCCAAAAAAGAGCTAGGTATATCTACAGTTTTCTGAGGGATGGAATACAGGGCAAACTTGAATTAGCACTATATTACAACATTAACAATCTGCCCCAATTCTGCACTGAATCCCTTTACTGGCATTAAGAAATGTCTTACTGTTAAGGTTATTTCTGTGGGCATGGAGGAGTGCAGCACGTTTTATTATTTCTGTTATTGGAGTAAAGATTTTGCAATGTACTCTAAAGCACTTGAGGGCTTCCTTATGAAAGAAAGCTGTAAAAGTGTATTTGAAGTTTCTCCTCTATGACAAACAGTTGTATTATAATGGAAAAACTACAGGCTATGAGCTAGAATTTATTAAGCTTTATTACGTTGAATAATGTTTAGATTAATAAAAATTAGGTAGAATAAAAGCATGATGTGAATGTGACTAAAAAGAAATACTTAAGCCATGTGTTAGTTATTAATAAGTCAACATAATTTTTGACAGCTATCCAAATATCTTAAGAACCTTTTCAAAGTCATGGTCCATCTAGATGCAAAATCTGTATTTATTTAAATACTGCATATCAAAAGAAAGATAAATATGCAAAATCTAAGCACTGAAGTATGTGTATGTTCTAATGAAAACAAGTTACCCAATGTGAAAGTCAGTGGAAAGTTTTTTATGGTACTTTCGAGAGATTTTTAAAGATTCTTGGGTGCCTAAAGATACAGATGGATTTGTACAGGAATTTTTAAAATGTTCTAAAAGACCTACAGGATATATGTACTTACAAAAAATCAATTCTCAGTAAAGTCCTTGTTGCTGATCTATTATGCAATTACTAAATATTACGTACTTTCTAGTTTAATTGAAGTCTTAAGCTCTAGTCCAGCACTCCATTGATTCAGATAGGGCCCAGTACTGCCTTATAGGCTGGTTACAGGTTTGGGGCTGTGGCATCTAGCACTAACATAGCAACTAAATAATAAAACACACCTGTGCCTAAATTATACATAGGTACTTTAAAAAATCACACAACCCAAATGTCACTGGCATCATTAAATGCTAAGTAGCGCTTTCTTTCACAACTGGAATTCATTACTTATTACATTGTGTGCTCATAGACACCATATATGAAATAAAAGGTGCTTATGCTCATTCACTTTCTGCCATCAGTTTGTAGTACATGCATGTCTACCCAAATAAAACAGGTCAAAAAGATATTATTTGACAGGGAAATACCCAGTTTCACAGCCGTTTTGGTAGCCTTGTGCACAAAGTGACTAGAGGATGGCTTTGCCAGACAAGCTGAAAGTGTCAGCCCCAGAGCACAGGAAAGCCAGTAGGCAAGCAGAGCCCCCACAGCAAGTGAGGTGTCTCAGAAGAGCAAGTGAAGTGACACCGGGCAAAAATCGCTGCTTGCAGAAAAAAATAAATTGTATTGGGTGTAAAGGATCAATTTTGTCACAGATCGCACGCTGTCAAAAGTTAAGCAGTGGAGCAGATTTCCCAGAGATAGGTCACAAACTGCATCCTCAGAAATTTCCAAAATCTGGCTGAATGAGGCCCCAGTCTGTGATTTTGCAACCTGCCTTTGAAGCAGCCCCTCTTTGAGCATGGGCCATGACAAGGTGACTTTCAAAGGTCTGTTCCAATCTTACTTTCCTATGATTTTTTTCTTGAGAAGCCTCCAGAGGATAGAGAAGGTTCTTTTGCCCAGTCCCACTGGGGGAGCTGACTAAGGCTTGCCCAAAGGGCATTTATGACAAAGTTTGATAAGAGTCAGCAGAGCACTCAGTATGGACACAAGCTACCAGATGCCCCAACAGAAGATATAGTTTTTAAAGAAACAAAATTAGCCACTAATTTGAAATAAATAACCAAAACGCTAAATGTGTCATTTGTCCTTTTACAAAATGTTAAATATTACTTTTTCATTTACTCTATGTCTCAGCATGACCAACTGAAGTATTACTGGGGTTTTTCTGTGTCAAAAATCTGTTAGTTTATTGATTACAGAACGTAAGCTTGTTCTTTTGCTATACCACCTCAGTGAAGAAATCTACTTTTTAGTCACATGGGAGAAAAATAAGCCATGCGAAAAACAAGAAAGAAATTCAGTTTTTGGAAATGCTAGTTTCAAATGCAGAGTAAAACTAATTTCGATCTCAACCTTTCTACTGATTTTGGGTAACTTGCTTCAGTCTTTCTTAAATGAATTTAGAAAATTCCTGCTAGAAATAAATTGCAAGAAGCTTCAGTTTAAGAATACGTGTAAACACTCATTTTAAGCACAAGTGCAAATTCCATGAAATCCCAAATATTTATATATCTACATAAGAATAGGCATTCTCTTGATGCCTTTTCTGAAGGAATGTATTTGTTTCACTTTCCTGCACACACAGAGTCCCTTTTCCTCCCAGGGCTACTGATCTTACTGACAATTGCTGCAAACTATGGACATTTCATGCTGCTACCATTATTTCAACCTGATTCAGTACCTGGGGTACTGGTGCCTGCTATCTCTGTCCCCAAAAACAGTGCAGTAAAAGGCTACTTCACACAGTAAAAGAATGGAGAATTGACATGAGAAAGCAATTATGTGGGAAACATTGAATCAAACATTCCCAGGTGGTATATTTATATTGAGAATAAACTGTAAGGGAGCCAAGTTGGAAGTCTGTGAAACTTCCATCATTGTTAAAGGGCCACTGTCCCTTAGACTGGGGCCCCCAATCTGCAGGGGGATTTTACAAAATTTAAGATGAAATACAAAATATCAACTAAAACTCAAACCAGTAATTTTACTTCTTTTAATGTAACCATCCATCTCAAGTACTAGAAAGTCTAACAGTACCATTATACAGGGGTGAATAAAACAGAAAATAAAAGTGGATGGAGGGAAAAGTCAGGCTGAGTGTTTGCCAGTGTCACAGTCTGGGTTTTGGGAAATACAGAAAACAAACAAGAAAGTGATAAATCCAAAAAGAAGTATTTTTAAATTGGATCCATTGTAGTTATCCGCATTGTCAGGTCAGCATTTTCTATTTTTTTTATAAAAAGGAAAGCAACCCTTTAAAGAAAACAGTTTGTTGTATTAAATGTCAATGAAAAACAATGAGTAACAGCTCAGATATAGCAACCCCAGCAGCAAGAGCAACCAAAGCAGAAAACAGATTGGGTAAGATCTGCAGAGAATCTCAGGACTATTTATACCATAAGACTTTCAAAAAGAACAGACTTTCTATTTAGTCCCATTTAGCTTTTGGAACAATGAAATGTAAAAATTAAAAATAATAAATCTAGAGATTTTGTACTCACCAACAGCAGTCATGCTGCATATACTTTTTCTTTCAGCAAAATTTCTGAACATCAGAAATAGACTAAATTTGTGACATTTTGGTCTTTATTGCAGTTGTCCAGACTTCAAAATCTGACTCAGGTGTTTTATCCACTTTCATTCCTCACAGAAATTAGAAATGTCCAAATTTTCATTTGAATAAATTGACATATTTATATCTACCTGGAAATTTTAAAATTTAGGCTAAAATTGCACATTTTCTGGTGTACATTGCCACATTTTGCACAAGAATCAAAGAGGAGAAACAATGTGAACATGAAAAATTGAGAGAAAAAGCTTTTCTAGACACCTTTAAACCTCTTAAATATCAGGGTGAAGTTTCCAATCAGTTAATTCAGTTGAACTCCTTTACCTATATTGAGACAAACCTACTGCAAATCTGAATGGAGGGAGCTACAAATCAAGAATATATATGATGTTATGAACACACAATGCAAACTGTAACAATGTTAAGATGCCAGGGAGCTGTAGTGTATTTGTAAATACTGTAAATAATTTAGCGTTTCCATCCTTAAAATAGAAGCTGGTTAACAACAGAGGATGAAATTTGAATAGAAGCAAAATCAAAATGACATTACCATAATCTTGTGACTATATATATTCTTTTCAAAAGTCCCATTGAGTTATAGAATGCATATAAAATTGTCCCTTTTTGAGTGAAAAGCACAGCTGGGCATGACTTGACATTGCACCTCCAAGAGCTCTGTAGGCATTACACTCACTTCACACAAACCCTAGAAAGCCTACCTGCTGCTGTGTATTATCTGCCTTGTTCACATACTCAATGGCCAAAGGAAAGGTTTTGTAAAGCCAGTAATCTATTCCACTTGACAAAAACAAACAAACGAACAGAAATGTTTTTCACAAGGTTTGAAATGGTCAGAGGAGAGAAGGAAGATAGTTCTAGTGAAGAGCCAGAGCCTGGGACAAGTTGAGTTTTGAACACCAAGGACATTACTCATGTAAAAGCCTGAGCTTGGCTTCCCTCAGGAATGGGCAAAGTTCCCAGTTCTTTCAGACATCTGTTTGATATTACCAGACTCACTAGGGAAGGATTCAAGGGTTGCAGAGCTGGCTCAGAATGTCTCAGCCATGGAGGCAAAGTCCAATTTTCTGGCAAAGGGAGTTTAGTAGGTCAGAGGGGAAGAGGACTTGGAGGGGTCAGCCGGATTCAAGAAGAAATGAGGAACAGACCAGTTCCAGGGCAGGGAGGATCTCCCAGGTTAGCCAAACAGCAGGATAGAGAGAAAAGAGTGCAATCTCAGGAGGATCTAGAGCCAAGCAGGAAGACATCAGGCAGGTTGGAGTGGAAAGGGGCTATAAGAGAGCCATGGACCACAGTGAACACAGACACTGCCCTTACAGTCTTCTTCCCCACCTGTACTACTTCTCAGTCTCTGCTTCCACCTCACGCAAGCAAAGGTGGCCCCTTCCTCCCTCCCATATGCCTGCTGCTCAGTCTCAATCCTTTGCAAGCTCCTGAAGAAGGAAGAGGGGGGGGTGACCACTGCAAGGGGCCAGTCTAGGCCCAGTGCCTGAGGTGGAGGGAGAGAAATATGGTTGTGCTGAGTAGGAAAGCATAGGTGTTGGAATGGTTCTGTAACCATGTGTAGGGGAACGGGGGTCCCCAGGGTGGGACCACAGCCCTTTCCTGTGGGGCAGGTGGTGGGGACACTGCTCAGGATGAAGGGGCCAGTGCTCATTGCCTCAGCTGCAGAGGTTACGGGCAGACAGGGTCCCTTCAGAGGATGTCTAAAAGCTGGTGAGGGACTGGAGGAAGGGCAGTGTTGAACCAGAAGGAAACCTGATAAAAAAAATGAATCTAGTAAAACGAGAAACCATAGGGAATTGTGAGAACTAAGGAAGAAAACGTATTGAGATGATTATGTAAATTCCTGGAATAGACTGGTGAAATGGACTAAAAAAGGGTGACTTTGTCCATGAATAGAAAGATACTTTCTGAGTTATAGAGTGTAAATAGATAATTTCAAGATGGAAACAATAATATCATAGAATATCCTGAGTTGGAAGGGACCCACATGGATCACCAAAGTCCAGCTCCTGGCCCTGCACCAGACCACCCTCAGGTGACGTCACACCAGCACAGAGCAATGAAGGACAAGCACCTGCCTCAGCCAGCTGCTGATGCTGTGCCTGATGCACCCCAGGATATGATTGGCCCTCCTGGCTGTGAGGGTACACTGCTCACTCAGATTAAACTTTCCATTGACCAGGACCCCAAGGTCTCTTTCTGCAGTGCTGCTCTTCAGCATCTTGTTCCCTTGCCTGTCTGTACATCCAGGGTTATTCTGTCCCAGTTGCAGAATGATTCTGCGAACAGCCATTTCTTCAAATGGTTCCAGACTTTAGGTGATGTCCAAAGAAAGCACTGTACTAGGGGATACCTGGTCAAATGAACTGGAGGGGCATGGCAGTGTACCTGAAGTTACTCCCATTCAGAGAAATGGTTTGGCTATTTTGGAGAAGTTTCCTGGATATTTTTCAGTTCAGTATCCCAACTTTTGAGTCACAAATATTGCAGTAGCTAGCTGATTTTGACACCCTTGCGGATCACAGGATATCAGAATCCATAACTGGCTAATTTGTCTAAGCTGGAAACAACAACAAAATTTGTGGTCCAGGGACAGCATCCAAAATATTAACACAAAATGATTGCCTACAGCCAGATCTGTTTGGGTTTCCTCAGCATTCAGGATCACCACCATAGCCTAAAAGACAAATAAACCACTAACACCTGAATGAGGGAAGAACTGAAATAAGCACAACACTGCTTTCTTTCTCTTCCTGCTGGGTGAGCTCACAAGTTACCTTAAATCATACAACCAGCATATGGTGTGTCTGGCAGATTAGTGGTGGCACACACAGAGCTGCACATATCTGGCCCTTTGGTGCATCAGTTGGTATGTGTTGGCCAGACATGCACAACCCACAGCCCTGAAAAGCCCAGCTCAGGCCACACCATGGGCAGAAGAGCACGGCTGCTCACAGCAGCTGGCACCAGACAGAACAGCAGCGGCACAGCATGTCCCACAGCTCTCACTGAAGGAAGAACTCAATCGAATTCAAGAGATGTTTGTACGAGGGAAAGCTGTGTGGCCTTTGCAATGTGACCCAATGATAATATTGCAGGGACTAAAGAGGAGGAGAATAGTTGTGGCACGCAACAAATAAAATATGCAAAATATCTGCATCTGGTTGAAAGAAAATGCAGCAGCAGAGTCTGTTATCTGTATAATTTTCTCAAACAAGCTATAGGACTGCACTCAGATTTCAGACAGCAGATCTGGGTCTTCTCTAACTGAAACAAATGAGTGTTTGCCAACTACTTCAGAGGAAGTGTTTAAAAATGAGACTGTTGAACAGTGAAGGGAGCTGATGTAATCATATTTTAACCCAATTATCCTTTCCAATATGTATTTGTCAGCATTTAATCCCATCTGCCATTGTGCTGCCCAAGTGCCTAAATTGTATTGGTCCCTCAAGAGTTCTCTAGTCTTGGCTAACCTAACAAATTCTATGCCATATGCAAATTCTAATTTGCAAATGTTCTCCCTCATTTCCAGACTCCATTAAACAACTGGTCTTATTATGGGCACTCCTCAGTTCATTCTTTGCCACTTTGGAATTTTACCAATTTTTCTGGTTTATTTTCTACCACTTTGCCAATCTCTAATCTATGACACCGATTTACCTCTAAACTCTTGAACACATAGATGCTTTACTAACCACTTTTGAGAACTTTGAAAAAAACACTAAAAAATTAAAATAACCTAAACCAAACAGTTCTTTTAGTCACTGCTATGCTGACAAAACAAACAGATGCTAATGAATTTGAGAGTATTTTTTCTTTTCAATAAAATATTCTTCTCTATTTCTGTTATAAATTATTTTTATTTCTGCAGATATTTCATTATTGTCTCTAGTTACTATTTTGCCCCATTTTCTTGGGGCTTCAATGAAGTTTCCAAATTTCTAAGAATATTTTTAACAATTTCTTAATAAATAGGTGCAATATCTACTGTTCAAGCTAGTACAAATTCAGGTAATGGCCTGTCTTCTGAAAGGAATTGATCTGTGCCTCAACCAAAGTAATTTAATTCAAATGTAAGTACAACCATAACAGGGCAAAAACTCAGCTAAAATGTTTACAACAGTGTAAAAACTTGTGAAATTTAATAGTAAGTGACATTTCTGGTTTTATGATTTAAGATTAAAGGCCCATGATCTATTTTTTCTGTTACTCTGATGCAGCAAGACACTTTAAAGATTCTAATTCTCATTTTCATTAACGACTCTTTAATAACACTCTTGAAGGAGAAAAGACTTAGTGTATATGAAAATTGGTTCCAGTTGGATTACACGTACACTTGAGTCCTATGTTGAGTTGAAGCTTCAGAGGAAAACCAGTATATATTTCACTTGTGAGAAACGTCAATTGATATAATTCAAAGCAGAAAACAGTTTTCATTTGCATCAAGCAAGTTTCTGGCAGGACACTAACTTAAATGGTTATTTCAGTTGATGGATGTAGGTAGCTAAATTTGTTTGAATATTTAGACCCTGCATTTCAGAGACAGACCCATGCTAAGAGCAGAATTTAACATTTGGAGCCACAGGAATGGCTCATTACTATAAATGTCTGCAATACTAATCAAGAGAGATAATGTCCTAGTCAGGATAATAATTAACATTTAACTGACTTGCAAATGTAAAAACCAGGACTCTCAAAATCCAGGAATCAACAAATTGAAAGAAACAGGCATCTACTTTTTTTTAATTACTTGAATTCCTCCCTCTAGAGGACTCCTGTAATGCTTCAGGGGGATGATAGCACATTGCAGTGCAGGCAACAATCGTACATCTAGTGAATGGAGATTGTACTCTCTGTTGTGCCTGGTATTACTTTTGTACTCTGAGAGACAGCCAAGTTTACTGTATCCAAATGAGGAAAAAAAAAAGTAGATTCCATCAAGAAGCTCAAATGTGAGTTAAAAGCAACAAAGTGACTGTGGTGTAATCCTTACTGCTTATATATGCCAGAATAATATCAACAATCTTTTTCCAGTACAACCGCCAGCAAGCAAGGAATAGTACTAGACTAAACACAGAATGTAAAAGAGTATAGAGAATTGGGGTCTGTGCTAAAAGAAATGTGAAACCCCAACAAACAGAGCAGAATGAATTGCAGACCATTCAGAACAGCATTATAGGTTTCCCACGTGGGCACTAACAGCAGAGTTCCATGAGGTTTTGGCAACAGTACAATTTGCAACAACAACAAAAAGAGTTTGCTGAATTATTTAAGCATGAAATCAACATAGCTCAGACAAAAATAGCCAACATACGTTAAGCAAAATAACTTAAAAATAAAGCACTGAGTCTGAGGGAATGCAGTGACTTTGGTTCACCCCACTTGGTACACTCTTATTTCTCTGGAAATGCAACCTAAATTTAAGCCAGGATATCCAAGACAGAGTATTGCAAGGAAAAAATGGCTGAAGAGGTTTCCATGCAATGCATTCAGCAGGGTGGACTGGGAGAAGGAGGAGTTTTAAGAGGATATACACCTCCTTCTCCTCCCTTTTTTGCCTCTGTTTAGCTTGATAAATTCTCAGTGATGTGATTCCTGCCATCCCTGGCTTTATTTGCTTGTTTCATGTTGTTGTTCATGGAATATAGATGCCTGTGGGATGAGAAGATAACTTTGCAGAAAGCATGTCTTTTCCCTTTCTCGCTCAACTATTTTTCTTCAAAGGTGAAGAGAACAACAATTGTCTTCTGCTGGCAACTCAAATTTCTTTTGATTTAGGTTTTTCTCCCCTTTTCCTGCATGGTACTCTCACAGCACAAACGTATGGATTTTTTTAGACCTTCTCTTGCATATGGCATGGCCCTGCATATAGCTCACATAGTGAAGTCATGGGAGAAATTGGAGATGAGAACAGCGGCTGAAATGTATTCACAGGCCTTCCAGGCTCATATTTTGACTGCATGCAATGCATCAACATGTTTTCAATGAGGCAGAAGCATTGCCCAGACCTTTAAACAACAGAAAGGCAGAACTAGCATGAACTATCAAACATACAAAGGAATTTCGGGGGAAAAAGTGCAGCAGATTTGAATCTTTTTTAAAAAATTCAATTTTAGAGGAATTCTGTTTCATGAACTTGGAAGGAGCAGAATTAGCCAGGAACCTTTCAGTCCTCCCTCCTTTTGGCAAGAGGTCTGAAAGGCTCTTGGCTAATTCTGACTCCTTTTGGCAGGAATTTTGTTAACCAGGGAGCATTTACTTTACAACATCTCAAAGGCAACATAAGCTGGTAGTAGGACTGTGCCTTTGCCATGGGGCACTGCTGCTTCTCCAATACTATGGCTGGGAGGCAAAGAGCCCTGTGTCTGTCTGGGGCTCACCTTTTCACTCCTCCCTCCCCAGGAAAAGAAAGGAGTTGAGCACCAATTTTTCCATGTGTTGATGGTGATCTGTAAGACCTGTTAGGGGAGTGGACAGAGAAGAAATACTACCAAATACTATCCTGTGTTGGAGGTGCTACTGAAGGCAAAGTTCTCCAGAGAGAGATGGTATTTCCTGCCAAACCTTGTTGAAAAGGAATTCTACTGTGGTGGACAGTGAATCACTTGTCTGACATTGTGAAAGCTCATGCTTTGTAAGAATTTAGTATTAATTGTTTTTTCTAAAGCACACAGAAATGAAGCTCTCATCAACATAGTAACAAAGAAATAAAAACAGCAAAGTCTGAATGAGACAACGAGATGAAGTGAAACTATCCACTAAAAGTTTCTAAAGGCAAGAGATTATAATAAAAGATCAAACCATCATTTAATTATTTTAGCAATGAATGATTTTAGAAATGAATGAATACAGCAATTTCTTACAGAGAAAAGATGCTGCTATAGGAAAAAATATTGCATTCAAATGTGAAAATAAGTTCCTTTATTTCTCATTTCAAAAGTATTTTGAATTACTGAGTGTTAGGATGAGGAATCAAAAAAACCCCCAAACTCAACCATGTTAAACAAATAGCCACCTATAGGACTGAGTTTTCAGTTATTTAAGGAGGAGTCTGACATCAGAAGATCATGTTCCAGTGACCTGACAGAAGGAAAAAACCAAAAATGCCTTTTTTTTTAGGCATCTCTTTCTACAGCAGCAGATCAAACATCTCAGCTTTAAAGAATGACAGAGAAAATGAAACTACAAGAAAGCAGCCAAAACACAATTTGATTCTATGAAAATAAGCAGCAGTAAAACTGTAATTCCACCTCCATTTTGGAACTGGCAAGATACCCCCTCTTAGTTGCCTAATGCTCCAGAAATACTGGACAAAATTTTTCTTTATTACCACTGTGTATACTAACATACACACATGTATGGTTAGAGTTACACAAATGCTTGGATACTAACCCCTCCATTCCCACAGACTGCACCCTCTAATTCTCCAGAGGACTATATATCAAAGGAGTATCTATTTTTCTACAGTGGTGCAAAACTAAGTTAGTGAAAACAAGAGTTGGGCCTCGATGCTTCTCTGAAATTTGCTGTCCTACTTTCCAGCTGTGCAAGGCAGTAGGAGTGGGAAACTGCAGAGCAAGAGGTCACCAGTGCCACTAGTGCTCCTCAGAGTATTTGGAAGGGTTTGAATTCACACCACTGTACTATGAGCTATTGTTTCCACTGTTGTTTCCCTTGTAATCCATTTAGGCTATTTAATGTGGTGTGGGAGGAGGAGTGTACTGAAATAAGAAGGGGAAAGTAAGGGCATGAGAAAGATTATGCAAGTGCTTTGGTGAGGGTTTTCGGCGTGCCTGTTTTCTTTGTAGTTGCAAAACAAAAAAAAGCTTGTACCTGAATTTTATGTATTACGCAACCTCTGAGATTTTCTGCTTGTTACTCCTGTGCTATTTTTTAAACTAACTTATACGCCTTCTTAAAATTCCATTTGAGCTGCATTGCATGTGCATTCACAGAAGCTGTAGTGGGACCAGTGCTGTACTGGGTAATAAGAGTACAATGTATGGCTGTAATTTTGCTGAAAGGTAAGGAAGTGCATTTGAAGAATCCATATCCTTTCTCCTACCTGGCTTCCAGTGGTGAGGATTCTAGGTTGACTAACAGGGTTACAGCCCCCACATGCAGATGCAGCTGCTAGAAAAGTTATAATATGAAACACATTATACATTTTCTGAGCCACTGTATGATTTGATTGCAGTTTAGAAAGATAAATGAAATGAAATTTTACTAATATCAGGAAGGGATTTTAATTTATTTTAACTTAAAAGCTGTTTTTCCAAAAACAGATTGTCACAATTAGTTAAAAATTCTGGTTTCTTCCTGCTATGCAAGATAACTTTCTGTCTAATTTCAAAAGACTGTAATGTAAGTTAAGTGCTTCTAGTAATTTTCACCATCAGCTTCCTGTGCTACTTTGGCATAACGTTTGATCTGTTTGGGCCTTTTTTTTCCTGACATCCATAGAATCCATACCACAACAGTAGCAACTCATTTCCTTATACAGCAGAGAACTTCTCCAAGTTTGCCCTTTATGGTTATTCATCACCAGTGATTTAGGTCAGAGGCCCTTTTGGAAGTGCAATCTAGTGCCTGCAATTCTATAATGCCTTGTAAAGTATTTTAATCTTTTACAGAATTATTTTCCCTTTCTAGGCTCAGTGCCATTTTCCAGTGGATTTCAAACTAACATTTAAACTTAAAAATCTAGTTTAACAGAATTGTCTATCCTAAACCAGTCATTTAATCATTCTCTCCAAGAAAAACGAGCAGCCATCAGTATAAGCATCAGTATATATATCAGTATATATATCTTGGTATATCAACATCAGTATAACAAAGAAAAGTTGACAGAAACTGTTTCCATGATTTTTGAATCAACAGTTACACCTCCAGCTCCCTTGCTGAGTTGTACACCTTCTACTCATACTCATGGAAGAGGAAGGGAATACTCAATAGATACCGATTCACATATGCAAAACTTCTTGCCTTACATGTGGAAGACTCCTGTGCCACAGGAGTCTGCCTGCAAAAGCAAAGTCCCATCCTACACGGAAAACCACCTGTCAGGGTCAAGAGCTCTAACGTCACCTCTGCAGTCTAAACTAAGGAGGTATGACTTCCCCCTTAAGTACACAAAGGTGAAACTGCAGAGCAAAGCAGTGTGCAATGCATGTGCTAGACTGCTTCTAGCATACAGCCTAGCCTGAAAAGCCATCTCCTAAATTACTTTATGATTGTTACTTAAGTAAGTGGAGCCAAAAGAACACTACTGTTTTCAGACTTCTGAATATAAAAGACAAAATGCTCTATGCACATAAAGTCAGCCACAATTTAAGTGAAAAATACTGAAACTTGATTGCCTTTACATTGAGATATCAAACAATAAAATAAAGATTCTAAGAGCTTACGTCTAAAAGAACCATTTGAAAATGGGTTGCTACTTTTCTCTGAATTTCCATTTATTTGATATGAACTTCATAGTGCTACATTTAAGGAAAAGAATGAAGTGCTCTACTATGTCACTTACGTGCTGCTTGGGATACTCAGCACAGAGAAAAACAGAGATGTGCTGACCACAGAAGTCATAAAATGAAACCTCTCTGCAATAATTGTTCAAAACAGATTTTTCTTGTTCCTAGTCATACCCCGTATTTTCATCACTTTATATTTTCTTATCTGTTTGCATTTTCATTGCTTTAAATAGTTCCCTCCCCACTACCAGGTACCCAAATTTCAGGCCCTCAGTTTTGATTAATTTTTTTTAGTTTGAAATGCTCAACTTTCCTGTTTGGTATGAGATCCCTTGTTTTTGCCAAGCCTTTGTTATCTTGCAAGGCCTTGGCAAAACTGGTGTGAGGTATTTTAGGAACATGGAGGTACAGCTCTTAGTTTCACCTTGCTAATACAGACTGGAGGCACATACCATCCTTGATGTCAAAATGCAAGCAGGCTAATGGGAAGGCAATAGGCCTATGGATCTGCAGATGGGTTTGCTTTCGGACTAGTCTAAAGGAGCACAGTTTTGCTGAGCCATGAGTGTGCTCAAAGGTCTGCTTAGTTTTCTTAATTTATTTTTAGGAGAGAGGTTTGCTGAGATCTACATTCTGATTCTAAGGATTTTTTCTATATCACTGAATCAGTCTGAAATTCATGGGCAGTGTATGTGCTAAGCAGATTAAAGAAGGCCTTACTTTGAAGAAGAAATAATAACATGGACTTCCCGCTGTACTGCACGGAAATGGATGGCATGCTGAGTAGTATCTGTTTGACTGACATAACATAGCTGCAATCATGTGGCTGAGTTTCTGGTTCTACTGTGCCTTTTGGGTTAGTGTAGAGAGAGCACTCACTCTTTAAGCCTTGATCTCACCATCCATAAAATGTGAAAGACACCATTATCAGGCTCACAGGGATGCTGGGAAATTACGTAATGTTTGCACAGCTATTTTAAAACACGAAGTACTGTGAATTATGCAACATAATTGCTGAGAGCAAAGCCTTATCCTCTCTAAAGAAAATGAGAATGACAAATTCTAAAGAAAATTATTTTTGAGAGTGTCTTTAACTACATCAATCTACACTATTTATCCATTTGCTAATTAAAATTATTTTAGTCTGTTAGAACTGATCAGAACAATTTACATGAAAAGACACCTGACTGTAGCTGCTACTGAAGTGTACTCAATTCCATGAGAAAATCATTAAAAAGTTACCACTGCACTTTCAAAAGGTCCCCCCTTATTCCACACCATGTCTTGATAAGCTACTTAATAATTTAATTCTTTCTGTGTCTGTGTTTCAAGTTGGTTAAATCTGGGCTGCTAAGTGGTGCTTTCCTTTCAAGGGATTCATTTACTGAGGAATCCTCTTCACTCTGATTTAGTCTTTCATCTTGCATGGATGCTGCTTTACTCATCACTAATTCACACCACACATCACAGGCTACATCAACATCTGTAACTTCTGGATGGAAACTTTTCATTTCTTCCCTTCAAGAATATCTGTCATTGTGCAGTCCCAGTCATCAGCTCCTAACAACCTTCCCAGCTGTACAAAAATACATTCTGAATAAACATTGGAAGGAAGGAAGCATAAATATTTGACAGCATTCACAGTCAGGGCAGGTTATTAAGCACTCTGTGTTTTAGAAGAATACTCAAGACTATCTTCCAATGAAGCATTACAAGTGATACTCCAACTATTTTTTAATCTAAGTAAGCTTTTACTTGGGAAGAAGCTGTTAGTTCCTGTATATTAGAAGAGAAGGTTGTGGGCACACAGAGCATTTTGCAATTTCATTTCCATTTTGTCTGGTTTTGTGATTATCATATCTTGCATGCCTGAATCTTTGCTACTTAGAATTTTGAGCATGCCCAAAACGCACATTGTAACAGAAGTTG
Organism: Campylorhamphus procurvoides; assembly: GCA_013396655.1. Classification (NCBI taxonomy): domain Eukaryota; kingdom Metazoa; phylum Chordata; class Aves; order Passeriformes; family Dendrocolaptidae; genus Campylorhamphus; species Campylorhamphus procurvoides. The sequence continues at coordinate 2,471,222 of WBMV01006289.1, read as the reverse complement.
AAATGAGAAATGAGTGACTTCCTCCCTGTGGAGTTAGTTAATGTTAATCCCATAGGTCCAAATTTTAAGTGATTTGGTCCTCTGAAAGCCAGTTTCATTCTCTCATTCTCCATCTCGGAGGTGTGTAATGCTTAGTACTATAAAAACTACAGAGGATATCATTAAGAGGAAGAGTAAGTTGCTTTTTTACTCTCTCATCGCTTTCACTACAACTTCAACAATTTTTCCAGTAATGTCTATTGGAATGTCTGTGCTACTGTCCATTGAAGTATTGATGGGGTAGAACTGAAGCCTAATATGAACACATTGTTGGAAAGCCAGTCTGAGGAACTTTCAAAAAAAATGTTTAGCTATGTGACCCAACAGTTTCTTGATGGAATTAATAATTTATTTTAATTTGAATTCAAAAGTTTCTAGTTTTTCTTAGCAAGCTGACTTCAGAATAACTTCAATAACCTAGGTCCAAGTATATTCCTTCACTAGAAAATCAGCATAAATGTGTGCAATTCTTCCTATATTTGTAGCAACAACAGCTATCAAACTTCCCCATACATACATATGTTATAAACTAATCATTGCAATCACTGTTCTAATCTGTTCTCCTAATCTGTAGCCTATTTAATTTCTGGAAATCTTACGGTCTGGACTGCTGGAAGTCAGGAAATCCTTGCTCCAGCCCTCCTACACCTGTGCAGAGCTCTACTGCATCTGCAAAATTAGTCCAGCTGGGGCTTCTGGCACATGTGCCTGCACTGGCAGAGCCAGTTCTTCAGATTATAAAACACATAGATTAGCAAGATTTTTCCAGTGATGTCAGTAGAACACTTTTGGTGTTGGAGCTTGGCTGGGTAACATTCCATATTAAAACACGGATTTTTGACTAGACATTGGCCTAAACTTAATCTTTTTTCCAAACAGTCCCAAACACTGCAAAAATATTGAAAAAATTACTTACATAGTGGATTTGTTTTATAGTGATCAAACATGGCCAAATTCATTTTCCTATCTGAATTTCCATTGCATGGTGCCTTTCTTTTTAACTTAAAGTGTCATTTGCCATACAGTAGGAGACTCAACTCCTGAAAATGCAGAATCTGCAGATGGTATCTATAGAGCATCCCCTATAGCTCATTCACAGTAACATACTGGATACATAACCAGCAAATCCATTCTACTCATTTTTTTTTTCCAAATGAGGCACAATCATGATCACAGATTATACTGAAGCATACAAAACCAAAGTACATACCCATACTAAATTGACAGTAAAATATAGCATGAGATAGTACAGTCAACCTGATTGTACATTTATGAACCTTAGTAGAGTAGGAATTATCTTGTGCATGCAAAAAATGTCACACACCAGCCAAAATGCAGACACATTCAGCACTGAGCACTCAGTATTTAAGTACTTAATTCCTGTCATCTAATAGAGCAGCTCTAACTACAGGGCAATGAAAGACCAGACATTAGAATAACCAAGCATGTCAGTTTAGACCACAATGATAAGCTCCTGACAGAAAAGGACAAAAATCAGATAACTCATATTTCTGAATTTCCTTGAGGTACAACTGTACAGGCTTCAATGCAAAATGTACAGCAAAGTTTCAGCTTTAAGATTTTTTTTATAATAGACATCCATATCCTATCTTAAACTCGACTATTAGTGAAAGCAATTTAGAGTACATAATGTCTTTCAGCATTAGCATTTACATGCAAAGGCTACAGGCTTTTTTTACCTATTGCACTGTAGTACACAACTGACCTATGAGGAGAAAAAAAGCAGCAGGAAAAAAATATACTTACTGCCTTTAAGAAAAACACTTAGAACAACATAAGCATAACTAATGTATGATTTGTAGTACATCAGTATTAGATTGATGAATCTGACTTACAGCAAGCCAAATTTGGACTGCAAAATCCTACAGTCTGTAATAGCTTTATAAGCAGTACTAGCCAGCACAAAATTTGCCCAGGAACATAAATACTAAAAAGAATACAGTAAAATATGGAAGCTGTTTCAGACTTTATAGAGAAAAGATTTTTCTGTGGATGAAATATAGGTGAATAAATGGGTATTATTTGTTAGCTAGTCTCATATGCCCTTAACATATGTACATTTGAAAATCTTGTTTAACCTGATTTTTCTTATAAGTATCTTGTTCCATTTCAAAGTAATCTTTTAAATGTGTTACAGCAACAAGAACTCATATGTCACATATATTCACCATCTTCAATTTGATAAGCTAAACAGTGCCGTGGCATAAATTGCATTTTCCTGCTTTGAGACTAAGTACATTATTTTTGTCTAATCCTCTATTTTACACCACATCCTTCCTGAGGAGTCTTAAAAATTCAGAGCAAAGAACAACATAATTTTACAGTTTCAAATGGGGACATGTAAGTGGGCTATACCATTGCCTACAACTACCAGAGACAGACACATAGGCTGCAGACATACCTAAAATGTGTAATAAAACAGACTTGATGTGTTTCCAGCCCTAGTGGCATATATTACAGCTAAGACAAAAAAGCTAATAAATCACACATCTTGCATCCAAAAAATTAAAACTATGCAAGAGATGAAATCCTGTGTCTAGTCACACATAAGGGATGTTTTGTGGCTGACTTCAGTAGGTTAAGAAAATGCATGTATCCTGCAGTGTTAGGACATGCCAGAAGGCAGTGCCTTTCTTACTGTGCCCTTACAAGCGCATGGCTGGCAGCTACAGAAATACAGCACACGCTACACTGCAACCTCAGCAATGCTCTCAGAGCTTGCATGCAAAGTCTAGCACCACAACCCAGAGTGTTACTGCGAGATCGAGGGTTGAACCACACAGGTTCAAATTCCAGTGTGTCAGAAATAAGGCAGTCTGAGCTTCAGCATAAGCTATGTTTACCTATTCTGGTTCCTAAGCCAGAGACACCAAGATCCATTCACTACTTTCATATCTGTTCCTTCAGTGATAAAAATAGAACTCATTCTAGGTTGAAAAAATCCCTTGCACCAAAGCGTACTTCTTAAGATGAACTTCAGAATGTGCCCAGGAAAAACTGAACAGGAATAGTTAAGTGACCTCTGGATATTGGTTTCATAGGCGATTGTTCCTCAGAAAATTCACAGTGCTCATAAACATAACTGGGAATGCAGGGTTTGTTGCAAGTGTGTTTCATATCAGACATGTCAAAAATGTTATCATTATGCATGGATGGAGAGAAAGGATAAATTAAATATTTCAAAAAAGGATCAGAGAGTTCTCTTTCTCAGCTACATCAGGAACTGAAGTCAGCTGGAAAATGAGTCCTGCTCTCCTTGGAATTTCTAAAATATTAGGTGAGGCACATATATTGGGGCAAATAGATGCTGAGAAAGCAGGCTGTTTAATAAACTGCATCTTGACAATATAAAAATGATGTTAATTATCTCTAAGCAAAAGTGGATTTCTTATGTTTGTTTCAGAACCATGATTCTTTCTCCAAATGAAAGCTTCAAGACTGGTTTGGTTGTGGTGTGCTCCTCAAACACAAAGAGGATAACTCTTATTTCAGTCAGAATGGATTTTTTTTAAGATCAGAAACTAATGTCTTCATGTGATAGGACACAGTGTGTCTTCTCCTATACATTTCTCATTCTTGAATTAATTTTTACACTTCCCATAGCCAAAAAACAAGGGAACTCCCAACAGAAACCACAGTATACAAACATAGAACTGCAACATTCTTCCTATGTTTTCATAACTAAGGAAACTGTAACAATACTATAAACTAAACGCAATCTAAAATAGCACATCCCTAGATGGAACAGAAGGGACAAAAATATCTGTGAAGCTTGCCAAGGCTTACTATGCATGAAACCATTTTTATGGGTGTTTTCTTTCATATAGTGTATTAAAGTTCAAATTTTTTTTCTCAAAGAGCTTTTGGATGTCATAGCTCATACAGAAAGATGTCATAGAATCTTTAGGTTTTGAAACTGAATTCCATCATTTAGGGGAAGAAGACAAGAAAGTAGTTCAGCTCACACTTATGTAATTTTATCACTGAGATCTAGACATTTTGTGAAGTGCTTCAGCCTTCTTTAAGTCAGTCCAGGAAAATTTAAGAAGTACCCTCCAACAGGGTGCATGATAATCCCTACCATGCTTGGCATGGAAAGTTGGGGTTTTATTTATTTTACACAAAATCTCTTTTACAAATTATCCAGTTCAAATAGGATTAAAAAGCTGTTATGCCTTGATCACTGAAATAAAAAATCAGTTGTCAGCTCCTGACCAACGTAATCTTTTTTTTTTTTTAAGTAGTATTACAGCAGAGCATACAAAGTTGTTGTAAGGATTGCCAACTAAAAGTAAATGCCTGATAATGATGATATTTGTAAGATCTTTAATGAGATCAGAATTAGCTTCTCTATGGATGAAGACTGTTAGAGGTAAGAAGAAAGACTGAGGCGTGTGCTAGCCAATTTGTGGATGTACCAGAACTGGTTGATGTACTTTGAAAAAGCTTCTAAACGTTCACGGAGGTCTCCCTCCAGAGGGCACATAAAGAGACTGATAATTGAGGAGCGTCCTAATTTATTTCCATCTAACACTGAACTAACTTTCTAGCTTGTCCTCTATAGTCTTTCAAATTTATCAAAATCTTTCTCATTCAGATATAGAACATATTGATATATTTTAAACCATGTGGATGAAATATGAAAGGGGACTCAAGTTCAGGTGTTCAGTGGCTCACATTGGAGAAAAACATTGGGATGACCTCCTGGTTACATTTCTATTTTGTAACTTAATTGTTTTAATTAATTAAACACGTGCCACATCAACTTGATTTGTCAAACTTTTCACCATCCTAAGTTGAAAGCTTTATAAAGCACTACTAGTCCTATTATTAATACAACCTTGCAAACAAACTGATCTGACAAGAGCTTATTTTTGCGATCCTATCTTGAGCCACATTCTTTACAATGCTGTTGTTTCAACCTGTGTAAGAGTCTTATGGGTCATTCCATTATTTCTCCCATGTCTGAAGTCAGGTGAAAAACATCTATAATTACTTGACTTACCCCATTTAACATTCTAAACAATGGGACAAAAGATTTTTTCCCAGGCCTATGAAACTTTCTCAGTTTTCCAAAAATTAATGAAAATAAATGTTAGCAGTCAAAAATGCTCATGAGAAACATCTCCTGAAATACTTGGGGAAAATTCCTGTAACTGTTGACTCAGATGATGTTTAAAAATTCTCCTGAATAGCTTCAAGAATGGAAAACATTTAATCAACTTATGCCTTTAATACATTATCTACCGCTTTCCTAGTTACAGAATTGAAATATTATTGAAAACATCTACTCCCCCAAAGAGCAAGGACATTATCTTTTAAACTAACAATTATATATAATTGATTTATTCCTTTAATCTTCATACATTACCATTCCCTAATGACCATAGAATTTTTCTACTTTTACCTCCCTTATAAACTTTGTACTGGTTCTTTTTTTATTTTTTATTTTTTCATTTTTGTTTACTGAATTATGACTCCTTTGGATTGAAATACTTTCCTTCTAGCCCATATGTTTCTTTTTAAATCAGGATAAGGCTTTCTGTCCTAAATTTGAGGTTTTAGGCTTGGGGATAGAAAAGTAAAATCTTGCCAACTACTGCCCAAGTATGATCAATATTTATATTTTTTCCTTATGACTTAACTCATGATCAATTACAGATTTATGAGCATTAGGTAGGATTTTATTATACTCATATATACCTCAACTAATCATTTCATAATCAGAACAACCACCAATATTTAGTTCCAAGATCAGCTCCTACATAAGGCTCATTAAGATGAGGATTACTATGGATTTCCCATGGAAGATGTAATGCTTATCAAGTCAGGAAATCGATATTTATAATTTATAGTTTTTGAGAGAAATTCCAACATTTTCTGGCACAGAGGTTTGAGTTTCTGAAGGTCCACGATCATCCAGTCATAAACATTTGACACTGCTCACAAGCAGGTTTTTCTGGGCATGCTCTCTGTTTATGTTGGTGCATGCCACAGATCCCCAAACCTTATGCATCCCGCCAGCAAGAGCACTTTGACAACTAATCTATGCTCAGGAATGTATTTTCCAGCTAGTGAGGAATTTGGACCCCTTTGCCAAATAGTGACTTCTAATCATACAAATTTAAAACTAGCAAAGAAAGTTGAACATATGCTCACAAATGAGATTCCAAATTGTGTTATTATCCAAACCCATAACAAAGAATCACTTCTCGTGCTCTAAACAGCTTTTTTCCTAAACCTTTGAATATAAATAAAATAAACACACCATAGGCAGACTCACTCCAAGAAGTCTTCTGCTGTATGTAACTCACATCCTTTTCTCAATCCTACAGAACAGATAAGTTACTTATTGAAAGTTTGTTAGGAAAGCTATTAGAAGGAGCGCTTAAATCATTTCACTAGCAGTTACAGACGTCTACAACTTTGAAATATTAGCCTATTAACTTTGCTGGATTTCAGTTAACTCACCCACGTGAAAACATTTTTCTGACTTTGTGAAATTTGTGTTAGTATCTGTGAATCCAAAGTGATGGGTAAGCATAAGTGATCATTACTTTAATTTCCTGTTCCATTAGTGTAAGTATCAAATCATTGCAGACTCGTGGATAATTCTTTTCTGTCTTTTTTTTTTTTTTGAGACAATTGCTGTTGCTTTTACAAAAAGGAAATTTTTATGAGGACACTCCTTTCCAAATGCTTGTCCAAACAGAACTCTCAACATTTTGAACATATTCTCATCCCAGAATAAAGTGGATGATTTCTAGTGACAGTCTATGTTGTGTTACTCTTTTGGTGATACTTGCTGCTGAACTACATTCACTTTATTACTACAATCTGTGTACTTTCCAGTAACCCATATGACATCTAGGTCTGCTGCAAGACACACAGCAATTCCAGATCCTATCAAATATGTAAATCTTAATTTTCACTCTGGAAACTGAGGGTCACATTTGAATGTTTCACAGAAATATGCACTTTCAACCATGGCTGCAGGCTAGTGTTCCCTTGTGTAAGTCATCCATTTTTAGAACTAACTGTACAATTATGCAGTTCAAGTCACGCAGAAGATCCATGGAATTTGTGCATATTGCTCATATGCCTTTTTTTTGTTTTGCTTTGCTTTGTTAAAGCATTTATTTGTACATAAATAGATCTGAAATGCAGATAAATAGCTGTGTTCAAATAATCAAGGATTGTAAAGGGGGTCATGTCAAAGGACATTTTCCTTGGGTGACTAAAAGTCACTATGGTACATAAGGCTAAATTACAGAAAGCTTTCATTAATCAGTAAATTGCAGTATTTCTTCCATTACCAAGGCACTTGGCAAAGATTTCTCACATTAGGCAATTAAAAAGGTAATAGCACTGTTGTCTGGCAACTTTGGAAGCACTTAACTTCAAAATTACAAATTAAAACAAAGACTAGAAATAAAACAATTATCTTTTGTTGTTTTTGACTTCTGGCCTCACCACCAGAAATCAGGGATGCAGTACATCCAGGCTGCCTGAGGGTCACTAACGAAAGGGATTTCAATTAACAATTACATGCAAGGAGCTTCTACACCCAAATGAAAAAGAACACCAGAGCATTTGTTTATGAAATTGGAGGATTTAGGCTTTTTAATAAGTATTACAATCTCAACAAGTCCTCTGTAATGATATTTGAAGGAACAAAACCGTGCTGTAGGCCTGTGTAGCTCCATGACAATATTCAAACCAAATGAAATTTTCAAATGCAGTGTGGACTATTCTGAACACCAGTAAGAGGAGGAACCCTGTGTTAATCCTGTGTTAACCTTTGTTAATTATTGATGCCAAGGATATTCTAAATATAAATACAGAAATGAGTGCAAGATAACTCTCTTTTTTGTACGGCCTCTAACCTGAGCAGTCTTTGAGGTTCTGGCAAGTCCTGCTTCCATAAAAGAACCTTTGAAGGTTCTTGGCTTTGACAACTTTGCTTACAGAGCCTGTCACCCAGTAACATGTTTGTTCCCTTTTGATGATATCTGAGAGTTTCTGAAATGTGTTGGAAGTCCTGTAAATTATGACAATGTAGTTTCAGATTACTTGGAAAATTGTTTAGGATAATTAACCTCAAGAAGCCAAATTTAACTGAATCTCCTGATCAGGCTTTCTTTGTTGATTTTATATGGAAAACCTAATGTTAAACTCAAGCTCCATTATTGAGATGGTTTAATTTTTAAAACTACTGATCACTGTAGGAGTAGCTTGTGCTTATTCATTTTGAAAGCAAGGACAGTGATTAGAATGCATAAATTTAGCTGCCTTTTTTAAAAAATCTTGCACTTGAGCCTAAAATTTGTCATATCTCTCACAAGAATGAGCTTTCTCACAGCATTTTTACTAGTGCCTTCTCTTTCCTTCTGGCCTGAAAAAATGAAAGCAGTCACCACTCTTTGTAACTAGTGGTTTTATCTTTGTATTTATTGGCAATTGAAAAGAAAAGGCAACAAGAAAAAAGCCTTAAAAATGTTGTTTCTGTTCTTCCTCTTACCTTGCTCCTACTAGGAAAACCATTCTAGATCACATTTTGTGTCAAGAGTCCTGTTTTATCCTACCCAAGTTATCTTTTTAGAAAGCAACTCAAACAAGGTGGCATGCTCTGTGGCCCTTGCCACCAGAACTTCCAGAACACATTATTAGTTATCCAACAGGTGTAGAGAGCCTGTTGGGGGAGTCAGCCATGTCTCTGATTTATGGCTGCTGAACAGTTTATTACTGAGGTTCTCACACTGAAAATCTGTCCCTTCCTAGAGTGCTTGCCCGGTTCAGGAAACACAAGAGGATGGGCAGGTTTGGCAGCAAATGGGCACAAGTTAAGCAATGCAAGTGATTAATTCTTCTTTTCTTCAGAGCCCCTGTATCTTCTGCAGCAACATCAGCCCTTTAGAGACTGATCTTGGAGAATTTTAGTTTTCACTCCCATATTTTCACTGTCTTGCCATTCACTTCCTATTCACACTGAGCACTCATACTCTCTTACTCCCAGTGTTTTACACCTTTTTTTCAGCAGGAGACTCCTGTGGATGTCTTTCCCTTGGCTAGGTGCCGTCTTCTTTTTTATTGGTTAACTGAAAGCCTTAACCTCAAGGTGATTTTTTTTTTCCCTTCCATTTACTTTTCGCCTTTGTAATCCCAGCACAAGTCTAATAGGGAAATGTAAAACCGGATCTGAGCTGTTTTTAATACAGTGTTGAGAGGTGGAGTTGGCTAGAGTTCAATTTTATGCTGAACAGCTCACTGTAGCTCAATAAAGACTTGTGTCTGTGTTTCTGTTTATATGGCTGGAGTAGAGCACAGAGTACGCTTTTTTCATTTATAATCATACACAGACACAAGACAAACACTTCTTAGCTTGTAGAAAGACAGGCCATAAAATGAACTCCAAGGAGGTTGGAAACCTACATTATCAGTCCCCTTTCTACTGGAAGCAACACACTCCAGTGGAAGTGTTGCCCATAGAAGTTGGAGTTTGAAGTTTTAGCAAAGTCTTGGTCACCTGGAGCATACTCAGCATCATGTTCACTCAATACACCTATGCCACATGACAAGAAAAAAAAAGAAAGAAAAAAAAGATGAACCATAAATCAGGGGCTCTACTTTACTCCAAAGCAGTGTTTTCGGCACATATGCATGGAGAGAAAGGATGATTTGGACTTATAAATTCAGGACAGCATCTATTTGAAAACCAGATTGTCATGCTTAATGCATAAGGCCCTGCATATTGCTGTAATCAACAAACACAAAAGAACTTTCAAAGCACATTCTATGCCTGGTTTTAACACATAACACAGAGGAGTAAGAGTCACAGGTAATTATGTTGTAGCCTCTACTGTCATGGCCCAGTGTGACCTCGTGCTACCCTGCTCCATAAAAACACGTGCCTTGGTCACACTGTGACTTGTGCCAGTCACGGTCATGTCAGAGCCCCACCAGCTCCCGCCAGCCAGACTGTGACCCTCAGCAGATGTTGTACCTGGAATCAGTGGCCATAACAGCAGGGACTAATACACACATTTGTCTGTGTGTATGTATATATACATTTAAACATACAAACAGACTTATACACACATATTTTTATATATTACTTATTAATATATAATTAAAGAATTGTAAGATACGGATTAAAAACCTTTTACTTATTAATAGGCATTTGCTTGAAATCCTGCTTAAATTTTGGGCAAAACCACTGAAAAATGGCATAACTCCATAGCTTTTGCTAATCATGCTTTAGGACAGCCTCCCAAAGACGTGCTGGGCTGGCATGAAAAACTGTGCCACACCTACAGAGGATTATCCCAAAGAACATTCCCACTCAACACTTCTCAATTTGTCTTTGGAGCAGGTTGTGCAGCACAGCCCTCTCTGCTCTCATCCATGTTAAACACAGACTCTGCTAAGAATTCCTGACACATGCATATATGTCCTGAAACTACCCACAATAGGGATTAAAGAGATGTACAATTTAACCTCAATTCATAATCCCGCTTAAATCAGGAGCAAAATAAATCACTAAGAGCAATGACAGTACTGTTCTTGGTGCTCTGTGTATGACCCTGGCAGATCCCTTTGGAAGCACCAGGGAGGCCTCTGCACTCAGTAAAGGCGAGTGCTGTGTGCTTTCCATGCTTCCAGAATGCAAACTGTGGTATGTCTAGCTATCATACATGTACTGAGTTGACTTTCTCTAAGAAATAAATTACTTACTAGACCAAACTGACGGCATCTCAGATATACTCCCATTTGCTAGATAGAGTATGTCTCTCTGGAGATACCCTCAACAGCTTTAGCAACTGTTGCTTACTCAAAGAGCCTAGCCCTCTTTCTGTTTTTTCATTTCCAGTATTAGCAGTTGTGTATTAGCAATTAATCCTCCAACTTCCTCCAAATTGATCCTCCGAATTCCTTCTCCCCCTCTAGTGAGGAGATGGGATTTCTTTAGCATTCATCCAGGCCAGTACTGAGCCACAAGGTTATTTCAGTAACAGTATTAGTACCTAAACAAAATGAGAACCAGCCTGTTGTGCAAGACAGACACTGTGCACCACTTCCCATCACACTGAAATGAGTTCACTCTCTCATTCAGTCTTTATAGGTGCCCCCTCTTTGCCTTTATATTAAAGTGCACCATCTCTTTGGATGCGATAACTGGAATACTATTCCCTGTCAGAAACATATGGCTCTGAAAAAAAAAAATATTTTAAGGAAGAGACTAATCCCATTACAAGGTCTGATACAGCTGCAGGAGAGATAAACTGGACAGCCATTTAAAAAATTTAGGTTGTCTATAATAGCCCAAGCTAATCTACTTTTTACTCCCTGTATTTCCTAATTCCTTTCCTAACACATTGCCTACAGAATTTCATGGCAAATTATTAGTTTTTAAACAACATTATATGTTAGCAATAACCAGGGTGCTCAGATCTGCACTTTCAGAACATTTGAAGGCATGTTCAGAGGTGAGGTTTTTCACCAAGTGTGTTGGATGGGGGCTGAGTGAAAGGTTATATTGGTTTATCAGATTTATTCATAGAAATAATTTCTCTGAAATTTGACATTTAAGCTGATTTTTATAGTCTCTAGAAATCATTAAAAAAAAAAAAATCTCCACCCAAAGTCACAAAATCTCTTTCATTCCCTTTTGTCCACACTCAGATGTCTATCCTGTAGTCTGATCCAGCTGTGCTCTATTTTTACATTGAGGGACAGTAAATGAAAAGGAGCGTTCACATCACTTCATGCTGGCTGTAATCACACACTGTAACTGCTTTGACTTGGATGGGACCAGACAGAGGTTTCTCGTGTGCCCCAGTGAGTGCAAAAATGCTTTAGTAATACAACACTGGAGTGTACAGGATGGTGTAAGGGATCTCCATTCGGGTTCAGTAAGACTTTGTGCTAGCTGTGTGAGTTCTGAGTGGCTGCTGCTCTGGGTGAAGCACAGCAATGGATCTATACTGCCTTTGCTGCACATATATCAGTTTAAAAAACACAGAATAAGAACTTACTTTTTAAATGCATTTTGTAAAAGCAGGGAAAGACCTATTTTTCTTCTTCAATTCCACAATACCGTCTTTCAGATTTATAAAACACTTTTAGGAAAAGCTTGTAGAAAATGAAACTCCTTCTCCTGCTCACTCAGCTTTTACTTTTAACTAGTCTACACACTAAGGGCCAGCAGAGTTGTAGATATCACTCCTACCATGCAACTTTCACTGTTATATTTTAAATCCAGATACATATTTTCATACAGATGTAAAATGCAATTTAATAAAATCTAGAGTCTTCCATTTTAGTAGACACATTTTAGATTCCAAAAGTCATAGAAAATAATTGCCAATGTCCACCTCAGCGCAGATGTATTTTACTGTAATCCAGCCCAATGCGTTTAATTTCTTTCATTTCTTTGTTTTGCCCTAGTGCCATTTAACTGTCTCCCTCTTTACACATATCCACCCGGCTTTTATATATCCTTCATCTTATAAAGAGTGCTTCACCAACAGGCTAAGTAAACATTTACAGTGATATATAACACACAAGAACAACGTCAAACCAAATAGACTGTGATCCAAGAGCAGGCTTGATTTCCTTCAGTCTCCTCTCCTCAGGCAAAAGCTTGAGTGAATAGATGAACCCTGTTCTGCACCTTGAAGGTCAAAAGAATAGCTTTGACAAACCAACAGGGAAACAAATTCTGGGGCTGACAGACTTCCTCCAAGAATCGTCTGCCTCCAGCATCCCAATAACCGAACTGAAAGATTGCCAAGAAAATAAGCCATTTATTATCTATTATCACAGCACGGAATCAGAGAAAATCACTGACGCCCAGATAATCAGCATACAAACTGCAGACCCATAGTTTCTAACCAGCATTTCAAATTAGGCTAGTTATAGGCTTGGCATTTCAGAGCAGCTTCTTGTTGCTGTAACTGGGTTTCACGCAATTGTACGGGCTTAAGTGCTCTGTCCATTATGATTTTTTAGCCCCTTCAATACTTTCAAGATATATAAATACCAGCTTGAACTAACAAGTTGTAATATACAACCCTGCCATGTACTATCATTTTTCTTTGTTTAACAACCACTTATAACTATCCTTAAATTCTTCCTTCCCTCAAAAAAGGATCAAATCATCACTCAATCAGTTCTCACCCTGACTCTGTTTTCTGATTGGTTTTACAGAACTAACAATAATTTATGCAATGGGCTACACAAGCTGCACTGTGAAGTTCTTCAGAGGAAGCCGCAACCCCCTATGCTGGCACAGCAGCAGGTGCTCAGCAGCCCCACAGAGGCAGAGGGCCTGATCCCACTGAACAGGGGCTCTGCAGTTCCCTGGTTCCTGGGGGCACACGTCACACGCTTGAGTCAAGTGTGCCATCAGCTCAGCAGCTGATAGGGTATGGTTGGGACACACACGAAGCCCTGATGTCGCTTCTGCAGCCACCCTTCTGCATCCTGCAAGTTTATGCTGATTTCTGAGGCACTCATGCCAGCAGAGGTATAAAGGTAAGAGCACAGTGAAGAAAAGTTGATGTAATGCCTTCCAGAAAAACAATGAAAGAGGAAATGAATGTTTGGCTTTTTGTCCTCTTTTCTTCTCAGTTACTCATTCATAATATTGTTATTTAAAACTGTGTCAGAGACAGTGCTGCACTCTTTCTTCATGGGTTTCAGGAGTCTGGGATTTTTGTCTGGAACAAAAGTGAAGACAAAACAGCAACCAACCAAGCAGGAAACTTTTAAAAATCTTTCAGGAAGACAATCCCCTATTTCCAGTCCCAGTTTCTGGTCCCCATCTCTCTCTTCATTTGCATGCCACAATCTTAGTGTCTTGTGTCATATAGTGTCTTATTGCATTTCACAAGTCTAAAAGTACCAGGGCCCTGCTGTTCATGCCATCACAACCATCTTCCTCATGTATATTCTAGAGGTCTTGGTGCAAAGAAAACTCCAGGATACCAAAACACAAAGTATTGGCCTTGTTGAGGCAGTATTTGCACATCTTTCCCTGCACAATGGCCACAGGAGGGTGAGAACCACCTGCAATTACCAGAACACCCCCTGCCAGAAGCCACAGACTACTGTTTAAAACAATGAGGACTAACCTGAGTCTTTTCTGCACTATCAATATAACTGTAGCCATCGTAAGCAATTCATATTTAGTCTTTTTTTTTACTTAACTTAGTTTCTTTCCATGTCCTCAATTTTCATGATTTTCCCTAAGGTTCTAGTAGATCAGTAAATAATTTTAGTATAAAAGATGCTGCCCATATTTCTATATATTATTTCCACATTGCCAGCAAGCCAACAAAGAAAGAGAGAAGAGATGTCTGTTGTAAGTTTAAGGTAGCTGCTAATTTTCAAGCAGATGGACAGAACAACAAATACTGTAGCAAACATCCACCTAAGCTGTCTGTCCCAACAATTGCATTTCTGCAACTCAGTTTTATTTACATGTTAGCAAACTTTGCTGTTCTCAATATGTGTCAGAATGCAATGCACTAATCATTCCAAAACAGCCATTAATCCAATCTTTGGTCAAGAAAAAATCATTGACTTTCAGCTAATAATCATTCTGGCATTACAGATAACATTTCTAAAATGAAGGAGAACCATGTCCTTGTATTTTGGTAAATGACTCCTGCAGCTTTATATTTACTATGGCCTTAGAAATCCTCATTCAGACTCTTATGAATCAACCTCCTAATTTCTCTTCTTTCTTTGCAAAAAAAGCTTTATCTTCGTCAGTGATTTGTGCATTTCTTTTTCCAGAAAGTCTGTGAGAAAAAAATACCTCTTCTATGCACTTGGGACATCACATAAGTGATGCTACTTAAATAACTGACCCACTTCTTAATGGCTTTGCTTTTAAATGATGTCAATTTTTTGTTTTGGTTTGGGGTTTTTGTTTGTTTTTTTTTGTTTTAAACAAACAAAAAAGACCTCCCACAATTTTAGTTAGGAAAACTTTTTAAACAGTTTCCAGATAGTGTCTAAAACCTTCTGGGTTACTTTGAAAGTCCAATTGCAAGTTACTTTTTGAATCTTGGATTATTTGATTGTCACGACAGATAGGCAATTTGTGCAGAGTCCCAGCATACTGCAGGGTTAACAGCAACTCACACTGCAGCATGCAAACAATTATGGGTTGAATATATGGAGGCTGGATTGGCATATCCTTCAACTTCACCCTCCATGAGGCTCAGTAAGGTGGATTTACTCCTTTCCTTACCCTGATGGCAAGAGGAATACAAACTTGCCAGAACAGACTAGTATGGCACATATCCTTGTAAAGCACACGTGGGAAAATTGCAGTAACATTTACATCAAGTCTGCACAACTAAATTATTAGTGAAGCTATACAGCATCTAAATAAATACTATTTACTTAATTCTTTACAATTGTATTAAAAAATTGTTCTTATAAACCTCCATAGCAAGTATAAATGAAAAAAGATCCAATTTCAGCCAAACTTGTTTGGTTTTGGTTTTTTGGGTTTTTTTGGTTTTTTTTAGGTTAACTCTAAAATGCCAGCTCCAGCACACAGATAGTGTTCTGTCTTCATGTTCATTTATAAGCAGTATACAATGCAAGTAGACAATGCAAGGTATTACCAAAAACCATGTCCAGTGGTTTGAAATTTTTTTATGACATCTTTTCCAAGTAAAGAAAAAAATAAAAAGAGGAATTTTGCTGTCTCATTGCCCTGTTTACTTACTGAAGGCAAGAAGGGCCTTCTAGAGCTAAAGAGAATTAATGTGCCATTGTGTTCACTGCAACAACCCAGCTACTAAACCCTGCACAAGCTACTAAGTTAAACTGTAAACAACTCTAAGCTGTGCAAAGATGATCTATTGGGGATGACCTTTGCAACTGCTGTTACCCTGGCTATTGTTTGTTAGAGGCAGCAACACGCTACACCACCGTCAGTCTTTCTCAGCTGCTGCTACAGCCAACTGACTGCACCTCTCCTTAGTGCCTGTCCTGGCAATTGCAGGTGTTCCTGCGGTGATAATACATGTATGCCTTCCCACAGGGCTCCTTTACTTTTGCTGCCTCCTCATGTACAGCAAACTGTATCATTTTGGAAAATGCTATATCCTCTGCCTGGTAGCTAGACCGACAGAAAGCTGTGGGAAACCCAGCAGCAACACGGCTGTCCCTCACAGTGTCTACTTCTCATGTAACTGTTGGAATATTGGTACTTAAAAACATCACTGGAGGGGTGAACAGAACCCTCAGTTTTCCTTTGCTTCTCCAGGGCTTTTCTCGGACAGCTTGGCACGTAAACTGCAAAGTGGGAGGGCAGTCCTTCCCCACCCGGAGAGGCCACGGCTTCCCTCAGCCCGCAGCCCCCGCATCAGGCAG
Source organism: Campylorhamphus procurvoides (assembly GCA_013396655.1). Taxonomy (NCBI): domain Eukaryota; kingdom Metazoa; phylum Chordata; class Aves; order Passeriformes; family Dendrocolaptidae; genus Campylorhamphus; species Campylorhamphus procurvoides. The sequence continues at coordinate 2,454,764 of WBMV01006289.1, read as the reverse complement.
GATTAGCTTCACTCCCCCACACTGCAGCATCTCCCAGCGTGGCCCTGCCGCTCTCCTCCCTCCACGCGGCCTCACCTGCTCTGCCCTCCCCAGCCCATTCCCCAGGGACAGGTTCCTTCCCTCGGTCTGCAGAGGGAAGGTGCAAACAGACTGGTCAACACTGACAAATTCAGGGACAGGCCTGGGACACACTTTGCTTTCTGGAAAGAGTTTTCTGATGCTGCTGCTTGAACACTGCTGTGAAAGCCATGTGACCTTCTACTTCCACAAATTCGTGGTGGAAAAGAGATAAAGCACTTTCAGTTTTGGCTAAAAATATCCTATAAATATGTGCAAAGTTATTCATGGTGTCAAGTGTTATGACTTGGAAAAAAACAAAATCACAGGCACTGAGATAAAAATATGTCAGTAGTACTGTAGCATTCAATATTTTTTGGTCTCTAAAGCTCTGCCTTCTACTTTCTGGAAACACTGCCTAGTTTATTTAATTATCGTAGCGCTATTCACATACCTTATAGCTTTAATTTCTGAACCCATTCAACTTTCATTTCCAACCCGTCCAAATCACTGATAAAATACAATACACTGACTGATTTTTTTAAACAGCTTTTTGAGATGAATGCTTTAAGTATTTCAAAATGAAGTACATGAGAGAGAAAAGACTTTAGTTTTACACTGTCATAACCTTGTCACAGTTTGGAAGGCTTTACAGGTCAGTTTCCCAATGTAAGGAAAAGACACATTCAGCTTATTTTCATTCATTTTTATCTTTCCAGACTATTTTAGGCCATACACAAAAGGATGTATAGTATAGTATATCAAGTAAAAATTGAGCTCTGATACATGTTCACAACAGGCATCATCACTCAAACTTTCACTTTAAGGAAAATTCTACTGCCTAAGATGTCTGAATAAATGAAAAAAGATAACATTATTTTAAAAGACAAAACAAGAAGTCAAAACTTGAACTATGTAGTATAAACACAAACTGTACATGCTGATGATTTGAAAGTGGTAAAATTGTGATTTATTTTCATGAACTCTGCAGTGCAATAATGTCATTGACATAGAGGATGGAAACTTCTTATTTTGGTTCCTATATTTAGACAAGCTGTGTCCTACCAGGGGTTGCCACAAGTATGTTCTATAATAACATTAAAATTTTCTCTGTATCAATTTTTTGTAATTACAGAACTTTTGTCATTTTAAATCTCCTATGAGTAGCTGAACACATTTGAAAATTACCCTCAGTTTACTACAAAGAAAACAAAGATAGATGAAGGTCACAGCTTCCAGTTTCCTAATGTTATATATAATTTTAAATTGTTTGGTAAAGTTAGACTCTGCAAGAACTTCTACCCATCTCACCGAGTCATGTGTCCTTTTACATTTAGTCTCCTGGTGTATAAAACATGTATAAAGTTTCTTTATACTAGCAGTAGCAGCAACATAATTTCAGTGGTCCTTAGGGATCCCTGAGGCTGCTGGAAAGTGGAAAGTCCTTGTCCCACAGTATGCCCTGTCCTGGTTCACATGCAGGGCCAGGAGGAGGAATGCAGCATCTCCTGTTCCTGTGATACCCCCACACATGAGGTCCCTGTCCTGCAGTGGAGGCCCAATAACCCTGCTGTCTGCACCCAAGCAGCAGGCAAACAGTTGCTCTCCACTTCAGCTGGTTTCCCCTCTAAAGCTCATGCAAGATCCAAAGCAATTCTCTGGCAGATTTTAGCAATATGGGAAATATGAGTACAAAAAGAGCATGGTTCAGGAGAAAAAAAAAGTGTAGTTACTTAAAATAACTACTGAATTATAAAAGTAGGAAGCAAAGACAAATGTGTCAAAATAATAGTAATTTACAGCTCCTGAGTGTTCACTATCACAAAGAATCAGATACAGGCATTTTGACAAAAAAAAAACAACAAAACCAAACAAGAAAAAAAACCTCCAAACACAAAAAAACTCTCATAAAACAGAACTACTATAACATAGGTAAAATTTCTCCATCAGCTATGACACTGTTAAATTTTATTAACTCTTCTTATTTAATATTACTCATTCCAAACAAGCTCACGTTTTAAACTTCGTCATACCACCAAAAAACCAAAACAAACAGAAGGCACTACTAAATTAAAGCAAAAAACCCAAACCAAAACCAAATAAAAAAATGCAAAACCAAAATGCAAACAACAAAACCAGAAAAACACCATTCTAAGAGGAATTTCACCTCTTTTGACGTGATAGAGCAGAACTACTGAGAATGAACTTTTGGAAAGCAAAAAATTATTGTAGCAAAAAAACTACTTTAATCTTTTCCAGGGCAGAGAGAGGCAGAGGCAAAATACTCAGGGTTGCAGATGACAAACGACTGTGAAGGACTGTGAAAAGGAATCTTTGGCATCTGAAATGGTGGAAATAGCTATGGAGAAAAGGAAGCAGAGGTCAGGGCAAGAACTGTGAGATGGTACCTTTCCTTCAAGGCTGAAGTAAATGCTCTTATGGAAAATAAGAAACAGGCACATTTGTTTGTTCTCTCAATGGCAGAAAATGTCTTGTTTTATGCAATTCATTGATCTCTGATAGATTCTTATCTCAATTCCACAAGGAGAGCTCAATGCTACACAAAAGATGATCTATTTACCTTCAGAATACTTTAGTGAAATAGGGCATTCATACTTATTTTACAGATGGAGAAGACAGAGAAACTAAGTTACGATCAAGTGTGACACAAGTCATCCCAGGTAAACCATAAAATGAAGCCCACACCCCAGATTCAGTTGCTAACCTCGGCAAAGCCACCCTTTCAAGGTGAATTATGCCACCAATTAAACACACCAAAATGAGAAATAGATTACATATGCAGCTTTGGAGGTTACTTGTGTTGCCTTTGTTTTTGTAACACACCAAACATCTCTTTAGCATGCAGGACAATTTAATGGGTGTTTTGTGACTGGAAGGAAAAAGTACTGGCTTGCTAGTGAACAGTTGAGGGTTACACATCTTCACACCATGACAATGATGTACAGCTTTGGTAACACAATCTCAAAAATAAAACAGCAAGAGGAAAATAAATTCTTCCCAACAGGCATAAGCAGACTGAATTCTTTTTCATGAAAGTGGGAGTTAAGATGGTTGCCTAAAATATTTTACATGATCTGCTCAAGAGGTCTAGTGCGACACTGAAAACAAACTGAGTGGACTCTGCAAGCTGTAAGGGCAGCCAGGAACTGAAGAGCACTTTTGTCTTAACAGTCCTTAAAAATTAAAGGGAATGTTTTTAAAATTTGATTCCAACCTTCCTACACTCTTGATTTAAAAAAGAAAATGCCTAGGCAGAAGGAACACACTAGATCTAGCTGAAAATACCAGACTAAAAAAGCCTCCAAAAAATCACTGACACAAAGGAAGTGTATAATGTAGTTAACATATAAATATACAAAACAAGTCAAAAAGCATGAACAGACAACTGTGCATACTGCCAACAGAAAATCTCGACATACCATACATACATCTTCAGTATCTTGAGGACTCATATGACAAAGTCACTGTAGCCAAATGAAAAAGAACAAATGTATTATTCATGAGGAATAGCTTTTTAACACACTAGAGCTTTTGGCGGTCTGAAAATAGAATTGTGAAACACAAAAAGCAGTAGTATTGTCTCTAAAACTACAATCATATTTTATTTTCCTAATATTGTTCTCACTAAAACCTATGACTTGGAGCTCCTTCCTATCTTTTGTAGACACTTTTTCTCCTGTTGATTTATGTATCTTTACTGGAAGGCATAACCTTATTCCTACCTTTACTTTGCTTTATATAAATGACTTCAAAAGGAGTATGTTTACTAGTAGGTTTAAAAACATTCCTTTGTGTTACGAATTTTTTTTTAACATGGTACATTTGACACAAATAGTGTGTCGCAAATTGACCAGAAATGCAGGAAAACACATCTCCCACAGTCAAATATTTCTCCTACACTACAGTACTTATGTAGCATAAGCCAATGGTTGAAAATTAATGCAACATAAAGACTTTCCAGCCTGATGTTCAGCTGTCCTTTGGATCCCTTTTTCAACCTTCCCTCACCTTTGTGTTTTTTTTTTCTCTATTCAAAGCAAACATCTGTTATATAAGTGAATTGCAATGCCACTGAAAGAACCCCCTTTTAAAAGTCTGTGCAAAAATTAGAGGAAGTAAGTGCTAAATAACAGAACAAATCTGGAGAACAGGAGCAAATATCATCAGAGAGGAAATATATATACGTACTGAGTGGCAAAATAAAAATGTAGTACCTGCAAGATCAATTATAGATGATCTTACTTTTTTTTCTGACATAGCTGGCAGGTAGCTTTGAAAATGAAAATAGATGTCATCTAGCAGACAAGAAAGCACCTCTTATAGAAGAACAGACACAAGTACACAATTAATGTTAAATACTAGAGAGTTCCATCTTTATTTTAATACACATCCTCCAAACCTGCTGCAGCCCAGTGGACATACCCAGTAGCTCAACCCCAGAACTGTCAGGCTATATTATTTTCAGTACAGTAATTATTTCAGTGACCTACTTTTTCTGTGACCAGCTTCCTACTCTAGGCAAGAATCAAAGCATAAAACAGGAAAATTTTATTAATATTATCAATGTTTCCCTCTCTGTTTGGACTCTATATTTGAGTCAACAGAAAAGAAACTTAATGTGGACATTCTTGGTGAAATTCTACTGCATATCAAAGCAGGTCACAGAGTCAGCAATTTTCTCTGTAAGAAATGTGCTTTTCTGTTGATTCCTCCTCAGTTTTTTCCAAAGTGTGGAGCAACGCACATAGTTTTGCCAGCTGAAAATCCATAATACAGGAAAATTTCTATGATTTAATCCAGCTCATTAATTTTAAAATATACTTTGGTTGGAGGAGAAGGGCAAATAATAGTGGTCCCATAATTTAAATGTCCTGTCCTTATTAACATAGGTTTACATTTCACTGTTACTCTAGTTTCTTCGTCACTTCAGGGGAAAAAAAAAACCCAAAACATTACAATGCTGGTGCCATATAAGTAGCAGCTTGTCTCCCAGTTGAGCAGGACTGCTTGAGCTAAACAAGGGAAATCTTTGGGATAGGCTCTATCTTTCTGTATCATAAAAGGGGAGCAATTCAATCCTAAGGGATGTATTTTCTACCACCTGCTGGTAAGCACCACCTATTCACATATAAACAGCTGTAATATTCAAAGCTTTATCACTTTTCAGGGTGTGAAAACTAAGAACCAAATTTGTCCCTAAAAATGTCTTTTTCATGTATCCTCAGTAGAAGTTTTACTTGGTTATTTATCTTTCTATGTGGAAAGAAGCCTCTTTCACAGCTGCCCATAACCATTTCACCGTCAAAACTGTCACTACTTTTAAACTTGCCAAGGGCTACTTCTCCGAGCTCCATTGTCACTGACTCATCAAATCTGAAATGATGTCTCTGACCTTCGAATCAGTTGTCTTATTTCTCTTTTGACACCAATGACAACTAGAGGAAAAATGTAGATGAAACAGTCAGGAAAAAAAAAACCCAGTGAAAGCAAGCTGACAATGCCAAATCCATCTAGGAAAGCATCAGTTCTTAAAGATGCCGAATGCTCTGTGTGAAATAAGGATGCTCTCAGCACTTGCTGCTTCTTTGGAATTCAGGTGTTAGGCTCTAAATATTTTGACTAAAAAAATTACAAAGCAGGGGGATACCTGCAGCCTTCTCCAATGGCTTTCAGTGCACACAGAAGAGTCAAAGACCTTGCATAAGACTCAGCTTTACATAAGGCTCAAATCTCTCATACACAGTGAGGCCAAGGAAGAAAAACTTATGGAGCACCAGGGAACAGCCAGTCCTTTTCGTTTGTCTCCACTACCCGTTGTATTCACTGTATCTAGCTAATTGCAACTCTCAAAAATCAGATGTGAGGATACCACCCCAGGCAAAATGATCTGATCTGTCCATGTCCGATATATTTCCTCTTTTGGAGCAGTTAAAATGTAACAAAAAAGTATGCAAATTGTATAACATAATGCAATGTATAATTAGTTTTGCCCAAAGTTTGAAACTTGAATGCTAATAAATGCTAAGCTGGTAAATCCCTATTTGGGGTCATCCAGCCTGAAATGCTGTGCTGAGCTTTAAACACAGTCAAAATTCACCCAAGCTATTGATCTGTATGATGAATCTCATTTAGGAATTATGGTGCCCTTTATGAATCCCTTAGAGCTCTCCCAGGCAAATTGAAGACTTGACTTTCACACATTTAATGGCTAATACTACCCAGGAAGGAAGGCAGCTCTTGCATTTGCTCACAAATCCCTTCTGAATAACTCTTACTCCAGTGTCTGTCCTTCTGATCTTTGGTCTCTTTGCAGTGTTTCTGAGATGAGGACATCACCCCATCTTCCCCCCCACCTCTGTTCTCACTGGCAGAGAACACAGTAGTAACTGTTTCAATAGAAAATAAAATGCAAAACCCAAGGGATGGTGCTACTCTGAACTGTCAATTACAATAAAACATAAGTATGTAACGCATCTGAGAAAGCTGAACTCACTCTAACATATAGGTAAAAATTAAATGCTGGAAAAAATGCACGTTGTTAATAGGAAATGCATGAAAGGAAAAGGGAGAAATGCCAAAGGAGGAAAGAATTTCTCCTATTTCTTTGACTTCTTTAATAAATGACCTATTTCTAATTTGAAGCTGAATCCTGCTGAAGAACTACCATCCTTACAGAATTTGTATCACAAAGTCCAGACTGAAGATTAATCTGATATAATTTGCTATATTAGAGAAATTTTCTTTAAAATAAGCAGACATCAATATTAATTAATTGATTACTAAGCATCAAAAATTAATGCAAAGTTGTAAAACAATATATTAAAAACACCTTAACACCATGATGCTGTTTTAGAATATGTAATTCATTTCCAGAAAGAGAGAGTTTAGTACAGAATGAGAGACATGTGCTTCAAGCTAAATTGGGTACCAGAGCATTCATATAACGTGGAGTAAAATCCTAAAAGATAACTACTTGCTCCAAACCCAAATCACAAACCAAATGGGAATATCTATTTCTCTTGATTTAAATCTCATCCATTTAAAACTTCTCAATACTCAAATAAATCATCCTGCATATGTATTTTCTCAAAACTTAATCCCAGTGACTTCAGGAAATGTCCATCAGGCTAACAACAACCATCAAACTGTAAGCACAGCGTAACAGCTCAGTTACTGAACAAAACCCAAAAAAATAAAAGCAGTCAGCACATGTTCTATACTCAGAGTGGATGATAGAGGTATTTATGATATATTACTGAAGGGAATTTACTCTTGCGTGATGGCATTTTTAAAATATATTTTCCAAATCATTATAGCACACAAGTCCATGGTTTCTTCAAGCGCCATGGACCCTTTTCTGACTTACCTGATTCCCAGGCATTATGTACTGAGAGAACTCTGTCCATCTATTCACAAGAAACCCATGTCCAACAAAACAACCACATCTCAATAAATAGAGGAGGTGAAGGTTTTGAGATTACACTATACACAGTAATGTGTTTCATCTAAGGTGAAACTGTGTGCTATTGCATAGGCAGGCTGAGATTTTCAAATCTGTATTAAGAATGTGTACACTGGTTTCTTGAAAACAATGCATGCAAACCTTTTGAACACTAAAAATTTTATCCACTCGAGGAAGAATTAGGGCAAACATTGGTTGCCAGACATAGTCAGCATTGCTAAAACCATGACAGTTCTTAATGTCACTAACATTTTGCTTTCCAGGTGTGAAAAGAAAAATTCATGTAGGAACACTATTTTGTTTAAAACACCAAGGTAATGCCAATAAAAAGAATACAACCTAATGTTATGTAATAATGCAAAATAAGCAGCATCTACTTATCAAAACAGTTTGTTGGTATAGGAATCACACATTTCAGATTCAAATATTTTTGGTGAAACAGGTTTCCAAATATGTAAATGCATTCAGAGATTCTGTGGAGACAATACAGAGGCAGCAACAATGTTAGTGCAGTGTCTGATGTGTAGGAGTGTTATATTATTTCAATGTATCATATATATTAGCCCTATGACAATTTTGAAAGCCTCTTTTTATAAAAAGAATAGGAATTTTGGTATATGTATCTTTTATTTCATATAGAGTCAGTCTATCACTTTTAGAAACACCATGTCCTGAAAAAAATTCCTTTCTAAAAGAAAAAAAACCCCACAAACAAACCGAGAACAAGAATTTTCTATTCAGCTGCAATAATCACTTTTCAGCTAGCACATTCATCAAAGAACAAGCAATTCACTAGGGTAACATATGCAGGAGCTTGCTTGTATATATTCATATTGTCTTCTGCCTGAAAAGAGTTAAATAGAGCATATAAATGATGAATACCAAGCGTCTTGGGATACAAAACAACTAAAATGGGTTAATTAGTGGAAAACATGCATCAGAGTATAAGAGGCTCAACTGTAAATGTTATGGTTTTTTAAACCTATTATATCTGCTGATAGCATTCAGGATTATGGATAATATATATAAAAAACGATGTTAATTTTCCAAAGGAGTTGAGTGGAACATATTAAAGAATAAGAAATATTCATTGTTTGAATAATAGTTCAGATGCCTTCACATTAAACATACATTAGTGAATACATTTCTCTGACATGCTCATATGTAAGCATAATATGTAAGTGACCTAGAAAATACAGACATTGTATAATCAATGACAAAAATATTGAGACAGATAAGCCCTGAGATCTTTGATCAAATATATTCTTTGGCAAATAAACAAAACATGTTATCCTGACAAAAAACATTCTTTGGAGTATTGGAAATGTGCCTTTGCCAAGCGCCGCCCTGAGAGGCTCTGTGCCAGGCTTGCTGTCAGCATTGGATGGGGAGAAGAGACTGATCTGGATAACGTGCCCCCCTTAGCTCCAGTTCCCTGGGCAGGGGAAGACTCTAATTCCTGTCTGATGCTGCCTATTGCCAGTTTCCTGAGTGAAGATTGTACATCCCTTTGTGCTTTGTCACGTTACAGAGAGCTGACCCCACTGCTGTCATGTTGACAAACAAGAAATACATTCTCAGGTTGGTAAGAAGATGAGTTGATACCAGTGTCAGCAAGGTGTTTTAAGATTTTAAGGACCTTTTCTTTACCCAAAAAGGTTCTCCCCTGTGCTGTTGTTGCAAAATTTGTCTATGCTATTCTTTCTGCCAAATTAGTGAGATTTACAAGGTGGCTGCAATGAATACTCATATGCCACTGGTATTTAACTGAAAAGTCTCTGAGTTTTCTTCTGTGACTCCCTGCTTGGTTTGTTGTGTTCATGTCTGTGGGCTTCTGAAGAAAGAAACAGCAGAATATTTCTTTAGAAGGGATAAATCTCCTCCAAAGGTCTGTAGTTGAAGAGACTCCTGAGAGCCTGAAATACTCTAACTAAAGAGTGTAAGAGTCTTTCGGTTTAAACAATCTTCTGGAACTGAGAAAATTTGCAGTCATAATACTGTTTCATGAAGTCTTTGGAAACCAATGCACCATGACATAGCTGTGTAGGTTATCTTTGACCTGTGATCACCCTGTTAAATTTATCTGTACAATGTGCTCATATGGAACCCCAAACAGGAGAGAAATATAATGGTGATAGATAAAACATGAACTTGTAAAAGAGCAGTAAAGTTTGCTACAGTTAAAATGAAAGAATTAGTGAAGTGTTCAGTATTTAAGAGATTCTTGTGATTTTTAATACCAACACTAAAGTTAAACTGTTAAGTCCTCTTTTTAACTTATGCATTTTTCAAGTAAAAATGACATAACAATTCCAAACACGTAGACAAAGTCTTCTCTTATATGGATGTTCTCAATTTGGGTTAGGCAATTGACATTTTAAATATGGGCTGGAAGAGGATATACATCAGAGTATGCAGATAGAAATGCTAAAATACATATTTTATTTTGACAAGTAAAAGCTCTGTCAGAAGGTCTTTGATTCACCAAGCTGGAATACATTCATAGTTTTGAAATATGATTCTCTATCATATTCACTTCTTAGACAGGTTAATGTCTTAAATACAAACAATGTACATCAGACAGAATCCTAGTCTGATTTGCTTGAGGGGCTGTAAGAATAATAAGAAAAAACTATTATTAAGTAGATTTAGCATGAAAGGGAATGATTTTTTCCCATTTTTTCCTGTTTGTCTGCAAACATGATTCTGCTGTTGTTGTCTGTAATACATTGAGGTATCTAATAATAAACATATTCAAATTAACAAGTTTTTCATTCAAATGTGCTGTCTAAATACTTTCTATTGTCCAAATATAACTGAAGAGCAATATTCCAAACAATGTATTTTAGTAAAATCCAAATAAATTTGTCTGACAAAGAAAATAATTAGAGTGTATACTAAAATACTTTCATCAGAGAAACCAGATTGCAGCTGATGCTCAATAAGAGGCTCTATAAAGAAAAACACCAAATCACTGCATCTTCTGGGAATGCCACCTTTTCAGCAGCAACAGCACTTTGAACCCTTTATAAATACTGTAATTGCAGATTAAATTTTTCTTATTCCTTATTTTTAGTGATCTTGTGTATCATCCAGATAGCTCCTATATATAATTACATATGTATAAAGTACATGGAAACTAAGAATGTATCAGAAGTCTGACTTTTTTTGTCCTCATCCTCTGTGAGTAAACAGTTTTCATTGCAAACAACTGAGTATCTGCCACTCCCAAACATGGCCTGTAGTTCTTATTAAACCCCAGGACTCTCCTTTACGTTGAGTACCAATGGTATGAGCTTTGTACCATCCGTACTAGATAGCAGGTCTTCAGGGCCTTTGGATTTAATTTGTTGTATTCACTCCCAGTGCCTCTAGATTTAATTTGCTGCATTTTCATTAAAGGGCAACAAAATCACGTAAGAGATAGTTAAAAGTTCCTTGTCAAATTCTGCTGATAGGCTTATAGCAGAGTCCCAAAGCTAGAAATTTGATTAACAATGTACTGAAACCACAGATGAAGCTGCAAAGTTCCTGTGACTCTGATGGCTGAACAAGATGCAAAGGTACAGTATTTTTTGATGACAGGCTGTAATAAGGAAAATGGATACAACAGAGCAGAAATCTATCCAAGGAGTTTGCATTCCCAAAGCATAGACAAAGTCACCAGATACCATATTATCTGTATTATTGACAAAAATATCCTGCTAAATACCAACATTCTCACTTCCACATGACAAAGAATCTTTGAACACAGAAAATATAGAAAAATAACAGGCAGAAATCTATTCATGTAACATTTCCAATAGTTTTCTACATGAAGATTCAAAAAAATTGAATTATCAGTAAAAAATCTGTATTGTTTCCAACCTTTAACATGAACTGTCTTGAGGCAATATGTGTTTTATTACAGTGTAAGCAAACATGCATCCAAACTGCCAAAAGATAAACTGGTGAGTTATCCCTCCTTCTGTTCTGTGTCCTCATGTAGTCAGGCTTGGACAGAAATAAAATATGGAGACTCCCCAAAAACAGAGCAATGAAAAGGCTTTCTCATCTCTCATTCAGAAGAAAAAGGTGAGCATTGCCACAGTGATCCCACTTTAAGTCAAAATCAAAGCCTGTTGTTAAGAGCAACTATCTTTTTAAGTCACAAACAGAATAAAAATGCTAGTAATATCTCCTTTATCTCTGGACAGTCATCAGCCTAGTTTTACTGCAATATTGTATAAGGACTGGAGCTTCCTTTAAGCTCATAAAAATGAATACATCAAGCTGATAAAATTAACAGTGGGTATAGGAATGGAATCAGACAAAACATTAGCTGGTATGCAGAGAGGTTCATGTGGTTTTATCTCCAGTACAAGTGAGAACAGAAGGGTTATGGGCTCTGGCTTGCTCAAGTCCTTGTCACTGTGCCAGAATGGCTGGGCCAGTGGTCAGAGGTGATGTTTTAGGGAGGGCTGATATCCCCAGAGTTGTTGCTTGACTGGAAACCTCAGATATCACCTTGATACCACTGCCATATAGAAGTTAAAAATAGGCAGGCAGAGCAGGAGGAGAATATGAACCGCAGTGTGAACATACAGAGGCTTCCTTTCTGGTAGATAGGATGATGACATAGGTTGTTTCTGCAGCCACTGGAGAAAGGAAAATTCCTGTGTGCTTGCAGGAGGATTGTTGGATGTAGAGCCCTATTTGGAGCTCTTAAGCTAAATCCTGTGCCTGTGCATACACAGTGGTGCCTCAGTGTTACTTTCTGGGCAATTCCCATACCAAATGCAGTGTAAATTGAAAATTTTCCAGAGGTATCTGTGACCAGTGAGCAATTTGGTTTGCTGTGCAGTTGCACAGGGGATATGCCGTGCCTGTACAGCAAAGCTCCTCCCTGCACTGCAGCACACATGGCTATTGGTGTGTCCAAACACACAGACAGAAAGTGCTGGTGATAAACTTCTCAGTAGATGGTCAGTGAAGCTCTCAGAAAATAAGAAGCACCTGTCTTTTTGAAGTACTATTTTTCTGTCTTCTTGTCTATCTTTCCACACAGTTACGATCTCTGTCTCTCAGGACATGTTTCCTCAACCTGTTCCTCATCTAACACCAATCTTGGTGTGACTGAAACAGCTCCCTGTGCTCCTCCTTTGGTGACTAAGCCTACAAAGTGGCCACTGAAAATGCCAAAGAACAGGACAGCCCTCTGCAACAGCTTATGGGCTATATATAGGCATACAAGGAGCTTTTTGTATTTCCCTGTATCTCAGAGAGGCCCAAAATATCACCAGAAACACATTCAGATAGGTCATTGCTCCTTCAGGAGCCAACCAAGTCTTTTTGGAACAGATAAAAACTTTATCAGCCTTATCTTATTATTTGCTAGCAAATTGCTTCAAGTATCTCTTCTTACATTACGGTTCTAAATGAAAGAAGAAAGAAAAACCAACAGCCTACATAAATTGTCTACTAGAAACACTGCAATTAAACATATGACTAGGAACAACCCTCCATTCAAATAATAACCATGAAGTTTGCCTTATTAAAAGCAAATGTCTTAGCCACAACCATAAAGAAAGAGTCTGGATTTTCATAATAAAATTTCTGTTCCATTAAAAAAATATTTTCCATATTAAAAACAATTTACTTGCTGCAACCAAATTTCAGTAAGTTTCTTATTACAAGGAAATGCAAGAATCACTTAAATGCTAGGAAAAATCAAAGAAACAAATAGGGAAACAAGATAAAATGTTCAAAGATAGACACTCCAGAGTTTAGACTTTTCTTGCAGATAATTAATATGTTCACATTATTTAACTGAAACATAATGCATCCTGCCACCAGTCAACATGTATAAACTATGTTTCCAGGATAGAAAAATGCTTTGGAATCATGGATTTTGAAGTGAGATGAAAATTACAGATGTCTTTTTAAAGTAAGGAATAGAATATAGGATTGAGGAATTTACAGTGGTCACTTTAATTAAAAGCACGGCTGTATGATGCATTTACATTGCACAAGAGTATTATTAAACATATTTAAATAAATATTTGTGTTCTCACTTTTTATACTTTGTCAGATTGCATATAAACTCTAATTCAAATAAAAGACATTTTAAAACCTGGCAACCACTATGTCAAACAGCCTAGTAATTCACTGAGTAGTTCTATCATTTCTCGAATTTAACTTCCCCATTACTGGTTGTGCAATGCGATAAACTAGGGGAGCACCATAGATCAAACATTCCAGTTCAGCTTATTCTATCAGGGTAAAAAAAGAAAAAAAGAATCAAGTCCCGGGATTGCATTCCAGTAATTCTCATTAGGGTTAGGGTTGGAAGAACAAAAGGACTACATTCTTTTATTTACTTCATAACACTTTCCAGTAATTTCAGTACGTTTTCCTGATTTTCAAATCAGAAATATGGACCCTTGCTGAGGTGCACAGCTACCTGAAGAGAAACACACTGCCACATATATCCATTAACACAGAATAGGTAAAGTTGGAAAGGACCACAGTGGGTCATCTGGTCGTACCTCTCTGATCAAGCAGGGTCATATCCCAGAGCACATAGCACAGGATTGTGTCCAGACAGTTGTTGAATGTTTCCTGTGAGAGAGACTTCACAAACTCTCTGGGCAATGTGTTCCAGTGCACAGTCACCCACACAGTAAAGAAGTTCTTCCTCATGTTCAGGAGGAACTTCCTGTGCATCTCTTTCTGCCCATCACCTCCTGTCCTATTGCTTGACACTGGTGAGGAGAGCCTGGATCCATCCTCCTGATGCCCTCCCTTCAGACACTGATGGACATTGAGGAGGTCCCCTCTCAGTCATCTCTTCTCAAGGCTGAGGAGTCCCAGCTCCCTCAGCCTTTCCTCACAGGAGAGATGCTCCAGTCCCTTAACTACCTTTGCCACCCTCTGCTGGACCCAATCCAGGAGTTCCATGCCTCTCTTGTCCTGAAGAGCCCAGAACTGGACACAGCACTCCAGATGTGCCTCACTAGGGCTGAGTAGAGGGGCAGGAGCAGCTCCCTCAAACAACAAAATATAAACTAAACATGTTGTCCTTACTGCAAGCATATTGCTCTCTACCTGGAATCCACTCAATACCTACAGTCATGAGTTTAAGAGTCCATCTACCTACTCAGGTTCCTTGATGCTTTCCATCTGTATATTATTAATAAAGCTTGGTCTTTGTCAGCTTATGTCTGATAGATTGCATATAACTAAATTTAGTTTTCCATTCTATTTCATATCTCTTCAAGTTATATTTCTTTACAGACCATAATAGGATTGTTATGGGTAGTAGTCTTCTATGAGCTATAGCAAGATCTTTCAGAAGGGTTGGAGTCTTTCAAGGACAGAGAAAATTTCATACATCTGTAAGTAAAATCACTCAATGTTTGCATAAGAAAAATAAGGTAGCATCAATTTTGAAATTGTGTGTAGGAACACACAATTTCAAAAATAGGGGTATAAAGCATCAAAAGCTATAATTCCTATTTAGATAGAAAATATGCAACTGTGTAACTTAAAGAAGCTAAAGCTGATTAGGCTAGAATAAACCAAAATAAATCTCAGTAACTATTACTATAATCAATTGCCACTTATGGGTTATTTTCTCTTTGAATACAAAAATAAAAATTAGAGGGGTTTTGAGAATTAAGACTCAACTATGACCAGAAGTGTTTGTTAAATATTTCAAGACATTTCAGAAAATGATATGACATTTCCCCTAAATGCCAAATAAAACCAATGATGACTATGTATATCCATAAAGTAAGTCTTGCAGTCTTTAAAATCCAACGACAATAATTAAAAAATGAGCCCTTCTAAAATAGCAACAACTCAAACTGTGAGCTTATTTGGCAGTGAGCACATGAGAAAAAAAAATATAGCTCCAGCCATACTAGCAGTGTTAAATTTTCACAATTTGGAAATGTAGTCATCAGTTCTGCTGAAAAACAGCCACTGAATCAGGCCATGCAGAACAGCGCCTTTGTTGCACTTGGTATGCACTGACAAAAGATTAATTCTTTGCATTGTTAGAAGGACTGACTGCTTCAGAACAAACTACCACTATTCAAACTTGTCAGAACAAGCTTGGAGAAAACTAGATAAGAGCACTTGAGTGATCTGTACACAGACACAGTTGAACTGGAAGTGAAGTTGCATACACCAAGGAACTATTGTGTGGTGCAGCTTTAACTGCCAGAAACAAATTCTCAGTCTTGTCTGTAGCAATGATATTCCATTGACCAAAGTTCTTCCTTCACGTGTGTTTCCAGGCACACAGCTTGCATGTGATGACAGGTACATCACATATGGCATGGAAATATTCATTTCTGAAATAGGCAAGCACAATCAAATTTAGCTTAATTTTCAATACAGTAATTTATGATTTTAAATAACCGTGCCATACAATAATCTCTGTACATAGTATTCAGGAATGGCTACAGATGGAGCTTTCCCATACAAAAAACTAGATGATTATGAACTGCACCTGTTTCTACCAGCCGGACAATCTTGTGCTATAATTCTTATCTTGCACTAATAATTATCAGATTAGTATTTAACTGTTCTTACCCAACAGTTGGTATAAACTGGGGCACATACCTCCCTTGAGATTTGAGCCAGCAGCAACCTAAGCACATGTGTTACCATACCCACTTTTAGTTCCACTGGGTTGTCAAACAAACTTTGAGCATAAAAGAGAAAGGTATGCTCATATAACAAGGAACCACCGTTGTATCTCTGATGCTCTGGCTGAAGAGGCTTTCAGGGAAACTGTTTTCCCAAAGAGAAAGCAAAGGATAGAGATTTTTACTCAAGTGACACAGAAAGAAGGAGAATGGGAGAATTTCATTCATGTTGATGCACTGAATCTAGATTAGAAATTAAGATTTGAAAAAGAGCATTTCAACATTCACACAACCAGCCAAAAGTACCATGCCAGACAGGTGCAAGCTAAAATGAACATATAAGACCAGATGAATAGAAATGGTCTTTTAGGTGACAACTTTTCAATAAGAGAGCTAAAAAACACATAGTCATAAATACTAATACTAAATACATGCACTTCTTCTGGTATTTTCTATAGTTTACTTATGTCACTGAAAGTAATGGGTATCTAATCCCACACAATGTTTTTTTAGTGTCAAATCATTACCAACTCTTACTTCTCAGCAGGTATTAGCTTAATTAGTTATATGTTACACATATATATCTAACTCTGGTTCTTATTTATCTGAATAATATACATAATATTTTTCTACTATCTAGGTATTAACATATACACCTGGATCAAATAATAGCTTTGAAAATACTTCAGTGCATCAGCACTTCCATACCAATAGGCACTTCACATTAATTTTCACACTTAAAAAAACCCTAGAAATGTCACTTGACCACCTGAAATATTATGTCAGCAACCTTCTGTAAATAAATTAATAACACTGTATTTTGGCCAAATGGTCAGAGTCCTGCACACAGAAGGGTTACATAATTAAACTTGCTATAAAGTACATCCTGTGTTTGATGTTTCTATCCCAGCCTGAGGAGATAATGTCAGACACTTTCAGAAGGGTTTGTTGGGCTTCTTCTCAAGTTTTTCAGGAACCCTAACCCTAGCTATGAAAGGGTAACTTTCTTACATGGCATTTTTTATTACTTTTGTTACATGGTATATTGATGACAAATACGGGGACAACAGCATGATCAGGTGAATACATTTTGTTTAATCATTATAGCTATTTTTACAGCATTGCAGATGAATTATTGTATTTTAAGGGTAAATAATACTATCCATGTGTATAATTCTACATTCATAGGTGAGGTGTGCTTTATAAAGATACAATTGTAATAATACAAATTGATGCAGGGGTAGGTAACTTAACTTTCAAGGTGAACCTGTATCCAAATTAATAATAATATGATTAATTTTTTTTTCTACTCTCATGTTTCATGCCAATTTCCTCTTGGGATTCGAGTATGTTTTTATTTTGGGATCATAGTAACTGACAGCTTATTCATGAATTAGGTCCTGCATACTGTTTGCGACAGCTGTAAACTTGAATCATCCCCTGTGTGAGCAAAACACAAATTTCATAGACGTGCATCAAACTGTGTTCAACCAAAATGTGAGATGACTGTTAAAACTATAGCCCCCAAGCCTTCAGCAAATGTAAAGCCTGTCATGTGAAATTCAATGTGGATCTTAATGTGTGGTGTTCTATTGAGCTACTGTACTTGATTCAAAACTAAATTTAGGTGTCAGAGAATAAAATTATAATAATAAAGCCTTAAGGAGAAAAGAGAGAACACAAGAATAAACCAATTTTGTTCTTAATGTAGTGGTAGTGAAGAACCTTTCCATATAAAGATAATGCCTTTTTTTTTTTTTAGTCATAAAAGTCTATGACCAAATTTATTTATTATATTATTCGCCTGATCTCATTCTGGCTGCTCTTATAGTCTTAACTGACATTGCCAGCCTCTACTGCTTTTGAAAAAAAATTGCATCTTGGTTCAAAGATGAAATGAATAGGCTTAGACAGGGAAGAAAAAAAAATAACCTACATAATATTAGTCATGGTGGACAAAAAAACTTCAGTGACCAAAAAATTTACTGTAAGGCAGTTTGGAAAAATGCTTATGCATGAGAAACCCGAGTCAACTTTCTGGAGAAAGCTTGAGGGTTTCCAGAATATCACTTGAACCTGAGAGATAGTATACAAACTTCAGATACGGTGTAAACTTCCACTGTTCTGTGGTTATATTAAAGCTCACAAAAGCTTTGTAGAAGTTTACTGATGTTGAAAAAGTATGAGCACTTTTCTATCACAGAATATGCCTAGCTGGGAGGGTCCCACAAGAATTGTCGAGTCCAACTCCTGCACAGGACCATCCCCAAGAGTCACACCATGGTCCAAACACCTCTTGAACTCTGTCAGGCTTGGTCCTGTGACCGTGTCCCTCAGGAGCCTGTTCCAGTGCCCAACCACCCTCTGGGTGAAGAACCTTTTTCTACTATCCAGCGTAAACTGCTCCTGAGACAACTTCAGGCCTATCCAAGCTTTCCCATTCCTTCCAATAAAGGAAGAGAAATTGTGTGCTTTAATACCAACCTACAGCAAGCAGATAGACATTTTCTTTAAAGCAGGCATTGCTGTTAGGCGCTTGAGAGAACTACATGCTACTCAATCTGCCAATATTCTCAGCTTTCACAACTCTGATTCATTTACTCAGAACCATTACAATTTAAGATTTGGATGCACTGCAGCCTCCCCAAAGGTTGTGGAGAAGAGCAATTGAAAACCTTACAACAATTTCAAGTATATTTCAAGTCTCCTTGGCATTTGCATGCTTTTAAATTATTTACAATGTAAACCTATACTATCATGTACATTACACCCATAGTTACCAAATATATTATTAATTCTGCAGAATTACTTTCAGCCCAGGAAGTTGAAGGGATGTGGGGATACCTGGCAGCATAGCAAAGAGATCGGGGACTAAGAAGCACAGAAAGTGAAAAGAAATAGAAGATAAGGGCAGAAGCAGTTTAGTGATGTAGGATGCAAATCCATTGGATTTACAGGGTCCATAAAACCCTGGACTCTGATGTTCATCGAAAAACTAATTTGGGTCAGCCACATACTGGATGGCATAGCTTCAAATAATGCAACATATATAAATCCTATAAAATGCACTGAGCCACACTCAATTGATGCTAGTTATAACTGTGCTCCGAAGTTATTTCTGTCAAAGCTCAAGAATAACTATCTTTAGAACTGGAAAGCAGTCAAAGACTATTATACATCAACCAAATCCAGTTGTACAAGTCCAACTCCTTTCAAATCTTATCATTTGGCCTTTATTTCTAGAGTAGATGAACTGAAATCCAAGATGGAGAGAGCTTATCCCACTGGGAAAGTCTGGATTCAGAGCTGACCTTCTGGGGTCTTGGGCTTACATAGTTTTTGAGCTGGTGTGGAGAGAACATAATGCTGTTTAAGACATGGATCACAGTACTGCTGTTCTTTTCCTGCACCACTGAAAGGTTAATTTCTTACAAGAGTGATAAAAATTCCTGTCTGAATGTAAAAATCACTGAGTTATATAACAATTCATATGAGAGCCAAGAGGATTAAGGCCTGGAAACTCCCACACTGAAATACAGACCTGAATGGACCCAAGTAATAGAGCAACTCCGTCACCCTCTGTCAGACAGTGCACTAGGAATGCTTCCCCTTCATCATTCTGCAGGATGCTGCATCCTCTTCAGACCCTAAGGAACATTACTACTAAGTCTGATTCTAAGTTTTCAGGCTGCTAAATTACATCCACTCTCTCAGAATACACACACACAACAGAAACTCCTGGCTCAGTCTCTGCTTAAAAACACACCAATGTGAGGTTTATATAAGGTTGGGATTAAGAGAGTTGGATAAAACAGCAACACATCCATCAGAAACAGAAATTAAGCCTCTTTGAACATCTTAAGCGGAAAGGAACTGGGTCACTCAATTATCTATGCTTAAAATTAGGCATTTAACTTATTTCAGCTTATATCAAATTCTTTAAATCATTCATGGGAATTGACCGATCATTCAAGTTAAATAACTGAAGTAATGGGAACCAGGCATCTAGAGACAGACATGTATCAAACACACATTGGTTAATAAACAGCTTTTAATATAACAATCAAAGATGCATCAAACTTTTTAAGGTTAAGTTCAAACTACAAGTGCTTTGATGAGAAAGGAGTGAAACGTAACATGCTTTTGTTTTTCTCAGACCTGTGCAGGAAGAAGGCGCAAGGAGAAGAACAGGCTCTGTGTGGAGAGCTGGGCTGTGCAGCCCTGTCTCGTTCTCATCACCACATGTAACAGAGAACTAGGAATAACAAGAGTCAGGTACAAAAAGGTGCTCAACTTTGGTGTTAATGCTACCAAAGTGTTGTTAATAAAGGCCTAAAATATGCCTTTATCATGTTTCCTGAAAGTTCAAAGCAGCTTTGAAAGACCAAAGCCAAGCTAATATACACTGATTTCAACTAAGTTAAAAAGCAATTAAAACAAGACAGTATTATTAACCCCCTCAAAAACTGATTTGGTCAAGCATTATTTATTTCCAAACAGGCCACTCTCAAAGATATTCACAAAAAAAAAAAAACTTAGATATCTCAAATTCGCAGCTTTTTATTACTCTAATGGGAAGTTGGGAGGTGTTCAACGAGTAGGCTGTCCTAATGATACACGTGTTCTTGAATTGTTTTTTTGTTTCATTCGCCCATAACAGAAGCCAGCTGCTATCATTAGATGTGGACTAACTTTGACCTTCATCAAAATGTAGAAAAACCCCTTTCTACATTTCATTCTATTCCCATACCTTATGGCCACAGTGACCAAAATCCAGAGAGCCTCATGTGTCTGACCTACTGCTTGGCGGGGAGAGGTACAGACCACATGAGAGGTGACTCTTCAGACAGGGAGCATTTCTCTAAAGCCACAGAGTTTGCTAGTATACCTTGTGAGGGTGGTGACATAATGGTTCAAAAGGACCTCTGCATTAAGTTTGAACTCCCCCTTGCTTCAGCACTCTCACAGATTGCTGCAGAACCTGCAGCTTTCCTTTCCATCACCTCATCTCCCCCACCACTTTTCCCCAGGGTGACATATTAGCTAACTTCTGGGGTATTTTTCTGAGGAACCGTAGCTGTAGCTAGAAATACGAACAGAACATTTTGGCTGATATAAAAATCCCTGAATCTCCTATGATGCTTGGCTCAAGCGCTCACAGATAGCCAGATTGCAGCCAGGAAGGCATTTCCCCAGTGGGTTGCCTGGCAGAAGTGCCTGGGCTGTGGGTCTGCCCTGCTCACACAAACCCTGCCTTGCATTGGAGGCTCACCTGGAAATTTCACTTAGCAAGTCCCTGGTACTGCCATGTCCTGTGATACCAATAAAGCTTCTGAGGTCTCCTCCCTTCTTCCTGTGGCACAGTGTAATTGTGACCACAGATCCCTTATCATGGGTTTCAGCTTGTTGCAAGGTATTGAAAGTGCTGTGCAGTTTGTGAGAGGAGGAGCAGATGATGTCCCCCAGCCTCGCCTGCATTAACTGCTTGTTACACAATTGTCTGTCTGACAACCCAGTTGGTCCTTCCTGTGCTTGAGTTTCCAACTTGTAAAGTGTGAACCTGCCCTGTTTATCAGAAAACAAAAACCAAACCAAACCAAAACACACTCTCAATGTTTTTGTTGATTTTTTTTCATGTTTCTGTTTTGTCATGGCAGTACCTTTTATAGAACCACTTTTTCTTTTTTTTCCTGCAGAGCAGTTCTTTCCAGAGACAAGGCACAAGCAAAACCAAGCTTAAAAACCCTCCAACTCTAAAAAACTTATTATATTTAAACAGATAGCTTTAAAACAATGGTCAAAATGCCTTACTATCCAATGTGAAAAAACCTCTTTGAAAGGAAGACCTACATTTCCCAAGATCACACATATAACTTGAAGAAGCACAGCAATTGAACATGGAATCCCATCACATAAATTAATCATTTGTTGCCAAGGCAGTTCCCTGTAATATAAGTTTTGAATAGTTAAAAAGTTAAAAAGGTTTTCAAGTTTAAAAAGTTTAGAAGCTGGAAAGGTTTCAAATACTTGTAAATGGATGTCAGGAATGAAGCTTTCCCTAGCTTTTCAGCAAGATAAACTATATGGTTATGAAAGCATGTTTAAGTTTCTGTCTTGAACTGTTTTCTTTTGATAAAATATAGTCAATTCAGAATAACTGAGACTAATTTTTGTTCCTCTTCTCATAACAATTTCAACAAAATATTTATATGGTATAGATTTATGCTGACTTCTAAAATGGAGGTGTATTGTGGACATAGAACCTGAACAGAAGAGATGGAAAAGTACAAACTGGAATGCAGACTTTCTTCCTTGTGATGACACACATCATCAGAGGACCTGACATGCAGTTTCCTGTTTCCTTAATTTTGGAGGACAAAGAGGTTGACAAACATATTTGTGTATATAACAACACAATGTTAGTCATCCATCACTGAATGTTTTCTAGTCACGTGCAAAAAACCTAAGCCTGTACATTTCAGCAGTCAGTCAGAATAAATACTGATCCAAAATTTCCTTGCTATCCACTCCCTTTGTATACATATCCATAAATCTTGGTTCATCTTTAGAACATGCATTTCTGCACTGGAAAACCCATTTCCTAAATAAAATTCAAACATCTGTCCAGTGAATAATAAAACTATATGTTCATACTTCATGCAACACAGTGGCCAAAGAAGTTCAACTTGGGTAGCACCATTACAAACAATTAATTATGAAATTTTGTATAGTAAGAATGCTTCTGTAAGGCTTCTGACCGCAGATTTTGGAACTGTGCTGTGAAGAGCCATTCCTCTGGTTAAGACATAACAGTCTAAGAATAAAATGCAAGTCACTTTTATTTGGCAAATATCACTTAGGTGCATGCTCTCAGACTGACCAAATTAATCACTATACTTATACTACCGATAAACAATGCAAACTTCATGTATTATTCTTACAGCAGAGGCCATGGCTGCTGCACAGCAGTGCACGCAGCATAAGAATTTCCATTTTAGAGGCTGAAAAGTTTCAGAAAATAGTGTTCTTGAGGCCAATCTTGGCTAGACCTGTCTAGCTTGATCTGTACAAGCTAGAATAAAAACCCTGACTTGAGACCCTGCAAAACCTGGAGAATAAAGCATGAGAGAAGAGCTGACAGTGTTGCACACTTCTCCCATTATATATTTCATATTCTGGTGAAAGTAAAGCTGCATGGCTGCCCCTCTGCGTGTTTGATCAACACTCAGTGAAGTACAAGGCTCACCCTCTCAGGCAGTACAACAGATAACCTTCTAGTATCTTCATATACCCTTTACTCTTCTTCTATAGCCAGGTATAGAAACTTCTCCTTCATTCAATTTATGCAGGATGATACCAGGGGCTTAGTTAATTATTTTCCAACTCTCTACCGTTCGACTTAGAATAGCAGTGCAGAGGCTGTATGTCCACTATTAATTATGCAGCAGAATTGAATGCCCTTCCCAGACTTGTTATATGCCTGTTATAATAAAAGAGAATTTTATGTTTGCAGCCTTGTGAAGACTGAAAAAAACTAGATTAGATCGAATAGAAGGTTTGTTTTAGATAACCTCTGTCGTTACTTCCTAGAATCAGCGAGCATGTTCAAATATGTCCAATACATTCCCTTGAATTCTCACTAGAGTAAAGAGGAGTTTCCATGCAAATGCAACACTTCAAACACATAACAGAGGTTTGATGTCTTTTAGAAAAGACAGCAAGTCTTTTTTTCTGGAATTTTCTTTACAGTCTATTTATAATTCAAATGGACTTTCCATATTCACTTATTTAAAAGCACAGGTTCTAGCAAAAGGAAACAACGCGTTGGGAAGGGGCACTGTGCTACATAATCAGTTTTCAGCTGAGACTTCATTTACCATACTGAACTAGTTTCACAATATAAGACAACCTTATGACCAAACAAGACGAAAGAAAATCCCTTGTGGGTATGTAGCACTGATCAAGGGAGCTTCTTTTGCCAGAAAAGACAGTTTCATCGTGGCAGTTAGGGGTTTCCTGACTAGAAAGAAAATCATGTTGGACAAACAATTCTGCTAGAATTGCATATACTACATTGTTATGACAGAGAATGTAATTTATTTTGTACTATACAGTAGTGTAGCTCTACATAACAAAAGAAAATATTATGGGATATACTTATATTTTAGTACTGAAAGGAAATGACATCTTTACATGAAATGCTTTTCAAGTTATATACATTTTTTTTATTCCACTTTGATAAACTGATGCTATAAATCATCCTTTTATTTGAAGAACTCTTTCAGTCCTTTGTCTTAAAATGCTAGGTTTAAATAGATCCAGACACAAAGACCCACAAAAATCTAAGTGATCCCAAGCTTTTCGACAGAATCCTCCTCCACAGCATTCCCATGGTAGAAGACAGACACATGCTGAGAGTTTATCATTTCAGCCTGTTTCAACCTTTGCTGAAAATTTTAGTAAATATTCAATTAATTTTAAAATTTTTTTTTTGGGGGGGGGGGGGGAGGGGAATGGAACACACATACACATGCTTACCATGACCAATAGGCAAAAATTTTGCCTTCTAATCTTAAAAAGCACTAGCCTGCACCACAAAATAAACCCATAAAAGAGAACATACATATTTTATTGTAGGTCCCATATTGTTTTTATAGCTATATCACAACAATGATTTCTGTATTTCTCTCATCACAGCATATTATCATGCTGATCCCAGCTCTTGGAAAAAGGGAAATGCAGAACACATATGTGAAATTAAAGAAAACACATATGTTTTAGATTAAGCCAATCTCAAGATGTTAAAGCCCAGACCTGCTCCACAGAGGAGCAAAATGGGTATTAGCACCATATGATAACTATTTGGTTTAAGACCAGCCTGTAAATTGTAACATGGTGTTTTTTCTAATAATGGGTCCTAATTTGGTTCCATCTTACTTCTGAGAGACACTGTCTCATCAACATTTATTGAAAGCTACATTCACTGTACCAGTAAGAACTGCAGCTACTTTTCCTGGCAGCCTGCTGCTCCTTCATTTTATCCAATGCTGGGTGAGATCATAGTTCTTATTTGTTGAGAGTCATGCAGAGAGCTACTTAGTCTCTTGACCTCAAAAATTTTTGGGGCTACAGAAGTGGTTTCTATAGACACCTTTGATTTGGGATGTGAAAGGTTTAAATGTTTGCCTCTTCCCTAGAAATTTTGTTTTAAATTTTCTTTGCCCTGTCTATCTGCCCCTTCTATTTTTCTTCTACTTTGCTAGCTGAAGAATGAAACATATGAGCTTTTCCTACCTTTTCTTACCTTAAGTCTATCTACCTACAGAAAATAAAAATATTTATCTTTATTATTGAAATTTTTGTGGTAGCTTTTCACATTTTTGGTTCCTACTTTAAACTGCCTATATCACTATATTACTCTTTATAAGCTCTTTAGACCACCTCCCCATCAGTTCAGTTATGAGTGCAATATAAGAATTAATTTTCCTAAAATAGTGCTAAAACCACATATGTATCTTGAGAATGTATGTTGAAGTAACTAATAGACATTCCTAATTAGAATGACATAATTTAAAAGAAATATTAAGCAATTCTCTATTATAGTCAGGAGAGAAAAGGAAACAATAGGACTACGTAAGGCCTCTTTTCATCTAACTAGGTCCAGTTGAGTATGGCTGGCAAGAAACCAGGAATTGCCAGATTTGCAGCATTTTTTTGGTGTTCCATAATTTGTTTTTGTTACATATCAAAATCAAACAGACCTTTCACAATCAATTAAAAATAGAGGAAGGATAAGAGAAGTCATTCACATATTTTCTGGATCAAAGTTCAGACCTCAGCTTGAGTTACCACATTGTGGGTAATTAACCCAAATACCTGGGTCTTCCGAGATCCTCTGTTCCCACTCCACTTAATTCCAGCATAACTCACCAAACTCAAGAGCTTCCCCACAAGGAGTTATGTTTTCAAGTAACCAAGACTAGTAGACAGGGTAATTTTGAGTTAAAATACATTTGACACAGAATGGTTTAATTTGGAAAGGAGCTCTGAAGATCATCTGGTCCAACTCTCTGCTCAAAACAGCAGTTTGCTATATGATAGGTTTAAATACAGATGCTGATAACATTTTTACAGATTTTTCCCATCCTTAGCTGCGTTCAGGAATTGTGTACACCTCCTCACAATTGTAATGATCAGAAATCACAGAATGGGTAAGGGTGGAAGGGACTACTGGAGGTCCAGTCCAACCTCCCTTCTCAAGCGGGGATTCTCTGGCGACTGACAGCAAACAATTTCATGCCAGCACCTGTGTAATTCTGATTTTTATATCAATTATCTATTTCACTTTATTCCCTAAAATACATCAGCTAAAAGAAAACAGTTCATAGGTCTTAGACACACAAAAACATACACACTACCTAATGCTTTACTAAGATCAAGTATAGGTTATCTGATTTCCACAAAAATGAAACTCCTTTTTGTACCAGTGAAAAAATCAATAGAAGATGTGAAGAGATTATTTTTCCAGTAACACAATATCACAAGTTTCCTTACCAAGTTTATTAGAATTATTGGTGTAAGCCAGTACTTTTCAGTCACTCAGCCACTCACCAACTGCTCCATTGGAGGGTACTGCAAGGAACAGTTTGTGCTGTGTTCAGAGGGGTCTGTGTGAAAGGAAACACTGGTGAAATTGGCCTCAGCCCTATGCTGTTCTTATCTCCTAGCACAGAGCAGCCCAACTTTTATTGCTCCACAGTATTTATATAGCATTAAAATACATGCAAATCTTTAAAATTTCACTATTTGCACTGGAAACATTCAGAATTTTAGCTATGTATTGTCATATAGATCCAAGTGTGAACAGGGAACCACAAATCAAATGTAACTGCACAGAGTTGATGAACAGTTCACAAACAATACAAGAAAACTCTTTATCCTATCAATTCAGTGAATTAAAGAATAATAAATACATGCACAGACATAAAATTCCTTTCCAAAGCAGGCCCTATGAAGATTTTATGGGTTTTTTTGTTGTTCTGTTCATTTTTTTTTGGTTTTGGTGGTGGTGGTAGTTTTTTGTTAGATTGTTTGTGGGTTTGTTGTTTATTTATATGGGTGTTTTGTTTGGGTGGTTTTGGGGTTTTTTTTTTTTTTTTTTTTTTTTTGTTTCATTGTGATTTTTTGTTTGTTTATTCATTTAAAGACTAATTAACCAGTTCTTTCTAGTATCTGAGTGACTTTAACAAATGTATCAGCAGTTCAAAATGAAGAGTCTGTTTGACAGCCTAGCTACTCAGGCTTTGAGATTTGAACATGACCTGCGAAGAATTAATAAAAAATTAAATTAAAGCTTCAACTACTAAAGTGTTGTTGTTGTTTTAAATGACAAATTAGTGGGATGGAATTCAAGACACTTAATTATCACATTAGTTAGCCAGATGGTTTATTTGAAATCCCAGCAGACAAGTATCTGAATTTTATTTAAAGTTGGGCTCAACAAGTTAGCAAAGAACAGCAAAAGTAGGCAGCTCTTTCTATTGCTTGCTTTAACAAATAAAATTTTGTCTGCCTAGCCCTCTGAGCAAAGTTTCAAAGAGAATTTATAGAAATAATGGTAGCCAAGGGAAGATGAGTGTTTCACAACTCTTCAGATATCTTTGGTTACTTAATCTTGTTACCCCCTGACACTGAATTTCCACTACCTTCTTCAAAGAAAGAGATTTAGAAGCAAACTTTCATAAAAATGGAGACTTTTTTCAAAACCTGAAAAATTGTTTAAATAGCAACAAAGAAGATTCCTTGTTGGATCACTTCAAGGGTGGTGGGGAGGAGAAGAGTCAGGCATCAACAATCCAAATAAGAACTGGTGGTATGACTTGGCTTAGCTGTGCTGTTTCAGCAGTCAGCTCTCTAGCAGCTTGTTCAAATGGTCTCAGCACATTCACAAGAGTTTCCATTAGTGTCTGCTCCAGACGTGAGAAGAATCCATCAACTGCATTTTCAAAATGTCAGAGCATGTAATAACTGCCTTTGCTCAAACAGCTTCTCTTAATAGAGAATGTTAAATTCTGTCTGGTAACTGCATCCTGAATAAGTTTGTCTTGGGGAACAAGTCATTATTCTTGGAAGAATTTCAGAAGTTTTTTGGCTTTCACAGGCTGCCTGAACTATGGACAGATACCATCTGTTCTTTTAAGAATATACATCTCTAGTGTTTCATCACATTCATGTATGAAGTGATGTATACAGACACAGAAGGGCATCATCTTTACTCCCATCCCCACTGTGGAAGTGACAAAAATCTTGGGACTTGTTTTCTTTTAGTGGTTGAATTAGAAGAGTTAAAACATCAATGACAGACAATTTCATTGCCTTTAAAATATTTCTCAGATGACCTTTTGAGAACAGCAGTAGCACCTGCTGTACCCACCTAAGCGCAGACTTTGGTAAGACTCCCTCCTCCAAAGTTATAATAGTGATTCAATATGTGAAGAGAACAGAGTGTCTGGAAACAAGGCAACCAAAGATATTTTACAGACAACCCTAAACACAGTGGCCTCTGTAAGGTGGTATTTCCAAGCACAGAAATACCACAATTTTCCTTTCCTTAGTGGAGATGTGAGGAACAGAAATATAAAATGGCTTGTTCAAAATGACATTGGTATCTGTGGCACAGAAGGGTGTCATGCCTTGTTTCCCATGTTTCAGACCACATACCTTTTGGATATCTGCCCAAAGAAGTTAAATCCCTTGTTTTATGTATTGCTCTGATGTAGTAATTGGTGAAACTTGAAACAAAACATAACAACCAACCTCAAAAATTCAAATCCCAATGATTTTCTACAAGACTAAAATTTTTTAGTGATGAAATACAAGTACTTTGAGGTGTTGCCCAGGAGGATCAGCACATGGAAATATTAACACAAGCAAAACATTAACTAGGATTTCCAGTAAAGACAGCAGAGTCGATTTGGTTCTTGGTATCAAATAGCAACATCTGTACTGTGGTAGGTATATACCAGCCCTATTACTTTTTTCCTTCACATGAAAAACAGACTGCCAGTATGAGAGTGTTTCTGGGTCAGGACATTAAAGTCAAGCTAATGCATACCAAATGCATCATCATTGCAGTTCTGGGGTTGCCTGCATTGTGGAAAAATTGCTTTTCCTAAGATTATTCTTGCTGAGGTTAAATATGATAGAGAACTGTAGACAATATTGTCTCCTCTTATCCTGAGGTCCTTCTCTTTATTTCACATACAGGTGCTTGGTTTTGTCTAGTCATGACAAAGCTTTTTGGATCACTATTAACATTCAGGAGGTTTTTTCTAAACAATTTTACCATGGTCTCTCCCCCTCCCCAAAGAACAATGACAAAACAATATGGTCTAAAATCCACCTGTGCCTTGCTTCTTATGACCAAAGCTGGGAATGACCGAAGTAATCTACACTAAAACTACAGATTTTTTTTCAAACAAAATTACCTGGAAGTCTCCTGTCTATTACTATCTTGAGATCCTGAATTCCAAAGATGGTCAAAATAATCCTGGCATCGTTAGGTTTCCCTTCCTCAGTTAGGCCCTCCAATTTCTCACTTTAGCACAGTTTGCTGCTTTGCACCTCTCAATATGTGTGAACCGTCATATTTCTCTCTACCTTCTTTTTCATCCTTTAGCATACAAAATTATGCAGAGTGGTCCTAGATAAAATCTATACCTCTTAAATTAGAAACATTTGTCCACATAGGATGTCACAAGTATCTCAAAACCAACTATTATACATTAAGTTAAGGAAATACACCATGCATAGAGAAACATGAAGTTTACACTATAGAGGGAGCATGAAAAAAAATCCTCTAATATTTGAGACTGTTATAAACTTCAAATATAGTTAGTTCTTTGGAGAACACTTTTTCAACTTCTTTTTGCTTCAGAATATCTCTACCAACATGCTACTTCAAGCGGAGCTCAGTTTTGTTGTCACTGATGAGAAGCTCCTATGGGCCTGAGAGACACCTTGGTTTGGATGTCCCTGAGAACAATAGGACACAGTTTCTTCTTGGGGTTTGGGGGAAGACAGGCTGCCTTTTATAGATGAATTGAACTCTAAGCTGTTGGAAAAAGAAATTAAATTCTGAAAATCTATAACCAAAGAGAACTGCAAGACTTGACATCATACATGAACACACATTCACTACACAAGGCAGAATTTACTAAATGGTGCTTCAAAATATATGAACAAAAAAAATAGTGGCCACTCTTGTCTTGGAAAGGACAAAAGCAGAGATGAAATATCTTGCCTATGATGATGTAACAGGTCAGTAACAGAAGTGGAACTATAAAATGTGTCATCAGTAAAGTGAATCATGTACTACTCTTATAAACTATAATATTGCTTCCCTTAAATCTCACTTGAAAGAAAAATATTGGCTTAAAGTGCATGCAGGTCTGCTTTGTCTCCAAATATATACTTCAAAGAAAGGTTGCAAATATTTATTCCAGTGGTGCTAGTGGGCAATCTTTTAGAAGCAGAATAGCTACCAACAATATGTCATGGGAAATAAGTGTTGCAGTTACTTGACGGCAGAGCACTGGACATTTATATGGGAAAAATAGTCTATTTTGAGACAGACAAGGGGAAGTGGCAGAAGAAAGAGGAACACTGAGCTGTCAGCTCACAGCTCCAGCAGATAACTGACTGACTGCAAGTCACAGGGAAATTTGCCCAGGCCTTAATGCAAAATGTAATAGCTGAAAGAAAAAAGAAATTGTGTGACTGGGGGAGGGGACTTAGTTACACTCATAAATGGTTTTAAATGTAATTTTTGCAGAAGTTTCACTGGCTATTCATTGGCAAACATATTTACACTAAGTTATGGAGCCATATTCTGTTTCAAAAATCAAAGATCCACTATTTTTTTCCATAGTTTGTGTTTTTCATTGCAAAGCTTGAAGATCATCCTGTATAAATTTAATTATGTATTCACAATTTATTTTCTCCCTACTGTTAAACCCATCTTTTCTGTGAAACTGCTGAGCCTTTGAGAGAGTGCTGTAAAAAGACTGCAGCTAATCAGTCCTTTTTCTGGAAGGACTCTCTCAGCTAGCATTGAGGTATAAGATCTGTGGCTTTCAAGTTCTACTGTCTGAATTGTTCTTCCGCAACAGCTGGAGAAAATGCTTTCAAGACTTTTATGTTTCTTCCTGTGTGGTGATGCAGCTTCCCTCTAACGACTATTTCCCATCAATACCCACAGACACCTACCTTCTCAACCACTGGTTTAACGGTTTCTTACCACTTCCACCTTTCCGGAAAAAAAAAAAAAAAAAAGAAAAAAGAAATGAAAAAAAAAAAGAAAAAAATACTCATTCAGGAGAAGTTTTACAAATATCTGCCCACCAGGCTGTTGAAGGAGATAACATCTCAAAGAACTTAAAATTAGGTGTAAAATTTTTGTCTAGAAAAAAAATAAAAGAAATAAAACCGTCCTGAACATGTGGCGGCAGCAGATGTGACCAAAAAGGTCAGTAATACCCTTTCCCATGCTAAGATTACACTGGTCTTTACTGAAAACTTCACAGCAAGGAAAAAAAAAGGGATCTTTTTCTATGCAATATAACTGTTACAAGATGGATAGCTAATACAGTTATATACAGTCCATTATTCTGACCTCCCATGTTCTGCTGAATTACATGAAAGTTATAAAAGTAAGTATTTTTCGAAAACTGGAAAACACATGAAAGCTCTGGTTTTTCCAAGAGCCATTATCTACTGACTTTTCTGGGAAATTTAACGTTTGTTTCATTTTCCAGAGGACTCTGACCATCCACCCAACTGATGACTTAAACTTACACTGCATTAACAACAATATATTTCAAGCTTATCAGAGTAATTATTCACCTACTCAATTATTCAAAATTGCAGTAAAACTGGTGTTTCCTTGGGTAGTAACTAAGAGTATCATAACATCCTAGAAAATCAAGGTGTGTTAATACTGGCATAATCTCTAAATTATTACAAATACTATATGCTGTCATCTAATTTACTTATTAGTTATAAAGGAAAGATTGAGGACAAGCTGCAGCAGCACCACCTGTACACAACACAGTCTGGCAAGTAGTCACATAGACTACTATTTCATGGAACATGCCCAAACTCAATCTGGGGTCAAAGACAATAACATGATTCAAAAATTCTAAACTGTCACCTGTTTTTAGACCTGTCTCTAACGAAAACACAAACCAGTTTCCATACAGAATGCTGAAGAGTGCCCCCCCCACTTCTGAAAAAAGAGAAGTGCTTTTATTTAAATCAAATCATGCAGATCGAGACTGATGACAAATTGTCACAGAAACGTCTTTATGAAATCAGTCAATCAATAGCTAATTCTGAAAAAGAAAATAATATAAAGTCGTTGCTG
Source organism: Campylorhamphus procurvoides (assembly GCA_013396655.1). Classification (NCBI taxonomy): domain Eukaryota; kingdom Metazoa; phylum Chordata; class Aves; order Passeriformes; family Dendrocolaptidae; genus Campylorhamphus; species Campylorhamphus procurvoides. The sequence continues at coordinate 2,422,165 of WBMV01006289.1, read as the reverse complement.
ATATCCTCTGACCTCATAAAACACATGTTGTTAAGATCACCAGGAGAATGTTAAGTAGGTAGCCTATAAGGACTAAAGCTGAAAAGTGTTAGAGAAGTATTTCCTGAGTTGTAGGCATACCGTCTGCAATCAGAGGGAGAAGAAACAGTAAAATATCTATTTTTAAAACCTTTTTTTCCTAGCTGAAAATAGAAGGCTGTTCACAACCACAGGATTCCACTCAGTCAAATTAATCATAGAGAGGAGTGGATTAAATTTAGATTAAAAAGAAATTCTTTTCATCCAGAAAGGTTAGCTCATAGGCATTTATGAATAAAGACAGCAAAATGGACAATCAGGGTTGATAGAGAATCAGCTGATCCAAGAATCTACATCCAAACAGCCCAGTCCTGTGGCACTAAAAACCATGCCCAGCCCAGAGCCTGAGCTACAGTTTGTGTGACAACACTGTCAAGGTTGGTCTCTGTGCCTCTGACAGACTCAGAGGGGAAAAAGGGCACTCTAATCAGTTCACGTTTATTAACATCACTTGATTATGGAATGGTTGTGCCACTGTGTAAATACAACAGTCAGTATCTCCTCTCCCTCCAACAAAAAACATTATGAATGCATGAATAATAAGATTGATAACACTGTTGTTATGTTGCCAATATTACTAAATGTGTTAATTCCTGAGGGGTTTTTTATGCAAAATGCAGCTAAACTTTAAAAGCAATATATCTTAACTTTAGATGGAGATGCTACAAATTCGGTTCATCTGGCTAGAGCATGGATTCAAATATATTAATTTCATTTTTGTTACAGGAATACAGGAAAAATAAAAACCAGAATTTTTAAAGATAGAGGGCAATACCAAAAGTCAGGTGAACATTTAAAATCTAAATGGTAATTCACAATCAATTTCATTACTAGAAAACTTTTTATGGTGTAACAATGAGAACCACTTGGGCTTACTTGACTGCTACAGGAGTTCAGAAAGGTGTGTTGGATGCTGATTTGGAGAATTAGTAAGAGAGAAAAGACTGAAGGACTTACTGTAGAAGGGGAAAAAACCCAGTTCCCAGAACTTTTCACAAAAAAGATGCAACAAAGACAATAATGTAAGTAGGTGAGTGGCTGTATTTATCTCCTCTACTTATTTAGGAAAGCATATCAAGAGAAAATTCTGAAATCCAAGGTTCCTATATTTTCATTAGATTTTTTATTCTGTAAAAATCAGAAGATGATTATCAGCAATATTTTTCATAGCATTTAGTGAAAAAATAGCTTTACTTCTACTTCCAATGCATAATTATAACTTTTTAAGTACTATGTCAAGACTGTTCAGCTATGTAATGTTTGTGTTTAATTATCAGACAAGTTCATCCTATAGTTTATGTTTTCTTTTCACTTTTCTAATTCATCAAACATCTCATCTATTTTTTCATGCAAGAAATTCAAATGAGATAAACATTCAGATGTAGAATCACTAGAGAATTTTTCCACTGCAAAAAAATATCGCTGATTTTGTGCATTTACTACACTCAAAAAACGTAATGTTTGCCAGTTCTATACTTTTACAGCAACTAAATCTATGGATAAGACCTAACTTCAATTTAAAGTTTTAATTTAGACACTAAGAACATATTTAAACATGCTGTTTTAACTCAAAATTTTATTTCATAATGCTTTTTAAGTTGATGAGTACATTTTCCAGTTTTAAAAGACTGTAAGGACCATAAAGACTGTTTTTCTTGCAAAAATCTTAAAACTAGCACATTTCATTTAAAGTGTGTGTGAGAATAGCCTTGTAAAGAAAACAGCCATTTTATATATTTTCATTTAATTTTTAAAACAATGAATGTGTAAACCAATAAAATTAGAAATAGCTCATCATTGTGATGTAAGAATGATGCAGTTGTAACAAAACGAGAGTCAGATTTCAACACACACATTTAAAATCATAAGTAAATATATACCCTTACCAGACCATAAACATTTGATTGTTTATTTTTATACATCACTGAGAGCTTGTTTGAAAATTTCTCATACATAGATAAGCATCTATTTGTCAGTCTGAATACTAAACACCAGCTTGTCAGCTATCACACGTTCTTTCTCTCCCTCCACAAGAAAATGTGCACAGGAACAAATGTCCCCTCTCCTCTCTCCAGCTTGCCCGTGACATACCACAACACACCGTGTCAGAGCAGAGATTCTGGCTTTCATCTTGCACTTCCACAAGTCATGTAAACTCATTTTGCAATATCAGATTTTGTAAACATTATTAATATAAAAGTATTAAGATTATAATAGCATAAACCAAAGTTTTCTCATTTCTGTGCCAGCAACTGCAAATAGGATGAGGAGCTTTCACTGACAGTCCTTTCAGGCCTCAGTCTCTGCTCCCATGCACTGGTATTCACATCATATGCCAGACCAAGGGAGTCTTCATTCATTCACTTCAGGTAGCTTGAAGTTTTAACTGGTGGATTTTTTGGTTTTGGACTGAGAAAGTAGGGTAAAGGGAAGGTTGAATTTTACTATTCACATGCTTTATTTTCTATAGGTGATGGAGAACTAGCAGGCTGATACATACATTTTTTGAACATAAAATAATTAACATACATAATCCAAGGAGACAACACAATAACTTGAATAGCATCCATTCACACAGAAAACTGAGTAAAAATAATCTGCCCATATTGCAAGTATTCTGTCTCCATCTGTATCTGGTCTCTATATAGATGGATGATACACCAACTCCTGAAGCATTTCTCTAAAATCTCACAGCAGAGAGAAAACCTTACTGTTTGTTTTTCAGCTGTCTCATCAAAACAGCCTTCAGACAGCTCCATACCTTCAACACCACTAAAAGATACCACTGAAAATATCATTGCAGTTTTAAGATGATTTGTCTGAATGGTACTGGAAGAAACATACATAAACAAGGTGTGTGACTACCCAATGTACCAGTGCTATTACATCTCATAAGCCTAGTCTCCACTAGGCTATAAACATGACAAATTACAAAATAACTTGCTGTTAAGCTTCCTCTGAATGCGTAATTTACAGTCGAAGAATTCAACCTTTGGTCATTCACATGGGCAGCTGCTATTTTCAGCCCTCACTGTGTGAATCAAGTCAGGACTGAAGTATCTCATGTTACTGCCTGCCACCTCAAGAAGGACTCAAATCCAGAGGCACAAAATTCCTAATAAGGAAAGTCATAAGACTTTCTGTTATGTTACTGTATATTTAATGTTAAATTTTCTACCTCACTTAATTTAGTCATCTTTGATGAGAAAAAAGGTCACTGGCAACATTTCACTAATTCTCACTGGTCTCCAGGTTGGCATATACAGCTGACAAAATACAGTTGTTTTTTCCTTTCCTTCCATTTTTTTTATTTCCTTTCCTCCTCTTTTAAACATAAACCAAAAAGTATTACCTTTGTAATACACAAGCAATCCCTTCCCTGCACAGTGTAGAGTTTGTAGGCCTTCCATCAGTCTTTTTCACCACACTTTTAAAGCCACTTCAACATTACAGAGCTCCATAACTGCATGGCAACTGGCTGGCTGCCAACCAGCTGCAAAACAAACGCCCCTTGTATTGACATTAGAGGTTCCTTGATCATATTCAATAAAGCACCTTTGATGTTAGCACTATTGGCTAATATCATCTTACAGGGTCTTGAGGGAGAGTTTATCAAGTCTGTAAGACAGATCATAAAGCCAGAAAGGACCCTTTAGTGTTAGAATACAACAAAGTTTGTATCCTGTGAGGTAAGAACAGTATTTATAGCTGAGGAAAATGTCAAAATACACACATCGTCTATGATTCACCACCTTTTTTGAGTAACATTTGGTGAACCACAGATCCCACCTTGTCTGACAAAACCCAAGTTTTGGTGGGTTTTTTTCTCTCTTGTTATCCAGCCTTAACAGAGAAGTCCCCATGGGACACTAAACAATCAGCCATGCCTGGGTGTCTTTCTGTCACTTCATATCCTCCTGACCTTCATTTGCTACAGGCAGGCAGCTGCCTCTTTCTCCCCTGTTCTGGCATGCTCGCAGAGCAGTCTGTCACCCTGCCCACAGTGTGGTACTTCAACATTTGGCTGGTATAAAGCAAAACTTCTAGTGCTCTAGTACTGTGGGCTGTTTGGTTTAGTGGGAGCTCTTTAAGTACATGAAATCATAATGGCAGAGACTGACAGGCCTCCCAAAGGGCCCCAAAACAAAAAGGACACTTGCCCAGGTAAAAAAAAAAAAGAAAATGCAATACACAGTGTCTTGTTTCAGTGTGGTCCACTGAATGACTCCTGGAAGAGTAGAAATCTTTTTACATTCTTTATTGAAATATGGAAGGTGTTCTAAGTTTTGCTGATGGAGGTTTTTTGTTCCCTCTTGCTTCATTTGCTTGCATGCCCAGCCCTGGAAGCCATCATCTTTTTCCCTCATCTTTAGTTTTCTATTCTGCTGGGGGAAATTCCCAGAGTAACCCAGATTTTTATGCTCTTTTTCAGCTATCACAAAATTTCACCTTCCCCAGCCGTCTAGACACAGAACAACATCTGGCTAAACGGTATGACCTGGAAGATTCCTTCCAGTTCTAAGCTGGAGAAAACAATATCCCTAACGTGCTAGCAATCTCATTTTAGTCTGGGACAGGTCTGATAACGAACAGGTAAAATGACCCTGCTGGAGGGGTGGTATCAGTGTGTCGTGGTCTCAGGCCTGTGTCCAGCATTGCCTATCAACAGGTGCTAGCAAAGTGTGTAAGTGCGAAGCAGTCACACAACATTAGCTTTTCTATTATACTCTTCTAGCTGGCAATAACCAGAGGTTTATTAGCTCACAGATTTTTTAACAAAAGAGGGAAAAGACTGAAAAAGGCTATCACGGATCACTTACATCAGAAAATAAGATATTCTATTTCATTTTTGTGAAAATGTGTAGGCACAGATGGAGATGATCTTCGTCATCTATTAAATGCTGGATTATGCTCTCATATTGGCCTGACTTAATCAGCAAGGCACAATCATTCTGTCATTATACCTAGACCGATATGAAATAGTTGATATTATTCTAGCCATTGGGCCAGCTCCTCCCTCTTTCTCCCATTCTGTCTGCACAACTCAAGGGCTGCTGCCTCGTCCCTCCCAGCATATCCACATTCAGTGATACTGCCACTTTGGCTCAGCACCTCGTGCATGCTCAGATCTGCCACATCTCCTCTTCCAGGAACACAGACACTGCAACACCCTCCACTTGTGAACACTGTGAAAAACTCTCACACCTGAAGGCTCTAATATGATTCACTCTATCTTATGTCAAGGACAAAGACACTAGAAATTGACTTTCAATAATAAATATATTTTCTTATAAATCTGTATGCTGAGAGGAACACCTGTATGTTTATTTACTAGCTTCCTGTATGAGACATTCCAGCCTAATTGATTTGCTGCCATAAGGCAGATATTGTAAACTAATTAGCAGATGTATACACTTCCTTCAGACATGAACTGCTCAGGTTATCACAGTGCATTGAACCAATATTCAAACACTGTCTCATGATACAATCTTAGCAGTGAGGAACTTCCTAGTGCCACAACCCCCCAGATAAGCAATATTTCTCATTCCTGCATTTCTGCAGTGTTGTGCTCCTTTTTCAGCTACATTCTTCAGGTGAACATGTTTGTGCAAGCTCTCTTACATTCACTTCAATAAGCTTTTCTGAAAATGTTATGCTTTCATTGAAATAGAAAACCACAGAATAACATATTCTGAATAAATACTGTGATTAAAATCTATTTAGCAGGGGAATGAAAAAATCCCACAAATGAGTAAAATTTCTAATTTGTGAATGAAGTGATGAGATACTTAACTTCAAAAAAAAGTTAAAAGTGTAAGATGACCCAAATACTTCACACCAGGACAATGACTCAGTTGCCTTTTAACAGTGTGCATTCATTAAATCATTACAAGCTGTCCGTTCTTATTAAAATTCATTTGTATATGTATACATATATATATAAAACAAAAATGTGCCTGAGATATAAAAGCAAGTTTCTTTAGAAGAGGAGGCAAGGAGACATTAAGAGTAACCAGAAAACTATATAGATGCAAAGAAAAGCAAACAGTACAACCAACAGCATTATCTCAACTCTATAAATTAAATTTAATCACCCTTTCCAAATTTTCACTTCAGATGCGAGTACTCAAGAGGGATGAATTCAGTTGAGAGTTCTCGATAACCCAATACATGCCTATTGTTTTGTTTGGGTTTTTTTGGGTTTTTTTCTAAACTAATGTTCCTAGACTGCATCCATGTCCCTCGGCAGCCAGTTGGGTAAAAGAGTCAACAAGTTTTATAAGTACAAATGGTTAAGGAAAATGAGCTCTAAGACACATGCAAGTATTCAGAGAAAGTAGTCAAGTTCAGGCAAAAATATTTGCAATCTGAGTACTTATCCACTTGAAGAAGAGAAGAACCAAAGATTAGTTAATCATCCTAATTCCAACAGCATACGCCAATTTCTGGTACAGAAACCTGATGCTTAACTCAGACAAGACAACATATTGCTCCCCAACAGCTCTAATGCTGCCCAAATAATCATTATATTTTGGTAAGTCATTTTCTGAGCATTAGAAAACACTTTCAGCAGGGAGAATAACCTTTAGAAGAAAGACAAGAGGGTGAAAAAAGTGTCTATAGTGAGGAAAAAAAAAAAGACAGAAAAACAATAGGAATCCCTGGAAGCGTCATTTTCACTGTATTTAAGAAGGAGTACAGAGAAATAATGTCTCTTATAGTTGGTCCCTGTTCTGAACTAAATCAAGGGCAAATATATTGCATTGCTTAAAGACTGCGAAAGATTATTAGAGGTCCAAACAAACAGCCAAAATGTCTAAAGAACCCAAAGAATGGTACTTGCAAAGACAGACAGTTTCCAGGTCAGTCAGTGAGAGAAAAGAGTTTTTGAAAGAGCTGAAGTCCTCACGCTTCTAAACAACTTATTAGATTTGGGTTGAGATAAAATAGAGCAACCAGTGTGCTTTCAACATTAGATGAAAAAAAATAGATCTTTTAAAATGCTTTAAATGTTTCCTGCAATTTTGCCCATTTCCAAATGTGATTTTTAGTATATACTAATATTTTAATAATTCTGGCTTTACACATCTGAACTCCACTGCTCCTGAGACCGGAAGAAAACAAAAAGATCCTCCACACGTTAGATAGTATTTGGATAAAGCATTAGAAGCAGAAAATTCCCAGAAAGGTTAACAAAATGAGATAACCACATTTGAAGCATTACTATTTCGGGAAATTCAGAGGTGTCTCAATTTTCATGAAACTTGCCATTCATTGCAGGTATTGCATGCTGAAAATAAGATGCCTACTTTCATTTTTCCATTTAAATCTTTACATCTTTTTTCTTTCATGTTCTTTCAATAATCCTATAAAATCAAAAGGTCACTAGTAATTTTGCCCATTGCTTATATCTGACAAACATTAACATTGAAAAAACCTCACACAGTATTTATTTGAAAACTGGACGCATAACAAAGTTTTAACGACTAGAAAGATTTGCAGTATGGACATTTACTTCTTTATACTTTTATGAACCAGTGCACTTCCTTTTTAGAGTTGCAAGTTAATATGACAGTCACATTTATGTTTACAAACAGTACTTAAATATTAAATACTAGATAACGTTATTAATGGAATTTTAAAAGACAGCATATGAGTTCATTAACGTAATGACATTAAAGCAAAGTATTTTTGCTTCTTCAGTGTGAGATGTCTTTTTGATTCACATAATAAAAAACTGAAGCCAGACAACCTAGGTTTTCTTTTCAAACCGACCATATGTTTTTCTAAAATAACAAATTTAACCTTCAAAGATGTGTATGGCATAAAAGAGGCAGTCAACTGGTTTTTATAGTTTTGCTTTTTATAGTTACATTACTCTCTATTTTCATGAAAAAGGCCACACATGCTATTTTAAAGTCTGATGACTCCAGCCTTTTTAGTGTAAACCCTCAGCCCCTCCCTGCCTCCTCCTCAAATCCTCAGACTGTCCAGTGATTTGAACAAAGTATTACTTTTTCTGCACAAGCATCTCTCTCCTAAATCAATATACCAGGGTGAAGGTAGCTTGTCATTTCCTGTAACAGGATACCCTTCTAAATTACCCTTTTCTTTTTAAGAGTTCAGCAAATCATGTTTCAAGAAATGACCATTTTTACTTCCTTTCTGATTTAACATGTTAAAAATAAACATCAGCTATACTTGTGAAGTCCAGAGCCAGATGAGGGTACTGCAGATCAAAAATAAACATCAAATTATTTCTTCTCCCAGCCATAACAACTTACATTTGGAGTCAAAAAAGAAAGCAATCCTTAGGCTGGATACTTTTAAAGATATTTAGCAAAGTAGAAAGGGATTTGAAGAAATTGCAGCAAACTATTTCCTCTGCTTTTAAGATTTTTATGTTGGAGCATGAACTCTTGATTGATAAAAAACAAATGTACACAAAAATGTTTAATATACCTCAAATTTAAGCTTTACTAATCTGAAAGGTGTTGAAATTAAATGCAGTTAAAGTTACAGACTTCCACACCACGGTGTTTTGCCTTGGAATTCACAACATTTTCGATGAGGAATTGCCACATGTGCTGTACTGTTTGCACAATTCTCATCTCAGAGGAAAAGTTACAGCCACAAATTCCATGCAATGATATTAAGAATGAAAGTCTGAAAAATGGGACTCTCTGTTGAGTAGCCAAACCAAAACTTTTTAAAACATAATAGGCTTAGATCAAATGATAATAAAATATTTGATTTGCAAATAAACTAACCTTTATTAAAACTTCATTTTGATTACTAACAGTTTGAAGCTATAAATGTCTGCTTTTTTCAGCCAAAAGTCTGAAAATATTTACTTTTCCAGAAAGGTCATAGTTTTCTTAGAGCAAATCAGCTATTCTTTCACATTTTCCCTGACAGTGAAGTCAGGATGCCTCTCGGTGCATCTTATTACCAATTCACAGGTCACTAACACCACCAGCTTGCTGGAAGACAGGTGGGTCCCGTGGTGCCCAGTTGGGCCAACTCGGCTGCTGGAGGGTGGGCTGAACTCTCCGCGACATGGGCTGGCCCACACCACGTGGGTTGGTGTACAAACATTGATTTAGGACACACAAAACTGTAGAATGGTTTGGGTTGGAAGGCACATTAAACATCACCCAGTTCCAAACCTCCTGCTATGGGCAGAGACAATTTCCACTAGAATGGGTTGCAGACAGAAAAGACACGCTGTCTTAAAAACCTTGGCATGGAAAATTGAGGACTTCAGAGCAACTTCCCTCTCTCTAAAACTGCAGTCACACCAATACATGTTTAGCCTCCAATGTGTGAGCAATTCTGTTTATTTCCAAAGCTAAGCACATGCAGATTCTGTTTCACTGATTTCCATACACAATTAATTTTACGTCTGTCAAGATAATTTTAGACATATCTAAAGGTTTCAATCAAAGAAAGTAATTAGTAATCATCCACCCAGAATTACAGCTTTAAAATATTTGTTGAGGTTAAAATGAAAACACAGTGTTCAAAGTTCTCCCATTTCTTAAATCTAAACAATTCTGAAAAAAAAATATATGAAAAAGTCTATTTTTTGCCTACTAGCATTCCTTAATTTCTTAACTTCATTATTTTACATCTGTTTTAGAACTACCTCTCACCTACAGTTCTGACTCAAATGTGGTGATGGTGGGGTTAAACAAATGGTCATTGTTCCTTCTCTAAATCATACGGCAAAGTATTGACTCTGTATATCTCCTTCTGTACTCTTTATTCTTTTTGGTGTAAAAGAAGGACAATAAAACTTCAAAAACCTTCTGCAATCTACTTTAGCAGCATCAAGGTGAAAAGCAAAATGACACATGTCAATACAAATGCACGTATACATTTTAAAACAGGGATGTTCTTCAGAGTCCCTAATGTACCTCATCGGCTCAGCCAACTTTTGCTATTAAGTTGCTTTAGTGTTTTGATCAGTTTCTGAGGTCTCTAACAAGGTGTCCCATCAAAAGAATGGATTTTTTTTCTTACGTTAGCTGAAGATTATTGAACATTACCCTGAATGTGAAAGATTCCCTGGTTTAGAGAAGCACTCAGTCTTTTTTTGAAAAGTAAGCAAAAGCATGGCTATGCCACATGTTGATTAAGGTTAAGGAAATCTGTGGATGTCCTAAAATGAAACCATGGCTATAGATTTGTTTTCCACCTTTACTGGATCTGTCTAGTCTCACACGTGAGAGATCTTCATTACATTGCCTATTCCTTCATTATTAATGAACACTGATTTTATCCCCTTTCTGGTATAAAGAGTCTCATGAACTTGCAGAGTCTGCTTTTCTTCTCTGAGGTAACCAAGGTCGTTATTAGCACACTCAAGGGAGTAATGCAGTGCCTCGTGTTCTTGCTGCTGTTGCTTATGTTTGGGAGTGTTGAGATTTCTCTAAAAGCATTATTACTGCCACAGTGAACTCAGCATAGGAAAACTTGATCTTTGGTGTTTCTTATCCTTGCAAAGTGAAAGGAAACCTTCAGGGTAAAATATAGCTTTTCCATTAAGCTCCTTTGCCAACTATACAAAATGCTATAAAAATTACAGTGGCTTTTACTAATTCAGTGGTTGTTAATTTACAATCAGATCAAAAGGTATGATTAAGTGTTTGAACTTTCTCTTTCCCCACTGCTGTATTTTAACTAATTCCATCAAACAAAATGTCAACCTTACTTTATCTAAAACTCATAACTTGCTAAAAAAAATACCAAACACCCAAAACCCTGTTTGGATCCTAAGTACAACAAGGTCAGTAAAATTACTCTCATTAAGCTTAAACAGCCTCTTGCTCGGGCATTTCTATGCTAATAATCATACAACCAAGAAAGATGGATGTCTTTCTTGAAGTGAGGAGCATTTTACATCAGCTTTTGCCATTTATAATGCTAACATATGGATATCAATGACTTGGAATACAAACAAGAGGCATTAGAGTATTTCACTGAAGGGACTAATAGTTATTGAAGTTCTTAATTGATTTGATGAGTGGCCTGCATTTTTTAATCTCAGGAAACCTAAATGGATGTAAATCCTGTTATAATGTATATGGATCAGTATGGATCTAAACTCTGAATAAATGCAAACAGAAATACTCATAGGTGCCTCATATTTCATTTTCATTGCACAAACCTCAAACATTTTGCTGATTGTTTTTGCCCTTCCCTGTCCCTCCTCTTCCATGTTCTCAACTTTTATTCTACACCAGTCAAGCATCAATTCCAACAGGGAAGTTTTCAATAAGGGAAAAGTCCTATATTTTGAGGTTTTTGAAAATTAATGCCAAGGGAAATCAATTTAATTTACAGTCAATTTTTAAATATTAGAAGATTTCAGATTTGATTTTGAACATGTTGTAGCTTTAATTTTTAATTTCTTCAAGTGAGAATTTTGTAAAAATCTTTTAGCCAAGTAAAAAACCTTACATGGGCCTTAATTTTAGATTAGAAAAAATGCTTTTGACTTTAATAAGATCCCACATGCAATTTAGACAATTAATGTGTGTCATACATCCTATACAGTTCATCACAAAGTTTCATCCTAGCGCTGTATGTCCACAGTAAGCCAGTTACCCATGTTGGCAGGCCAGGCTACTGTTGGTTATTTTAGTTTGCTCATTCATGAAAGCACATAATTAGTATTTTTGGATTAGCACAATCTTTAGTCATAAACAGGTAACATTTACCACACATTTTAAAGGCAAAGAAGCTGTCGATGCAATATTAATGCATGCCTTCTAGTGGGGCTAAAATAATTTCTGAAATTATGGGTTGTGCATCAGTGGGTATCCCTGTGATTGGCTTAAAATGGCTACAGCCAGAGTGAGCTGCAAGAACCAGCTTCATTTGCCATAGGCTAACTCACCTGCTGCTACCCACATACCAATAAAAATAACTAAGATGATAGCTAGACTTTCAAATCCATGGTGCTTCTGTGTAATCCCCTTGGCACTGCCAGCAACAAGCAAAATAAATAAATAAGAAGCTTATCAAGCTTAATACTGGTCAGATGAAAAAATTAAATAAAGGAGTGGAAGGGCAGAATCAAAGAGCTTTAGACTTTGGGATGTTGCCTATAATTTGCAAAGTGAACTTCTTATTCCAATTTTGTTTTAAAATTATTAACTAAAACAACTGATCTGCTGGTGTGCTCCTCTTTGAAGAGGTCCCAGAAAGCACATAAATGCTTACTCAAAAGCCTTTACTCACTGTTGCCCAGATTTCCCTTTCCTGTCATGTTCATTTTGTACCTCTCCTCCATTTCTCAGACCTCCCACTTTTCCTCTTTTATGTCTATAAACACTCAGTGTCCTGACATTTTCTAGCCATCACCCTTTTCTACTGAGAGGTTTCTCATTACCTCCAAGGCTCACTCTGCACAGACAGCTTCCATGGCGTCCCCCCCACCCCAGTGCCAGTCAACTATGCTAAATCCAGACATTCCAGATGCCACAGATACTTGTCCATTACATTATCTCCCTCCAGCCCATCTGCTAAAATCAAATTTGCTGGATCGGGGACTAAACAAATGCTCCCCCTTCCCTGGCCTCTGGTAGCACTAAGCCAGCTTGGGGTCAGTAACAACAGCAAAACTTTGAACTCAGGACTTTTGGTTTTGCATGAAGATGCCCAACTCAACAAATTAAATTTAAATGAAAAGTTGAGCTCTCCTGTCATATTAAATACTGTTACAGTGTTGAAAAATATTTACAAAATCTACTCCTTGCACTATTTTAGGACCTAAAAGGCCTAATGTGCAAGTCCTGGATTGGAATCAGAACTTGTTAACAAATAAATAGTAACACTAAGTATTTATCAATGCAGTTATCTTTGTAGTCCTCAATAACCACACTGCTATTTTGTATACACATGCACTGCATACCATCTGCTGATGTTTATTTTAATTCACCAGGAAAGGCCTGTGTTTAAGTTGGAATTTAAGTGACAGAATCAGAACAAAAGGAAAGGGGCAGCAGAATAAACTGAATAAATTCCAAATCTGACTTGTAAAGGCAGACAATATAAAAGCTATAATCTTAGTTTAATCCCCACACTTTTTAAACACAGTAATTACTAGACATCTGCTGGTAACACAGCCTTGCTATTGGATAACCTTAATTACCCTGTAATATTTCCTGACACTCCCCAAAATATGCCCTATGGATAATAATTCATTCACGGTTCAGCCCCATTATTAGCTACTAATTCAAACAATCAAGACAAAGACAACGAACAGATGACCTTGAACAATTACCCACTCACTGAACTGAATTTATTTCATGCTTTTCAAACGCTTTACTGCTTTCCTGGCTTCATGAGCAGCACTCAAAAATTAACAAAACGCAAGTAAGAAAAGAGCTGCAGAATAAAAGATTTGCTGGGGTACCCCAGCTCCCTTAAACATCATTTGCCTGCATTAACAACATAATGGCTACTGCAATATAGTCCATTTTCTAAGATTAAACATTGATCTAGACAGACTGGGTGCAAAATTATTTACTACACTGGAGTTGTAAGCTATTTAATTATCTGCAAAAAAAGTACTGGGAAATCTGAAATGGGAAAAAAAATAGGAAGAATTAAATGCATGCAGGTTAAATAAATGGAATTCATGCAACTGTTGCAGAAGCAGATACAGTATCATTTATTTCAGTGTTGAAACAGATGGCTGTGAATGTCTGAGGCTTCTCTCTGGGCTGCCCAGGAACTATTTCCAGTCACAGATCACACTTTGTCCTCATTTGAGCTGTCATAACCCGATGCCCTTCTTTCTGATTGTATAGGTAAAATAAAGTGCATAAGATGGATCACTGCCAAATCAACCTAACCTCTCCTCCTTTGGATGATGGCTTATCTTGTTTATTTAGAGAAATTATTGTTGCAAAGAACATGAAAGGGGATAGGGCTTTTTAAATTATTATTATCCTAATCCAATTTTAGACATTGTGTCTTCAGATTAAGAGAAGGAGAAGGTACAGCAAGGAGTGTAAAAAGATATTGTTCCCTGTACCTCAGTTTGTTCCATCTTTGAGGGTCCTTTGCAATCCATCTGAAAGCCAAAGCATTCAGGTTCAGCTGGAAATGGAACTTGATTTACTGAACTGCTAGGAAAATACGGTTGAAATAAAAGATAGGAGGAAAAAAAGGAGAAAATATTAATGAAAAGTTGAAGTGAAAAATCAAAGTGAAAATGAAATCTATATTTTCAAAGACGGTTCTGAGAATGACATGATCATTGGAAGAATACAGTTAATTTCTTAAATACCTGTAGAAATGAATGGCAGAAATAAGATATTATAAATAAAATTAAAACATAAAGAGATGCTACAAAATGCTAAAATAAGAACTATGATAAAAAAATCTATTTATATGTACTAATCCCAATGACTTTAAAGATAAGAATTTTTTTAATGTAAAGTGCGTAAGAATGAACCACCTTGTAAATTTTAGAGCAGGATGTTAAGTCCTAGGTCCAGCCAAACAATCTGAAAGCCACAGATAGGTCTCCTTGACATTAAAAGGTATGCAGTCTGCAAATGTAAAGCACCTCATGAAAGGTGGAGTGGGAAAAGGATTTTTTGCCTCCAATGGAAAGCACAAGACTGCAATATCTTCAAAGAAAAATATTCATGTAAACACAGTTTTACAGACTTTTTAAGGCTTCTTGTTGAAGATATGCTCTCTGAGCATGCTTTGCTTATCAATAATGCCTAATAAAACTTCTAAGACTCAAAAGTCCACATTCCAGATATGAGGTATACATGATGAAATTTCTAATTCTAAACAGATCTTTTTGTATGTTTCCACTACCCATGTGAATGTCCCCTTCAAGGATGGTTTTGAAGTGTTAGCACATAGAACATCTATAATGTTGCACTTTTCTAGTGTAGTAAGAGGCAGTCCATAGTGAAATGCTCTCTTCAGGATTGGACACCTATCCAAAAGGTAGTTTTGGAAGCAGTTTCAGTAGCAATATATTGGATTAAGCTTGGTATAATCGCTTCAGGCCTCAAATATTTCTTAATTACAACAACCTTCTTCCATATCTTCTTTTCCTTTGGTCATTACATGACTCATAACCCAGCATTTGGGTTTTCATTAGAGAGTATTCTTTTTATATCTAGAACTTCTCTAGAAATGAATATTTGGCATTTCCTTTCCAAGATCAAGAGTAGCCTCTCAAATCATAATCAAATATCTAGGAAACAAATTTGTTATCAAGGCTATGTAAGAAGAGTGTGCTCTGTTTCTGTTTCAAAAATCACTCATGTAATGGATTATCAACATAAATATTTTCTTGTGGATAAGCCAACAAAATAATCTCTTGTCCACGGGTCAGGAATGGCCTTTTCTTATGCATAAATATTCAAATTATCATTTTTGAAGGAAAAGTTTGAAGTACAGTTGTTATTAATTTCTATACAGACCAAATTAATGCAACTTGCCTAAAGCTCTTGTCCATGTTCATTCAGGAACTGAAATGTCATGTGCAGCAAGATAGCATTTTCTTCTAATTAATGTGGTCGTGAAACAAATGAAACACAATATGCAAATAAGAGCTATGATGGTTAGATAAAATGCTGTCCCTTCAGGAACAAAACATGCAAAATATACTAGTTTCATATAGTTGGTTTTGAGAGGCCCATCTGTTACAATTGAAAGTATTTTGCTTAAATTACCTCTCATTTCTAACAGGTACTGTGTTACAATTTTTTCAGGGAACCTGAAAAGACAGAAGATTTTGCTAAGGTTCAGGTCCAGAATGAACAGCATAAGTGGGTTATAGCGTGTTTAATCATAGATGTTCACATATGAAAAACCTCCTAGAAAGTCAGTGTGAATCTGGACAACTTCTCTTTATGAATGTTACACAGCCAAAAGACATATTAAACATTACAGAACTTCATCTTTAACTTCTCAGACTTGTGATTGCTACAAAATGCCATAAAGCCAAGAAAAAGCAACCAAGCTTATTTACAGAGTGCTGTCTTACAAAAATATGATTCTAAAAATCCCTATTGGCTTAATACAGCAATTCCATTATCATTTAGCATGTTTGACCTAATCTCCTGGAAAACACTACAGTTAATATCTTGCAAGATTATTTTATAAAATATGCATTTATTAAATGAATTTCAGAAACAGGGTATAAAAGTGACCAAATTCACTATGAAGAATTTCCTTTCAAGCCTTTCCTTAGCCAACTAGTTCAACAGCAGATGTTATTCCCTCTCAGACTGAAGAAGGTTCAAGGTGTTTAGTAACATCTTCATGGCAGAAATTAGACCTTCATCCTTTTTACCCAATGGGAATTTTGACAACGGATCTACAGCCAGGTTCACCCACTGGACCCTTCTGGGGTTCTAGAGTCAGTAATTTCTTATTCTTAACTAAAGATTGACAGAAAATGGCTGCTTTAACCTGTGAGCCTGGAATTTTTTATAGGTTGTTTTGTTTGGTTTTTAATATTATGTTCCAGTGATCCTGGACAAGATGAAAACAAGATAATGGAAAAGGTGACCATTTTCTCCAGAAAATCTAGAGACCAGGTCCACTTGCCTGGCAAAACCAATATGACCTGGAATGAATCAGGTACAAGACCTTGCATGCAACTTTCTCCATCATAAGCAATTGTTGTGACCACCAAAGTGTGTGCTTCATTACTTTTGTCCATATGGACACAAAGATCTTTTTCAGTACAATCTCCACCAAAACTCTTAGACTGCTATGAGAAGTCTTAATGTCAAGTTATTGATACTTTTCAGGAACACATTCTACTGAATTTGATTTTTCAAATGAGGATATAAAGCCCCATGAAAAGTTACAAGTACAGAAATCAGTGTTATTGAAGCAATAAAAGAATCATAATTTTTATATAGAGATGATATTCTGGCAGAGTAGACCTTCTAGCTACAGGAGAGCTGTCCAGAACCAGAAAGAACTCTATAAGAAGCAGAATTATTTTTTTCTCAAGGCTTCAGAGCTACTAAGGCCTAGTCCACACAACTCAATGGAAAAGCTAAACTTCATTGCTACCACCGGCTTTTAATTTTTTTTTCCCAGCTCCCCTTCACATGAAAGCTTATTTTTCTTTCTTAAACTGAATGCCTTTTCCTGCTTATGTTTTCCCTCTCCTTCCTGGAGTCATGACTGTCTGCTTTTATCTTCAATGTAGTCGATTTCAAGTCTAAACCTAAGACTTTGTCTACAATGTATTTTTTGAAACTGAAATAAACCTCCCTGCCTTCTTCACTTCTCCCTCCTTCTGATACCTTCTCTCAATGCTGCCCAATTCCTTCTTCCTCTTTTCTAAGCTTAACCTTTACTTCTATATCCTGCAAAACTCATTTGCTATGTCACGTGTACTTTTATTCCTTACTTTCTTTCCCTACATTTATTTTCATGCACTGTCTTCAAAGTTCAAATTTGTTTTCAATTACAAAGATGTAAGGATTTTTTTCCCCAAAATAATACTTTCATTCCTGAGCTTCATTATGAAGCAAAATATGTTTGCTTGTCTGAAATTAGCAAAGATCATTCTGCCTTCCTCATGGTGAATACCAACCTGAATCATACAATCTTCTCTCTCTGAAGATGAGTGTTAAATTCCTCAAGCATATTTAGAGCTTACATCTTTAGTTTTGCCACAGATGTTACATCAGCCTGTTTTCTAGTTTCCTACTTGATGTGAAATCTCTTGCATATTGTACATTTGTAATTTTAGTCTGCTGCAGTCTGACTTGAAACATTACTCCTTGATGATTTTTACATCTGCTCACTGCAGTATAACCTGTATCTCTGCAAGAGGCAGAAATCATTTCCACATTTTTATTTCATGTATTTTCTGTGTGAAGTAGAAACTATAACCATGTATAAGTTGCCATTGTTGGCATAAGGAGGCAGTTTAAGCAAAAATGATGGTTTTTCCATTGCTATGTTGCCCACCGAAGCTCAAACATTGTCTGGCAACTATCCTCAAGGGCAATTGTCTGGCCAACTTCGCAGTGGGCCCCCTGCCATCCTAACAGATGGGCACCAAGCGTAAGTAGCCATAAGACAATATAAGTGCATTTAGTGTGAAACTTGGGGCATAATTCCCAGCCTTGATCACCATATGGCTTTTCCATACTGAGCTTGTGATAAATGGGATGCACAGTGCTAACTTAACTTTGAACATGAACAGCATTAAGGAAAATAATAATGAGAATAGCTCCCACCATGTGATAAGCAGGGGGTAAGTTTGGAATTAGCAGAA
Organism: Campylorhamphus procurvoides; assembly: GCA_013396655.1. Taxonomy (NCBI): domain Eukaryota; kingdom Metazoa; phylum Chordata; class Aves; order Passeriformes; family Dendrocolaptidae; genus Campylorhamphus; species Campylorhamphus procurvoides. The sequence goes on along the minus strand of WBMV01006289.1, from coordinate 2,403,792 downwards.
GCAGTAGAAGAGTAGGATTATTATGCATCAGCATCTTCCCCACACTTTTATTTCTGTTGATCCATTACGCTTTCCATGACTCAACTTCTAAAAAACAGTGAAATACCTTCTTCACTCCCCCCATATTCCCTTACAGAAAAAGAGAATGCAAACTTATGAAAACTTCTGCCTTCAAGAGAAAGACCTTGAAATGGTTCACAGTCTCATAAATGAACTGAATCTACATTTCATAGTAATTTCAATATTGAATTCTGCAGAACTGTTTTGCAAGAGAGGATCAGGATTTCATAGAATCTTTTAGCATAGACATATTAATGCTTTTATATTCTTATTGGATATGGAAAGCGTTTCACCTCTCTTCAACACACACTGTTTCAGACATATTTGATCTAGTGGCCAAGGAAAAAGGGAAGCCAATAGAACATATGAACATGTTTGTGGCCACCATCTTTATTCTAAGCAATACCAGGTAGTGCATGCCTCAGTGCCTGTGGATTTTAGTTATTGCAGCAAACTGCATTCCTGTTTGCTAAGAGAAGGGATTTAAAACAAACAGCAAGCACTGAAATAGGGAATTAGTTCCAAGAATGTGAATCTTAAAAATTCATACAGCAGTTTTGAGTATTTTTAGATAGCACTTCTGAATTTTACTTATTGTCAACAAAAAATGCTGCGACCTTTAAAGAGTGAAAAGAATCTAATTTTACCGAGTCTTGAGAAAAATAAGAGAACTCTTAAGAAATATTCCTCTAGATTTAAGATTTCAAGTGGTAGGAAATCACGTGAAAAAGAATTTACCTGATTTTGTTTACAATACTTTAATTTAATACTTTTATTTTTTTTACGATACTTTAGTGGTTGTGATCATGGTTGATTTGCACTACTCTAAAATGATGCTCTCCCATCCCCAGTTACATATTTCAACTGGAAAGTGTGCTACTGCCCTGCAGTGAGGCAGGACTGGAGTAGTTCGAGGTATTTACAGAACCATTGTCTTAGATAAAAAAGAGGGAGGTTTAATCCAGTATAGACTAATACAGCTTTTGCTGGAAACACAGCTGAAAGTGTGGAGTTGAAAGTCCAACAAAACACATCTCTGTGCTCTCCTAAATCTGAGAGAGGAACACCTTTCATGAATACTCATTTGAATTTGCTTGTTTTCCAACAGTATTCAAATAATCAACTGCTGGCATGAACACTTGCAGAAAGCAAATGTCAAAGTTGCTTATGTGAGCTTTTCTGGAAACAGAATTTAAGTCTGGCCCTCCTAGAATTTCAGTTGAGACGTTTATCTAATTAGGAAGAGAGATAACTGACAGGCAGTATTTAATCAGAATTCTGAAGTAAGCCTAATAGAGAATGAAAGACAATCATGCTTTTGGTTGACATATACAACCCCTTCCTGCAAACTTTCTACTTATCTGAAGAAAGAAGAGTTAAATTAGTACTTATTTATGAATAAGTACTTATATAAGTACTTATACTTATTCATTGTTTAGCCTATCAATAGCTTGTCTCATATACAGCTAGATATGATTAGAGCCCATTTTGCTAATTTGCTCTTAAGAAGACTGGATCTTTTAATTTTCTTTTTATCTATTAACATATAAAGTCCTAAGCTGAATTGGGTTATGTTCCAAAAATCAGGGAATTAAGTGGGTAACATAGTGTACTTTTGCAAACCTAGGTATTGACAGGAGGCTTCAGTTTATGCATTAGTTGAATAGGTGAGAGACACAAACCAAATTTACCAATAGAACAAGTCCTAATCAGCATTAGAGTAAAATTAAGAATTAAAAATCCCTTTGAAAATACAGAATCTACCACAGGTATTAGGAGATTGAATTCACAACAGAGAGAGTGCCTTTGTACTTCAATCACAGCTCTATTATAAAATGAGTCTGAAAGTTGCACAGCTTCCTGTTTATTATCTCTCAGAAACTTCCAGGTCCAATTCAGGCAATTTATCTGAACAGTATTTTTCTCAGCTGTCAGCCCTATGAGACTAACCTTAGTATGAGTCAAAGCGTGGGCTCCTTTTGATGAGCGCAACTATGAACACACCGCTGAAAATCACAGCTGAAATTGCCACTGCTCCCCCTTCGTGATACAATTTACTCCATAACCTGCCCGTTGTGAATTCTTAAATATGCCAAATTCCTAATACAGAAAGAGCAAAAGAAAAAGGACTTGATAAGATGAAACTAGACATGGATGAAGTAAAAGTAAGCAGCAGAAGTGCTGTAATTGGCATTTATCATCCTATAAAAACAAGTACTTTTGATTAAACTGAAGTTACAAAAGTTACATGTTTAGGTTACAAAGAGAGAGAGACATTTTTACAAAACAACCAACCTGCAGAACTCCCTACCTACAAGTGACTAGACAAATCAAAAATTTAATTTGTTTCATGGCTCAGATATCTGCCTGGATATTGAAGTTAAAGAGAGTCTTTGCAACAGGAGAAAAGTGCTTATCAACCCACGGCTTCCAGCTGTAGATCACAGGTTTGGATGAGGGCAGGGCTATGCATAAGTTTCCCCAGTGGACAGCTGACTTGCAGAAGTTTCTGGCATTTGCAATTATAAGAGCAGTGAAAGCCACATGCTTCTTGGCCGAATTTACAGGGTTTCAGTTTCCTCACATTCTCCACTTGGCTGAGCTTCACTGCTGCACGGGTTGTGACGCAGAGCAACCCAGGAGGGACACAGCCCTCCCTCTGCACCCTCTTGGTCACCTGCAAACCAGCACCGTGAGGAGGCAACACTTCAGTACCCAACATGGTCTCAGGGGCCCAAATCAGAACAAAAGTTATGAACATGTTACAGAAGTATGAAGTACTTTATGCATCATGAAAGAAAGTCAGTTCTATTTTGCAGCAGGTATATTCAAAATGTTAGCCACATTTTCAGAATTAAGAAGCAACCAACCCTTTTAAGGAAAGCAATACATCTTTGATTGAAGTCACATTGCATTGAAAAATATTAGAAACATTTATATAGCAGCAGTCATCACAAAAATTTATGCTTGCCTCTGCTGGTGTGGTTTTGAGCCTTGTCAGCCAAAACAGAACTGTGTTGTAATTTAAGCTTTGGACTGCTGTGGTCCATTCAATGGCCCAGAAAACACTGACTGGCCACTCAGCTTGTTCTCACTCATGTCACAGTGTCACCAAGGGGCTCGCTCCTGAGTGCTCCCTGACACCCATGGGATCTCTGGGGGCTGTGCCTACGTGGCTGAAGGCAGTGCTGGGCCAGGGGGATCCCTCCCTCAGCTGCCCCATTCCCAATCAGCATTCCCAGGGCACCCCAACAGCCACAGTGCTGTAGGTTGCTGCTGACTCCTCACAGGTGCTCTGATACAAAACACAGTTCAACCCTCATCAGCCTTTACCAGCCCAAAACACGTCCAGAATGGAAAGAATAGAGGGATTCTCCTTTTGTTTATTGGCTTGTTTTACAGTATTCATCTTAGGTCATGAGTCTATGAAGACTACTCAATGACCTGTGACCCATAGTCATTTATAATTGGAATGAAAATGTCTAAAGCCCTTTTGAAAAAGGGATTAAAATAAAAATCCTTACTATCTTATAAGAAACTGGCAATATTTTAAAATGTGTCCAGATTTTTCTCTAATAAGTCTTGCTCTAAATTGTTAAAGACACAGAAGTCAAAAATGAATACAATAGAGAAATAATTTTCTTTTAAAAATTTTCTACTTCAAGTCTTCTTCTCAGAATATTTTATTTTCTAAGGTATTGATAATTTGTTTGAAATCACAAACTGGACAGTGTAGTATCCCTTTCAGATTCCACTTTCATAATCCACAAAATCTTTCCATTTAATCTTTTGTTAGAAGACCCTGAAGTTCTTTGATGCATGCACATTATTTTCTAGTGATTGCCACCACATGAAAAGGGTGTTAAATCCTCTGCTAATTAACAACCTGTTGAGGTCAGTAGGGGTCAAAACTTTACATTTTTGGATTTGGTGAATTTTTCATTCTTTGGAATTTCTTCTTCTCATCAGTTCAGGTATCCGTAATTTTTTCTCAGTATATTTCATTCTATGTCAGTAATAGCATCCTCTTATCATCTCAGCCCAGCAAAAACATGCTAAGAGCTTCTGGTTTGACATGAAATTCAGTTTGCATGTATTTTTCTCCTCTACAGCTACTTTCATTACAAAGACTGTTGCTTCATGCAGTTTAAGTGGTTTCTCTAGACAGGATATGGAATTTCCACTGCTTCTGATAGTTATACTAATTGTTTATAAAAACAATACAATACTTCTAAAAGATCAGTAAAATATTATAAAAGGTATAAAAAAAATTCCTATTAAAGGAAAAAAATTGAAAATGGTCTTGCTACTGTTATTTATTCAGTAAGTGTTATATATGTATGTATTTCTTTACTACCTTATTAATTTGAAAAGTAGCTTAATTAACTGCAGACAATTTTACCTTCTTTCACTGTTACTGTCACTGAGCCCAATGGTTTATATAGTTGAAATTCTATTAATCAGATTTCAAGAACAAGTTTTTTCTTTTTTCACCTGATATCAAGAATTAAAGAATGGTAACTTGATTTAGGGAAATGCTACAAGTCAAAAACATTCTTATTTAAGCAACATTAACAAGATCTACCTTATTTTTTCATAGCATGTCTGTGAATTGTGTTTTTTTCTTAAATACCACATAATAACTTCTCAGAGTACTGAAATATAACTATGGTGCCCTACCTGTGTATGTTCTTAAAAAGGTTCTGTAAGAACCTTAAAAAGGTTCTTGAAGAAAGGTAGATATCAAGACAGTAGATGTTTTGTTTTGCACTTAATTCACACAAACTGCACCATAGAAACATAAATTTAAGTTTAATAAAACTTGATGGGTTTGGCAAAGACTACAAAGAAAAAACTGGAAAGGGCACCAAAACAGTCCATATACCCACAGTAATTAAGAAACAGGTCTAGCCTTAGCTATCTTGCCAGTGAATTCCACAATTTTATTACACATCATATGAAAAAGCACTTCCTTTCACAGCAAATGAATCTGCTCTATTTCTAATCCCTTCAGATCAAGCTGCATCATCCCTTCTGAGAGAAGGAGGGACCACAGGCATTCCCAATCTCTCCTCTACAAGCTTCAGTATTTTGCAACTTTTTCCTCGTGACCCGTTTTAATTTTCTTTTTTGAACAAGCTATCATAATCTTTGCAGTCTCCATCACTAAAAGAAACCACCTGCATTTACTTGAAAGTTTTCATCATTAGTTGAACTGGTATTTCTAAAATACCCTGAAAAGAATGAGGACACTCTCTTTGGAAACATTGTTTCTTAGTCTAGCTTAAAAGTAACTGCTCAGAAAGAAAAAGAAACCCACCACGATACAATTTTAATTGCAATTTTTTCAAAAATTCTTAAGAAACCTCCAAACCCATCTAAACTGAAGTGCAGACTTAGCCACACACCTGTGTAGACACTGTGACGAATTACATGCTCTGTAAACAGTATCTCACAGGCAGCACTGTATAGATGATAGAGCATTAGAACGGTTTACAAAGGGAAGTGAGTGATCTTACCCTTTTAAACCTTGATTAAGGAAAAAGATGATTGTGTAGGTTGCTTGGCTTAAAATGATTTTGTTATCTGAAGCTCAGTAAAATCTCGGCACAACAAAGGTGATTCAAGAGCCTGAATGTGCCTCTTTTTTTTGACAAACGAAATGCCTCCAGGGTGCTGAATTTCTGTGGCTCTTCCTCAGCCATGTGAAGGCTGGGAGGATAGAGGTTTCCCTGAGGTCCCCTCACTGAGTGCAGACTTCAGCTCCTGCTACAACGAGGCACTAATAATCTCCATCATCATTTTTTAATAGTTTTGACTGTTGAGATGAAGCAACTTCTGAGATTTCATTTATGCATATATATGTCAAAGTGAAAATGGGTGAAGAAAGAACACTTTTCTTTCTTTTCATTAGTCTCTTTCCAAAACTTTATTTAATATTTTTTCCTTCTTACTAAATTATTAAGATCACTTTTAATTCATTATGCTGTTAATTTGTAGTAATAGATTTTCATGCAGATAAGCTAGTAGTTCACTTGAAAGTCCATTCTCTCCTTAATATATTAACCAAGTAAGGAATTTGAGTGTAAATATTGGCATAAAAACAGTGCTATAATTTCAGCATTTGAAGCAGTTTCATTACTTGAGGAATTGAAGTATCCAGATAAAGTTAAATTAGGCCACAAAAAAATATATTTTTTTAAAAGGGATGATGACCTAAATGGTGAATTGTGACAGCAGCCAAGTAAATAACTTAACAAGAAAAAGCTTTGCAGAATATTGATTTAATGCATCACTTAAGCAACAGAATATCTCAAACTCACATTATCCATGCTCTATTTCCCTGTACCTTGGACAGTTTATCTATTCACCTCTCTCAAAGGAACAAGCACATATTTCTACATGGATTGTTTGCCTATGATATAGAGTTTTTAGCACTATGATAAAATTAATCTTCAGGATAATTCTATTTTTGTGAAAGATACAAGTTTATAGAAGTGTTAACATTCTGGAATTAATATTTACAGAAACTTAACCAAGATACATCGATTATCTTTACTCTGTGAAAACACACTTCAAAATAAGGATTTTCACTATTTTTAAAGACCCTAAACTGCATTTCGTCTTAATTGCACAGAGAGAATTTAAAAAATCGCCAAAATCTGATATAAAATTACACTTACTTTAAATTACAGCTTAAAATGCTGCATTCAGGACAAACGCTATAAAGGTAGTGCTGTCTCTGAGAAGGAGGGACAAAAAGCAGGAGAAAGTACTGGGTTTCCTTTTTTTCTTTCCTTTTTTTTTTTAAAGAAATTAGTTACAGAATCTAACTTTTTTATAACAGTCTATTTTATTACCCAAAGTACGATCTGGTGGTGTAAAGCTTATTTCAGCCAAAAATTAGACTTTATCAGTGTTATACCATTTAATATGCATGAATGACAGCTTGATGGCTGGAGAGGCATCCGATCTGAATTCTCTGATTTCCTCTCTGTGGCTGCAGAGCTGAAGCTGCTGCTGCTGCCGTCTGACTCCATGTCACCCAGCTGCCACGGCAGGTTCTGCACGTAGACAGGACTGCTCTGCAGCACACGCCTAAATAGTTCCACCAAGGTCCTACATGAACTATGAATGTTATGAATGAGGCCCTTCCCCATATGCCTGGCCTGAGGAAGTATTTAAACCACCCTTTGTCCAACATACTTTTGATTTTCCCTGATTAAGCACTCAATTTTATGGAAAATGGGCAAAAGAGTACCTGTACCATTCTCAGCCCAAAGGAAACCATCATTTTCATGACATTTTTCAAAAACATGGACAGTCAGAACACTGTCCCCAGAACAAGGTTTGAATAACTTTTATTCACAAAATCTTCAATAATTTCCATCATTATTACCTAGTCTCAAAGGTATCTCACTAGAGACCAGTAATGAATATGGAGGCAAATTCGGTACTAGAAAAATGAACCGCAGCTAAATCCTATAGTAAAAATTTCCCAAGCTATTTGCACTGTAATATCTGCAGAACAGATTTAAGGAATTACACAAGTTACCTCCTGGCCAGTTTTATTTATCTTTTACAGCTAAGAGAGGCTATAAGAGCATTGTTGGAGCCTATTCGACCACCCTTTGCGATTTCCCCAGCTGAGCAAGGCAGGGAATAAGACTCATCTGTTCACCTCATGTTGATTTGTCATCTGACATCTGTGTCAGAGCAACACCCTGTAAGAGCAGACACTTTGATGCCACTGCAGCTTTAGCTCTGTCAGAACTAGACTGGGTGGACTATTTACTGTGAATAATTTATTCAGCAGATTTCACCCTTTCTTCAGTTTAAGAGTTCTCTATACATCTTCTAATTAAAGGAGATAATTGGCTTAATACCCAAGCACTTCATTCTTGCTTGTTCCCTTTGTCCAGAGGTGTCCTGACTAAAGGCGGGGTGAAATCCTGGTGCCACTTAAGACACTGAAACCCACACTTCTTGATTTCACTAAGGTCAGGATCTCAGTCAAGGTCCCTCAAGTAAAAAACCTCCACTTTAGACTGTGATATACCACAAATGAGGCCATAATTAAATAGTGGGAAGGAATAAAAGATAGAGTGAGGAATGGAGTAGTAGTATATTTAGATATCATCATGATAGCTCTATTTAAAAAAAAAAAAAGGTAAAAAATTGCAAGAGAGGTTATTTAAAGAAGGATGACATTCAGGAGTGCTCAGGGTAGGATTTTATTCCCCTACAAGAATCAGACAAATATGTGAATATACTTTTGTGACTGCAATTATTTGAACAAGTGCAGTTTGCATTGACTTCCTCCCTCTGCCTCCCCAAGCTTTCCTCCCCTCTCCTACACCTTGTTCATTAACCAAGATCAAAACCCTCTTGGTAACTGAATTCTTTGGTCTTTAGTGTATAAGAAATTCGTTAATCAATATCAAATATATAATTCAATATATAATTAAAGATCAAATGTCATTACTGGAGTAGTAGCTCTGTTCAACTATAAAATAATCTGTTTCTGAAAACATCTCCACCCTGCAAGCACCTAGCAAGGATCAGTGCCTGAAGGCAGTATTGAACTATATTCTCTGAAGCGTCTAGTATTTTGCTAGCAATTTCAAACTCCTCTGTTCTTCAACATTCAGTCACTAAAGTATGCTGCTTAAATTATTAAATCCTTTTAATTTAAATTTTCATAAGCTACCAGAGGAAAAATGTGCATCCTTAAAGTAACAGGTCAGGCTTCTTCCAAGGAAAACTATGGTTTTTATGCAGTATTAACATCCCTCAGGAAAATAACAAAATAAATTATTTCATTAAGGAGTGAAATGTGGAGGGCAGATGGTTTAAAGAAAAAAAAAAGTCTTTTGGAACTGTCTTGGTTTAGGACCACCCAAAATTGGAACAAAAATGGGACAAACTACCTACTATCTTAATCCCTAAAGACTAGAGATATCAGACAAAAAGTATCAATCGAAATATAGATCTTATTAGATCAAAATTATTGAAAAAATCATCTCCAACATTTATTATACTGATCCGCAAACAATGTTACTTTGAAAATGTTGAAATATATTTTTACTTTAATATATTTTTACTGAAAAAGATTTTGCAACTGCTATTGGCATGTTTCCTAGTGATACTTTAATCTCATCTAAAATATTGCACTTCTGTTGCAGACAGTGTTGTAAGGGTGGTACAACAGAGGGAATACTCTAATTTAATGTGAAATACATATAGTGGGAAATACTTGAACATTCCTCTGTTTCTTCTATGAAGAGAGAGATGATTTGTTCCAGGGAATTATAGATTCAATAAAAAATATTCAAAATTAGACCACGCAGGATTTTTTCAATCAAAAGATTTCTGCATTTGAAACATGAACTGCTAAAATAGTACCATTCTCACCAAATACTGGATTGCACAAAATTTTGATAAGTTTTAGATTTTGCAACCAATCTTACACTACAAGCAAATTAAAATGCCAGTTGTAGATTTCTATAAGGAAATATAAAGAAAATTTGATAATTTATAAAATATATATGCTTATATATTATTATGAGTTAATAGGGGATGAAAGAACATGTATCTGAAACCAGAAAAAGTTATGTAACCTTGTAAGAGGAGTCTGGGGGAGAAAGACCTGTTATAACTGCCCCTATAAAGCCTTCATCTTTTTTGTGTGAAAACTAAGCCAGCGGAGTTCCAGGCATGTGTCTTTTTGGGGAAATAATTTGTTTATACTGAGAGGTCTTAAGGGAACGAGTGACCAGAGAAAAGGGATAAAAACGGTAGGATTAAAAAAAAAAAAAAATTGAAGCAATTACCCAGGGAAAAAAAAAAGTATCATTCATGTCAGCAGACTTTCTGAAATACACACATGTGATATAGAAATTAAGTAACTTCCATTTTAATGGTATGTAATGGTTACAAGAGATTTTATATATTTTGAATTTGAAGTTTATCAGATCAAAAGCATGGTTGGTTCTAGATTTGCTGATCAAATCTTTCCAGATATTGCAATTCTATGGTGATCTAAATATAGCCAAGATTTAAAACATTTGTATCACTCAATTTCATCTGAACTATACTGCAGTTATCAGCCCACTGTTTACATAATGTTCTGTTTTATCTAGAAATTTTCTTCTACACAGTTGTTAACACAATTTTCACTTGAATAAATTCTAACATTTTAGAACTGATTAGCTGAAAATCCTGTATTTTTTCCTAAGGTTTTAAGTCCATGTAAACAAGATGTTGATGGCATCTGAATTCCTCACCAGCAATACCGTAACTAAAATAGATTTATGAATACAAAACAATGAATAACTTAACACATACATGTATTTCAGTATATAGATCAAGAACCTACTGAATCTGAGACGGTTGTTTGTAGTGGTTAAATTGCAGCCATATAATCTAAGCTACACATCAAAAGTTGTCCCTAAATGAACAAAAGTACAGAGGAAACAGGAGTAAGTTCTTCTGACTTTCGCTATTAGTAGGATACCAGCTTCCTCTCTGACTGCTGAAAATCTTCCTAGTATCTCATGTGGTTTCAGTCACTTTTTCTACATAAAGAGTTACAAGAGGCAGAGGAATGAGACAAGACTCATTTGGGAAAAAACCACAAAAACATAACTCCCTCAAAAGTCCTACAAAATCAGTAATGATATTAACAGCTTAGCTAGTGATTTTTCTTTATGGTAGATACTGCAACCTGGCCAGCTGGTTCATATACAGCAGGGATGGCTTGCTCAGACAACATTTCAGCTCATTTCACCCCTCCCAGTGCAGGAGATGAGAACAAACCTTTATTCACATCCCTCTTGCATTAGATGCATCAGAAAAACTCCTCCTGTTAGCTTGAGGCTGGCCTTTACTAGAGTATACAAGCATTTCCAGAACATGTGCACACACTGCAAGTGATGTGCCTGTTGTGGGGCTTTGGTAATTTCTCTCCATGAAATGGCTTTTGGGTGCACTTTGCTCACTTGCCCTCCCTCAACGATTTTCAATGACTTTGCTTCTTCTCTTTTTCCAGTTTCTCCAGTATCTTCTGGGATTTAATTTTTTAGACTGATTTCTTCTTTTCTCATGCATTGCCAACATCAAGGGATTTTACTAGCTAATATAGGATTGAAACTTTATCAAATACCAACTACTGCTGAATTATGAAAAGCAAAGGTGTATAAAACAGCAAGAATTCTCCAGCAAACTTGTAAGCAAATACACAGTCTATAAAGTTCAATTATTTCCCACTGAAAGAAAAATGGAAAGGCTTAGAAGTGATGGGCAACATGAAATCTACATCACACACACACAAGAGAACTGCATTTTGTTTTCTAAGGAAACAGTTAAAATGATTTCAGAAGTAACAATTTATATAATACAACATAATATGCAAACTGCATAAGTACCTTTGTTTTAAGTGTCTCTGAAAGAAATTTATCTGAAATTTGATTTTTGCCTTTCTAAATGTAGTATGCATTACTAAGAAGAAGCCATGGGCAAACCTGTTCCTTCTCCCAAGCAGTCATGTAGCTTATATTTACATAAGAAAAAAAAATCACTAGCTGTTTTGCAAAGTTGTTTGGGAATGCACCCTATACAAGATGTTCAGGGCCATCCTACTTTTCCACACCCTCACACAAACCATATGTTCTCTAATTCCAAAGAATTAAAAAGCTACATTAGTAACTATTGCACTTCTAACTTCAGTCATTTCTTTTTTTTCCTGGAGTTCCTGCCCAGGGGACGTTGAAAATTATTAGCAACAGGACCTGCATTAGACAGGAATTATGTGTCTCTACCAATCCTTGCCAGATCAGGGAAAAAAAGCTGCAACGCCAAAAAAACCTAACCCCAAACCCAAAAATAGGAATCTGCTCTGTCAGTGGATGGTCACAGAGGACCACACAGCTGTAACAGTACTTACTATAACAACATCTTATCTCACATGTTAGGCATCATCACAATTACAGAATTTGCAAAGTAATGTTATTTTCCACACTGTGGTAACTTTACAACTTTGTAAGTCTTTGTCTCTTACAGTTATGAACTCTTCTTTGGCAGCAGTAGCAGAGAAAGAAACATTATTCAAGAAGAGCGAACTAGATGTAGTCTAAGTCTTCATTTTGTTTTCTTACCACTAGATGTTATAAGAAGAATAAAATGTCCATTTAAATACATAAATAGATGTAAAGATGCGTTTCTCTCTCTGGAAACAAAAGTGAGGCAAAGTGGTAAGAGGCAAAATATTAATTTGGTGTCTCAAATACTAGGAGTCAAAAATGTCTGCTTGTGTCATCTCTTTGATTCATGGCTCAAGAAATGCAGCTAAACAATCACTGCTCCAGATTCCCTAAATTTTCATGAAGTTCACTCATGAGTTGTTTGAGGAAAGAGCTAAACAATACTAAACTAATTCAGATGTTTATTCCCTCTCTTTAAGTAGCTTTTCAGCATTTTAAAATCAGAAACTGACATTCATGAAAAAGATGCATTTAAGACAAGACCATGTACTGGTCTTAAAACCAAAGAGTTTACTGCTCTCTGGAGTAAGGTTTTTTTTTATTAGTATTTTTCCCTCTTTAATTGAATTAAACAACAACAACAAAAAGGCAACCAAAATTATGAAGACCACCAGCGCTGCAAAAAAAAAGAAAATGTCTCCCAGGGTTTTCAGTTCTCTTCCCTCAGTGTTCTGGAGTCCAGATGTGGAAAGCCCAGTGGAGCTGAAAACACTTTTGGAGGATGAAGAGAAAGTTTTGATGCTACTGCTGTAGCCTTATTTTATCCAAACCAGACAATTATCTTTCTTCATGAAGATTAAAAAGCCAAACAACAACAACAAACCCCACCTTTTTTATATTGTTACTAAACGTTATTTTTAAGTGAGTGTGATAAAGAAAAAAAAATACTCTGCATCTTCTCAGCACTTACAAGCAAAGAAAGCCTTTATAAGGCCTTCTTCCTAACTCAGAGTAGAACATATACTGTATTCATCTTCTTTGAAATTGTTTGTCAGGTGTGCCAGTCTATTTTTAAGATATATATTTTCCCACTCACATATCTAGCAAACACATATTGATTTGCTGCAGCCATACCAGGTCACAGGCTACAGGGGAATGTTTCCATATCTTATGCAGCTACACCTGGAATATGGTGTTCAGCTAAGTGGTGACAAGGGTGGTCAGTGAGGTGATGATAAAAATCTATAAATAGCTTAAAAGGGTGAACTCCACAGAGGAAGAAGCATTGTTTTAAGGTGGACTGAACAAGTTTGACTGGTAGAAACAAAAAGATGTCTTGACACCCAGGGCCAGGCATAAGCTGCTGCATGAGATTCTTGTACATGGTACAATTGCCAACAGAGCAGTCTGTGCTTGGCCTTGCAGACACCACTGACATATAACGAATTTACTATTCCAGGTTAATTATTCTGGTAAATCTCCAAGCATATTTAAGCACTTCAACTGCTAAATTAGGCTCCAAGTTCAACAGTCCACCAACAGGGGCCACACATCAGGTGTATTCAGAGCTACACTAGACACAGCCCAGGAAACACAAAAGGGGGAGTAAATCTGTGCAGGGAGAAGGATGGACACAAACCCTGACAAATCTCTCATACCTCTATTTTCTGTCGTTCTAGGAGAACATGCACGTGGGATTTGGGAAAGGTCTTTTTAATAAGGGTTAATTGGACAAGTATGTCACACATGACTGAGTACCGTTTCAAATTACTGCTCATGCTGGCATAACTAAATCAGACAAATGACAGAACACCAAAATAGGGAATAGTCAATCTTCTTCCCTCCTATTTAATCTTTATAGCTTCATTATTCTATAATATCAGCAATTATAGATTTTTGGGAATTTGTGGCTTCTTTAAAAATATTATTATGACCATATCATAATATTCCCCAGAGATCCAACAGTTCTGTAAAATCTTTCTAGTGTTGAATTATTAGCCAATGCTTTGCAACTGCTAGTTTCATTAATCTGCCTTATGTGATGCAAAAGTTCAAACTAAATTATCCTGATACAGCCCTTTCTGAGCTTAAAACAAACAAAAACAAAAAAAACCCCAAAACAAAACACCAAAAAAAGCTCAACAAAAAAAACCCAAACAAAAACAAATAACTGGAAAAGAGAACAACCACACATTAGCAAGCTAGACCAGCTATTCCCGTAAAAATCATATTATCATCTGTAACACTGTGTTACTCTAAAAGTGAGGTCCCTATTCCTGAACCTGAAAAAGTCGCTTCAGTTTCTCTCTGCTGCCCAAGTTAACTGCAAGCATTTCCTGACACTGGGAATGCAGGCAGAAAAAGGAAAAACGTCGACTTGAGAAAAGCACAGCTTCCAATCCCCACCCACCAGCTTCAGTCAAAGGGATGACTTCAGTCCCTTTCTTAACTAATCCTGTCACTGTAAAATCCTACAGTCATTCTTCCACACATAAAGGGAAAACGGACTCACTAGGAGGACCTAGACTCTTTCAGCTTGAACTGTTAACCAATGGTGGAAATGCAAGAATGCTGAAGTTGTGCCTTCAGAGCCAATAGAGTGGATTTGTGTGTCCCACATGACTGTGTTTCCTCTGTCTTTCACATGGGCAGTATTTAGTTCAATTCAGAACTGCAGATAGTATAGCGTGCAGAGCAGCAATGGGATGTCTGAGCACAAGTGGCTGACTTCCAGGAGACTTCAGGAAGCACATTTGTACATTTCTCCTGAATTAAACTGGGATTCTGCATCCTTGACACTCTCCAACCCTCCTTGTCTCTGCAGAAGGAGACAGTGACCTGCACAGCACAACAAAACTGTGAGTACGGGGTCTATTTATTTTTATTTTCACACAGAAAAGCAAATATCTAAAAAATGTCAAAATATTACGTCGGCTAAAATCAATGATTACTTTTCTTATGAGATAACAAGTACCTAAAGTGATATTCAAATTCAGAAATATTTCTTGCATGCTTCGGTAAAAGAAAGGAAAGAAAAGAAAAAAGAAAAAGCGAGTTATTCTCCAGGGCAGTGCCTGCATGCACACTGCATGACACACTGCTTCCTGACATAGCCAGCGTGCTGCTTTGTTCATAAAGAAAAACAAAGACAAAAAGCCCTACACACGTACGTTGTTCACTTTTATTTGTACTCTGTGTCTAATCAGGCCTGATCTGTCCCCAAGGGGAAAACATAAAGGCAAACTTTAACTCCGCCAGCAAGGGCAGCCCAGACTTTCCAGACATCTGACAGTTATTATAATTAGCTATGAAAGACAGCGAAGACACTTTGGGGCAAATAGCTCTTACATTTGGAACAATGAAGTCGAGCAAGGTTCCCATCCCACCCCTTCCACGGGGGGAGGGGGAGAGGCGACCAACGGGAGGGAGTGTTAGAAAGGGTTATGGCTGGACTGAAAAAAAACAACTAGTATTATATCTGGACTCACTCAGCATGAGAAGAGGCTTTTGGATAAGCAACTTTACCTCTAGATTGTGGCTTGCATTCACTCAGATTCCTGGCGGGGTGGGAAAGGGTGTGGGGCTCTTCACGGTATCACGTCAGAAGGTCGGGGTGGAGGGGGCAGCGGGGACGAGGGGGCAGAAAGAAGAGAATATCCATAGCAAGAGACATTGAAATTGCTTCCCAGAGCTTTACTGGCCAGATCTCCTTAAGCTCAAGTTGCTTTCTGGGCAAGATTTATGAGAGTTCTCAAATAGAAGCAACAGACAAAGCAGTGCTTTTTTTTTCTTCTTCCCCGGAAAAGAAATTGAACCCAAATGAATCACCGTATAATAAACAGCACTGAATTTTAGTTTTGCTCCTTTTCCCCCCGTCTCCCCATGTTCATAAGATCTTGAATAAGATCGTTCCCCCCCCTGCCTGCACGATTCTTCCCCACCCCCCCTTCCCTACCAAAAGTTAGATTCTGAAAACTACGATCAGAAGGGAAAAAGCAAAGACAATAGAAATCTGACTCAGTCCTAGCTGGGCTGGATCTCTAATAATGCATGAAATGAAAACAGTTTCTAAGTGAAAGACGAGCAGACTTCTTTTAAAAAAAATAAAAAAATTAAGTGCAATAAGGAGAAATTGTTGAAAGACTCCAGACGCTACCAATTATGGCTTAAATAAATCTTCCTGGACAGATGTTTGCTTGCTCCCACTGCAGGGACAGGAACGTTAAAAGAAGCATCTTTTAAAAAAAGGATTTGACATGAATATTCTACATATGATTTTTTTTTTCTTTTAAATACACCATTTTATTCTTTGTCTGCCCTCCTGTTATCTCCCCCTCCCCCAACCGCCGCCCACTGTGAGCTGAGACACCTGAAGGCTAGACACAATGATCAACAGAGCACTGCGCTCGCCTGTCTGGATTCCAGCCAGATTTTTTTTTCTCCCCCTCCACAATCAAGGAGCCTGCACGCAATGCACGGCAAGCCCCTTGCTCTGCTATGTGCAGATCAGACAGAAGTCTGAACCGTGCTGCAAAAAGATTAAAGACAAACACAAGCCTTTCCTCCTTATGTCGGCCAGGCTCAGTTTCAACTTTGTTATGATTCCCAAAAAATACAAAATAAGAAACTTTGTAAACATATATACATATTATTGTACAAAACATAAGCACATGTACACACACTTTCCAACACAGTGTAACTCGGAGCATCCAACGTTTCCCATTTTACTGTGATTTCTACCCTAGCTTTACAGTCAATGCAGTATTTTATGTTAAGTTCATGCATCACTTACATAATTGCTGTGTAGCTCTCAAATACTATGTAAAGGTCTTGTATACGTATAGGATATATTACATAAAGGCAAATAGCTACTGTCCAGACACCCACTCCTGAATGCCCATCAAACTGAAATATTTGAAAATATTTGGGTTTACAGAGATTAGCAAGAGCTCCTAGACAGTTTTATGGTAGTTTTAAACAAGGCAGTAGCGAAATGCTTTGTAAGTAGGTTGCCTTCAAATGAAGAAGGGGAGCATGGCAGGGGACTAGTTAGCCTGCCTTGCAACCCCTGGCCTTCCTGTTGCCACAGAGCAGAGAAAAGCGACTGGCTCAGTGTCATCGTGCCAGAAAGTTCGTCTTGGGAATGCAGTCCTCCCCAAAATAATTGTTCTACGTTTGATGTGGCTAAGGGTGGGGTTAGCAGAGACATATAGAGGAAAGACAGATTCAAAGCATTTATTCTATTTAATTTTAAAATGTATGCCATGCGGACCTCTATTCTAAATTCTTTGGAATTTCACTGTCTTATGGTGCAAATTATGGTGTGATACACATGACAAGTAATATTTGCTTTTCAATATGAACTTTTTTTGAAAAAGACTTAGAAGAAAATATATTTTTAAGCAGACAACATACACTGCTTTTAACTTACTCCCTGAAAAAGCTTAAACTATATTTCAATCGCAGTAACAGGTATTTCAATGAAAAGATAGAAATTTTTCTTAGCTTTTTTAAATATTGCTTATAAATACTACAAGAAAAGGAACCCAGCATAAGTATCCCATTTAGTCTTAAAAAAAACTTCCTTTCCAAATAGCAGTAGAGACATGCAAACAAAAGCTTGCACGTAGTCGCAGCAATATCCACAGCAAGGTAAAAATTCCAGAACAGAGATTTCAGAAAAATTAAGCAAATTAAGAGTTGCGGTAAATTTTTATTCCTGTATTTTATTTTTTTAAAACCAAAGGATATAATGCTTCTCTAATGGAATATTTTGTATACCTTATATGAAATATACAAGCAAACTCAACACAATGGTCATACGAAAAGTATATATTAGTAAACTATATGTATACACACATGTTCAGCATCTTAGGGTGATAATATCCTTTCTACTTTTCCTGGCATGTTATGCTTTAAAATGAAATTTTTCACTTGTTTCAAAAATGGATTTTGAAATAATGTGTGCAGCTACATTTTGAAGTGCTGACTTTCATTTTCTTAAGGTAATGACAATAAGCAATCATATTTTTATCCTTTTCTGAAGACTGAAATCCTATGCAAATCAATTCCTCTAAACTTCAGGAGTGATTTACACACTACATTGTATTAGAAGGATATTCGAGTGGCAATTTATGTCATGTTTGTCAATGTAAAAGTAATGACTAATCACGTAAGAGTTAAGCACTAAAACTGAGAATATGAATACAGGGTCCTTACCTCCATGTTTAGTTCAACATTCTCTGTTCTGCCAGTGGTGTCTCTTGGGTTTTATGAGTTCTGTGTGCTCAACAGCTTTGACTAAAGCGGGTAGGAGATACAAGTGACCAGTGCTTCCATAAGTATGGCATTACCATCCTGCTGTTGTTGTCCAGGCACCTGAGATTTGGAGCTATGTGTTTTAGCTTTTTACCCAGAGTTTATTTACCTAATGTGAAAAATTCTGACCTCTGTTTTTTTGCTTACTTCTTTGAAATTTTTAATAGCTGATGTTGAAACAATGCAATCATGGAAGCTCATGCATATTTATGACTCCATTCCTTAAAAATTTGATATCTATTACAGCTTGTTTCTTAGCCTGTGGCTTGCAGTTGGTTGTGCAAACTCCATGGTGCTACTCACACAGATTTCAAGTTCTAATTTCCTTTTTTAAATGCTTCTCTCCCCTTTTCCCCCCATGCTTCCTGTTACATCTGCTTGTTTGAGCTTTTCCTAGTTCAAGCAGAATTGTGAGTTTTAGTCATAGGAATAAAGCACTTGGGACTACCTCCAGAACTTTCAAAAGACTGGTAGTTTCACTTATACCTTTACAGAGCTGAAGTAACTTGAGAACCTACCAGAAACATAGACAATCTCACTAAGGTAATGGGGTCAAATGAGCTCATGCATTACAGATAGGGAGAGAACTGCACATTGCATTTTTATAGATAAAAGGTACAGAGTGTTTTAATGTAAACAGATTTCTGGTTGATATTTTAGTAAACAGTTGCAAAGCTCAAACTGCAGAGGAGTCAAAATGATTTTCAGCATGGTACAGTTAGACCAGATGGCCACGTGTTCTTTTCTTATTTAGATGAGACTTTTCCTTTCAATAACATCTTTCTTCCTGACCTGCTTAAAAATTCCAGCGAATGAAATCAGCACAGGATTTTCAATTCTAATTGACCATGTGCAGAGGAAAGGCCAGTAGAGAAATCAGTAGGACCATTGTAAGGCACACTGCATCAATCTCTCCTTTGTCCTGAATCTTTTCTAGTATGAGCTGAAATAATTAAGAATATTTAATTTATATTATTTGTACAGAGGCAAATCTAGTGGCATTCAGGCCAAAATCATCGCAAGTTCCTCTTTTAGAAATGCATGTAACAGGAATATGTATGTCTCTCAGGCACCAGCTAAACAGGTACTCGATGTCATTTAGTGGCCAACTTGTAAAAGATACAAAATCCCCCAAAATGATAGAAATAAAACTGCCAAAACAAACTCAGGCAAAGAGTGGCCAAAAAGACCAAAAGGTGTGGATGATACACTTTGCCTTCTCTAATGAAGGCAGCAAGTTTGAAAGATATGGTACTTAGCAAAATTTTTAAAAGGAACATTTAAGAAGTGTCAGAAAAATATATTTTTCCACTGTCCAAAATGTTCACCCTTAAAACATCTATAATCTTCAATTGCTATTAATTTGCCTACATAGATTTGGGCATACACATCCCACCCACACTACGTTGGTTGGGGATCAGCCTCACTTGTACTATGACTACATGCCAAGTACAGACTGTAAATACTGGATGTATCACACAAAAACATTATCTACAGAAATATGCATACAGATGACATCATTACTGTGTTACCTACTATTTTATTTGGATTTGGTGAGGTACATGTGAAGTAATACAACAACACTGGAGATTTAGCAAGTAGAGTATGCAAAAGATGCACAAAGTTCTGACCATAGATTTACATAGCCCATGGATAAGGTAAGTAATTAAATTGAATCCTTCAGGAGAAAAGAGCGGTGGGGGAAAGACCAGTTGAAAGCAATACAGAGCAAATTGGATTGGTTAAGGCAAATTAGCAGCAAGACATTGTTGTACTACTTGCACAAATTAACTCTACTCTTCAGAGTTTAGTTTGACATTATGCTTGAGGGGTTGTTGGTTTCGTATTATCACTATAAGCTTGAATCAAGAAACAACTAAACACCTGTAGAATACAATCTCTGAAAAATAATTATGAAAATGGTTTCAATAAGATGCCCTTCTTTTCTTCAGTTGAATCAGGTTTTCATTAAAATTCCAATAATTTTTTTAAGTTTAAGGTGAAAACCAAGAAAATGCAGTGGGCAGCATGGCCTTTGCTATATGTCAAGCACGCAGTCCAAATAACATTTGCGTGAAGAAACATGCCTGAGAATATAAAACAAAGCACAGACCTTGTGTCTGGCCAGGCAGACATGGTAAAAGGTCTGATTTCAGCTCTCCAGCAAGATGTTTCATAGCCTTGGGCAAATCACTTAACTCCCTGGCTTCTCATCTACGTCATATTAGCAGAATTGAAGTTTTGAATATGTGATTATTATTATGAAGTCAGCACCGAGATACCACAGCAAAGGGTACCAGAGACACCTCAGATGCTTGAAAAGAGCATAAAATACTAGACAGAACAACGGTCTTTTGTTGCTGCTATTAAGTCAGGTCATTTTTGGTGTGGTATTTCTATAACTAGCCTGTTTCTCAAGAGATGAAGTACATGGACAACATTCACTTCTTACTTTTTGATAACCTGCAACAGAACATCAGAATATAGGATGAACGGAAGATACTTCTCCACCAGTAATGATGCTCTAGATTCAACATTCATGCAAGGCCTAACACTAAAATGCTGACTCCTGTAATGGTTTACTAACAGACTGTCCCATGGTACCATAAGACTGCGGGTTAAAATGCTGCACTGCGTCACCAGGAGTACCAAACCTGAGCCCTAGACACTCACTACCTCCAGTATTTCCACCAAGGATCTGATCTTGTAATGGTGTTGAGTGTATTCTTACTTCTAAAGCCTGAAGGCAATCCAGCAAATCACTTCCCTGCTCAAAGTTCAGCATGTGCTTAAAGCCTTGTGCTGAAATATGTCTTTAATTTATACAGTGCATGTTGCAATGAGAAGTAAATAACCTTTGCTGATTCCACCCCCTTTAAATCCCACTTACACCTTTCTGTTTCTATTGATGATTCTTTGATTCCCACCACTGAAAAGACTGAGAAAACCTTGGGTAGCAACACTAAAAATCACTGTGCAAGAACAGAAATCAGTGAGCCTGCCTGGACCAGGAGATTTGACAGGAGAGGTTTTCAGGCCACCATTTTGTGACTGAAATGACCGTGTCACACACATGTAACTGGAAACTCTGTTTTCCCTTCCTGAATAAATGTGAGAGATCTCTCTGCAAAAGAAAAAAAATCATTTTCTGATGAACGTTTCTATGAATCAATATTCGTGCACAGTATGAAAGAGCTACATAGACTTTCAGCTATCTTGTGTCAGTACTGCTCACAAAATGTAAAAAATTAATGAAAAAGGGAATGTGACAGACCTGCTGAACATCTTGGCAGGTTTGTAGAAGGAGTGGGGTAGTGAAAAGTGGGCAAGAGGAAAATATCCTGTATGGAAGTACAGCCTTGTGCAGTGCTCAGAACAAGGGGAGGAAGTCAACAAAATGTACACAGCTACATGCAACTGATGGGCTGTATCTCACCCGCCTATTTTTACTGTCCAGACTACATTAGGAGTCTATCCTGTCTCTTAGGCCATGGGATGTGGATAATGGGATCGGATAAAATGATTAAAATCAGTTTGGTCTCATGATTTCAGCTACGAAGTGTAATAGATGCAAAACTGAAAGACTTAATTGTATGATAAAAGTACAAACACCTCTTTGTTTTACCTCTGCATTTTTTCAGTTTAGAGAAATTGATGAGATTTTTCCCTGTTTGTTCAATTGAAAAAAAAAAAACAAAAACCAAACAATGGCAAGTGAGGTGACTCTTTTCTTGCAGCATCCCAGCAGAAACTGGTTTCATCTATCCAAACAAATAAGCTCAGAAGTAGCTGTAGAAACAAATTTTATACTACACCTCATGAGTTATTTTACACAAAGTCACTGGTTAAGAAGCTTCAGAAACAAAGACTACTTTTAAGTAGTTTACAGAGTTTGATAACTGCCTTTTATCAGAAATAAAAATCTGATAATTTCCCAGGATGTCTTATCCATGCACTGAGTTTGTGCTCCTGTTTTCAGGCACTATTTTTTTTTTTTAGTTTGTTTGAAACCACTTTTCTAAGAAAATAATTTGCAAAAATTAGGATTTAAAAAGATAAGTCTAGTAAATGACAACAGTGAAGAAAAGAGGTTCCCAACGTTAAGAGACTTGGAAAGGGTTAAAAATTCAGATCTTTATGTAAGAATTAAAAATGAAAGGAGAGTTAAAAAGGGGGAGAAGCGGGGGAAGAGCTAAGCTGCTGGTGACTTGAGTGTATTTATGGATTACTATGTCCTGAAAAGAAGAAAACCAGAGTTGTAAGATGACACTGCAGGGGTTGTCTGGACTTTTCACCGAGTGTAAAGTCTGTTTAGTCAGTGTCTTAATGCCTGATGCTGACCCTTTGCCCTCTTCACTCCTCCCTGCTCCAGGTGCAACATTTTTGCAAGTGCTTTAACATTATTGGAAAGTTTTGCAGGTTTCACACTCTGCAAAGTGCACAGAGTGCTTTACACAATATCCATTTCACCCACCCAGTATAAAGGGTTAGCACATTTTTTTATCCTAAGTTCACACAATGATTTGTTTTACGCATTTGTCCTTATTAATATTAGTGCATTAAATTAATAAAAACAAAAGCTTCTTTCTATGGGTATTTAATTTGCATAATTCTATACAACAAGATACAACATTAAGTATAAACTCATGTCACACACTCCCCAGCACTGTGAATTATAGCAGGAGTATGCAGCGTATGCCAGCAATGCTATTGATCTCCTTGAAATTAATTCTCTTTGCTATGGAAATGGAAGACAAAACTAGAACCCATTGCTACAAAACAGCCAAGCCACTACAGCTCATTTTCCTCAGAAAAAAAAAGATTTCTTGTAGAATTATTAATTATACCAGGACCAATTTAAATTTTAAAGGGAAACAGGAGTTTTACAGGATAATAATAAACAGCTAAACCACACAGACTACAATTTCTATTTTGATTTACAAAAATAAAGATTATAGTAAAATGCATATTAAATGAGATGCTCTAAATTCTACAGTTGTCAGCAATGCAGATAATATAAAAGACAGTACACACATAACAATGTTTACTCATCTATGCTTTATATTTAGTAGGTGGTTTCTAAGATTTTTGAAGTCAGTGTTTTAACACTGCAGAGGAGAAAATACAGGCTGGGTTACCATCATATTCAAGACCATTTGAGATTTTGTGCTGTTTCTGGAAACGCTACCATGGGCATTTCCTGCCACTGTGGGCAAGGAACCCATTTGCCCCCTTCGTACCGTGCTGCCAGACTGACAGCTTCTTCAGATTGGACCTGACATTGAATATCTTTTTCACAATTAGTACATAATAGCATGTACTAAAATTTACATTACTACATCAATATGTAGTTGGACTTGCTGGAAATCCAGGACTGTCCAGTGCATATTTCCTGCACTCTGTAATCTATAGTAGCTAACTAGGCCAAAAAAGTTTAAAAATTATGACTGAAACATTGAAGACCTTTAAATAATTAACCAACTTTCCCCACATTCCTTCCTCACTGAGCTATGCTAAGAAACATTCTGTAAATTAAAGAAAGGAAGAAAAGCATTAGTTTAAAAGAGGTGAATAGCAGCAGGTAGTTTTTATGGAAAACCCTACTTAGTCAGAACTGTCTAGTCAAAAGAATCCAGGATAATGCAGCTTCCATGTATGGCATCACATCAAGGTGAGACTTGCATAAAAAGAGTTCTGATGAGTGTTTACATTTAGGGAATATCCATGACAGATGTGTTTGCATCTCGACTAAAGCATTTATTTTACTACCTTGTCTTTGAGATATGTTAAGCAGCCTGCAGGATACTGTGTCTTTCTAAAAGAATATTTTGTTGTTTTCCTGTGCCATTGTTATATAAAAATTAATTTAGGCTATCTTCATTATCTAGATAGTTTTACGGGGTTTGATTTTGGGTGAGATTTTCCTATAAAACAAAATTGGACCTTACTGTAGTAGTTTATTTCAGGAGTATGCACAGGTCAAGGGGACAAAATTATTCTGGGAAGAGTGTCCTGAAACAGCTTTCTTATGTTCTTCAATTTCCTTTATGACATTTAAACTACAGGAGAATCAAGGGGTAAAGAGGTAGTTTAATGCATGACAGACAATTTCTAGAGCTGGGCAGCTTTATCTCAGCCCAAAGAATGCTCCTGTTCACAGTGCAGCTGCTAACAACTCATCAACACTCCTTGTTTAAGAGTAGGGTACAATTAGAAGTCAAAACTTTAAAGAAACCTGAAATGTTACTGGTGCAGTAAGCTATGCAACTGTATTTGATTTCTAGCCAGACAGTATCCCTTTGCTCATGACACTGTTTACAAGACATACTCAGTGCAGGTGGTACTCTCCTTAGTTTCACTGAAGGTCAAGTGTACTTGTCATAATTGTATTTTTTGCACAGCTGAGAATTCAACTACTTCTGCAGACTGAAAACAGACATTGTTTCTGTGAAGGATACATAACTCACTGAAGAGCTGGACTTGAAATAAACAGAATGAAGTAAATCTTCACACTGTTTTCTCCTACTATCTCATGAAGATCATCACTTCTGAGGCTGCTAAGTATCAGGGATGCAGTAATTTGTGTCCTTCACTTCCAAAACTTCAGAATCCTTAGTCTGGGAAAGTGGTTTCTCGCAATATGTGGCTACTAAAAGTTTTTTTCAGGACTAAAGCCTAAGGTGAAGTTCTTGCACGGTTGATAAATGACTGATGTTACAATGATTTGCAAGTATAAAAAGAAATAAAGCTGAAATTTGTCAGGTTTCTAAATTAAGTAGAGAAAAACTAGATTACCACAAATATAAATTCATTTCATTTGCTGCTATTTTGAAACATCAAAGTCATGTCTTTCAGAGAAGGCTCATATGAAGCTTATTCTCTGTAAATTCTAAACTGATTCCTTACAATTGTCACACAGCACACTAAATCTGCAAGAAAAAAATAGCACAGTAGAAATAGGACACTATTCTTGTGCTTTGATTCATATACTCTTATGAATTATCATTCTTTCTACATGCAACATGTGCACCAAAAATACAGAAAGTTATCCACTGAAACTACTTCTTCTGTGAATACATATTTCCCTCATTCTCCTCATTCTCTAACTTACAATCGTTCTAGTGCCTTCACTACACATTTTACCTGATGAAAGGAAATTAAAGCAAAACATCTTTGAATTGTGCTTCATTATGAAATTCTTTTTCATGTCAGCTGAAAAAAGCTATAACAAAATCTCCCCCAAACAACCTGGTGTCTCCCTCTGTAAGTTTTATATAATAGCTCAGTCTTGCATAACACTTAAAAAAAACCCAGCTTTCTTCAACTGAATGATTTCCTCATATAACAGAGACCAGGAAAAGAAATCATCCTTCCTTCCAGATACTCTGCACAGTCAGGACCAGAGCTCAGGTTTGCTTCAGAGCATCAGGTCGCAAAATTCTGAAACTAGAGACAGATTACTCTTGTGAAATCTATTCACTGATGAGCAGCTTCTCACCCATCTCATCTACCCCCATCCAATCTGCTTCTTTAAACCACTCTGCCCTGAATAGCTGTATTCCTCTACAAATAGCAAAATGGAAAGACGTAAACATTGGAACTGGTGCCATAAATACAAATAGTTACTCCAGATATGATGAAGTTTTTTAAAATTTTACTTAAAAGCATAAATGCAAGTAAAATAGTGTATTTTTATGAAGTAGTTTGAATATATAAATACTTCTTTAAATTGACACAGGAAAGATGAGAACTTCAAATCTACATTTTCATTATTAGTGGAAAACTCAAAAAACCCCCAGGTTGCAATCTGCTTAGTTGCTCTCGTAATTTCCTCAAAACAGTCCAGCAAAGCAAGCAGAGTGTCAGGAAATTTCAGTAAGTCCAAATATGGTACATCGATATTTCAATCTGTGGGATTCATCTGACATTTTGTTTCTAAATCCAAGCTTCCTCTTTCCTCACCTCATTGGGGACTTTACTTTTTAGTTGTATTTGTTTTATGATCAAATCCGCACTTCAGTTCTACAAAACACACTGGTTTTGTGCTTTGATTTGGAGTGTTTTTGTTGGTTTTTTGTTTGTTTTGGATTTTTGTTTTTATTTCTTTTTAAGGAGAAAATATCCCTCTACCACTCTTCTATGGCAGTTTTGTACTTATATTCAGGGGATGAATTTTACATAATTTCATATAGAGAATCATTCATCAGGACTATTCTTTCAGTACCAGTATTCTAGCTGAATTTTTCAGACTCAGTATTAAATTTGAAGTAACTTAAGATTTATTCCATGGAAAAGAAATTAAAATCCATCGTCACATTAATGAAGCAAAACATGAGTTACTTAAAAAAACTGACAAAGTTCCTGTCCTTTTCAAAAAGGAATCAAGAGGTTTTTTCATGAAATACTGATTTAAATATGTACCAAAACCTGAATTTTAAAAACTAGTTCAAAGTGAACGGGGAATAACACTGAATGTGTATCAAGTCCATGAATCTATTTCTTAGTTGCATAACTGAGCTGGTTCCCCAAGGAGATGGCAGCACACCTGTACCTACGTGGGTCATTTTGTAGCAGCTAGCACAAGGAATCACACTTAGCATCATCCCAGCAGGTTCCAACGGGTTAGGTCTCCATAGTGGATTTCCAACATGCTCCGGGTAAAAGGAGGCTGATATCTTGCACACACAGGTTATGAGAACATCAAGGCCTTTGAAAGGACCAATGGGACTTGGTTGAATTCCAACCGTTTTATTGTACTAAGAACTAGATCTCTACTCCAACACCTGTCTGCTGGGTAACTGACTACGTGGTGCCTGTGTCCTGTCCTTTTTTCCTCTTCTTTTGGATTTACACAGAACAGACAGCAATTATTTCCTGCTGGATGCCCTCAGGATTCACTGTGTGTTTTGGACATCACAAAGGGAGAGCAGACAGTCAAGAAAATTTGAGACTTTTATGGCAGAAGGGTTTGTGGCCTTTGGCTACAAGATCTTAATGAGCTTCCTGCTCCTTTTTTCCTTAGCTCTCTGCAACAGGAGGTGGAAAGCATAACGAAGACTAGAATTGTGCATCCCTCCTTGCCAAAGATTTGTCATCCAGTAGTTTTAAATTTAGAAACTTGACTTGGCTGTCATTTCTTTTACTGCACAAATGTAAAATAAGTGATGTTAACATAGCATGAAAGAGAAATGTGGGGGAGACTACTTCTCAATTGTTCTGTTTGAAAACTCATACTTTATTTCATGACACGCAGTGAGATTCACTGGAATAGGCATTCTTGCACTGAAATATATTGGGCATACTTCACTATATGAGAACATTTCTAAATGAAGACCGTCTGTATTGTTTTTCATTTCCTTAAAGGAGGCCTCAGACTGTACCACCTGTCTAAACATATTTACAGTCTCCCCCCACTGCTGCAAGCCCACTGTAGTGGAATTTTTGTAAGGGTCAAAGGTAGCATAACTGAAGAGGTTTTGTTTTGGTTAGTTTTTTAAGACACAAGATGATATCCACGCATTTTCTGCAAATGTATCTACGCAAAGCTCATTCATAATAGCAACATGCATAAATCTAATTTAGATATACAAACTTTTTGAGTGACTGATAACCATTTGACTTTCTTTTTAATTTAGTGCTATATTCTGCAGCTTGCTTTAGACTTACAAACTTTGTTCTCTGCTGCCCCCTTTTTCCATTCTTTTTTCTTTGTAAGATGCTAGTTGAGCCAGAAAAGCAAACCCTGTATATCTCCCAGCATACTTGCCAATTTTACTTTTACTTCCTCATTCAAGGGGGAGTAGGGTTGGGGGAGGGGGGAAGCATTTTGGATCAGATGATACATCCACATCTGAAGCCAGGAGCAAAGATGAAATCAGATTAAGTTACCTAAAAACAGATAAGCAATTACTGAATAACCAATATAACATTTCTCATTTGAATCTATTGCTCAAAATTTGACAGTTGCTATCTTTTCTGACATGTCTACTTGGAGGATCCCTCCCCCATCCTCCAGGAAAGACATCTGGCTAGCACTGAATGGAGTTCAGTGTTTGAACCTCCCATCTGGTTTCATCATGTTAACACATGATTCCAAGTCATTCAAGAAGTATGAACAATGGATATTGTATTCCATATAGTGCCATGTGGATTTAATCTTTAAAAGAGGTGGCACTGTAGAACTCAATCGTTTAGTTAAAAGTCAAAACATTTCACATACTGAAAACTCATTTCCCATAGCCTCAGAAGCATCACATTTAACCCAAGACTAAGAACAAGGAGACAATGTCTCCCTCATAGAGTGCCATTCCTATTGTTACTTATCACAATACCTATATCTTGATAAATCACGAACACATTTCCTAAACATGACAGTTAAAAGCAGCATTAAGACAGATATTTCATGAGAATACTCATTATTTTCACACTCAAATTACTTCCATATTGGTTAAAAACAAAAGCAGAAGTTTGCTTTGAGGCAAATGGAAATTGGGTACACTTGCCTTCCAGAGCTGGTTACTCCACCTTTCACTGACATAAAATCTAACAAGTCTCTCTAAACTAAACAGTAAGTGCTTTTTTCAACAGACCAGCACTAATCCATCTCAGTGATGCTGATAGAACATCTCATTTCCCTCTATACTCTTGAATAAAAATTCAAATTTCAGTACTAGCATTTCTTACTCAAACACTTCTTTCATATTTATCTCTTCATAAGGGTGATTGACCCATGGCACTGTAACACTGATCTTAACAGATATTTTCTGTGTTTCTTAAATGGTCCCTAGTAGGAGCAAATATTCAATAAGTGACTTCTTATGAAAAGGTAAGAAAAACTGATTTCATACTGAAAGAGAATTATAGAAACTTCAAGTGCAAGCAGGTATTTAAGTATTTGCCAGCTGTCCTTTAAGCCACCTAATAAAATTATATCACTCCATTAGAGCACTTGGGAAAGTGAATGGATTTTACCTGCTTGGGTGAGAAGATGGGGAAATAAATATTTTGGAGGGAAACATCTCAGTGGAACGAAACAGGGCAAACATGCTTTAAATCCCTGGAACTGGACCAGGAAGAATGACTAGTTTCTTCTCAAAACTGTGAAGACTGAGTCAGAGCTGTGTAACAGCATAGATTTGACTGATGAGAAAAGAAGAAGTCAGTGAGGAGTGATAAAGGCAATTAAATTACACTATTCGACTTTCTCTAAACTCTGTTGAAATGTATCCTTTCTTTAGCATCACCATAATCACCAGCAAGCTCAAACACTGAACCAAGTTAGATGTGTGGGTCACATGACATCAGGATTTTCACACAAACATCTAAATCAAAACTATTTAAGAGACTACTGATGATGATGAAAGATCACTTGTCCTATCAGGAAAATTTCTTTACCTGCTGTGTTTCAGTCGGCAAAATTTACCTAGACGATCAGAGCTACAGTATTTAAAATGCAGAAAGAACAAGAGAAGTAAAAATGTACTCAAATTTATGTAAACTAGTGAATTTCTTCTGTGATGAACTGGATAGGTTCTCAGCAAAGCTGGGTTGAAGGGTTCTCAGCAAGGCTGGGTTGAAGGCCTGCTGTATCACTTGGAATTTTTTTGAATCTATGAAGATAACACACACTGTTAAGACAATGGATTATAAGCACTGAACACAGTCACCTCTAGCTGATTGCATCAGGGAAGCTACTGAACTCCCTAATTCATGTGATAAGAACTATAAAATGCAAGATTGATAATCTCTATTCCAAACTTTTCTGGTTTTAACAGTGTTCCACTATTCCTATAATTTTCAACAGCTAAATCATTAATATATAGCAGTGAATGTGTTCATGGATAACCACCTTAGTTTTACAGAACCAAGAGAACTGTTCGTTTCATTTGGCAATACTTCTATCAACTCTCTTCAAGTAATTCTGGTTGAGTGCTCCTTCAGCATAGATTTATGCAAGCTATAGCAGACAGCTTGTGTCAGAAAGTCTTCAGAGCCTGTTTGTCTAATTCGAGTACACTGTCTATAAAGGCATTGCTTTTGATTGCTCAAAACCTATTTGTTCAGTTTCTTATGTTGGCAGGCTCAAAATACGCAATACTTTTCAGTTTGCAATAATCTGCAACACCTGAATTACTACAAGCACTTGTCATACACTAAACAGAAAAAGGGACAGTGAAAAAAGGAATTTCAGGAAACTGAAGTCTTATACTGAGTCTCCCTGAAAGCATTATTGGAATATAAGATTTCTGAGATTTAAGTCATAAAAATTATGCAAGATCCATGTTAAAAAAGAACTAAAATCCTGTCTTCTAGAATTTAGGTAGTTCGTTAAACCTTGTTGGTTCTATATAAGCATTTTGCACAAGTTGACTTTTTTATAGTGGAAATGTTTGACTTCTCAGACACAATCCAGAACTCCAGCTGGTTCTACTCAAAATCAATTTCATTTAAGATGCAGCAAACGAAATTTGAAGACGTAGGAAGACTGTCCTAGGGACACAATTTATTGAAATACTCTACTGCAAGTTTGACCATGCTGGCCTAGCTAGACAATAAGAACTTCATGTCAAATGATCCTCAATAAGTTTAGCAATACGTTCATTTCAAAGGGCAGTAGCACAGTGCCTGATATAGCTCTTGTTACTACGTCGGTTCTCTGATGGTGGGGTATTAATGATAGTTTTTCAGTTCTTGTACAGGGTAAAGAGCATTTTCTAAAACACTGTATTCAGTCATCTTGCTTCTACCTGTGATGTTTAACTTCATAAAAAAAACCAAAACACCACCACTGCAATTCTGACTTTCATGAGGGGAGGAGTATCTCAGCAGTTTGATAGAAGTTTCAGTATTAAGAGAAAACATAAGTGGCTTTATTAAATCTGTCTACTCTTGCTGGATATCTACATAGATTCTACATTAAATGAAACTAACAGGTGGTCCCTAATGTGACATCTCGCAATAGCCATCTAAGTTTTAACTTGGACTTTGATTATTTGTAACTCAGGTTAAGCCCTATGAAGGTTCTAAGTGCATTGTGATCCACATAACTGAATTAAAAAATAAATATCTTCTCCTTTCATTAATGCAACTCAGATATTTGTGCACTGCAGACATTTGATATCTGTCTCTCCCTCTTGCTAACACAATCTTGTTGTCCACATAAATGGCAAGCTGCCAATTAGGGAAGTACACATGCTGCAATGCAAAGGAA
Organism: Campylorhamphus procurvoides; assembly: GCA_013396655.1. Taxonomy (NCBI): domain Eukaryota; kingdom Metazoa; phylum Chordata; class Aves; order Passeriformes; family Dendrocolaptidae; genus Campylorhamphus; species Campylorhamphus procurvoides. Next base: position 2,372,223 of record WBMV01006289.1, on the reverse strand, counting down.
AATAAGTAGATATGTCTGTATGTATTAACTACAAGTCAGAGTATTGTCTAGTGCAGCTGGAGTGAAAAACACTCCAAAAAAGCTAATTACAACTCCAGTCTTTATTATTATAAGCAAAAGCTTTTGTGAGCTAGGGTTACAGTCCTCACTGCAGCACATTTCTTGGTTTTAAGTCTTTGTTGTTCTTTTTTCACTGATTCAAACTCTTGAAAATAAAATTGTGTCAAAGCTATTAAAACAACAACAAAAAACCCAGGCGAATTTATCAAACTGTAGTACAAAGAACAAAATCATCTTCATTCATTCCATCACCTCTATGGCCTTTTAGTTGCTTATAGTCATATACAGAACAAAATTTCAACATTTACTAAAAAACCCCTATTAATGTAAACTGAAACATTTTTATAAGCTTTCTTTTCCCCTTCATGGGCAAGGAAAAACCAAGCTACTGGTGAAGCCAGCAGGACACCCAGGCTCATCTGGGCTCCTGTTCTCGACTCAGAATGGTGTAATATGAGAAGCTACTCTTCATTTATTCCCTGACTCTCAGGCTATGAGAAGGCATATTATTTCCTTAATTTGTCTTACTATAAAACTCTTTCGGACACTGCTATACAGCAACAAAGAAATCTAGGTATTTTGTATAGTATCTAGGTAATATTATACACACAGCTGTATATCACCCTCAAAAGCTAGCAGCAGTAATTTAGATCAGGATACCGACAAAAGCATAAGAAGATAACAAAACTGAAAGCCTCCATATGTTCTTCATCTATATTTACTGTATAGGTACTGAAATTACCTTCATCATCTTTGAGGTCACTTTATTTATTGAGCCTGCTAAAACTAAAAAAAAACACAACCAACAAAAAAAAGCCAAAACAAACCCCAAATTGTAATTATATTTTATTCATTTTCCTCTCCATTTAAGAATAAGAGACTTAGCATAACTACATTTTGTGGGCTCCATAATCTCCATATGACTGTGCTGCATTTGCTTCTCATGAAATGCCTGGCATCTTCTTGTGCCACACTACTCAGCATAAGCTGCTTTTCTGTAATTCATAGGCCACTGTACAGGACCATTGCCATTTTTCATTTCCAAAAGCAACTATATGAAGTGATAGAACTCTCAGAAATGGAAAAAATGTGTTCTACTTTTAACTTAACAGAAAATGGCATTTCATCTTATAGCCCTGCCAGTGCACTTGTTCATAATGTGATGTGATGTGTCATGTAAGTTGAGTGAATTTCTTTGCCTCAAGGATCATGTGCCACTTCTCACCAAAAACGTAAGAAGATTTCACTTCATGTTTGAGTCCTAATTCACAAGTACTGCAGTCTTTGAATATCGGCTTTTCTGTCAAGCTAGAAGACGGTGATTCATAAAGTTAAACTTTGAGTGGAGTTGTACCATTTTTTAAAGAAAACTCCTTCAGAAAACATTTCTAAGGATTAAAAGGGAATTTATAGTGAAAAACAGACACACTGACTCCAAAATAGCTGTTTCACATTTAGCAGCAAACTGACTATTTTAAACAGATCTCTTCATTCTTCCTAAATTTCACTGAAATGTAAAGTAGAACAGAACAAGTTTTGAACTCAAAGTTTTGTGGGCTGGAAAAAGTGAGTTTTCTGCTCACCTGTGGTCGTGAAATATTTATCAGTTTGTTGGTTTAAAAAAATAGTAATGAATGGTACACAGTCATTCATTTCTTTATGTGAAGGACTTCTTATAAATTAGCAATCTAACATTCAGTGGTCACATGTATTCAACATACTAAGTAATGTTACTTTATCTCACCCTCATACAAGCATAACAAAGTGACCTCCCACTAGGTTATTTAGTGTTTAATGCAATGGGCCAGAAGTACCTAAAAGTTGTTTGGCATAATTAAGATTCCAAGATAGAATGAAATGTATAATTTGTGAGGAAGTTTTGCAAGCAATCTTATGTGCAACAGTACCTACCTAAAGAATTTCTAGTAAAAAAAGCTTTTAGTCCATTTTGGACAAGTACAACTACTCGTGCTGACTTTTCTAATAAAATATCCAGTAAAACAATTTAATAAAACATAAAAATGCTCTGAGTCCTCCAGATATAGCAAAACTATCATAATATCCCAGATCCAAATTTACTTTTTAGGTGTTTTAAAAGGAAATTAAAATTGCTAGAAGTTATGCAAATTTATTCAGGGGAGGGGAAGGATGATTTATGGACTTTGATTAGTGTACTTTGTGGGGGAGAAGAAAATAAATTAGAGAGTCAGCCCCGTATTTAAATTAATTCTGCTGCTGCCAGAAGATCCTGCCATCACAAAATAGGTGATACCTGTAACAAATCAGGGAAGATATTGATTACAGCCTCTGTTTATGACCAGAGATAAGCAAATGCATAGCTGACAAAGGGCACCTGATGGCTCTTTGCCAGGTCTTTGAAACCTTCATCATAGTATTATAGATGAGAATGCTAAAGAGATGCCACTCTTCTTGAAAAACATATTCAACCTCTTTCAAAATTGTTGCCACCTGCCATTTTCCAAGCTACAGAAGTGTACTATTTGTACAGGGGACTTCTCATGAGGGAAACTTCCACATTTCACAGAAATTCAGTAGAATAGCCTATTACCACATCCTTCATCTTCAGTTTTAAACCTATAAAGAGGGCAAGATATACACTTCAAAACAAACAAACTAAAAATGGGGGGGAGGGAGGGAAAGTTCTGTAAGATCTGCAAAGGTTGATCTATTTGAGGTGTGGAAAGAATAAAAAAATACAAGTACAAAACACGTACATATTTTGAGCTACCTTCATTTTTAGGAGAAATACCTTAAGAGAAATTTCTCACTGTGAGTCACATGCTGGACTTGCTTTGTTGGTTTTTAACAATAGAAAGTTGCCTCAAGATAAAATGCTGGTTGTTTATTACAGAATCATAAAAAAGAATACTGTCTAAAATAAGATATAGTTATTTCTCTACAAAGACAAAATTCCATTAAATTATAAGTGTTTATATGATTAAAAAAGAGAGACACAAATATTTAATGAATATATATCTTCCTTTATCAAGTGCAAACCAAGTACATGGCACTGTACTCAGGATTAAATGGCAGAGATTGACTAAAATTTCTTCTGTTGATGGAAGTCTCATCAAAGTGTGACATTTGGATTAAAACACAACAATAAAAACAAAAAACCCACAAATTCTCCTGAAAAACAAACCTGAACACCACTAAACATTAATGCACACTACTCTACATCAGATCATTCTGGTACTTTAGGCTGTTGATTTTTTTGACATGAATTTTTACAGAAGGTTTTCTACATATTTTAAGGGAGAAGGACCAGTGTAACATTTTTTAAGAAATAAGCATGTAATTCTGCATCTTTTAGTGATTAAGAGGAAGAAAGTTATTAACAGTCAATCAAATAAAGTAAGTGAAGGAACACAAAAGAGGTCTCAGTTCACTAAGCACTAGTTGTCCTACAGAGAAATTTTGTCTAGAAGCATTAAAAATACAGAGTCAAAGCTCTCCTGTGCCATGTCAGAACTCAGTGTCATGTGGTAAAAGGTTTTTGCTGGATATAGAGTTATCGAAAACTTTTCCTCCTAGTTAAAAAGCATTAGGGAACCAACATCACTACAGAAGAATCTGGTGTTTGCTGCAGCAGTAACACTGACCAGGGCACACTCTGCTCCACACCGTTGTCAGAGTGACTTGTGATGGAGGAACAAAACCAAAGGACAAATTCTTTCAACCAACCAAAACTCAGTGTACAGCAGTATATACTCCCACAGATTTTTGTTACCATCCCAGCTCTGACTTTATTGCAGGTGAAGAGCAGATTGAAATTCTGGAAGTGAAATAAGATGGAGAAGAAACATTGCATGTCCTAACTTGAAGGCAAAAAGCATTTCAATGTTAATGTCCATATATGCTAATTTAATTCGTAAAATAAGTTATTATATACCATATTACTTACAAGAAACACTCGCTGCATGCACCAAAATATTTTTAGACAAACTATGAAGAAAATGATTTATGACAAATTTCTTGCTAAGTAGTATGATTTATATACTCCTGAAACAAGTTTACCATCTGCCCTCCTTCCTATAACAACTTTGTTCAGGGAAAAAATACTGTACAGAACTTGGGAAAAAAAGTGTAAAAGTCTGGGTTTATTATTTAACAAAACTCCCTTTCTGTACCATAAATGAAGGCTTCTACTGCACCTATATCAATAATATAATCTAATAAAAGATAAATTTAAGAAAAAACAATGAAAGGCACTGGCTGTTTACAAATGAGAACAGTACTTGTTCTTTGTGAGAATGGAAAATTATCTCCTTTCAGGGAAAAAAAAACAGTGGAAGAGAAAAGTAGCATTGACCTTTATTCTATCTCCCTATATACTTTACTATAAAAACCTAAAAATCTACTTATTTAAGTGGTCACATTGTATTTAGGTTACCTGAAAGAAATAATGCTTCTGGAAAGCAGCAGCCCAAGTTAATTATGAAAACCTTTATGAGAATATGTAATTAAACAGACAAAAATTCAGTTTCATCCTCATATATTGCTGTCTCCTGGCTTTTCAAAAAAATACAGGTAGCTGTGTTTAAAGGAGTAAGATCATAATACACATCATTTGATGAGTCTGAACTTAAATTAGGACATCAAGAAATAATAGCAGCAGGTATTCCCATACTCTGCTGCCAAAACCAAGATGCAACTCTACTGCTTCTTCCTCTGACTGACAGTGTTGCATGTCAGTTTGAGTTTCTAATGGCTGAAAAGGGCATTACAGGAGATTCTACCTTTGTTTTGTTTTTAGATTACTGTTGTGTGTAAAGAAAACGTTTTTGACTCTAGTACTGACTGTCGTGTTAGACAGAACACAGTGAGGACTCTGAGGGCATTGTCTCTCCTTCTGAACCCCTTCTAGAATGCATGACAGAAAGACTTTGGAAGGCCAGGAGCCTTCTCCACTCCACAGCATCAAGTCAAATCTTTCTGATTAAATGCAACAATAAGTATCCGTCCCTTTCAAAGATTTTTTAAAAATATGTCTAATGTTAGCAGGTATCTTCTGTCCCCTATTTTACAAGGGAGAAACTGAAAGGCTAAACTTTTTAATTGAATCTCTAAAGTGAGCAGCTTTCAAAATTAAACAACGAAGCTTGCATATCCTATTGGCAATCCACAGTTTTTATGACCTGGTGGTAGTTCAGAACAGTTTTTCTCCCAGTGCTTATTGACAGCCTGGAGAGCTTCTGCACACAGTAAGTAAACTTTCCAAGAGGCAACCAGTAGCAGTCAAGATAAAAGTAACATTTGGGGCAAATCATTTAAGCCTTAATCCATCTGCATGCTTCTACTTTAACACATTCACAGCAATTTACAGTATTCTTTGCTTATGCAATCATTATTTAATTTAAAATGAGGTTGAATAGGAACATCTTTGAACTGCATGCCAAAGTAAGTTTATTGCTTAAAAGAAGTCAGCTTCCCAAACTGCGAATTAAATGGATTTGCAAAAGAGTTTGTACGCCAAATGTGAAGCACTATAAAAATAAACCCTTAGAACACCTAAATAATAGTCCTGAATATAATTAGAAATTTTAATATTTCAAGTTGAATGCAAATTCCTTTTCCTTTGTCTTCTTCTAGTTAGGTTTCCTATAAGGAGCCTCCCTACTGAATCAGGAAAAAAAAATCTTTACCCTTAAGTTGGATAATATTTCAAAATTGTTGAGCAGGGATGTATCAGGTCCAATCACAAGCACATAGACAAAGTATGCTAGAAGTAATTAAAAATCCCAGAGGACTAGAAGAAATATTGTATTAAAAGTCCAGTATAATCATGGGACATACAGTTACTTTGAACCTTGCAACTTTAACAGGATGGGCTTTAGATAATACACAATTAAAAACATTCTTCATCCTTTTAGAAAAAGGCACAAGATGATACAATACCACATAAAATAAACAGGAAATCTAGATAATATCCTGGAAACTGCTAGTTATAAAGACTTTCACTTGGAAACTATGTACCTATAAGATTAAAGATAGAAGAACTTTGTTGCCAATACTAGCCCTGTTAGGACTGTAGTTTTTCATATCAGTGCCTCTTAGATTAAACTGGGGCTATATCAGGAATCTTATTTTACATTTTTCTACTATTTACTATCATCATTAATCTCTCTAAAATATGCATTTAAACAATCTACATGTACCAGTGCACATGGCACTGGTAATACATAATCTGACAATTCAAAGAATTCAAACTGTCCACTGATGGATCCCCTTTCTTTCTAAAAGAAGCACTCTAAACATGGAAATTTCCACCCTAGTTAAGCAAAACACACATCAAAAGCTGAATACAAAGAACAGGCTTGATATAAGAATACTTTCTGGGATGTGTAATTGAAGGTACTCAGGTTTGTTATTTAAACAATTGAAGGTACTCAGGTTTCTTTTAATTAGAAAATTTTCTAACCCTATATGCTGCACATAATAGATCTAGACACACAATCTAGATCTAGACAAAAATACACAAATAAATGAAAAAATAATGCCATTTTATTAAAAGCTTTGTTGTATAGGGTAACTTCTTTGTGATAGAGAAAATACACCTTTTCCACAATAAACTTCCCCTGGGAACTGACTATTTATTACAGTTCTGAGCTAGGGAAAAAACTTGACATAATACCTTATAGTTACCCTGAAAGTGCACCTTCAGCAGTTGTCTGTGACTTTTTCCTGTTACAATAGGCTTTTGAAGTGACATCTGAGCTATTTATTTTCAGTAAGAACCCAAGCACTTGTGTCAAGTAGCACCACATTCCACAGGCTGTCTCATTTAAAAGCTGTAAGTCTAGCTAGATACTGGCATGCATGATTCAAGGTGACAGAACTCGGTACTCAGTAGGGGAGGGAAATGCATTTAGAACATAACAGAAGTCCAATTATGCACTCTGGAAATATATAAACTCATTGAAGGGAATGGAAGAAGCCTCTGCTTAAGGTTAGATATGTGTGTTCAAATCTCTCAATCAGTAAACAACAAAAGAATATCTGCCAGTAAGTATTTTAACCTGACAAGGTACTGTAAATAGCATGGCCTTCTTTTTGGATATAGTCTGTTGCTTTCATAGGATAAGTCAGTGGAAAAAACAACAAAGTTATGGGACACAATGCTGGGGTACCTTCTTTGAGTTTACTGAATTCCTTCCAAAATGCCTTATGGTGGACTATTTAGTATTCATCACCATGCTTCTCTACAGCAACGGCTGTTAATCTTCTAAAATATACAGAAAAAGAAAAACATTAGCTCTACAAACAAGCTTATTTTGTCCTATCTTGTCATTTTTAGTAGAAAGCCCAACAGCTCATCTAAGGGGGAAAAGAATTTTAGCAGTTAGCTGTAAATTAAATAGCTATAGCAGGAATTTACTGTCTAGTGTATCTAAGAATCAGTGAAACAAACTCACTTTTCTTCTCTTTTCAAGGTCAGCACCAAGATGACAAACACTCTGCATTACACAGTTGTATCATATAGTCAGTATGCCAGACGATGAACCCATAATTCAACAAGCTCAGACTTAAGGTCCAGCACAAACACAGAGTTAAATGTGCTTTCCAATACTTCTGAATATTGCATTCAGTCATTGCTGAACCCTAGGAAAACATCCACCCCTCCCAACCACACACACAGTAACCTCCTCCTGTTCCTTCCCCTTCAACCTCCCCCTCCCGTGTAACCCAAAAACCAAAGAACTCAGAAGTATGGCAGGCAAGGGCCAGACTGAATTTTTGTCTATGGAACTTGATGTTACTGAAATGAACTTAACAGCTCAGTGAAATAAACAACACTGTTCTGGTTTTACACTGGTACAGAAGAGATGAGGATCTAACTCCCCTTTTGTCTGACTGATTTTAACGAGAATTGGGGAGGGGGAGGGAAGGGTTTCCAATCACTTTCTGAAAAGGTATCCTTGAAGGGGAAATACAATCTTCAAAAAGGAAGAAAACTGAAAGCTTTTCCTCAAGTTTCCTTTCATTTCTTATCTTCCTAAAATACATATATACAGTTTGTTCCAGGAAATGTCTGAAATGCCTTGTGGTAGCTTTTAAAATAAACATGAAAATCTCCTTTTGAGTTCAAAGAATTTCAAATAATGATGGGGAAACAGTTCTTGGATGGTAACACAGATGTAAACAAAAGTCACACATCACTCTCAATAACGAAAATGCATTATCGTTACTTTTGGACTTTTAGGCTGCTATCACATAACTGAATTAGACTTGAGCAAAGCTCTAATGTGCTTCCACAGCAATCTTTTCCTGTACGCTAAAACCAACAGACCTCAGCTACATTTCTCAGCTAGGAGCTAATGTTTCTGGGTACATGTTACTGTTGCAGTTTCATTTGTCAGTAAAGCCTTATTTACTTGCTTCCTGTTATTAATTATGGGAAACAGGATCTCTTCAAACTGTAGGAGAGGCTCTTTTAACTCCTGTCTAGACTTTTCAAGACAAAATATTGATGAGCACTTTAATGTTCATGCAGAGACACAAGCTGAGCAAAAAAACCCCATCGTTACCTCAAACAGCTTAAGAACTCCTTAACACACATTCGCAAAAAAAAAAAAAAACCTTTAAATCACTCGGGCTCACATCCTTATTGTTAGTCACTGAAGTAAGGTTTCCTTTCATAGTTGGATACTCTCTTCATCTGTCACACTGATTAATTAACAGCTCACAGTATGAGCCCGGAGCTTAAATAGCCTACTGAAACAAGGAGGAGAGATCAATGCTAATATTCCATAAAAAACTGAAGAGGAAAAATGCTTTCTTTAATATGAAGGGATATGTCTTCCAATAAAAAAAGAAATAACTAATTTCTGTTTGGTTACATTACACAAGGATATGAAAGCACCTGGCTTGCAAAGGGAGATTGTAGTGAAGGATTAGGATAAAAGTTAGAGAAGACTTCAGCACTAAGCTTTTGGTTGGAAACAACCACATCTTGAACACCACTGGGATTTTTATCATCATTAAAAAAAAAAGCCAGTTTATCAGCACACAATGAACAAATTTATATAAAACACTGTGCCATTGCCTGTAAAGATACACGGGGGAAAGGCATGCAATTACATGAAATGGAGACTTGCTAAAACCTTAAACCTAAAGCTGGTTTTAGCATTTGTTGTTTCTCCCATACGCACAGCTTTCCCAAACTGTTGCAGTCCAGCAATTCTTTCATGAGTTTGACTTTCAACAGCTACAAGTTCTCCCCCTTTTTAAGCCCCTCTAGTACTGCTGAGCAGGCAAAAATTACAGATGCAAGAAAAGCTGACAAATGAGTGCAAGGCCCCTCCTCTCCAGTGCCTCGACAGTCAGAGACCCTGCCAAAACATGCCTGAAAGCTAGCGAGGAGACAAAGACACAAAGATTCCATTTTCACAGAGAAAATAGATTTCATGTAGAAACTACTAGGGAGAAGAATAGCACACTGGCACGTGTGTCATTTCAAAAGCAAAGCAGGAATGAATGTTTTTAAGAAAATGAAATCCTATTTGCTTATTCAGTAAGCTCAACAAATGCTGTTTAAAACACAGCCCTTTTTAAACTGAGAAGTACTACTGGGGTGGGAGAGGGAAAGCTCCCATAAAACTGGGAAAAAAATTTCAGTCATGGAAAACCTTCAGGTTAACATGATCCAAGCTAAGAGTTCACGGCTGTTGCTCTAAATCATCTCCTGATAATTCCGTAGTACGCATGCAACCAAAACAAAGTAAACCCAGCTTTTTTAGCTCAAATCTGATTGAATATGTTTACTATTAAAAGATTATTCCCCCAGGGTGTCATTAATAAAGTAGCAATGAGTTTCAAGCCTTGGCACCTAGGCACGTCCAAGTTTTCAAGCTTTTCATAACAAGTTTACTACTTTTGGCTTGTAAGGCTGTCGTGACTGGCACTCATCACTGAGCTGGAACAGGTCTGACCCTGAGCAGGAAGACCAGCAGTGAGGTGAACGCAGGCAAGCAGAGCAGGAGGAAAAGCAGGAACATGATTTCTCTTTGCAACTAGTTAGAAACTTGGGAAAAAGTCCAACTGATGGTGGGCAGATTTGGGACTATGCAAGATTCTCACTAACTTAAAAATAAAAAGGATATTCACAACAGCATATAAGATTAGAAACTATCATTTAAAGTGTGATTCCAATCCATTAGGGCTCAGAAGCAAAACCACTGATTTTACACTGTTAAAAATAAAAGGAACTTCCACCAGATTGGGAATTTGGGAAATAGAGGTGTAAAACAGAGATTTAGTCATCAGAAAGGTTTTCCAAGGGCTCCCAGCTCAGATAATTAGTGCTCATCAACATTCTGCATTCTTACAAACCCTCGACTCATAATATAATTTTTTCTCCTATGTGAGGCTCCTTCTACGTATCCTGTGTCAGAAGCATCCAAATTCAGCCAAAGTCTTCCAGTCTCTTAGCAGAAACAGAACATAGAAAACATCACATAATGAAAATTCTAAAAATGGGATTAATGCCCTGAATTGAAAGGTTTGAGCTTGAGGATAAAATAAACTACTGAAAGCTCTCTAAGATAACTCCTGGGGCAACAGCATAGCTCACTGCTGGGCTCACCGCCTCCTCATCCTCATGTTCTCCTTTCTTCAGCCCAGCCATACACTGTGGCATCTCCCCTGCCCACCCAGACTCAGGCCACGAGGATGTGGCACAGTTCTCATTCTGAACCCATGTGATGCCTCACAGCCCTTACTCTTCCCTTCTGTCTGCTCCTGAAGACTGCTCTGATGATTGAGTTAGTCAAACAACTACCAGTCTTTTCTTCCTTAACTAATAGAACACTTCAAGAGATCAGTGTTGATTGTTGCACAGGGATTGAGATAGTCAAGAGCAATTTATGAAAACTAAAAAACAAAACAACAAAACCAAAAAACCCCACAGCCATAAAACAAACCACCACAAATTAGGACGAGAAACAACCCTTTTCTCCTTGTTACATCTGAGGGGAAACATTCAGTTACAAATTTACATTTATTATTCATTGAATTTGTTCCGCATTAAATTCCCTCACATTCCTTTGGCTGATCCTACCATCATCCCACTTGATAAGTCTAGGCATTTTCTAGGTCTTCATAACCGGACAGTATCTAAATGCTTTTTGTTCTTTTAACGTATTTTTATCATCGAACCATTGCTTAAGCCCCTCCTAAAGCCATCCTCATGCATAGTTATTTCCATTTGGTCTCCATTCCCAACCAGACCAAACCAGCATCATATTTTCATTTTTTTAGTATAAAGGGATCTTACACTTTGCCTCACTGCAGACATGTGGAAAAAGTCTACATCTATGAGGCTGATGCTCTTACTAATACATTCCCCTCACTTTAAATTCTCATCAACTCAATCCCAAATTCTTCCTCTACCCCACCCAATAAAACTGATGAACTCCAACACATAGATCAAGAGTGAAATGATTGCCTGATTTCCAGGAATAATGTGAGAGAAAAGGAGAGTTAGTTATGAGGTCAAATTCTAGAAGAACTGCTAACAGCAGAGCTATATTAAAGAAAAAAAAGAAGAAAAAAGGAAAAAAGGCTCCAGTTAATGACTAGGTAAGAGAAATAGAGCAGAGAATGAAATAGGAAAAAAGATTTATGAATAGAGTGCTTACACACATGCTTTATCTTTTACAAGTGGTAAACATTCTTCAGACTACCATGACAAAGGAATCTTTAGAGAGAAAACAGGTTATATCAGATTATAGGAGGAGTGCAACAGTTGAAAAATATCACTTGATTTCACCTATGTTCCCTCACTAGCCTAACATTATTCCTATTTGAATACTCTTAAAGATTACTTAAAGATCAAATTCTATCATTATTTCAACCTATAGAAACTGATAAAAGTCCAAATGAAATCTTACATCTTTGTCTAATGCCTGTCATTGCAATTGAGTTCATTTGAGTGATCGCATGTCCAGGCAGTATGTGGCACAGACTTTGAAAAGGAAGGAGACTTATATTTTACTTGGCACTGGTACAGCATAAGTCTTTAGCATAAAATTTATTAGCAGTAATGGGCATTGTGTAATTAAAGCACTGTGCTTTAATTCCCTGAGGGGTGATGGGATTTTGTTCGTGTCCTATAAAACAGACAAATAAAAAATGTGAGATTTTTCAAAGCTATTTGAAGAATTCCAACTTGCATATTCCTCCATTAATCATAAGAGAGGAGGCGTAGCTAAACAAGATGGATTCGAAATTCTCAAAATGTCTTCCATAACCGCATAGACATTAATACTACAGACCAGCCTTTTGGAGAATATGCTGCATAATTACAGTATTTTGCAGGCCACAAACTCCTCAAAAAGTAGCCATTAGACCTTTGAAAAGTATAGATTTGGAAAAAAAAAGATACTTTTTTAGATTTAATTTACATGTTTACATGGCACAAAAGTTATTTAAGAAGTCCAATTCAATAAAGTGCTTTGACAAGCAACTCAAGTATTTGTTACTTGAACCTGGGCATTTTCTTTTCTGAATGCCAAGAATTTAGAAGTCTTTAAGAATTCCTTCACCTAACCCACTGCACTTCACGGGTGGGGGAGAGTTGTTTATGTAGTTCCTCATGTGTCTTTGAGCATCATAGGCTAAGGTTCTAATAATTTTCAGAGCTATTGAAAAACTGTAGGAGTGTTGCAGGTTTTGTCAGGATTGGTGCATGTCAGCAATGAATATCAGAATATTACCTAGACCTGTATTTGAGTACTTAAGTGGGATTAATTTTCTATAAGAGAAAATAAATTCAAAATTACACTCTGGAAAAAGACCAATGTACGCAAGTCTCATATTTGAGTTTTAAGAAATAGATCTTGCCAGCACTTATCTGTAGCACTGAAAAATAAGCCTAGAGCTCCTTCTCTAGCAATTTTTTTATTATTTATTGCTTTATATGTCTGAATGATCTCACATGAACCTCAAAGCAGAACCGCATGGAACAGAATACTGCAGATGTACACATTTATGATATTGAAATTATTGAAACTATCAGGCTTATTGACAGTATTGTGTCATAGGTTAATATTCTGAATAATCTAATTTCATTTCGAGCCGGCTTAAAGCAAAACATATTTTATCTGAAAAATCTGAAAAAAGGTAGTACAAACAATACAAAACCACTAAGGCCTTTATAGTGACACAAGAGATTTTTCCTTGGGGAATGTCAAGACCAATTATTGGCTGATCTATTGGGCATACACTAAACCATCACACAAAATCCTTTATTTCTTTGTCTTTTAGACAAATCACCACTGCAGACCAGCAATGAAGGGAACAGGGCAATTTGACCAACATCATCAGTGTCGGTTCCCCAGAAGTCGATGAAACATGTTATTGGGTCTCCAAGGTACATCCAAGAGATTAGTTGCCTTGCCATACAATTAGTAAATGATTAAAACAAGCTGTTTTCTTCGATTGCATTAAGATACTTGCAGCAGTGAGAGTTATTACCTTCTACCAAAGAGTCTACCTTCCCAAATTATGTTGTTTATTAGCACATCATTAACAATGTGTCACTTCAGCCAAATGATCAAGCAGTACAGTGGTCTCAAGGACAAAGTAAAGATCATTACAAAACTCCACCCGCCTCATTTGAGTATATCAAGTACATCTGAATCACAGATTGCACAGAAATATTTGAATGCTAGTTTTCATTTCCAGCTTTTTGTGCCTTTTTTGTGCCAAACAAGTAAGATTTCTGAGAAATCAACAAAACTGTGTAGAGACAGAGTTAAACAGACAAGTTTTTAAAACTAAATAATTTTCTTTTCAAAAGAACAGATCCCCAGGTAAATGATGCCTTTTAATACAGCATATGAAAATCTCAATTATGGAAATCATTATTCTAGGCACTATGTGCCATTTTACGTTCCCAGCAGGATGTTTTTCATCTCATCAAGAATTTCCAAGGCTGTTTAGTGTACTGTATATGCAAAATGCATTTAAAGGCCCCCAAGAAGATCTGCTAATTAAAAAGCCTAGTCAAGTGGTCAGACAGACTGGAACTTGAGGATTATAGGTAAGAGGGATGAAATGAAGGCTTGGAAATTATAATTTCTCTTTCTGTGGTAGCAGCAGAAGTAGCTGTTATAAACTGGGGAAATTAAAGATGTGGCTGACTAAGCCAGCAGTCTGGAAACAAGACATTGCAAAAACATAACAGCAAGTCATCTACACCCCACTTTTAAAAAGCCAAAAGTGCTGATCATTTCTTTTTTACTCTCTCTTCCTGTTATTCTGATCTGTCACAAATATCCTCCAGCTGGTACCCTTCCAGCCCTTGCTCACCACTTCTAGTTTCCCACCCCCACTTTGGGGAGTTAATAGTAATTTCTGGGACTGTGGACGAGTGCTCCATAGTGGGAGTTGTCAGCAAACAAGAAAGGACATGTTTAAAAGAAGAGCAGGTGAAACAACAGAGTTGCAGGTTTTGTTTGGGGTTTTTTTTGTTGTTTTTTTTGGTTTTTTTAATAATTCCTTGAGAGCGGTTTCATCTGCCCAGTATCTAGGTACAGAATGGTTTTCAGTTAAGAAGCAGACAGATTGTCACCACATTTTCCAGATGCATTAAATGTCTTGTAATTGAATATTTTCAGGAAAAAAAAGTTCTTCATTTTCTAGTCTCTTTTCCCAAATATTTTTTAAAACGTTAAAAATAATTGTACCATGAGCTAAATGAGGTTGTATATATTTTTTCTATATCAGAAACCTATGAAGGATCTATGAATTACTGTAAAAAACAGGTTTCTTAAAACAAACAAACACACACACATCCCAGAACAACCCTTTATCTTTTCTTGACAGCAGGTATAGACTTCCTTTTAGAAGCAGAATAAACATTCATTGCTTTGCTTAGACAACTTTTGGGTCAGTGTTGCCAACCTAGAATTTGACTCAATTTATATTAACAAACCTGTGATCTATTTTTGATCTCAGTTTATACATCATGAATGAATACTTCCCAATCTATTTCCTCTATGTTTATTTGTATTCAAGACAAACCCACCATTTCAGATTTGTGGTAGATGCATTTTTAAGTGTTGCCATTTCAGGACTACTCTAACGATGTTGTTAATAATGTTGCTGCATTGAGACATTGCATCTGATTTGAGACACACTCAAGCTCTTTGCAAACAATTATTCATTAAATGCATTTGAAAAGTGCTTATGAGATTCATACCATAAAGCTTTAACAGACACAAAATTGATACAGGCAAGTTGAATACCCCATTTTTTATCGGAAATTAGTTTTATCTGAGGCCTTTACCTGAAACAAATCAATTGCCATTTTGCATTTTCTTACAAGTCTAAGAGCATGAGAGAACAGAAAAAGCATTCTAAAGGTTAAAACCCATATCCAGAACACTCTCTCCTCCCTCCCCCCTCTGTTATAGTGGGTATTTGAGGAGATTCTTTACATCTCCTCCCACACAGTTTCTCTGCTTCATAAGCAGAAGCCAGCTGCTGGTTCTTTCAAGTCTAGTGGTTAGTTGACATTTACCAATAGTTTATGGTTCTCATTCTACCTCAAAGAGATAGGATATTAGTTTTAAAAAGTGAATACTAATTCTTTATAGTTCTACTTTCCCCCCTGAACCAGAGGGGCCTGTAGTCAAGCTTTTTGGTGGGACTTAAGGAAGGGACAAAGAAAATAGGACCAGCAAGCCCTGGCTTTACTGTTAGAAATCATTCCCCTGAAAAAGACCTCATTGCAACTCCGGACCAGCAGTGCCGATTTAGTCACTCCCCTTAGAATCTCAGTTTCAAAAAAATGCTACACACAGTTTTGATTACATACCTGACTTGACAAGCTTAGCAGCATTATTTAGCAAGTGCCATAAAAAGAAAGAAAAGTCTTGCATATATACCTATGGTGATTTGATGATAAAGGTGGGAGAAAAGAGAAAGGTCTAGGATACGTCACAGAAAACACTTCATTTTCCAGAGCAAGGTGAAAAAAACCACTTGAAACATGTAGAAAGAAAGGTGTAAAGTCCTGTGTGTAGCACACCCATATGAAATATTGCCCCTAGAGTTTAACTCCCCCCTCCAGGCACAAATACACACACACTGATACAGCTCTGATGTCTGAATTCACTCCCAGGTAAACACACTGATATAAGTTGTAAGGTTTGTCTTTCTTAAATTTATCTTGAAAAGAAACTCAATTATGGATTTTAAATACATTAAATCATTATGCCAAAGTACAGATAAAAAAGAATAATGTCATGGCCACTGTTTCAACAGCAGAATACAGTTGCTAAAGTTATTTTCAGATTGTTATGACTTCGAGCTACCTACTAAACAAAATATAGTTAGAGATGGCTCTCCTTTGGGGCAAGTTTATATATGAAGCAATCAGGAAAACAGATGTGATCTGATAAGCAAAATTCCCCCCAAATCAAGAAGTCAGAAAAGCCTTACCTGTAGTTGTTAACAGCCCACTAAAACAACCAGCAAAGCTAAGCTTAGAAGTCAGTAGCTGGTAATACTGTGTTTATTTCATTAGCTTTCTCAGAGCAATACAAAAAGAGTACGAAAGCCTTTTATCTGATCATATTTACTAACAACGAATTTAAAAAGAGATAACATTAACAGGATTGCTCTAGATGCAGAAAGGAACTTGTGATATACAATTACTGGATCGCCCCAAACTTTACCTAAAGTGTTTGGAGCCACAACAGTAAACCATCTCGAACAGCTCAGTACACAGATGGTACAAGAAAATGCCATACTGGTTTTTTTTCTAGGTCTGGGTCAGGACATTTGAAGGCATCTATGACTGAACACGATTTCTTCTTCCTAAATCAAGGCTTCAATGACTGAACATCTTAGAGACAGTTATAAAAGTTATACTGGCTCACAACATCTGCAGGAACTCAGTAGTGCAGCTGTCTGTTGCACACGTGTTAAACAGGCAGCGCTAAAAACAGGTCAAAGCAAAATGAAAAAGTACCTGAAATGAAGAATTTCACATCGATAACAGGTATAAAACATAGTAGCAACCTTATCTCCAGGTCAGCAAGCTAACAGCACTAAGGGAAAAAAAACAGTTTGCAGCAATCCACATACAATAGGTCCCGAGCATTTCTTCCTTTTATCTTGTATTGTACTTATGGGGCACTGGATTTTTCTAAACAGCATCCAAAGCATACTTTCAAGTCTATCCAACAAACATCTGAATGTCACAGCAGCCTTTCAAGACAAAGTTACAGCTCTGTGAGGACAGACTGAAATATTTCAAAGAGATCAAATACACTCAATGCTACCTCCTCTTGTTCCCTTGAATTAAAAGTGAAGAGCAGCTTATCTGGAAAGCAGAATCTAATTAAAAATTATCTTTTCTAAAGAATAAAGGAGAAAAGCACCAGTCTTTAAACAAGGTGGAAACTCAGCTGGTGATGGACAGCAATGTCTTTCTTTTTGCAAAGTAATCAATCAGAAGCACATTCAAAACTACATTTAAGTGATAAACATTAAAACATGAAGTACTAAAAACGAGATGCATCCTATGGGAGCATGATCCAAGCACCACCTTTCTTTCCCCACTGATAGAAGCTTTAAAGAAAAATCAGACATCCCTGTGTTCAAGTATATAAGGGAAAAATTACCTGTAATACCTTAGCACACATGCTGAACTTTTAGAAAGATACTTTACTGATTTCAATTAGCATTTGTACATCAAAAGAGATGAGGCAATAGTCAAAGCAGTCTAAGTTTTTAATTGTTTTGTATGAATGAGAAAGATTCAGATGTATCAGACTGGTTATTTTATATTCTTCCATAAAGAGTCACTTTGGCTGTATGAACAGCAATTTTTCCTCATCCTTGTTTACTTCTGTTAGGTTTTGTATTTTTTAAAGCAGCCATTGTCAACATTGTTTCTACTTTTCACTATGCATAAACAAGGTAAAATAGTAAGTACAAGTGCACAGACTCAGTGGAATAAACACAGGAATTATTCATTACTTCTAAACACTTCAGCCACAGCACCCTCCTTTAAAATACATAGTTGTATAATATAGTTGTTTCAACTTCATTACTGAGGGCAAACTAAATTATTATGGTTTTTCCTTTACTAGACTTGAACAATTAATATGTGCAACTTGAACAATTAATATGTGCACTACTGTTAAGACTGATTAGAAAATAATACTCCTTTCTCAGAGAGATAAAAAGAGTTTTGAATTTTTTTATTCTTGTTTTTTAGAATTAGATCTGTATATCTAAGTTATTTTCTGTTGGGAAAAGGAGCCTGCTATAAAAGAAAGAGCAAAGCTAAGCAGAATGATCACTTTCCAGATAGATAGTAGTTTTATCATTAAGGACTTCCATACAAAGTAGCAGAAACCCAGGTTTTCCAGGCCATTCTCCAACAATAACACAGATCTGACATTCCAGAGGCACACCAAAAACACCAGGCTATCAACCAACCCTTCTGGGGCAGCAAGGGGTCTTTTCTTTATTTGTCCCCATGCAAAAGACCTTCCCAGAAAAAAATCCATTGAAAAATACATTTCTTCAAAACATCTTGTCTTTTTCACCACGAGGGAGAAAAAAAAATAAGTTTTCAACCAGCAGTTGCAGTTTTGTATACAGCTGCAACTGCAGGGAAAACTAACAGAATAAGAAAAAACATTCTTCCTATAAAGTTAGAGTAATACCATTAATCATACTGCAAGCTTAATGCATTACATTAATTTTTTTAATTAACACGGACTTTTAGATCAAACAGAAGAGAAAGAAAAGATTGTGATCCAACAAATCTATGTTATAAAAACACTGATGCTTAAAACAGGTCAAGTATTTTCTTGTGCTTGAAGACTAACAAAAGGGGATTTTCCTTAAGGCAGTTATTTGGTGTTTTGTCTTTAGTTTTTGTTACTTTCTGGTTTTTAAATGCTAAGATATCATTTCTACCACTTTGTTGAATTTACTTTAATCTGTATTCCTGTGAATAGCAATTTTCTTAAGACACTTTTTGCTATTAGTTGTGATAAGGTTTCTTTCTCTCAAGTTTGCATTTTACAGACTAGAAGTCTCAGAAGATCACTGTGTGGAAGAACCGCAATGGGCCGACCCATCCAGTCCATCTCACACAAAGCACAGCCCAGTTTGGTATTCTTTCCATTCTGAAGGAGTCTGATAACAGGTAGTGAAAGCTAATTTATTTCTTTGCTGTTGAATGACTCTTATCCCCACCATCACCCCCACTTAAGCACAATTTACATTGTAAGATTCTGGAGAACTTTTAAATCTCTGCTGTCAAAGGGCCACAAGAAGCTGGGGGAAGAAGGAGGCTGGTTCTTCCTTCTCACATAGTGCAGTAAACTGCATTAGAACTGACATGACATGCAAAAAGTCGGGATGGCTAATTGAGTTTAAAAGCTACACAGTTGCAACCTCATTTAGGAAATGCCTCCAGGCTTGCTTGAGTGTTTAGTAATAAATGTAGACCACAAAGCAAAGCGAATATTCAACTCCACATGCCCAGAAGGGAGAGAAGATCCTTTTCTACATACTCCTAAGCCCATGTTAGCCCCTCCAATCTTTCACCAACAAAGTACGATTCCAGGAATCATCTCCATTTTTCTTATCCTGAAGGCAGAACTGTATACTGTTAACAGTTCGTATAATCTTGATTACAAATTTCTATTACAATTTTACACCAGTCTGATCACCTGGAATCAAGAACCTGTCTTGCTACATCTTGCTAAAAATGCAATTTTCAGCCTAAGACAATTAGGAGAACAGAAACAGCCACAGAGAGTTTGAGAAGAGAAAAAAAAAAATCACATTTGGTCTTTTCTGCAATAAGTGGCAGAGCTAGTACCTGAGAAACTTTCTGCCCTGATCAACTGCTCACTTGAGCATTTAAAATCATTTAAGTGATCTGTAATGATGATTTAAAATGGGATAAGCCACAACCAGAATATCCACAGCATTTGATGGAATAATTAAGTGTGGAAGGAATCCAGGATCAGCTCTCAACCCAGTTACAAACATATTCAAGAAATTTGAACACATGCAATTTTAACCATAGTAGAACACATACCATAAATATGGGAACCAGCCACAACTAAGATTGTTCTCACGTGCTTTGTTTTTACTGAATCCAAGCTTTATTAAGCTCTTAGTGTCATATAAAAACAGCCCCACGAAACACAGGAAAAACACTGAAGCTGAACATCTAGAAACTCATACACACTATAACCATGACTAGAGCAAGAAGTAGCACCATAGAAGTGGAGAGTCTAGAGCCTGAGTCCATTCAGGAACATGAGGAAACTGGGGTTGTTAAACCTGGAGGCTCAGTGAAGGTTTTATCACTCTACAGCTACCTGAAAGGAGGCTGTAGAAGACCATGTATGAGTGCATTTTTTTCTCCAAGTAATGAGGATTAGGTCAAGAGGAAATGGCCTTAAATTGCACCTGGGAAGGTTTCAATTTGATATTAGGGAATCTGATACATTAGGGGAAAAAAAAACCCTCACCAAAAACGTGTCAAACTTTGGAAAGGCTGCCCAGGGAAGTGGTGGAGTCACCGTCCCCAGGGGCATTTAAAATACATCTAGACATGGTGACTAGGGACATGACTTAGGACTTGGCAGTGTTTGGTTTAGTGCTGGACACAGTGATCTTAAGTGGATTTTCCAACCTAAATCATTATATGAATTACAGGTTCAAATCATTGGCTATGTTATTCTATACGCCGCTTTAGATACTGGCTAATTCCCCCTTTGCATGATATTTGAGATACCATCATTATATCCCTCAAATCCAACCGCTTCTTGTGCTCACCTGACAGATTCGAATGCATTTAAAGACCGCAATCCATAATATAGTTTCCTTCATAATGTATATATACATTATTACAGCCACAGTGAAAGTATTTTAACAGATACAACATTATCAAGTAGTCAAATTGTATCTTTGCTGTCCAACAGTTACAGCACCACTCCACGCAGCTAAACAAGAACATCTGGAATTCTACTGTCAGGAGGGCAGCTGGGACTGCACCGCTACATCAGGAAATTAACCGTGCTTAGGGTTTTAATTGTTATAAAATATACTTTGGGATTTTCACTGAAAAGTAACAACCATTCTGGTTACTGAAGAAATTACTTGTGTACAAGACATTTATTAGGAAAAAATTGTTCAAGTGCATAGTATACTTTTTTGGCATGGGAAAATTGTGCAGGTTCACTTTATATTTAAAATGCCATTGAGCATGAAGAATAGTTTCCTTTCATTTCAGAAATTACTTCCTAAGTAGAAAAATAGTCTACTCTACTATAACTGAGACCAATTTTACCAAACCTGCCACTAAGAAGAGTTTTTTCACTAACTCATATTCTGATCTAATTAAAAACAGCAGTCTGGATAAATGCTGGCCATTCTCTCAAGTTGTGCTTTGGTTTCATGTTACTCCTCAGAGTTTGTGGCAACAAGTGCAAGGAAAATTATTCATTTTTCTTTAGACAACAGTGAAAAGTACGGATTGCAGTAACCATACATAGTTGTTTCAGTAAAATCTTTCTTTACTAATATTGAGAAGGAAATAAACTCAGACATTTGTTTTCAGTTGTTTTCATCTAGTGACTGTTTTGATCAAGATTTTTTCCAAGATCAAAACATTCCTTGGATTTCTTTTTGCACATATTAGTACTACATTTTGGAAGATCCTAAGTTGTTATATGAACATACAGGATCAGTAGAGAGCTATGTTGATGATCACAGATTTGAAAGACCCTGTTTCAAAGAGGTAGCTACACTTGACACATACCAGATAAACAAACTTCTGAATAAATGACTTCTGCTAAGATCCAAAAGTTTCTAAATTAACACAGAGGCTTTATTTTTCTTCACTTGTATTTACCTTCAATATAAGGTATATTCATAAGTCTACTCCATATGCTTTGAATTTTAAGTATGATTCTCTTTTAAAGTGAGAAAAGAAAGATATACATAAATGCACACATTTACCATACTTTGAATGTGAGGATGGTACTATAAAGAAAAATAACTTCTCTGAAACTTCCTTCCTATCCCTTTAGAAACTTTCACTGTTTAGTTACTTATTCACATAATATAAATTTGCTTTAATTTTAGCTAACACTGCATGAATATTTTTAAAACAATCCATCTACTCAGCCAAAATTGAAAACAGATAGTACTTACATGGTAGAGTACCACACTTACATACAGTGAATCAGTTTAAAAGAGAAAAAAAAAAAAAAAAAAGCCTGAGTCTTACAAAGGCATTCAAACAGTATAAAGAAATAATGCAACTATTATAACAGTCTCCTGCTAGAAATGGTGGAGCACTTTAAACAAGTTTCACTTACACAGCATTTCTCCTGTTGCTTTGAAATATCAAAAAAAAAAAAAGCTTCACAATTAACATATTGTACATATTTTACAAGGTTTTGAAAGATCAGGAACTGTTTCTGGACAGACTCACTCCAACTGGCAAACAATTAGAGCATACATTACGGTATAGATGCATTAAATGCTTGGCATCTGTGAGGGTACAGAAACATGTGCTTATTGCTTACCCACAGTTAAGTTCAATAATCAAAATTAAGCCAGTTATAATTTTAAATAGGGGTAAGAAGAAGAAAAAAGGGAGAGCAAGAGAAAGGACAAGAGGTCTAACAGGCAGAAAACATTACAACAGCCTAGTGGAAACAAATGAGATATTATAACTGGGGTGCAGTCACAGGACTATGTGTAACTCTGTTACAGCTGAGCACCAATAGCTTCTGGTGGAATTAGCTCTGTGTGCAACTGGAGTAAAAGTATAAAGAAGCATATTCAAAAGCCAACGAGCACAAAGAAAACATAGTCATGACTATTCACAATGGCGAATTCTGTGCTGAATGTGTGAACGGGACATGAGTGAGGCAAAATACAAGCAGTGCCCCTTTGCCTGGGATCTTTGTAGTGACACAAGCCAAGGAGTCTAAACAGAAAACGTCTGTCTGTGCTAGGAGGGGAAAACATAAAACACCACAAACCAAGAACTGCTTTCCTCATGGAAGAATGGTAACTTTGGACAACATTTGGCACCACAAGTTCAAAGGGCTATTTCATCTGCATTGTAAGTACAGACCCAGAGATTTTACAGTGTTCCTGTCTCCCTGCCATTGTTTTTTGTGCCATTAATGGCATTTAAATTATAGACCTGCTGCAGCCATGTAGTCAAAACACCACATCACCCGATGAGACACTGTATTATAATGTCAGTGTGTCTGTGTTTTAGCTGTGCTTTCATATACTGTACTGCTCTTCAATCACCCTTTTTCTCTGCCAAAGAACAGATACAAGAGACAAGTCTATCTTTAGCTCCACTGAAATTTCTTACTCAGGCAGCTGCAATACTTCATTCATCACATATCCAAATCTCTTTATATCAATGAAATTTTTAGAGATACAAATAGTACAGAGGCAGATAAATAAACATTGATGAAGAATTTAAAATGAAAATATAGGATGTGAGTATGGAGTCATAATTAATATGCTTTAAAGCAAACTAACTTCTAAACTAGATCAGGTGGGATTTTTGATTTCTTTTGTGTTTTTTTTTAAGTAGTAGGTACTTTTGTTTCCACTTTCAGTAAAATATTCTAATTTGTTGAAACAGTGTTTCCCAGAAGCAGGTATTTATTGACCTGTACATGCAAGTTATTCACAATGGTAAATATCGATTAAATAACAAGTTGCACTTTGACAGCATCTTGAAGGGCAATACACTGAAATTTCTAAACAATTACATGACAAAATCCAAGACATTTCTTTTACTAAATTATTCTACCCAGAAAGCTAAATTACTCATACCAGTGACTGTAGATCTATGCACTGAATTCAGATATGCAGTGAGCATTCAAAACTTTTTTCATTTCAAAAGACTGAAGCAAACTGTTTCAAGGTCACAAAACTGCTGGTGTGTGTGCGTATGTGTCTGCTCGTGTGAGATGGTCTGCTGCTTGCTCAAAGAGCCAGCTCCACTTAAGATGAAAGGATTTATTTATATATGGAAGAATCTTCAAGATTCCATGATTTCCTACTTTCTGCAGTGCAAAGTATATGCAATTCATCAACTCACTCAGACCCTTAAGTTAGTGTTTCAAAGCACTTACATTAAGGAAAAAAAATCATGTTATTAAACTGCAGTCAATTTTATTCTGAATTTGCTTATTTCTTCTTTCTAGTGCCATATACAAAGTAGCAGTGATTTTTGTATTAAAGGCATAGTCTCAACTCAGAAAAGCTAAATATCAGAAACCCTTGAAATGTTCTGTGTGTGTTCTAAACTTGCAGAGAACAAAGGCAACTAAATACATTCAACAGTTCAACTAAACTTTAAAAATTTTTCCACTGAGAAGAGAGAAGAGAAACACTAGGCTATTATTTTCTTTTGAAATCTTGGAATTATTTTACTTGTTTTTCTAAATGAAAAGAGTATTTTATATCTTACTAGTGAAGTTTATTTCTTTCAGTTTCCCCACCAATGCAGTATGATTTATTTCTTCCCTGCACTCCATTTTCAACATCATCCAAGTTACAATGATTTGGCATTGAATAGCAGAGTATGAAAGCATAACAAAACTCCACCCTGCTATTTACTCCCTCCTCACAGTCAAACAAACTACAAGAAAAGCCCACCACACTATAGGCATAGGAAAAAGTTATGCATACATAAGAAGAGCCTAAACATATTTTTTTTAATTGTTAAGAGCCAAAAGGATATATTTATTATTGCTGATCTCGAGAAGAAAACGCTCATTATCCTTCAGATATAGAAATTCTCAACTGACAAACACATGTAAAGCTCCTTTTAAGTCATGTGTTGTCTGAACTACCTCTATCAACACAAGTGCTTCAGATGCAGTTCCATCAGTCTTTATTGATATATACTGGCATGCCAATTATATTAACATGAGGCAAAAGTTCACATGTTTATTTAATAACAAATCCACGTACAGCTTCACATCAGCCAGTGACTGAATTGGAAGAAACCTACATTTTAGCTACAACATTTAATGGTTCTTCATGACTTATATTCTCCTTTGTAAAAAGAAACAGCTGTGGTATGTCATATACTACCCCATGGTAACTATTGTTAAATGCACTCAATTTAGTCTAGGCAATGGGGTATTAAATGACTTGGTAACGATCACAGAATCTTGATGTGAATGATCCTTTGAAGATACTTTTAAGTTTTGAACATTTTAATCTGACCATTCATGAAAGGCATTCACCAATGCTTTACTAATATTTAAGTTCTTTTAAATTAATGTAATTCACTAGAACTGCCTCAAAGGGTCTTCAGGAGATGGTGCAGTCAGCCTGGACTGGATTGATTCTGAGCACCAATGGCTTGTTCTGACTATTCAATCTGAAAATTCCCCTTATACAGAAATAAATCAGCCTTTCCTAAATCCCACTTAAAAAGTCAGCATAAAAATTTCCATTTAACTTCATTGAGAGCAAAGTAAAGTAGACCCTTTAGACAGCCCACTCTGAAGACACACTGTTTAGCCCAGAGCTACCCCATGTGCAACTCACTGTTTATAAGTGAATATGACACTCCTCCCAAAAGTATCTATTAAAAGTTGGAATACTTAAGACCTGGAGATCTTCTGCATAGAGTCTGCCTCCATTAGTTGATTCCATTAAAACTTGATCTCTGGCCTTAAATAAGGGTTAAAATACCAGGTATTCTCTTCAGACATCTTCTTGAAAAAATGTGGTATCACCTTACAAACATTTAATTCATGCTTAACTACCAGCTGGCTGCAACTTGTGTTTCAGGTAAAAAATGAAAGAGCATACGTTTTACTCTATCCCTGCTCCAAACTGGGAAATCAGCTCCATTTTTAAACTTACTTATATGTCCTACTGATGAGGTCAACATGAAATTCAGTGACAGAATAAAAAGGGAACTGTGCTTGAACACAAACCAAAACTGAGAATGGATCCTCTGTATTCCTTCTGCAAAATCACACTTCTCACGTTAGACCACATAGTTTCATGATTGTCAGTGATATTAACAATTAAATACGTTTCATTTTTTAACCTTGCTATATATTTTCTTTTCCCTTTGAAATCCAAAGAAATAACCAATTCCCATTCAATTTAAGATGTATCAAGAAGAAATGGAAGTACAACTTTTCCAATATATGCATTCCTTAATACTTGTGTAGAAAGATACACAATTAAATGCTTAATTCAGTGCATTTTCAAACAGATACTATTTATGGAGTGCTAATGGAAGTAAGCATTTACAAAAATAAAAGCAAAAATATTTAATTTTTTTCTCCATTACATAAAAAGATTTTGCTCTAGGAATTCCAGCAAACAGAACAAAATATTTGACACTGTAAAATCCTTTTCCATTCTCTACCATCAGAGAAATCTACTATACTTTGTGTCTCAAAGATTCCCTTTTATTCAGACCTGTTTATATTCAGTCATGTCTTGGTGACCAAATTTTGAATCGCCTGATAAAATATTTCTATGTATTCATTAGTTTTAAATATTTCTGACATCAGCCTGTTTGCTCCAGATAAATTCCTCACCTTCTTTCCTTTTTCAGTTTGCATACAGTGCTAGTGCAACTGTCTCTAGTACTTAATTTCTCTAGTCAAAAATCCAGCCATGCATCTATAACCATTCAAGCACCTGTATCCATGGACAGGAGAAGTGACCGAAGGAGACACAGTGAAGTAGAAACAGCCTGGCCACTGCACGCTTCTCACTGCTTACCATCACTCAAAAGCACAGGGCTGTAGAGAAACCTGCAGCAGGGTTACCACATCTATAACTTTTACATACTGTTATAGATTTAATGATATGAAAATCAAACCTCAGTAAAATTTAAGCTACCGCACTAGAGAGAGTTTACGTATCAGTTCAATAATTACTTTTATAATAAGACAGTTTGCCATAGATACTCTCTGGAGTGAACATCAATTAGCATAATCTGTGAACTATTTTGCTGAGCTCATCTAGACATCACATTTTAAGCTACAGTTTTAGATACGCATTTTTAATCACATACATGACAGTTGAAATATTATCAGTTCTCATTATTAAACAGTGCTGTTTAATTTGAAGAAATATGGAGAGATGCACTTGAAAAGCAGAGAAACCAAAATGAACCCCAAATGCAAAAAGACTTCCCAAACCCGTAGAAACATTCATGCCTGAATTCCAGTCCTGAAAAGATACCTCTATTGCCCGATGTAGGAAAAGCTTTCTCATCATAAATTTCCCAAACACCAGAAAAGCAGGAAACTATGTGAATGCAGTATGATGAAAATGCCAACTCTAAACAGAATCACAAGTGAATACACATGACAAGTTTAACAAGAAATTATACAAATAGTGCACCGAATTATCCTCAGTTGACAACTACCAACTAGTCATAAGGCACAGACTCATAGTCCCTTGCAATACAATTGCCCAGTTGCCACAATTCACAATGCATCAGGAGAGCTCCCAAGGCTTTTATTTCCCTTTTCCCCATCTTGCAGGGTTTTTGCAACGTATATCTGAGTTTTATCATCACAGTGCAGCTGGAAGCACGTGTCTATTGCCAACTAGTATTCCCCTATAGACTCTTCCTCCCCCATGCAGGGAAAATGTAGAACTGTGGTGCAGTAGTGGGAGAAGCAGGGCAGGTGAAGGGAAGAAATACAACAAGCAGCCCTACCAGACCTGTGTTAGGTAGCATCTTTCTTAGTCATAACAATTCCTCAAACTGCACCTCATCATAAGCTATTACACGCCACACCTCTCACAAGAATAGGCATGTTTTCCATGTTTCTGCACCCTCAGTCTCATTTTATATAAGCAACCTTTGTTCTCCTTCATTTTCTCAAGTTAACGAATGAAAACGCAAATTAAAGTCAGCAAGATTCATACTATAGCACATTTTTACAGATACTTTTTTCCAAAGATCCCCAAAGGCATCTAGAGATGAATAACTATATTAATTTCAATTACCTGATCTTCTGAATAATAAACAAAAAATATCAGCAGAAAGTTTCAGTAATAAAGCAGTGTAGCAACATACTCAAGCAGTTAAATGTGTAAGGAAGCTCAAAACTCAGTTAACTTATTCCAAAATCAATTAAAAAGGAAAAATCCCTTCTTAGAAAAACCCCACCTAAAAAGGAAAGTACCCCTTTATAAGACCAACTGGAGCTGGCACATTCAAAGTAGAAGAAAACTGCAGAGCACCCTTTAAGGTTCTACTTTGCAGATAGGAAAGGCTTAAAGCTCTCTTACTCTTAAGGTAGACCATAGCATCAAAACAAAAGTTCTCAAAGGAGAAGAACTGCCTTAATGGTTATAGGTTGTTCCCAATAGGAATTCTCCATATTAATAATTTTTAAATAAGAAATTTATCTCAGAGTTGTTTTCCAACATTTTATCTCCAAAAAAGTGCTTGTAAGATCTAATGAGCCGTCTGTTTTCATCTGGGCCATCCAACTGCTTGCTGACAGAGTAATAAATAAACTCTGCAGTTTGCTACATATGAATATTATTTTCTTTTACATTCTCAGGTTCACTTTCAGTGTGACTTAGCTATAAGCTAATTTGCATTCTAAAAATCCTTTTTAGACTCTCAAATTCATATGCTAACATTTCCAGCTATCAAAGTCATATGCATAAATAGAAATACTGGGTTCATATATTATATTTCTAGAATTAGCAGTTGAAGCTAAGCTTTTGATAATGGACTTTGGGGCTCTGGTTTACCTGATAAACTTCTTCCTGAAAAAATATGGAGCTGGACAAAACACATCCTGCATACAGGTTTCTTGGCTGCACAGTGTCACACGTCACCCAGGAGCTGTCACTTCAGCAGAAGGAGCAATATCAGCTTAGGCCTATGAAGAACGCAGAACACCCAGAAAAGAATACATTAGCCTCTTCTTTAAGGACAAGAAGAGTCAACCATAACCCACAATCATTATATCCATTTCCTAATTGGAGGGGAAGAGTCCTGAAAATAGGTTAGAGCAACCAAAGAACTGATCTTACAGAAATAATGAATGCTGCAGTTATCTTCAAAGCATCTATACCCAAAATATCCATACAGATTTATATCTAAGCAATATATACAGCTGTCTAAAGAACTACACACATAAAAAGGCTCTTAGAAGTCTGCAGGTTAAAGATAGTCCTCCTAAATTATATGGGGGAATAATGAGTCACAACTGCATCCTTGAAAATTTGGATTTAATACTGCTGGCCTTACAGCAATTTGGCCAGAAACTGTCTCCTGGAATTTGGCACTGAACACACTTATCTCCCAACTGACAAAAGAGCAAGCTCTTGTACTGCTTGCCTCTCAAGAAACAGCTAGCCCACCCAGGACACAGAAGACCTGGGAGTTCAAACATAAATCCATCCCCAGTTACAACCAGATATTGTGATTGAAAGATGCTCTCAAATGCTTCCTCAATGAGTTTGCACAAATTGCAAAGAGCAACTGAATAGTCAGTGGGCAATAGTGAACCCGCCTGGCTACAGCTTAATAATTGGGACATCATGTTCCCTTGCCTTTAGGATTTGCTTTGATAAGCACTCAGAGGAGCAGAAAGCAGAGGGGAAGGGAACTCTACACACTTCTTCAACCTGCTGGGCAAGATGTACTGAAGCAAGATCAGGGGCACTTGGGCAGAGGGGTCTCAGCACCAGCCTGGCCTAAGCAACAGGGAATATAGCAGATATTTTGGTGACCAGTGGCTTTGGGCTCCTCCATGGTGAGACAAGCACTGAATGGGGCGTTTTGAGAATTCAGATTTTGAATTTCAGTACTATGCACTAATTAAGCACCTAAGCCAGCTGTGGAACACATTTAACAAAAATAATGCAGCTTGATCAGTATTGCACTAGGCTAATTTTGTAATGATTGTTTTAAATGCCCACTAAAAAATAACTGCATGTTGTTAGTGTGATTGAAAAATTATTTCTATTCTTTCTTACACAATCAAAAGGCTATCAGTATTTTTAGAAAGGTCTCTGGATTCTATAAAAACAGGAAACACCAGGAAGATACACTTACAATTATGAACAGATTTGTTTGTACATTTAGCTTCAGCATTACTTCTTCTGAGTTTAGTTTTAATATTACATCATTTTAATTCTCAGTATGTCAACACTGCACAAATATCACCTGGGTGGTGAAAGCTGGGGGCAGCTGAATTACTTTATAAGTACTCTGCTGGTTGGTGTTCTGTGCATTTGTAAGGCAGCAATGATGTTGATGCTTAGACTTGACTGGAAGCAAACCACTCTGTTTAAAACAGAGGAATTTTTAAATTCACAAAACTTAAGTTTAGGCAAGTAAAGGACTAAATGAAAAATACCACAGCAGCTGAGCATAAAGGTACTCCATGTAATATAAGACATCTTGCCACCATTTGAAACCAGAGAGCAGTTCAACTCCTTAACCATTCAGGATGGCAAGACATTTGTTACATAACAGCAACTTCAGATGGCATTTTTAAATCCTGCCATCTTTTCACTGAAGAACAGAAGATTAGACTTCTACAGACTCTGAGAGACAGGGAGTGGAGCCAGCAGCAATATTTAGCACAGAGTGACTGATTTCTGGCACCATCTAGCTTCCTCTGCAACAGGAATCTGGCAGCCTGGGAGGTGCTTTTCAAAGACACTGATTGAATAGTTGATACTAGTGCCATACAAAAGCTCAAGACAGCACAAGAAAAAATAAAAAAGACTAATTCCTAAGCCCCAAGACTACCTTTTTTTTTTTCCTTCCTCCCCCCAACCCCCCAATAAAGATAGTGAGGAAAAAAATACTGGGGAGAATGCCAAAGCCTAGAGAACTCAGACTCTGTTCATTATTCAGCTTCTGACTATACATCTCTGCCAAACATCTATAACATATATGAAAGTATGAAGCACAAGGAAGCCATAATACAAGAAGGACTATTAATTGTTCATTTTCATGAGACATGGTATAAACTGAGAAGTACAGATTTGTTTTGACCAATAAAACTATTCCTAAGTCCACTCAAGAACTGCAAAATTCAGTCAATCTTTGTAACTATTTATGTTTATTCATTACGCTTACAAGGGGTTTTGAACTCTTGACATTCACTACCACCTCTCTAGGGAAAACCGCTGACCATTTGAGAAAAGCAGCAGTGATTTGTTGCTAAACGTCAAAATCCATTAATTGATGAGATGTACAACCTTTGAATGCTTGTGCACTGTAAAATACTGCAAAAATATAATTACTTGTCAGCATAAAGAAATGTTTACAGACTTACACTTTGGGAAACCAGAAAAGAAGACAAATTAGGTTGGTTTATGTCCTCAGTAGAGGAAATTGCAATGAAAGAGGAGCAAAAAAGTCTTTCTGGATTATATACCAGACAAGAAAGCATAGTCTCTCCAATTCGTAGCCTTTTTCCAATTCCTACAGTGAAACTTTCTTTCCATTTGCCTCAAATCACCTGTAATGTGCTTTAGGAGCTAATCCCTTCACATTTGGTTTATTTGGCATAGGTCCAATAAAAGCAAGGATTCTCAAATGCATGACCAACCCACTTTCTCACTTACTTTGTCTTCTCAACTATCCACATCCACAGCTATTGAAATAGAAAATTAGCTACATTTATACACAGTTAATACATAGGAGTCTCCTAATGGAAAGAACAGAACATAGTTACTTATTTTTTCCTATAATCCACTTAAAGTCATATTTCTCTTCCTCAGGGTCTTGACTTAACATATTCAGTCTGTACAGGCAGTTTTTCAATAAAGAGGTCTAGGGTTATTATGCTGTTGATTTGTTCATGATCAGCTTTGTGTTTTATAATATCAACTAATAACTGAAGTGTAAAAGCAAAGGAGACAGAGCTGCCTATTTTTTTAGTGTATTTCAAAGGTTTTCCTTTAAAGGGGAGTCTTACATTATCTTCTCCCTAAATATGCAGGTGTTTTAGACTCCACATTTTCCACTACTTTTGATTATACAAGACTATGAAGGACCACATATTTTCCATGATGTAGGGGAAGGTAATATGTGAACATTAGCAACTCAGTATTTGGTGTGGCATGACCAAGAGTATCCAAGTGAGAAGGAGTTTCAAGACATAAATCTGAGCAAGAACTTGAATAAACCCAATGTGAACCACAGGCAGAAGCCCAAATTGAAGTTTGAAACTACTCTCAAAGTCAGCACCTGTTATTTGAAGACACATTATTCTCATTAAACAGTTACAGATCAAAATGAAAGAGCAAGCAAAGCAAAATTAGGTAATGGGAGCAAAGCAGAGAACATGTCCATAAAGGGGAAAAGAAAATTGAGGCATCTGTCAGCAACATATAACTTAGATGTCTGTTACGGCTTTTATTTTCAGTTACATGTTATTTAGTTGTAATTACTAGAAAGTGTGAGTGTTTACATAGCTTGGATAAACCACCAGTTCTAGAACTAAAGAACCTTAGTCTATTGCATAGTGTTCACTTGAAATATGCATTGCAATGAATTTTACATATATCTGTGATGTTCTGGCGCTCAGATTTTAATCTTGATTGATGCACAAAAGAAACCACTGGGATTTTCACCAGAAATTCCTCTCAATGTCAAGGGAAGGGAATTTTTAAAGTCCCTTGATCCTTTTGAAATTCTCTGCATGCAGTTTCAGGGTAACATGTTGTTTAAAAAGCTCGGTAGGTAATTTTCTAGAAAGTAATAAAGAACTTGCACTAAGCCCTTCTCTCCTCATCCTTTTGCCTAATGGGCTGTTACACACAGCTATCCCAAGACAGAGTGACTTGCACACACACATGAACTCTTAGCTGCCTTTGTGCCAGTGTGCTCTAGTGGAAGCATGACAATCTGAAATCATCTGCCCCATATTTTCTCAGGAAAAATGCTCTCATTGTTTAATTACGGCATTGTGCATGGCCTCTTTCTAGAAAGCAGCTCTGCTGTTGTCTTCCACAGCAAGTTAAATTTCCTGCCATGCACATATGCTACCTCTCTGTCAAAAATAGTCAGATGTGACCTTCCTGTCTCCTGCATTCTCATGTACCAATAAGTGGGAAACTTAGCCAAAAAAAATGTACTGTGTTTATGTGAATATTTTCATAAGACATATACTACGCAGGTAATCTAATATAATCATAAAGAGCTGAATGAGACTTTGTTCCTAACATTCAGGTACCTGAAGCAGGTGCTTGAGAGAGTAAGTATTGAAAAGAAGGCAAAGAACAGAGGAGAGAGAAAGAGTGTTAAAAGCATTATGGGAACCTTCATATTTGATATTCAGGAGGAGTTTGTCATGGTTAGCCCACTCCCTTTTTGCACTGAATAATTCCCAGCATTTCTATATCACATCTCAGATACACATATTGAAGACAACTTTCTAATCTTGCAAGTGTGGTTAGAGAGAAGAAAGAGGAGGGTAAACACCACCAAAAAGCTTACCCTCCCCTCTGCCCTCACATTACTGGCCAATACATCTCTTTTTCCAAATACCTGAGGAATTCTCTGACTCTGCAATAGAAAGAAGAAAATACAGAGAGGAGATAACAATGATGCACATACAAATCAGTTATTTTATAATTTAAAAGTCTATTGTATATATGTATGTTTCTCTAATAATGGGTACAAAATTGCAGTTACAGAGAAAAGGGTATCTAGTGTGTCACATTTACTGACTTATTAAATGGATTTTACATTAGGAAAGACTCTAGAGCTCAGAAAATATTTTTCTTCAAAGCATCTAGAGCTCAGACTATTTTTCTTCAAATTCCTTTCAGTTTTTGCCCTAGAAGTGGGGCAAATCACTAAGTATTTTAGATGTTTGTTCTTCTTCACATCACTGTGTTTTAGATTATATTAGCAGCTCCGTGAACACCGCATGACAAAAACACTGAGCTCTTATGCAAGAACCTCGAGACAAGATCCTCACACGCCAACTAAATAAGATTCACATTTCACAAGAAAATTAGGTTCCAGTGACATGAGAGACTGGTTAAGCCCTTTCTTTGGTTATATAATAATCTTCCATCCTATTAATGAATGCATTTCTTCCTCAATCCTGTATTCCATCTCCCACAGCCTTCAGTGACAGTATTTGGAATCTTAAACCAGCCGCAATCAATGGGCTGAGGTCAGCCATCAGTTCCATGGGACCAGGAAGATCAGAACACATTTATCCAATGTCCAAGTGCAGTGCCCTGTTCAGTCAGCCATGCTGCCTGCTGGTTATTGGGTTGAATTGAAAACAAAAGTTATATTAAAAGACAGCGGGATCATTATTTCTCCTTTCTGCCCCACCTACTCAAGTGCCTAAGGTCATTTTCCACAACAAAAATGAAAGCCCTTCTTGGAAGTGTTTTTGTGCTAAACAGCAGTGGTTAATTTCTTGCAACTAATTAGTTATTCAAGTGAAAGTATAATGATCCTCCAGCATGATTGAAAGTGCTTCAACTGAGTTTCCTGCTAACAGCATACTTCTAGAAAAGATGCAATAAATCAGCAGGGTTATGGAAATCTTTAAACAAAGCAAGTCTGCAACAGGAACCCATTAAAGATATAGCCATGTAATATTTATGTACCTAGCTGACTCGTGCTTTTAACCTAGCACTTTCAGCTATAGCATTTTAGCACCTGGGTTGTATTCAGTGAGAATGAAGTTCACCTTATTTGCTAAGAGCCAGCGTAATGTCTCTGCAGTAGGTGTTCGGAGTATAGCATTACCACAGCACTTAAGGAATGAAGCCTTCCCACCAAAAGGAATGTCATCCAGCTTTTTGTAAATAAAAATACAAATAGAACACCTTTGAGCAGCACAGAAAATTTTATCTATGAGCCTCAAGCTCCCTGATAACCTTTAACAAGAGAAGAGATAGGCACCAAAACAATAAAGGTTTTATAGATCCAGGGAGGTATTGATGCAAAACTGAAACTTCTTGGAATAGCCAACATCACCTACAATTGTTCAGATTATGATTTGTTGATATAGGAGTGGTTACTGAGATGGTAATAGTGGATCTGGAGAATTTTGGAGAAGGTGCTGACTGCATAAAATGCTTACTCCAAAAACTATTAATCCATTACAGTATGAGTATTGAGTACTGAAGAAAAGCAAGACTCTGCGGTGTAAAAATGTGTTTTGACTATCCTTGAGGCTCTTGGATGGTGCAGATGTACTGATCAGCTTAAATCTCCAAAACAAAGAGCCATTTCCCCTTCTGTCACATTAAACTGTCTCTGCATGTATTTTTAAACACATAAATGTACTATTTGCCATACCTGCCTTCTCTCATCCCCTTCATTCATCTACTTCATTGCCAATCTCCCAGTCTTCTCATGGTTTTAAGAGAGTGAATTTTGATTCACAAACCAGTTTCATTTGAGGTCCCAAATATTAATCCCTGGCCTGTCCTCCATTACTGCAGCAAATGGTTGCAAAAAGGCAAATCTTGCTCCTCTGGGATTGGAAAAAGGAAACTTCAGGGAAGGAACGTAGGAACTGCAGTTTCCTTGGGTCTCTGGGATGTAGGAGGAAGGAAGAGCATTATAAGAAATTAACAGGAGAAGGAGATTGAAGGACAGAGAAAAGGAGACCAGACATCACTCCCTCTTCCCAGTAAAATCACCTTTGCTCTCACCATAGGTTTTTGGGCCAATGACCACCCTCAACTCGCACCTTCTGTTGGAAAAATAAATTAGGAATCCAGCTCTATTTTGTCAATAGAAAGTTTAAAGTGGTCACTGGAGCACAAAGAGCTTTTCAAAGAGCAGTTGAGCTCAATGAGGACAAGGAGGAGGATGTTGAGGAAGCCACAAAAACACAGGCAGATTACAAACCATTAAAGGGTTTGCACCATTTTTCAATAATAAAGATAAGGCCTTTAGAACAGCTCTGGTAATCTTGTATCTATTTATTATGGGATATTTTTCTTTAGGAGAATATATATTACTTAAAAATACCTTTGTCAGAGCAGAAAATAACTAGTTTGTGTGTGTTGGTCATGATTTAAAAAAAGCCACCAGAAAACAGTAAGCTAACTAGGCATTTACTCCCTGAATACATGGGATTATGCTTCACATTTGTGCTGTAAACCATTGGATCCTGTACAAGTAATTGTGCCGCAATGGTTTTGCTATGCTAAATATTTAAACTGTGTGCCCAGTCCTTCAAAGTCTGAGCTTATTCTGTGTTCAGAGCTTTTTAGAGTTGAGTCAATAGCATATTTGTTTTGAATGGCTGTTCCTAGATAACAGTAACAAAAATCCAAAACTTGTTTACATCATTTAACACGCCTAAAAGCTTAGCTCTAGACATTAAAAAACCACACAACAAGCAAGCAGAAAAATGCAATTCTTTAGAATAGTCTCTGCTGTTGAAAAGAAGTTACACCATCAAAAAGTAAAAAGAATGTTTTGCCAACTCTGGACCAAGAATTGTTTTGTTGTTCAACTGAAGCAGTGACTGGCATAAAAAGATTCCAGGGAATTTCCTCTTCTCCCTCAAGATAGCCATGAGCTATTCTACTACCCCAGACTTCACGCTGTAGGGATCACAAGATAAACACATTTTGTGGGTCCTAAGCATAGCCCTTACTTACCAGAGCACGCAAAGCATGTGAAAGAGTAAAAACAAGGCAAATCAGGCAGTTCCATCAATCCTATGAAAACTTTGTTCTCATCTGAGCAGTACCTTCAGGTCTATTGGGCATATGTTACATCGGCTGTTTAGTGAGTACCCCTTTACTATTTTTTCAGCTTGTATTGATATCTTAAAAACAAGATTTCACCAACATTTACACACAGAGATTCATGGAGTGTTCAAAATACTCTTGGAATTGCATTTGTGGTCTAAATTCTGTAAAGTAGAGTGATACTTTTAGGAACAAAGATGAAGAATAATCTCTCATCTGTTTCAAATTGCACATCAAAAATACCAAGTATGTTAGCAACAAACAGATTTGCATACAGAAATTTCACCAAGGAAAAAATTGTAGGAATGCCAAAATACAATTACAGCAAAGGAAACAATGCGAACAGGCAATGATTTACCATCCTCACATTTTCAGAATCACAGTTCTAAACTGAATGTTGCCTGCCATTAGTTAGTATCCAGTGCAGTGTAAGAAACAGTATTCACAAAAAATGTGCTTTTTCATATCTATATGCTACCTAGAGAGCTCCTGATACCTAATGACAGAACTCAGAAGCAGACAGAACTCAAAGAGGTGCCTCTTTCCCAGTGAAGATGTGACTTCCCCTCCAGGGGCCTGGGGCACTGTGCCTCAGATGCTAATAGCTTGAGTTGTGTGCAATAGCCCTATATTGTTTATATAGCACTTCACATGTTCAAAGCACTATGAGATATCAGCCATCACTACACTTTTATGAGGCTGTAAGTACTACCCACTAAACATTAGGGTTCAAATGACTTGCTCTTGATCAAAAGAAACTTTGTGCTGCAGGACCATAATTATTTGAATTTGGTAATTCTCGCAGACCATTCCTATGGCAACACAGAATGAACAGGGGGATGGGATATTAAAGCCATTTGCTATTGCACTCTACTCTGGCAACAAGTTATGGACACATGGAGGGATCTCTTAAGCAAACCTGCACTCAGAACATTTTGATTTAAAAAAAAAAAAAAAGAAAAAAATCAAGAGCACAAACTAAACAAAGAAACAAAAGACTTTAAAAGTCCCCAAACATGTTTCTCTGAATATATCTATTTAATATAGTCACTGTGAAGAACCTGAAAGACAATGTGCCAACAGAACTGGTATACTCCTGAAATTCTAAAATGGTATTCCAAATTAATTCTGAAGCAGCTTGGGGTTTTTAAACCAAGAGGATTAGCAGGCAACTTAAAAGAAATCAAGTCTATTTTCTGCAGGAAAGAACTACAATCTACTGTCTTACAGTTGACTACAGGACAACTCAACTTTCAGAAATATAGAATATTCTTACTCTTCATTTTTGTACATATTTTTTCCTACAAAAATTCAGTTTCTATGCTGACATTTATAACTATAGCTTCAAACTATCAAGTCTCCACTCATTAAAAACAATATAAAGGAGATGCTGAGAAATTGACCAATGAATCCACAGTATATATGACAACCAACAAAAAAGGCTTGACATAAATGCTAAACAGGATATATCCTGAAGACTCTCCTCTTTACAGCTGAAAACGTTTTACGTAAAAATCCTAACACAGATTGAAGAAGGAAATTCTTCACCTCTTTTTTTCCACACAGTGCCCAACCTATCTTACAACATTGTCTTTCCAATATCTCACATTTTAACTTGCACACAGTCGTGGTTTCCAAACACAACGTGTTTTTGGGGCGCAGCTTCACAATTACTGGCCTTAGAATTTTGCCTGCAAAAATCACATGAGAAATAGATAAGATGAAAATGTAGACCACTACAGACAATCCAGATTCACCAAATAAGAACAGAATGCCTTTTTGAAGCTATCACAGGAAGAGGGAGGAAAAGAAATTCTCTTCAAAGGCAGTAATGAATACAGAGAATTACTTACAGAACCTCTTGTGTTTTAGCCAGGTTGGTCATGTTGCTATTAATGTTTACCCCCTCTATCTTACAACTTTCACTTGATATTTTTCAGGCCACACAGAACGCTATACCAGACTGTGCTTGCAATTTCTAATATCTAGACTTATGTTGCCTGGAAAGTTAAATTACCAAAATATTTGCTAAAAAAATTTAAATTTAAGTATAACATCAGTAGGTGCACATTACTCCATGGATATTAACATAAGCAGTTACCATACTCCATCTACTGATCTAAAGCACAGATGTTTGCATATGATTTATGGACACTGAAATATGTGCACATCTTCTATAAACAGTAATGTGTTCCAGTAACAAAAAGTAGAGAATTGTGATCCAAAAGGCTGGAAAAATGCAGCCAGTATTAGAATTTATTTACTGATTCCTTGGCTTTAAATAAAAAGCAAAGTTTATAGAGCCAGGGCCTCAATCCTGTATGTTGGAAAAGCTCTTATAATTTCAAACAGGACTAAAAACATGAAGTAATAAATTGCAGTAAGGCTTAATAGGTCAGATAGAAAAGTCTGTTTAGAACATGAGTGCAACTATGATTTGTTAAATAACAGTAACTATTTATATTGATTGAGGTACAATAAATCTAAAGTAGTAAGCAAAAAGCCAATACTGCCTTGGGTATCTTTACATTAAATTCGAGGTTGGAGGAGTCTTTAATATCAAGATTTAACGAAATATTAATCAGGTAAAATTCTAATGGGCAAAGTAGAGTTTTGAGCTCTGCAATTAAATTATTTCTGGAAGTGCAATCAAATATTTGATTGAACTAATACCATTGCTGCTCCTCACATTTGTTCCGTTCCTAAATTAGCTTGGCTAATCAGTATCCCACCTCATAGCCAGTGTTGTAGACATGTAATATTAGCTGATGGGTTTTATTTCAAGAGCACAGTCAATTTTTGGACAGCAGAACTTAAAAACTTAGTCAAAGGCTACAAACACATGAACTAGCATATTTGTAGATGTCATGGTTTCTGGGCCAGCAGAATTGCCCTGTGATGACTATACATGTCAAACAAGTTTTGATTGAGTTTTAAAAACAGTCCTGTGCATGTTATTTCACCTCAAAGCGTCTTCTGGTGGGCCAAGATATGTTCTGCCCTCTTATTCTATGCACAAGAACCAGGATGATTTTACATATCTTTAGATTTCTTTATATCATAATGCACAAAAAAAGCAGTCCTGTAGAATGCGGACTTTAAACAAGGCAAGCACAATTTTTCCTCCTGTCTCAGGCTGGCATGCACTAGTGCTTCAAGATGTTATGCAGCTGCTAGTTTTCCCCAGAGATGGCTGTACTCCAGTAAATGGTGAAATACTCCCTTTTTTATTTTTCTCCCAGCAGAGGTTAACAAAGATGTTTCCATAGGTCTAAGGCAACATGAAAACATGGTGATTGTCTAGTTAAATTTCTTGAAAAACATTAGCCTTAGATTTACCACATCAGTAATTAGGAGTTGATGCCATACTCCAATTCACTGCAGAAACAACTGTAGTTAATGTCTGTAGAATACAGTGAGAGTCTTAGATTACAGTGACAGTTACTTCATTCTGTTCATGTACTTTTTAAGACCACAGAAGAAACAAACACTTCATTTTGTCAGATAAAGGACTTCTCTTGATAGCTGCACAGAATTTTTTATTTTCAGCACATAACTCAAAGTCACCCGACAATAAATTGAATTTCTAATAACTCCAGTCAGCTGGATTTAATTCCTTTTGATGGAAGCCCAGCAGTGTCAATACTTACTGAGATTTAGTATTACTGCTAATTTATTGCAAGTAAAACATCAATACAACATGAAAATTTGTCATTTTAGAAAGGTTTAATAAAAAAGATGAATGCAACACAAAATATAGAAAAGGTAAGAACTGATAACTAATCATTCTACCTCAATTTTTTTCCAGATGAGCATCCAGGTGTCAGCTGGTGTAAATGCAGATGCCACTGACGTCAATGGAGTGTGTCAGTTTACACTAGCTGAGAATCTGATCCCAAGTGTCCTAGTGCCATTTTTAGATGCTGCCACTGGAATTCACTCTTGCAAGACAATTAAAAAATACATCCACTCATTGCATTTATTCCTGTTCTCGAGTGTATAACTGGAAATCTGTTGACAGACTGTGGAAGAGGGCGAGAGGGATGTGGAAGTAGCCAGCAACTATATTCATGAGATAACTTTGCAATATCAGTGTTAACATGGTTCTGTTGTCTTCCTTTTATACAAATTAATATTTGGCTTCAAAAAGTCTGAACTGCATCCTCCTGTAGGAATTAAATGTCAACAAAAGAAAAATGGTCCTGTGAACCATGCAGAATATCTACCTCAAATATGATAACATACTATTTTAACCGGTATACAATTTGGATAGACTGGTTTAATGCACCATTAGAAAAAGCATCGAAAACTCTAAGGGCTCTAAGCCTGAGAGCTATGTATTCAGCAAAGTATTTGTTCCTAAGGAAACTCCCTGCTGTGCAAGCAGTAAGTTGTAGGACAGCTGTTTGAAGCAGCTGCAAGCCAGGCTTCTATCTGGCTGACATCTATCATTCGTATTTCATCTAGCATTTATATGTAGGGAAGAGAGACAGAAGAAAGGAAAAGGTGGAGCAATTAGCAGGACAAAGTAGTATGTGATAGCTCCATCATTTCAAAGTAAAGATAGGGAGCTTTTGCTCCTCTTTTACATAAATCAGTTGTTAAAGATGAGTGCACTGCCAGTATTAACCAGTGATGGAAGATTGGTCTTTTAATGCAAGATAGCCAGGTCAAAATGGAAAAGGCAATAAATTAGAACCAAAGATGCAGTTCACATCGCATTGAAGTAATTGTCTGTTTATGCAGTGCAACACCCATATCTTCAATTTAGGTCAGGCCATGAAGAGGAGGAAGAAGGCTGAAGACTGAAGATGAGATGCTCTACTTCACACAGTTGCCCTCTGGAAGGACTTGCAAAGGCAGTCACTTAAATTAAGTACAGGTCATCAGACAAGATATCTAATCTATTCCTAAGACAGGCAGCTCTAGCAGTCCAAATCCCCATGGCCTTTGCAGCAACACAATGAACTACTTCCTCATGTACCTCTGTCAATTCACGTTAGGTTCCAATTTTTTTAAAGCGATATTTCATGTACACTATGACCCTATTGCTCATAGCAAGGAAAGTGCTTTGGTTTATTTATGACCTACTAACCTTAAATAAAATAAAAAAAAAACATACATCCAATCTGAATGTTCACAGAAGCCTGCAGATCTGAAATAAAATTTAAAATAAAGCTGGCATTTGTAACAGCTAGCTAAGCCCGGTAAGGGATTTAAAAAAATGAAAACCAGATGAGAGAAGATGAAAGCAAATTTACCCTGCATAACCTGCACACATTAGGAATCAGGGCTGGAACCCAGGAATACCTTTCGTACTTACAAGTTTATGTCCACTTCAGAGGCTACATAACCAAGGAAATCCTGAATATTTATTTCATTATGGGGGTGGGGAAGCATTAATAATAACCTGTGAAAGTAATTCATTTTAAGATACAATCCACCCAGCTCTACAGTGCTACTCTTTTTCCCCTACCCTCCATCCTGACTGCCAGATACCAACCAGGCAAGGCCCCATATTGAAACATGGAGTGACAGATGGAAGCACAGAATAAGAGCAGAGGAATAAGTACTGAAAGAAATGCTGGACAAAGAGCAAGCTTATAATAGGGTGGATCTTAAACATGAGTGACCTTAAACCATAAAGTCAATCCATTTGGCTAGAACAACATTGAACAGATGCACAAAAGACTGAGTCGGAGAACTTATTCTCTCATCGCTTGTGCTGGTATACAGAATTCCTCTTGTAATATCCACAGAATTAAACATTTGAAAAGCCACAACAAAGAAATGGAGAAGCAAAAATAATCAAACTTCAAAGCTTAAGTATTATGCAGTTATATAGGAAAAAGAAGGTGGATTGCCATGTTTGATTAGAATTCAGGTATATTCCTAATCACAGTGGCCTTTCTAAACAAAATATATCTAATCTACAATAAAAAAGAAAATTAGTTGACTACATTCTTGTCTAGTTCTTCAACAGAGTGTATTAATGATTTTGTCCTTAATTTATACTAGATTAAAAAAATACAGTTGAGTTAAATGGTGTAATATATACCTCTACATGCAGAGCAACTAGGTGAAAGAAACAGTTGGGACAAAGTCCTTGTCACGGTGTTTACAAAATAGACCCAGGCAGCACACCTATGGGTTCCAGTTTATGGTGCAGGTTCCCTTTACACAAGTACAAATGAAACCTTCCAACGTTCATAAAGACTTACAAATACTCAGAGATGGATGAGAGAGAATATAAAACATCTTTAGCCAAAGGATAAGGTAAACAAACAGCAATCCACAGAAGTCAATGAATCAGTCACAATTTCAGCACAGCAAGAGTGGACCTAGCAATAAAAAATTCTGACCAACTGAGCATCGAGAACACCTTCTTCAGAACTCCACTCCCAAATACAAAGAAGGTAAAATTCCTAGATTACCCTGTTTTGCCTTCTGATCCAGCCTCTAAAACCCTTCTACAACAGAAACTACAATCGTATTTGGGTTTGTTTTTGTTTTTTTAAATTAATGATTAGAACAATTGTGTTGAAGAGCTCAAAAGATTAGGAAAAAGTGTTACGTTACTGTGAAAATTTTTAAGAATAAGGACTTTACCGTGTAATGGGCAGTATTGGATATGCACAGCTTGCTGGCATCTAGAAAAATACATGAAAATAAATTAGGACAAGCCTTGATATACATTCACCTTTTTTCTTCTGAAAACTATA
This sequence comes from Campylorhamphus procurvoides, assembly GCA_013396655.1. Classification (NCBI taxonomy): domain Eukaryota; kingdom Metazoa; phylum Chordata; class Aves; order Passeriformes; family Dendrocolaptidae; genus Campylorhamphus; species Campylorhamphus procurvoides. The sequence continues at coordinate 2,328,664 of WBMV01006289.1, read as the reverse complement.
ACAGGCTTTGTACGTGTGACAATTTGTAAGGAAGGAAGGCCTTCTGTCTCTATGTTTATTCAGAAATTAAGATTTCTTTAAAGAATATATTTTTCATCAATCCTATGCAAGTTTAAATCCAATTGATCCATGTCAGTAAGAGAAATTTTGCTCAGTTAGGCAATATCTATTGGGCAATACTAATTCATAAAACTCTTAGCCACCTCTGTTTGTATATGGAATCTTGTGTTTTGTTTTGCTACGAAGTTCAGTCTCAGGCAATAACAGATAACATTAAAACCCACTTGTGCCTGCATCCCCAACTTTTACTGTTGAAGCCTGAATAAATGAAATATCTTTTCTTTTCATAGAGAGAAGTTTGGGAAACTGCCAGCTCCTTGCACAAAGACTGAAATACGGTGGGCAGAGAAGGGTGTTGGTAAGAGAAAAATGATTGAAGTTGCATCATCTATATGATTAAAATCATTGTGTGAATTTTTATTCCCCCTCCCCGCTACTTTCAGACATTTGAGGATGCGGTCAAGTCAATGGAGTTCTGTTGTAGTGGTTGCTTCAGTGAACATTCAACGCTGTCGGTGAGTTTGGAATTAAAGTGAAAACCATCGACCGTTGATTGTACCCTCCAGCTAACCATCCTCCTCCTTACTTCATGCTTTCAGGCCTTAACACCGAAGATAGCAACCTAACCATCATACGATGTTTCTCCCCCACCCTGCCAAGCTTTACAAAAAAGGTCACAATCAACATTCATTGCTGTCGGTGGGTTTAACTTTGTGGACAAGCTCACTGAACAATGAATGCAACTGTGGCCCCACATTTTACAGTTGCCGTTGAGAGGAACAGCAGCTCTGAAAGCAGTAGCGACAAACAAACGCTTCTTAGAAGCTACATTTTTCTGGTCAGGAAAACAGTTGGGAGTATTCACTTTCTGCTTGCTCATTTCTAAGTGTGTTTAACTTAGCCAACTAGAAAAAAAAATCCACGCCTTTTTCTGGAATGTTGTCCTTACAGGGCTCAGTATTATTGAAACCATAAAAACTGTTATTTAGCATGTTTGCAGAAATAAATAATGGTGCAGGAAACTTTATATATCCACTCCTATATATCCTCTGACATAGGAGGAAAGAATATTTAAAATGTCTTTTTCACTAGGCATTGTGGAATAGTTCAAAAATTTTTTCTATACTTGTTATAACAAATAAAAATGGGATTTCAAAGTTATGGATAAAATATTATATGAAATAAAAGATTAATTTTACATGGAAATGTTTCTGAGCACAAATACCATTAGGCAACACATACTTTTGCCTTTTTTAGGGATCTGAAAGATGACAAATGTATATCCAGACACAATAATGGAAAAGCAGTTAATTTGCAAAAATACTGTAAACTGAGTAGCTATGTCACTCTCAGTATTGCGGATGTGAATAACAAAATAAAAGTGTAAATAATCTCACATTTTTGTCCTTCTTTCCTTACAACACTTTATTAACCTGGTCAGGCACACAGAAGAACTAGTCTACGCTTCTCACGTCATGCAATCATCCAAGGTAAGTTCAGTCTTTAGACATAGTACAAGTCAAACATTCTGCTGTAGGAATTGGTTACAAAGGTTAGGTATTCTCACAGCAGTCACATCGTTCTTCCTTATTATGGGGGGCGGGTCATAAATAATACTGTGGTCACTTACTAAGTTCCCTCAGCACATCAGTTACACAAGTTATCTAGTGTACTCTACTTGCTTGTTTTATCTGTTTCACCATGTAGCAACTGATCAGCATAGAAGTATCAAGGCTGTCATGGGAGAACAGACCTATAGTTGTATTATCAGTTTAATTAAATGGTAAAACTATACTGCAATCCTGAAAGATCAGTCGTTTATCATATGCAAAACTAATATTTAAAAAAAATCAGATCCTTAAAGGCATAATTGCACTAGCACAAGAAATCCTGAAATTATTTGGACATTATTTAAAATTGATGTTTGGGAAGTTTATCTTTTCTTATTCCAATATTTACTAGAAAAGAACCCACAGGGTCTGTTGCTCACTGAATGCCATCATGGTCAGAGACAAGAGTAAAGTATTAAAAGGAAGGGCTGCTATGGATGAATGATTTCTCAGCAATGTTGTTCAGAGATAGTCTGTATCTTTAGGTTTCCTCATTTCTACAAAAATGGGAATTTGAATTACTGCAGACTTGTATATTGCAGATAGATAAAGATCATATTAAAAGCAAGACTCAAAGGGATACATTCTGTCTAAAAGGAAAAATTTTGAAATTAAGCTGTAGCTAGTATGTTTTTGCTACAGTACGAGTCAAAATTCCTTTCTGGAATCTGAAAATCAGGTCTTGGTTTTGCAATACATTTATTAATGCTAGTTATAACTATACTATGTATTTTTAACAGAGAAAATACTTATCAAAACAGAAGATTCTGGAATTTCTCAACACTGGAAAGAATCAGTGTCCTGGAATATGAGTGTTTTCTATATGTATGCTTTTTGTGCTAACTGATAATGTCTAAATTATTAGCATTGAGGGACAGACGCCCACGCAAGAAAAAGACATTATATCCTTCTCCAAGCCAGTACGTTTCCTCAAAATACAGGTGTCCTCTGATTTCTGTCATAATTTGTTCCATACACTTACAAAATTGAAGACCAGCAGTTCATACCCTACTAGAATACGGTGTGGAAACCTCAGCCAGCATTGACCAGAGCACAAAAATCAGTCCATACCCGTCACAAATATAAAACAAATATTTCCACCTCGATTGCAAGTTTTTACCAGTTTCTGAAGAGGAGACTCTGCAGCAATGGTCTTTTCTAATGGTGCCTAGCATGAAATTTATCAGTGATTTTAGTTAAATAATGTTTTCACATAGAGATAAAAATGCCTTTTTCGTGTACAGATCTATGGTATTTCACACAACTTAAAGTCAACCTCTACGCACTATTTAATTATGTTCATTGGAAAACAATTCCCTTATTCCATATCCCATAAGAAATGCTGGTTTGCACTCACCTTTCCTTATGCTGTAAGGCCACAGAACAATCCCAATTTGGTAACGATAGCTATGAAATACTGTGTGAAGGTTTCATGGTAATTTTCATGTTTTTTGTTAATATGATACATATGTACTCAGTACAATGCCCATAGGCCACAGAAACATTCTAGAAAATTGCTCCTCAGTGTCATTGTAAATAATTCACTCACAGCAATATTTTTAGGTCAAGCATATCAAAGTTGCAATAAATGCAATGGACCTTGACATAATAGGAGCACTAGTTTTACAGTAGTGGAGAAAGAGAAGGGGGAATATACTTCCCATACATGAGATATCATTTGCTGTTCTCCAGTGTACACATTACTGTTTGAAGACATCAGAGGTGGTACTAAGGACTTGTTATAAGGTTTGGAGTTGTTGGGGTTTTTTTACTTACCTCTAAGTACTTTTTCCCCCCTTGCTTCTGGCATAAGATGGATCAAAACATCTAATTCAGCAGCTTCTGCATTAAATCTATAACTTCTGTTATAGAGACATACCTGATTTTACCTCAAACTACAAGTTAAAGAATTCCTACGACAGAAATAATCTGTGATATTCAGAACCATGGCAGGATGAATATGATAGACTTGCTTTTTGGCACAGTTGACACCACCACACTAACATCTCTTGCTTTACAGATGGTGAAGTGACACTAAGTTANCTACTTTTTTTTTTTTTAACTCTCAATGTATATCTCTGTTACTTGCCAAAGTTACAATGGAAACCAATTATTTTTTAAGCACTTGCCTGGTGACACCTACTACACAATAATTTTTACATTTTGCCCTTTCTTTTATTTAGGTTTGTATAATTTTGTTTTAACTTTAGTTATTTTCTTTTTCCTCTGCATTCTCCTTAAATGTGAGTGCCAGAAAGGCAGATCACATTGCAAAGTGTCCATCCAAGGCTGGCTGAAATAATCAGATGTCTCTATTTTACAAGCGATCACTGATCTTTTTCAGCCAAAAATAGCATTTGAAATGGCACCACACAGTTAACACATTTAAATTTATTTAACATTATTCCATAGATAGATCAGCGTCCACAAGTTCTTTCCTAGTTTAAAACAGACTATATCATCTCCTTGAAATGCAATACTTGCAATTTTTTGAACTTAGAGGGTTTTTTTTTCAAAATATAACTTCTCCTTCCCCAAAAAACATGACTAAGGTTTTGAAACTTATTGGCAGAAATTACACGGTAGCATAGAGTAGTGGGAATGATCTTTGAATACAAGCAGAAGCCTATCATGATTTAATTAAAAAAAATATTTAAACTTGGCCTTGTACTTAAATTCGCCCATGTTATTTTAACTTTAAGAGTGCAAACTGTAAGAGGCAACAGAAGCATAATGATTAACTCACCTTCCTGCTGTCTGCACCCAGCTGAGTATTTTACATTGCCATGTTAGAGCCTTCATTTCATAACAACCAATAATCACAAACTGAATGCAAATATGTCTGACAAATACATGTAAGAGAGGGTTTATGTCTGAGCTTAGGAATTACTGATTTGAGGATGAAACAGGGCAAGTGTTCAAATTGCACAGTTTCCAAATATGGTTCTTAGAAAAACTGATAAAAAGGCCCATTTTCTACATTTTGTTATGAGACTGCCTTCAGATTGCCACTAGGAAAAAATACTCATCCTCCTAGGTCTGGATATGAAATGATACCAAAAATTTAGAGAAAGCTGCAGGCGCAGAAATGCTAATCCACACAAGCCATGAATTAGAACAGAAACTTTATATTTCACAGTAAATCACAAATTAGTTCTCTAGCTCTGCAGGTAGCATATATGTCTATGATATATATTCTGATCTTTCCTGATTTTATTTCATGACATACAGCTGCTTCCCAGCTAGCCCTAAAAGTTGTGATGGTTTAATAAATCCACTTTAATAAGTTCACAAATAGCTTATCATGAGACCTGATGATGTAAGTTGCTGGGTTATGTTTTGTTTGGGGTTTTTTGTTGGTTGTTGTTGTTTGGGGGTTTTTAAATAATAATTTTCTCCATTAGAAATGTCCACACTAGATCTTTTGATGAAAAATCAGCCTAAAATGGACCAGATAACCACAAATCTATGATTCCATTGTTGAAAAGGTTCAGATACCAGCTCAGGTAAAACAGAAATAGCTGGAAAGCAACAAGCATCTGGCCATCAAGATAGTGGAAGTTTCACCTTGCACTCAAGATAAACTGCCAATATACATAAACCATGTATCTAAACCACAGTATCACATATGGGTACCAGTAGGTTATACCAACAATCATACTATTAAGCTAATTGATTGCATGTGTCTATTGTTGAGTGGTTAAACAAAGTACTTTATCACAGGCATTTTGAAAGTCTGAAACGAAATGAAATATTAAAACATTAGTTTTACCTAGTCAGAGTTGAGTCCAGGTGGTTGCCCTCAAAGTCAACATCACCATCTGATGAGTAAAACATTTCTAATTATCACAATGTACACTCTGAGCTGATTATTCTGTTTGCCTCAAAATAATGAGCAATGATAAGCCTTGAGTTCATGACAATGGATTTACATTTGAATTCCACTCAGTTCACTCAGTATCAATATGCTGCTGGTTACCAAACTGGCAGACATGATGAAATTAGTGTGTATGTTCTCCCACAGATAGAATAGTACACACTTTAGGGAGGCCACAAACTGCTAGAGGAACTTGGAGAGACAGGATGTAATTGTAGAAGACTCCAGAGGAAAAGAAAAAAGACATTACTTTAAAGAGGGCAGCCAGCTGTAGCCTACAGAATATCTTACATGAAATCTCTGTAGGCTCTCCAGGAAGATGCCTGTACCTCCCCAAAACAATTGCAGTACACTGTTCCAGAAGTTCACATGGATCATGGTCTGCTAACTAGTGAAGCTGGTTTTGGAGTCAATATATTTTATTGATATCAGTGGAATTACACCAGTATTAAACCAGTAATACAAACTGAGGATTTGGTAAGCCAACACATATGAGAACTGTAGAAGTATGGTCCCACACATCCTACACTAAGGGAAAATGAAGAGGTACATGTCACTCTTGGAGGTGGGAGAAGAAAGAAACAAAAGAACATGTACTTGAAAACACATGTTTCCACCTACAGAGAGAGCATTTCTGCCCACAGACAAACTGTGGGCGGCCCTGGACACACAGCACTTGGACACTGAACTACTCTATTTGTTCAGATTGCCGCTTTGCAGGTATAAATAAGGAGCTTTGGAACACAACAGGCAGGAGGGTATTTTTGGGTAGAAACATCACACCCACATTATGATAATCTGGCCTTTGCCACCACATGACAGTCTTGTTCGCTTCATGAAGCTTGAGGTATGTGGGTGGGAAAGAGCTCACAGCTTATTTTTGTCTGATGATGGCTCCCACAGCACAAGTGTATGTACTTGAAGCAACGGCAGCTTGTTTCCTCTCTCTCCCTTCACACTGTGCACTTTCCATCATTCCCCATTATTTTCATACAGAGCTAGGGAAAATAAGCCATCCAGTGGTTGCATTTAAAAAAAGAGAAAATTCAAAGCAAAACATTATCCATATCTCTTAAAATATCTTCTGTCAATATCCAGGAGCTTCTTAATTTTAGGTGCCTGTTGGTGTCCCTCTCTAGCCTAAAGCTACATAGTGACTTCAAATTTGTATCAGCCTTTACAAGAGATAATTTATGTTCTGCAAAATTCTATGTATTGTAGGTACACATACAAATGCTTGTAACTGCTGACTGGAAGTGCCTTCTGGAACCACTTGACATGTATCAAGAGTGAGATAACCAAACCACAGGTCTATTCAAAGTGAATACCACATACTGACTGTTGAGAATGAATTCTAAAAACAAAACAACAACAGAAGAAACCCACCCAAAACAAACAAAAAAAAGAAGTAAAAAACCCCTCCCTTTCATCTCTCCGTTGCTACGCCACTCATCCCATCAATGCTTTTGCAGATGCAGAGGCACCTAAGAAACTTCATACTAACAGGATCAAAACAAAACAAAACCCACATACACGCAAAAAAAATCCACCAACGCATGAAAAGCATTGTTTCCTTCCTCCTTATAGAGGCTGTTATCTGTTTGGGAATATGACTTCTGCATGAAATTGTACTGAGATTCTGAGGGCACTGTTGTGTCTATTCCTAGTTAGTCAGGAGCAATCCAAGTCTGAGAGTTTTTTGTTGGTACAAGTTTTCAGTGCATACCTTTCCAGTCTTAATGTCTAGCACTAGTAGCTCCTCTTTACTTAGGCGAGGTACCAGAACTATATTTTTCTGAAACAGAAGTCCTCTTGCGTTATCTAATTTCATGAGGACACCATCAGACTAGCTCAGGATACTCCTGACAAAATTATTCATCATGAGGGCATAGCAGCCTCTGCTGAACTGAAGCTGAAAGGTAATTCAATCAAAATGTCTAAAAATAATAGACCATGTTTTAAAGACTCTTTGTAATCAGATTAAAACAGATTATTTTCCCACCTTTCTACCATAAATCAATTGTTACAGGTCAAGTCTGCAAAGAAATTTTGACTTGAATACCCAAATCAATAAGATTACATTAGCTTGCTGTGCTTCAGCTCACAGGGTGCTGGTGCCACTGGACTCCTCCAACATGAAGGTCCACAGCTGAACAGGCAGGACCTCCAAACTTGTTGAGAAATCGAGTCAGTATCTCTGTATCACACTGGGACAAAACTAGTTGGTTCCTGAGCTGACTACAGTTTATGTACTTTTATCATCATCAGAAACTATAACATTCACTGTTAAAGCGAACACAAACCTGCACAGAACAATGCAATATGTGTTAAGGCTCTATATTCACTTTAAGATTGTTGGCTGCTGCATTTTATCAGATCTTTTTAAAATAAGGCTGCTCACTAACTGCTTTCCAAGCTTTCACATATGTGCCACTTCCATCAGCTACAAGTGTAAATTTGCAAGCAATGGGAACACACATACAGAGTCTGATGGAATCCGTGGAGAAGGTAAAGCTGTCAACAAATGGCATTTTTTAAATTTTATACAGCCAGCTAGTCAGAGGCAGCATCTGAATTTTGAATGCTTCATTTTTAGGGTTTTTTGTGTTTTTATTTTTTTTGGTTTTTTTGTTTTGCCTTTAAAAAAAAACAAAACAAAAATACTCCCAAAACACAACATTTGGTCCTAGAAATAATCTTGTGATATTTTGTGGCTAAACCTCCAACAGCTCATATTTAATGACTACATACCTAGACTATAAGAGCCCTAAATTAGTACTTGGGTACAGACTGCTCAAAAATTCAGTCTATAATGTCAGTAAATAAACTTCTTATGAATATAATTTTGAGTCAGCCCTAACAGTAGCAAAAATAAGTAGGTTGCCTGTTCCTTTCCTACAGGGAAACGTTGCCAAAATATATAACTGTCACTTTTCATCTTTGGAATAATGTTAGCTACTGAAAAAAAAAGATTCACAATGAGCAATTATGTCTTCAGCTTTCATGTCATTTTACATCATTCCACTATCAGCCAGGCTCCAAAGCTTAGAGGCAACATTCCAGGTCAGTGACTTTTGCAGGAGCATATTTGCTGTTTGGTAATTAAATTAGATACACTTTAAATAACCAGATTCTGAAACAGACTGCCACTTCCAAACACATGACCAAATGTATCACTGGCACTGTTGACACTGGATGAGGAAAATTATGCGAGCTAGCAATCATTAACTATCACTGAGGATTATAAATTTAAGGATTATGATATTAAGAATAACTGGATCAGCAAATCACTGCAGAGAAAAATCTTTAAGATGTAGCTAAAAGCCATACTGAAGGACTGACCTACTTTTCACCACAAAGTTTTATTTATGCATATGTAGAATTTTTTCTTATGTTATGGTTAATAAAATAATATCTCCCACCAAGAAATCTCTCAACTATTAATAAAACTAAATAAAGAATGAAATATTGCAGTAGGTGCTCAGCTTTTAATAATGTTTTAATCTGCATCTCAGGCAAATAACCACTAGTGCTATTTCAGATAAAACTTTAAACAGCAAAATAGAGACATTAATTTTCACTTTATATGGGATTTTTGAGGATAAATTATTAACTCTTAATTAATTAATTACTAAATCAGAATGTTAAAAAACTATTTCATATGAAACATGGTTCAGAGGTACCTACTGGGTAAAAACTATATAGCTTTGCTACTTTTTCAAGCCTTGCATTTGGAAATTTAAACAGTCAAAAAAAGATCTGATAGGTGCTATAAAGTATGTTCTTTGTAAGAGCAGTTCTCATAAAGTCTTCAAGGGGCAAACATACATTTAAAAAACAAAACCCACACCAAACAAAAACAACCAAAACCACACACATAGCAATTTACTGAGGTATCATGAAAAGATAACTTGGCCTTCTTTTTTGTGTTTTCAAGGAGTGATATTAATGGCCCAAGGCATGCAAATGGTAAGAATGCAGGAAGAACACAAGTTCAAGCGAAGGTCTTGTAATTGATGCAAGCGGTCTCACTCATTCCTCCACAATAGCAGAGGTTATTGGTATTTCACTGTTTTAGATGTACATTCTTCAGCCCATCCATAACGTTCAACTCAGTTTTTGTTAGCTTAGTTTCCTTACTACCTTGCCCACAATAAGGATGCATATGGAAGTCTCATTTTGGACAACTGTGCAAAAAGACCCAATTTTAAAATACCTTTCAGTCTTCTGGAGACTGACCCATTGGCTTTTTATTCCAAGATACAAGACACAATCAACCACCACAGACTATTAAAATATCCTACCCACCTAACTATGCCTGCAGACCACCAAGAATGTAAAAGTCAGGCTCACAAGCTAACGATGGCACAATCCAATTGTAGCATTGCCATAGTGACTTCAAAAGTACTGAGCTGGAAAACTAGTCTTAATGTTTGCAGGTATTGCTTTGGCTGAAACACATGGAAAAACTGGCTTCAAGGAGGAAAATGCAACCCACCACATGTATATTTCTGAGTATTATAAAACATGAGACCAAACAAGGGGTTTCTGTGTCCCTCCCTGAGCCATGGGTAGAGGTTTGCAGTAGTGTCACACTCAGCTGCCAGCAGGTGTTGCAATGGGCAGCCATGTAAAGCGTCTATTCACTGAACTCTGTCACTCCAGTTATGTGCTCTTTATGGCAAGGAAAACAGAGAAAACAAAGAAGCTGTTATGCTTTAACTTCAAAGCCTTCATATCCCAGACTTCAGGTCTGTACCTTAGACAGTGCAGCCCAGAAGAGAGGCACCATAGTCTCAGGTACAGATATTTTTTCTGCTCCAATAACCTAGGCTCTGCAGTACTTATAAGAGATTTATTTAAAAAAGTAAAATCTTGATATATGCGCACCAGTAGCAAGTAGTCACCTGACACTTGTAATTTGGCTGACCAGCAAATTTTATTCTTAACCTTTCCAAGTCCACAGGAAGGTTTTGTCTGAAAGGTCATAGAGGAATCTGCAAGAATCAATGCACAAGATGTTGGGAGATATTGATTCTCCCAGTTTACAGTTCTTGTTGGAGTTATCATTCTCCAGTTGCACCAATTTCCTCTTCATCAGGGCTAAAGCTTTTATGAGATCCCTAAAACCTGTGTGCAATATTTATTCTGTTAGTCTAATTAAAGGTATTACTATGTACATAGTTACTGAATCTGTCCCCAGTGGCACTTCACATCATAAATAACAGATGTGAAATGTACTTCTCTCAGGACAATCATTAGTATGATTTCTTCTTATGCTATATCTTTAACCATCACCTCATAATTTTTTAGGATTCTTCTTTGGAGAAAAAAAACACCTTAAGATAATATCAGTTTGGGATAATTAAATTTACTAGTTCTCATGTGCCCCATTTGAAGACATAAGCATTTTGAGATGTATTCAGATTACCATAAAGTAAAATTAAGTAATTTTACAATACATAAGTCAGCAGTACCAAATTTCTGATGTTTAATTGCATGGGACTGTCTGAAGATAAAGTTACAACTTTAATTATGTATTCAAAAGTATAAAAAACTTTAATATTACTCCATGAAACATTTTTTTGGAAAAAAACCCTAAACCATAACAGTTTGGTTTTCCACTTCAAACTTTAGAGGTATTCAGACTATAGATTTGGATTAGTCCACCTTCCTTAGAATATGGATGCATATATCCTTTCAGTGAGGAGGAGAGAGGCTGTAACTATACAATTGAATTCTCTTTACAGATCCATAGAAATGCTATATTAGCAGATCAAACTATGTACTATGTGTGTGCTTAAAACACTAATTCAACTGCCTAAATCTAAGGCAGTCGATATCTCAGCTGCAGATCATCAATTACTACATGTATGCCCCCCTATACTCCTCACTCAACATGGGTTCAATAGTGTTAATGAGCTATTGTCCAATACAACAATTATATCAGCAACAATAACTGCAGTGACAACTTCCCCCTTTATTTGGTACATACAAGAACATATATTATGTTTTCACCTACAACAATTCTTCACACAACACTTTAACAGCATATGGAATTTTGAAACCATAAAGGAATTTGAGAAGTCTCAAGTCCATCTCATTTTTCATGCTATGATTAAGCTTTAATATCCTTCTAAGAACAACTTTTCCCCTTCCAACATAGAGGAAGTTTTTCTATCTTAAGACATTTGCCTCAGTTTTTCTGTCTTATGCAAGTTGTTCAGGTGCTTCCAGGGTAGATGTGAAAATTTTCAATGATCTTTTTAGGATCTCAACATTTATTAAAGTGGCACATCCAAGATTTTATGAAGTAATTTAGGTAATGCTTTACGACTGCTGACTACAGTAGATACACTTTCCAACTAATTCCTCAGTTTGCACCAACATACTTGAAACATTCTTTTCCCAACTTAATTCTTAACTGTAAAGCTGGTCAAGATGTTCAGGTTCAGCATCAGATTCTCAGTGAAGCTATCGAATAGTCCTGGACTAGGGACAGAACCCTGCACACCACACTGAATAACTTTTCCTTTACAGAGCAAATAAGTAACAACTACCTTGAACCTTACTAGTACAAGGCTATGTTATTGCTTCTCTGTTTTCTACAAGACCTATTATCCCATTTTAATGGAAACTTCACATTTTTTCTCCTTAAGAATCTCTAATGACTCATTCTCCACACATTTCAAGAGACTTTTAAAAGTTGGACCATTTATTCCAATATTAATTCAAGGAATTTAACTCCAGCCAGCAGACAGACAATTCTGTGACTCCTCTTACCTGGTTCCCAATTCTTAAAGATGCAAAAGACAGTTTTTCTTTCTAGGCATCATTGGTCCTCCACTAAGCTTTTCAATGTTTCCTTGGAAGCACATCTTTTAGGCATTTTTACATAAAAACATTGGGAGAGAAACTAGAGAGCTTTACAGATGATTGACACTAAGAACAGGACACTTGGCAGTAAAAAAGAAAAATTACTTGAGCAGAAGTAAACCAGAACTAAAGAAAAACTTGTAGACAAAAATACATGACCCACTTTCATGCTACAGACCAATAGTAAAATGGAACAAGTGACATTTAGCATGGTGCAATCCTGTAGGCATCATTGCTGGGCTTTGGGACAGCAAGGGTATGCTTGAGTCACTTAGGCACTGTTGACACCAATGACACAGGTGGTTGATGACGCGGATTAGGTCAGGTAGGAATGGGAAGAGGAGGAGGCACAGTCAGGATGAAGAAAGCATAGTACTTCCAGATAAAAAAGAGCACTTCGTAGACAGATCCCAGTAAGAAAAAGTTAAAAAGGTTGTGTGAAATGAAAACTTGAAAAAAAGCCATGAGAAGGAGTACAGAAGCCTCAGATGGTGTCTCTGTATAGATTAAAAAAATATAACTCTGCAAAAGGAGGTGAGACATTCTGCAGAAACACCGAAAACAAATCAACAAATGTCTCAGAAAAAGGAGCACTGAGGGACATGCAGTAAACGGCATGCAGCTGTAGCAAAAGGAGTGCTCACTTCCATATCTGATAGCAGCCCTTTGCAATCATTAATCCCTTGGACAGTTTAGAATAAGATGACATACTGACATGCAGCTGGGCTTACCTCTGCAGCCATAGCTCTACAAACGCAGGTACCCAGCTTTTCCAATCAACCCCATTTTCTAAGTCAGCAGTCAGGCTGGGTTGTCTTCCTGTGACTCTACAAGTCAGGAACTGGGCTGGAGTCCACTCCAAAGGTAAGTTCATACTGGATCAGAGACTAGCAATGTGTAGCACATCACTGGCCTTATTCCCTTACACACAGCTAAAGCAGTCTGTCCTACTCCCCCTGCTCCCTGAAGAAGACATTAGTGAGGTAGCAGATTAGGAGAATCTTTGTTAGCTCGGTTTCAAAATAAGCTTTCCTATTTCTGGTAGTGCAATAGGAACTGAGAATTAAAAGGATCCAAACATAAATTCAGCTTGCTTGTACAACTACCATGTTTTCTTCCCCTCCTTAGGGGTATTTTTCAGATTGAAGAGGCTAGCCATTTGGAAGAAAAATAAAATCTGAGAAATGCATTGTGAATTCTGGCAAATCAATATTAGTCCTTTCGTAGCCAGACCCAAGATCAAATCCTTAGACTTTTCATTGCTGTATTTATTTATTGAAATGCTTTGTTTCTGGGTGGATTTTTTGAGGAGGAACTAACATCCTATTCCTGCCAGCATGCTCAGGCAGCTATGCCCATTGCATAACTGCTCATCCCATGTCCCACAGTGCAATTGCCTGCACTGCCACAGCAAATCAATCAAATTTTTGTTCCCTGATTTGATTAATAAATATTATCTCATTTCTTTTATTTCAAGAGATTTTCACAAGTTAGACTTCTCCTACAACAACTCTTTAGTTCGGGATGTTTTTAGATTCACAAGAAAATGGGGCTCACCCAGGAAGTATTCCCTGTGAAACCTTGTTGGCTTTAGACAACAAGGCATAGCAGTACCTGACTAAATTCTTTCATCCTCTTGAAACTGTTTTGTCCTAAGATATTAGCACTCAGACTACTTTTGCTTTCTGCCTCAAAACCTAGAAACACGTCAACAATAAAGGCATTAGTGATATTCTTACATATGCAAAAACTGTTTCCCACAAGTTAATTTTTTTCATCTCATTTCTCTCTTCTTTAAGCCAATTTTCTTTTTTCCCCAGACTGTTAGAGTTCATTAAAAAAAATCTTCTGGCTTCTAGCAAACTTATGTTCTACTTTCATCTAGAACAGCTTAAATGTGTTGAGCCAAAACCACAGTATTTGAAACAATCTGTGTAGCTTTTTCACATGCATATTTGAAGTCCCTATACAAAATTCAGTACATAACCACAGCACTAACTTTTTCAACTGTCCACACACATTCTCTGGGTAAATAGTCATATATAGCATGAGTTTGTGGAGGGTTTTTTATGACTAGGACCAAAATAGCTCCACCAACTAGTATGGGTGAATACTGCTTTATTATATAACCGAGACTCCACAACTACAATTACAGTGAGTATTTCTGCTGATCTGAAAGATTTAACATCTCTTTTCTCAAAAATTCTATTTGAAATAAAAAAAATAATGCTTTCAAATCTCATATTACTGTACACAACATAGGAAAGACAGTAATTTGGTATCTCAATCAATTTTTTACAAGAATATTGAGCCAAAAAAACCTCAATTCCCACCAATGAGATATTGGAGAAAATTAAAATAAGGCTGTATACCAGGGTTTTAGTTTTGTCTATTTTTTTTGTCTCATATGGACAGACCTGACATTCAGTGCAACTCAAGTTTAGAAATCATTCTCCCCTCAGATCCTCTGTCCAGAGGAACATATAACAGGATTTAAACATGCAATAAAGTGCAAGCATTTAGTATAGCTGGACTTCCCTGCCCTATCCAATCCCCCCCCCTCAATAAAACAATGAATTAAGCATAAAATATTTACTTAGTAGAACAAATCTTCTGCAATTTCCATTCAAACTGCATGATCAATGAATCAAAACTGACAGGGGGAAAACAGGGATCTCAGATGAATCTGACTTCATATTTTCAAGCAAAAACATTGAACATTTTAATCTAAAAATCCCTCTTTTAATATGGATTAAACAAATTCAAAACAATTCTTAAGTTAAAACAAACTTCAGACCATGTATTTGAGTTCACCCGAAAGAAATTGATAGGAAAGCTAACTCCCACCTTCTTCCATCTGGTTTGGTTTGTCCTCAAACCATTTCCCCTCTTTTCCTTTCAAACGCATTTATTCAATCACTGAACTGTAAAAGTCCAGCTTTATTTAACATCTGTGCTTTGATGCACATATAGAACTGGAAGACTGCTTTTTGCTAAGCAGTATTTAATTATATTGCAAAGAACATCTTTACATTTGTTAGGATTTTTTTAGCTGTTTTCAGAGGTCATGCAGCAAACTGGCAGGACAGAATTTATACTAAATTTCTGTGGGCACCACTGAAAAGAAAGTTTGACAGTGGACAAACCAACATTTCAGGGAACCTGTTGCACTACAAATTCAGAGAAAATTGAGTCACTTTCTTGCTCCCTCTACACACCTTGCACTCCAGTAAACTACTGCTTGTTGTCAAGAAGGGGTCCTTGCTGTCACTGTGGCAGTTCTAATCCCCAGATTGTCTTTTTCACCCAGACATTCAGTACCTCCAAAAGCACGAAAACAAACATCCGCATTAAAAGACAGAACAACACCCACTTATGCAAATTAAATATTGTATGATAGAAACACTTCCATTGAACCCAAATGCTACAGTTGAGGAAAGGGCAACAGATGTCTGTTTGCTTTATAAACGTTACATACAAGCACAGAAGCCTGAGCAAAAGGAGATGGTGTCAATGCAGAACGACTTTCCTGTAGTGTTTCAACTTTCCCTCATATTGAAGCATTACCAGAATCCATGTTTTTTTGGTGCACACACAAAAACGGTATTTACTCAGAGTCCAAGAAAAATGTGCAGGAAAGACAATTACAACCAAAATGTGAAGATATCATGATAAATTACGGTGCTCATAATAAATTATCATACCCTCCCTGCCAGTTACAATTCTTTCCCTTTCTCTCCTGGGAATTTCCAGCCATATTGAGAAGCAAGTACCTCTTTCTTGAATGAATCTTTACTCAAAATCTGAGGAGCCTGTTCAAATAGCACAGCATCTTTAAATTGTGCTATAGATCCTCAAGGTTAAGGGAAGGCTGTTTTGCACATTTAGTTTCTAGATTTGCCAGTTTTAACTTATAAAAAGTAGGGTCCTTATGAGAATGAGTTAAGCTTTCATCATTCACAAGAAGCAGCACAGAAACATGCCTCACAAAGGTATTTGAAGGATGCTAGGGTTTTGCTGTGTTTGATAAAGAATGAAATCAAATGGGGTGGCAAATTCAGAAATATTTTGTGGCATAACTTCAACTGTTGTGTTAATTTCTGCTGTATGTGAGAGACACAAAACTTGCTGTTTGCTCAGTTGCTGTTTAGGCTGGGATTTGCAGTGTTCTACAAGTGAAAACCCAATGCATGACTTAGTCACCTGTGAAAATTCCGACTAATAATAAAAAAGCAACACTAGATAAACACAGTCCATTATCTTAGCTCCGGAGGTTCAGCATTTGTTTTCTTTAACCCATGTAATTGCTCAGGTACTGGAAACTTGATGAGATGATCTGCTTGCTTGCCTTTATAAGGGAAAAAAAGTACCCTATTCAGTCTCATTCCAGAGCTGTTACCCTTACCTCAATTTGGAAAGTGAAATGACATCATGAACACTTTTCATCACTGCTTCTGGAAAATGTTGGGCTTTTTTTCTTTATGTGTAATACTCAATTCAACATTCCATCTGAATACTTTTGATACAAAAATACCAAATGATAGTGCATATGAGCATAGAACAACAACTGACACACCAGAAGAGAACACAAACTGGCATCAGAAACCCAGACTGGAATCTACTTCTTGTTTAATATAACTTGCAGTTCACTTTCTTTGGGGGGTGTGACATTAGGTCGTGGTGACGTTTTTTAGAGGGTTGGGGATTTTTTGAGATTAAAGAGTCAATGAAAATGAGATTCTAGGCAAAACTTCTTTGGCAAAACAAAAAACACCAGGCTAAAAAAACAAAACTAAACCCCAAACAAACAAAAAGGGCAGCAGTGTTAGTTCCTTAACACATCCTGAAAATCAGATGTGCAAAAATTGACAGAAGTCAGACATGAACCTGGGTTGCAACGAGGAATTTATCATGCATAATTGTTGCATGTTGTCACTAAATTAGCTGCAGAGTTCTCCAAACTTTCATAGGATAAGATTTTAAATCTTAAAACACTGAGTTTATTCATTGCTGAGACAGGATTTGCCCTAGGCATGAGTGGGTATTCCTGTACTGGTTTCATAGTCAGATACATGATTTGAGTTCACCCTGACTGACCAGGCTAGCACCTAAACACCCCAGGCATTCAAGGGAGTTAAGGAGAGAAGTTTGGAGTATAAGCCATCCTACTTACCCTGCAAGGGAAAAAAAGCTTAAAAAACAGTCATCACTATGGAACCACAGCAAACAGTGACCTCATGAAAGCAGGGACTGAAAGAACTTGATATAGGATGTTGCTAAGTGGCATCCTTTTGCTATATCTGTCACAGCTCCCACACACAACAGGAAAAGGTTGTGCAGACCCACTGCTGGAAGACCTCTGTTTCAGTCCAGCAGTACTACCACTAGTGCTTCTTCACACTTGGCTTTGCCAAACTTCCAGTCAGCTCTGAAATCACAAAGGGGGATAAATCTGGCAGCCTGCACTCTGGATCAGAGAGCTTCCAAAGCTTTTAAGGAGAAGCCACCCAATAACATAGGTGATATTTTTATGAATTGGAAACAAGTAGCAGACCTACTGAAAAAAGAGCAAATATCAAATTCTAAATGTTAATTCTGGAAATAGAGTAATTGTGCCATACACTATTCTTAACCCTATATAATGTTATTGGAGAAGAAAAATAGTCCCAAACACTTTCCCTACAAGAGGGAAATGAAAAATGCACATGGTAAAGCAAAGTTGAAAACAGAAGATACAGTAAAGTTTTTTAAGCATCAGCTAACAGCAATTTTTATACTATGCAAAACAGAGGAAAAAAACCTTCAATTTTTAAGTTGAATTAGTCATATAAGGTTCAATAGGGTATGGAAATTGAGGTCTCAAATCATACTTAATGCTACATAAGGCTTCCCCTTAAAAAAATAAATTACCACTCTTTGATAAGTCTAAGGATTTCCCAAGCACAGAAAATGACCCTGTTAAAACACAGATATAATACTGATCACCCAGCTTTCAAGTACTATCTAAATACATGGTGCACTGAACTGGTTGAGTGGGAAGCCAGCTCTTTATCAAATTGCCCACCAGGCTTCAAATGGACATTATTTAAAGTAAATCAAAAAAATACTTAGGTTAAGTCAAAGTACTGCTGATTATTATCAACCCCAGATATTAGATTAGGCAACATTGGGACAGACCTTTATTTAAGGGGTCACTGGTTCCTCATCAGGCATGCTGAGTTAGCTGCTAATTAAGAAAGTAGTCACTCACACAACAAGAACTGTCAAAATTTCAAAAAAAAAGTCTTTAAAAAGAGAATTCTCACTTGGTATCTTTAAGCAGCTGTTAAAGACAGGATCCCATTTCTAAATCTATATTCTCAACAGCTCTCAAAAAAACAGGCACTGGTACTTCATATCATACACCAGAAAACTTCACCCCTTAAAGCAATCTTTCACACGTTGCTTCTATGCTTATCTATAAACATAATGAGCAATCAGCTCCCACAGTGGTGCCTTGCTGTCTGTCTAGAACTACTCTTCTATTGTAAAATTTTCAGACAGTCCTTTTGCCCATTAATAAACAAAGCAGTCAAGCTTGCCTCAGAGTTTAATCTCAGAATATCTAATCTGCACACAAACCAATATATCTTTATGAGCAGATATTTGGAACAGAAAAAAACTTTAGTAGATACCTGCATTTTAGCTACAAATCAGAAATGGACTTTTTGATGACTTTTCTTTATATATATATATAATACACCATTAATAGACAAACATACACCCTAAGTTCCAAGAGTCAGCTTTATAGCAAAGCTGCCCTTATGAACACAATGTTAGGTCTCCCTCAAAAAGCAGATTTGCTTAAAAAAGAAAACTGTGTGACAGAGTACATCTGTACCCATAATGCCAGAATATTCATCTATCAATTAAATGCATATTCACAAACCTTGCGATAAAATGTTAATATCCTATCTCTTTAGCCATCTCCCCTTTAGAGACATAGTTGTGGATCTCTTATTTCTCTTAAACTTGTCCAACCATGTTCTAAATCTGATACCTGCTTTAAATCATTTTGTATTTAATCCACTAGAGGTTAAGAAAGCTCTGAGGAAGAGGCCTTTCAAGTTTCAGCCACTGGAGCTCTTACCATGGCACTAGGAACACGGGTGGCATATTAAATAGTTACAATACCAGATATGGACACCATCCCACTGGAGGCAGAAGCTAAGACCAGCTACAGGAAAAGACTAATGGGCAAAGACTAAGTGTCTGGATTCAAGCAGGGCAGACATTCATTGCAGCTTTCCACTTGCAGATGCATCTAGGAGAGGCACCACCTGTTTACCCAGATGTTTACATGCTCCTCTAGCAGATAACTAATCAACCAGCTAATCAACCCTGATTGCATTATGAGAATTTTACAATTAGTGGATATTCCATATTGAAAACAACCCCCAAACTTATTGTATTTCATCTACCCACAGTAGTCCCATGAAGTTGTAAAAATTACAGTTGCATCTATGCTTAAAAGAGATTATTGTGATGGAGCATGAAAGAGTCCAGACTGAAGCAAAGTTTTTCCAGAGAAGCTATGCTCTCTGTAAGTTACTGTAGAGCTTGGCCTCCTTTTTTTTCTAAAGGGGTTTCTCAACCCAAAGACAGGCACTGCTCTGTTGGCTTTACAGAGACTACAATAATGCTATTCTAGTCACAGAGTCCTAACTCAGTGACATCATTCAGGTTACATAGCTGCCCATTTTCTTTGTTCCTGGTATCAAAGGAGAAATAAGTGTGTGATATAATGGAGTGAAAACTGTGGCACGTTACTAATGTGATCAGAAATACCTAAAGAAAATTAAGACAAATCAACTGAGCAAATCTTAGATGCATATGCATCGACTACTGCGAGTACTTCAAGTAAAGTATCACTTAGTCCCAAGTTTGAGAATATTTTGAACTTTAGGGATCTGTACAAGTATTTGTGAAAACAGGCAAGTTAGAAAACAAACATATCAAGAGCTTGTTAATATAGGGGTACTTGCAGTTCATACACATTTGTTACCTTGTATTTGAGATCATCTGAACTGATCTAGATCTATTGCTTTCCGTTATAAAACACAACAATATGTGATATTCAGTTGGTATTTGGTTTAAGATATTTGTGTGTGTGTGTGTGCCAATACATTGGTTCAACTTTCTGGTTAAAGTCTTCTGATCCCCATTTACTACAAATGGCTGGAACGCTGACACAAACTAAATGCATACCATTTCATTTACACAGGTTTTATAGGTTTGTGTTTATAATCAATTTCTAGTTGAAGGGAAACTTACAATACCTATGGAAGAAACATAGTCCTTTCTGTCCCAAAAGCCTGCTTTCACAAAAAACTTTTACATAAATAGTCAGGTTGCATATTTGATTTCTTTTATCCTTGCCTGTATATTTTCAGAACCCTTTTGCATTTGGGTCTTTAAAGCCATAACTGCCAAACTGGGCTCAAAGCTAAATAAAAGTAGATTTTCAATAAATAGACATTTTCTTCCAGGCTCTCTGTTAAAGACCCACAGATTTAACACACACTGGCTGTCTTGTATATTACACAGAATAAGGCTTTTTAAAAATGTCTATTTTGTATGCCTTTTTTTTGTTGTTGTTGTTTTTTTATTTGCTTTTTTTTTGGTGTGGTTGTTTTTTTTATTTTGTTTTGATTTTTCTTTTGTTCCCATAGCATACACAACAATGTTGAATAGCCAAGAGCATAAATTATTGCAGCATTCTCAGAATCGAAGTTCCCTGCCTATCCCAGCCCATCACTATGCTACTCTTCTCTAATTTATATAGCAGTCATTTTATTAATGAATACTCACATCAGTAAAAAGTCACCTTCCTAAAAAAAACAAGGTGTGGATAAACATCACCTTATTTAAGCTTTTGAATTTTTCAAGGTTAGGTTGTCAAACTGGACTTTATTTTGACTTTAGTCTTGGTGTATAAAAATTCTACAGCTAGAATTCAATGCCACAAATTGGAGCAAACTTGCTACCCCTTCCCCCCACCCTTAATCCAAGCAACTACCAATAACTGCTTTCAGGTGCAGCCCTCATGTAAAGAAGTGCACATTCATGTTTTATTTCTTTGTGCATACTGAAGAGGTAAGTGATAAGAATTTTGGAATCCAAGTAGAATTGTTAATGAAAAGAAAAAAAAAAAAAGGAAAATGTTCTCAGTACCAAGAAAAACCAATTGGACTGTTAACAGCAGACACCTTTAGGAGGAAAGACACACTACTGAAGACTTCTTCACCTTAGAAAGAATTAAACACCTTCAGCTAATTTTCTGAGGCCAGTTTGGTATAAAAATACCTTACCCAAGCGCATGATCTGTGATAGTAACAGAAAAACAAATCCTTTCTGACAACCATCGACACCAAGCGCACATACAGGAGATAAGGGCACCGTTCAAACCTCCCTCAAGAACATTTGCTAGTAATCACCTCACGCTGCAATTAGAGCACAGCTTCACCAAAATCTTTCCCAAGTTTCCATGCCCACACCAGTCAAGGGCCCAAGCCTCCTCTCTGTGCTGCACACATGTGCATGGCCAGTGTCCCCAGACTGCAGGGTGAAGTAAAGAGCCAGGAGCAAGGGAGCAGAGACCGGGCTTACCAGGGAGGTTCTCCCAGACACACACAGCTGCTGCAGCAGCCTTACCCTGCCTCTGAAACAAGAGCCTTTAAAGCCTCAGACTCCGAGCCACCTCCAGACAAGAGGAAACCTTCCCCTCCCCGGCTCCCACCACCCACACAGCTACTGCAACAGGAGGGCAGGGCTGGGAGGGACACTGACAGGAACAACCTACCTGAGCGCACCAGCTCTTCCCGAGGCATTACGCGAACATCCCCCCCGCCCCGAAAAGTTCGGTGCTTGCTGCGGACTGGACCTACATAGCTTCTGCCAGTGCCTGGGGGCGGGCCGGGTCCAGCAGCAGCCCCTCAGGTCCCAGGTGTGGCCCCTCAGGTCCCAGGTGTAGCCCCTCAGGTCCCAGGTGTAGCCCCTCAGCCCAGGTGTGGCCCCTCAGCCGAGCTGCACCCACTCAGCACTGGCAGCCTCACCGTCAGGACCATGGCACGTTTAGCACTGCTAAAGCTGCTTCTCCAGCTTCCTTGCATGGACATAAGGGCTGGAGGGGTTACTCCCTGAGCTGTGGCAGGTGTGCCCAGTGAGTGCTGGGGGTGCTCTCTGAGGCATGGCTCTCAGCATGGGTGTAGGTGAGGCTCCGTGCTCTGAGATTCCTTCCCAGCCTGGTGCAGTTAGGGCAGCAGGCCCTTGATTGACCACATTTTTATTTTTTTTAAATTATTTCTTAAAGACAATTACAAAGCCTAATGTTTCCTGCACTGCAAACTGTTTAACTGCCCTATCTCTTCCTATGCCCCTCCTGATCTGACCCCACATCAGCTGTTTATGTAGTGGTCAGCTAATGTGAGCTAATGAGTAAGCTTTTCCACAAGGGGAGTTCACTTCTGATATTAAACAGCAAAAAAAAATACATTAGTGGTACAATAGTAGTCTATGGGTATAGTGAATGGTTAAAAGTTTGCAGAGTATTTTCTGATTCATGCAGGCAAATTTTATCTCCTGAAGCCTATGGGGCTTGTGTGTGTGTGTGGTGTGATCAATCTTTTGAGTTACACCAATTCGTAATTATGTAAAAATCTGCATTGCTTAGCAGCTCTGTCCTACTGTGACTTTAAAAAATATCAATTCAAAAATTTTTGAGCACTGTAAGTAATTCAGTATGTCTCTGCATCTAATACTAGGCATCTGTCTAGAAAACATATCAATCATATGATCACAAACAGCTGTTGCATTAGACTTTTAATCAACCATGATTTTCAAAAGAGACAAAGAATGTTGGACAGGAGGATGGAAAGTTATTGCAGAGAATGCCCTACTTGAGAAATTCAAAATCCAATTTTATGGTCTCGGAGCTTTACTAAGCATTGTAGAAACTCTTCATGTACAACATATATTACAGACAGTAGAGTTATCTGATATAAATAGTAATAGAATAGTCTGACACAATACACATACAAGCAAGAGTTTAAAAGGTGCTCCAGGGAGGTATTTTGTTATTAAATATAAAAGTTATGTACCACTAGCTTGTGCAGATTGCAAAGAATCGAGCTGTTGCTCAGCAGTCTGTTTTGTCTTCAAGTTTTATAAATCTCATTAATGAGGGGTTATGAAGCCTTACTGGAGATACAATATAGCCCTTTCTTTAGAAAATGTTGATGTCCAAAAATGGCCAATTTCTCCTCCCAGTAATGTTAGTGCAAATCTGCATTAGCTCTGTTGGATTCAGGAGATATTACAGGGTAGCTCCTGACCCTTCTTCAATAGAACATGCCAATTTGAAATAGTAATATTACTACTCTGTATTATCCGTCTGACACAAAACCACAAGATCAAAGAAAAGAAAGGCTACTTTTAGAATTACTTTGGTTTCTTAGGAGGGTTTTTTTGTTGGTGTTATTTTGGGGGATTTTGTGTTGGTTTTTTTTAATCCCAAACTCCTGACATTTGACTATTATAAATAGCTTCATAAAGTACTAGAAGGGATATATGATGCAATCCCTTTAAAATACTTTCAAGTCCAGAGCCTTAGGGCATCCTAAACACATCCACACTGAGAACATCAGACATGGTGTTTACTCCACTGTCAACTTGCATAGGCTTTTCTAGTCTTTGACTTGATCCTGCCTCACCTCCTGATCCATGCCTGACTTAGGTGTTGCCTGCTGACCCCTTTTTGCACAGAAACAGGGGCTGGTTGTTCTGCCAGATCGCTCCTGGACTGCCTGTTCCTGCAGCAAAGGTGAATGTTGCAAAGGCTGGCACAGCAACTTGGGAGCTGTTGACTCCATATGAGGGATAAATCGTGGAGCTAAGGTCCTGGGGCAAACAGTCAGCAGATGTAATGTCAATCAGCAAGTGATATAAAGTTCCTGGCAACAGTCAAAATCTTTTACTTCTATTATGGACCATGTACTTTGCTTTCCTTACTCACAGGCAGGTGAGGGCTTTCCTTCATTTTGGGCAGCTTAGGCCGCTTGAGAGAGCTCATTGCAGTTATTTCTCTGTCTGCCTTTTGCCTTCTCCAGCTGCTTATTCTTGCTATGCCCAAGGCAGTTCAAGGTCAAAACACCATGATTAGCCAAAGGCATTTTGTTTGAAGAAAGCTTCTGGGAGATGGGCAGGGCAGACCCAGCATAAAACTTTATCCTGAAGCAAAAAAAAAAAGTTTATTCTGTCACATGGTGATTTGTGGGTCCATCTAAAAGAATAGCCAAGAGATCATGAGTTTCTGCAAGCCTGACATGGACACTAGAAGCAGTCATTCATGGTGTTATTTAGAAATTATACTAGAGGAAACATTAGAATGCAGAAGTTCTCTGCAGTCCATCTAGCTGAGACAACACTAGCAAATTCTTTTTATTTAAGTGGTCAGAGACATATATGTGGGTTGGTTGATTATGCCTGGGGACCACGTACCCACCAAAGCCACTCAGTCACTCCTCTCCTCAGCTGGACAGGAAAGAGAAAATGTAGCAAAAGGCTCATGGGTCAAGATCAGGACAGAAAGACATTACTCAGCAATTATTGAGACAGGCAAACCACTCTCAACTTGGGGTAATCAAACTGTTACCAACCAAATTAGAGTAGGATAAGGAGAAATAAAATAAAATTTCAAACTACCTTCTCCCACCCCTTCCTTATTTCTTTCATTCCTGATTTCTCTACCTCCTCCCTGCCAGCAGAACAGGGGGATGGGGAATAGGGACAGCTTTCAGTTTGTCACACATTGTCTCTGCCACTGCATCCTCCTCAGTGGGAGGACTCCTCACACACCTTCCCTGTGCCAGTGTGTGTCCCCTCTGTGGGGTGCAGTCCCTGAGGAACAGGCTGTTCCAGCATGAGCCCTCACAGAGTCACGAGTCCTGACAGCAAACCTGCTCCAACATGGGCTCCCCTCTTCATGGGGAAAAGAGTCCAGTCAGGAGCCTGCTCCAGCATGGGCTTTCTGCAGAGTCACAGCCTCCTTCAGGCACCCACCTCCTGTGGTGTGGGGTCCTCTGTGGGCTGCAGGTGGATCTCTGCTCCCCTGTGGACCCCCATGGGCTGCAGGGGCACAGCTGCCTCACCATGGTCTGCACCACAGGCTACAGGGGAATCTCTGCTCCAGCACCTGGATCACCTCCTGCCCCTCCTTCCTCTCAGACTTTAGTGTCTGTGGAGTTGCTTTTTCACTTATTCTCACTCCTTTCTCTTCCCTCCATCTGTGATTTCACAGTGTTTTTCGCCCCAGAGGTGCTCCCACCATTGTTGATGGGCTTAGCCTTGGCCAGCAGTGGATCCATCTTGAAGCCAGCTGACACTCTCTCCATAGAGGAAGCTTCTAGCACCTTCTCAGAGAAGGTAATAACACACCCCAAACCAAAGCATTGCCATGCAAACACAATACAACACAACACATTGTCATTTAATTTCTGATCTGTCTGTTCCCCAGAAAAAAAAACACAGATAAAGATTCCTGCATGTTGCAAACCATCATGTGAAAGACAGACGGAAAACTCATGGCAGTGAATGTTCCCTGGTCTGTCAGAGGTTTTTCACATAGTTTCTAAATAATGCATATTTCCAAAGAGTTTCCAAACACAATGTTAATTAACACTATAAATCAGATTCATAAAATCACTAAAATAATAAATCAATATAACTTGTAGAATTACATAAGTGTGAAATACAGAATGATTGTTAAAAAAAAAGGGCAGCAACAAAAAAATCTCAACAGTATTTTTTCGAGGCAGATTAATGTCGAGCTACATTACTTGATCCACCTGGCTGGCCAGAGTTCTGGTACCAGCACCAGTGATTTAGAGTTCTTTCTGGGAAAAGTACTTCAGGTGTTTCAGATGTGATCTGGGGACTTTCCATTTTCGAAGTCTGAGTGCCACCATTTTCACCTGCCTTCATGACCTGCTTTGTGAATGGGTCAGTATTTTATAATTACCATGAAAATACTTCTTTAAGGTACAAGGAAATGTTTTTCAATATTCAGTAGCATGAATCAGTCTCACATCTTCAGATGCTGTTAGTGCAATTGTGAGTGGGGCTGCTTGATGAAGTTAACCAAATTAAGTGCTCTTTTAACCTTTTCATGATAAACATTGACGATCATAAGTCAACAGGCAAAATAAAAATCCTTCAACCCTGTCTTTATGTTTAGCATCAAAAGTTCTACCTTTCCTCTGCAGCTCTTACTTAAAATTCAGAGAGAACTTCCAGGTGAAAAAAATGAGAAAACAAAATCAAACATGAAATGACTGAATGTTTTACTAGCAAGATACCTAAAAGTTATTAAAAATACACAAATAGCTAGTAGCCATTATGTCATGTGCCCAAATGTTCTACCACTGCAGATCATTGGCCAGTAACTTTGAGAAGCAGAGTAGTGAAGTTGACAAAAATTCTTGAAAGTCTTGCTTACTTCCCACTTCTTTTCCTCAAAGAAGCAGCAGTTTTCTCAGGCATTGATCAGTCAGGTTCACAGGAAATGAAATTTTATCAAGCCTTTGGTTCCATTACAGTAAGAAGCTGATCCATAAATGAAAAACAATGTAGAACTCAGAAAATAAAAGTGACAAGGGAGTGTGTGTGTTTTTTCCCAGGGCAATTAAAATTATTCTGAAACATATCAAAAGAAAAGCAAATACAGGAAGATAGGAATTGTCATACCAAACCAGATCGATGATCCACTGTCCAAGACAAAATCTTGACATGGAAGGCAAAAAATTCTGCACTAGGAAAGTATGAGATGGTCTTTCCACTCTCTCCAGTTCTGCTTCTGTTTCTCAAAGCAAATCACTTGATTTGAACCCCGTCATGTCTGGAAGTCATTTATGTTTTCCTTGCTAATGGCCATTACTTTGCACGTGTATCCCAACTGACCTTCACTTCTGCTTACAGTTCCCTCTTCCACTTAAGTCTCCATATTCAAAAAGAAATGAGAAATGCTTTTTTAGCTGTTAGTACTCACTAATAGTCGTCTTGGATATTTGTTACACCTGGGTTGCCAACACTATGAAACACATGTCTCTGACAGCCTCATAATTTAGGTGTGTTCTCAAGAAAAGCATGTTCCAACAGCTCTTTCACTCTCCCCAGTTCTTGCCTGCCCACATTAATGATATGAATCAGCACTCCTGTTAACATGTCTCCCCATTAGTGCTGCTTTTTGTAAAAGTGTTTGGGTTGTTCTTTTTTTGGGTTGTTCCTTTTTTTCTTTTTTTCTTTTTTCTTTTTTTGTAACACACTTTGTACAGCTCATTTCTGCACAGAAAACTGCAGACAGTATCTGCTACTTTCTGAGCTACCTAAATCCTACTTTGCATTTCTCCAGGGATTCCTGATTGAGATCTTCAGTCTTGGATTTTTATTCCATTAACTGAAATGAAACAGACATGTAAATTTAATGGATAGCTCTGAAAGTCCTAATTCCTATTCTGTGCTCACTCTGCCAAACTACAGCAGCATCTGGCCCTGAGCACTTTATAATGCAGCAGCAGCAGCAGTGTGGCATATATAGCTATACAGAAATCTCACCTATGAAACACAGACTTTGTTGTAGTATCAAGAAATTACTGTACAATGTGCAGGATATGGGCAGGGATTAGCCTACCAGAGCAATGCCTGTTTACTGATCCCATCAGTTATAGGTATGTATGTGTATATAAAACAATTTCTCTCACATTCTTCTCCCACTTCCTCTTTGATTCTCTAAAAGAAGCCATGTAACAGTGTGGGGGTTTTTTAAATGCTTGTTTCTTCCCCAGTTACTGCAGAGAATTTCAGAGTTTTTAAATGTTTGGGTTTTTTTAACACTTCACCCTATTTCAAAGAATTATATTCCTCACTTTCCAAATAGCCTTTTTGTCTTATTTCACAGAGTACCTTGCCCAGAATTGCACAGGAAGACTAGGGCAGAGGAAGGAGCTAAGTCTCCACCAGTGCTGCCTGGTGGGTAAAAATCTCTCCAGGTCGTTCTTCTCTGCTTGAAGCTGGAGCTACTTACCATGCCTGGCAACAACAAATCTGATGCACAAGAACCCCACTTGATGAAAGGCTCACATTACCCGGAAAGGTCTTAACATAAGATTATGTTCCCAAATTCCTTTCTCCTGGAAGGTAATGCATATGCTTAACTATTACTTAGCTGTGTAGGCTTCAGAAATAAAATACAGACATGCTATTTGCTGACCATTGATTTAAAGGATTGAATTATTATTGATTGAATTATTATAGATTACTGAGTGTATGGATCAATCTTAGAGATATCTACAATGATACTTTAATACATATCTATGTGTTCCTACTTCTATTTCCATTCTTAATATTCATACACACATATGATATGGAAAGGGAACTGCTTACTACAACTTAACCTTTTTTGCTGAATTCATAGAGAATGACTTTTCAGAAGGCATACTCAGACTATTACTTTTCTTGAATCTGTACCAAAAAGGAAAAGCATAGGAGCAAAACTGTTTTAAATCCAGCCTTCTGCATATGTCTTTGAGACAACTGATCTAATAAACAGTGTGATCTGGCACCATTTAAGTCAGTACAATTTTCTCAGCACTGACAGCCCTTCCGTATTGCTCCAAATAAACCAGCTCAGGTACTAGGCTCTATAGCTGCTCTGTCTGCACAGTCTGCCCAGGCAAAATCTGTCCTGCCTCTCAGCCAGGCTAATTAATTCTGATGAGACTACTGGAACAACACTGCTATGCTGCATCTGATTCATGGGTCCAAGCTCACTGGTTCAGCATTAGCTGGGGAGCCCCTATGCTATTCTCCACTGTATGCAGCTGTCAGATACTGCATTTCACTGAATCTACATTGTATTCAGACTCCTAATAACATTCAAGCTTTTGGCAGTTTTGCCCTAGTTATATGGGAGATAAAAAGAAACCAGTGGGTGACTTATAGCTTCCCTTTTCCTCTCAAAGAGTTAATATCAGGTACATCCAGGAGGCCATGAAAGGCTTGGCACAAACACCACATTCTCCTTATCCATGGCAGCAAAGATTAAATAAGAATCCACTTTATTTATGCCAAAAAAGCAAAGTCTATTTGCTTTGGTAATACATTGTTGATTTTTTTTTTAATTTGGGGGTAAATCTTAGTGAAGTTTAGTGCTCATAAAAATGAGAGATTAATCCTGACCAGAACAAGGTTTGGTGCAAGCAGACCCTGTGTAAACCCCCATACATGTCTCTGTCAATGTACCTCAGTCAGGAGGAGCAGTGAAACATGGCTGCTGTCCCAGTACTAGACCTCTCCTGAGGGGAGAGTGCCAAATCTGCTGAAAAACTCAATGGTTCACCTGATTGCAAATAGGTTTCAAGCCCACCGGAACAGCACATTTAATTCCACTTGCCTGTTGTTTGACACTGTAACAGGTACTTGTGTATCCTCCAACTATGCTCATGTAACTATCCAGAAATAAACTAAAGATACCAGAAGTTGCATCTGTGATGGTGGGGTGTGGGATTTTTTTTATTACAAACCAATATTTAGTCTACTGGACACGATATAACAGAAGCCACTTCGAAGAGGAAGTTCTATTTGCCTCTTGCTTTGATCCTTAACACGCACAAAAAATTCCAAGAAAGAACTGACACAGAGGAAGAGAGCACTGAAAAAGAAACAGGTGTATGACTGAGAAACAGCATAACCAGGTCAATAGGAATTTCCCACTGGCTGTTCAAATTGCATACCTATTTGCCAAGGAATCACAGCTAACCACATACAGTTTCCCCTCTGTGTATTGTTGGCAGGGATCTTATCACTGAACCAAATTAGCAGGAAAATATATTCTTAGATTGCCATTGGCTGAGGACCATTTTAACACTGGAATCCAGGTAGAACTTAAAAACTAGATTATTATTTTTACCTTTTTTTTCTTGAAGAAGCAGAACACAAATGTTAACAGAGTCCACCACACATGTATCCTGTTCTGTTGTCTACTTCGAGGGCAGTGGAATCCAAGAACTGAATTGTTTCAAGCCACAGTAGTGTGCCAAATGCACATTTTTATGTAGATGACTTCTGTTATCCCTTTGGTTTTGGAGGGAAACTTTCTGCATAAAGTCAGTATTTGTGAGTGTCAGGATCTCTGGTACTGAGAGGAAAAAATATGTTGAATGTAATCTATTCACACCTGCTTCTCTTATTTAAGTACCAACTTACTGCACATCAAAATCACTGGAAATAATCCCACTAATCTAGAACAGAGATCTAGAACAGAGTCTGGTTCAGAAGAATGGTGTGATCATATTGACATCACTGGATACTTCTAAACAATTTTGCAAAAGCAGTTTGTCCATGGAACTGCCTTCCCCATGCTCACAATGTGCTTTGTGGAGCAAAAACCCACACTGGGAAAACACAGAGAAGGCTATAACTCAGGGAATTGCTTACGCATTATCCTGTTGGGTCAAAAATTTTGTTTTTCAAGAGAATGTGAAATGCATTGGGTTTAAAAAGCTCTCACTTATATAACAGTTGCCAAAGGGCACTCTATTCATTAGCCAAGACATAAAAGTAAAAAGGCTGCTCCAAGGCCTTGAGGCAGCACAGTTTCTTGAGCTGCACTTCGTAACAGCTGCCCTCCAAAGTCTGGTTAACGTCATCAAAAATGCTCTTTAAGAGAGGACTAAGATGACACACTTACTCACAGCATCCCCTCTTTGGACAGAAAAAGATCCTCCGTTTCCAGAGCTCTCCTTTCCAGTGCTGAACTCTGACATACTGGGC
The DNA here is from genome assembly GCA_013396655.1 of Campylorhamphus procurvoides. Lineage (NCBI taxonomy): Eukaryota > Metazoa > Chordata > Aves > Passeriformes > Dendrocolaptidae > Campylorhamphus > Campylorhamphus procurvoides. Next base: position 2,297,377 of record WBMV01006289.1, on the reverse strand, counting down.
TTGTCCTTTACCTCAAAGTAATCACAGCAGGAAATTTTGCTCTTTTCTTCTTTAATATAACCTTCTGCTCTCCTACATCCTTGATAAACAATGGATGCTCAGATATTTATTATAGCATCTACTGCTGGCCCTGCATAGTTCAGTCCTTTACGAGGAGGCTGCTTTGATCTTTTGAGGAACAGGGGCAGCCTTATAGGGTATGTATGCTTCAGTTTTAAAGGGTGGCAAGCAGGGAACCAGTACAAGGGAGAAAAGCAAGTGAATATGTTCCTATCACATGATTTTATTAATTTGTCATAGAATTTACTAGTTCAGGCTGCAATTTTTCCCTGAAATTCTGCTATAAAATTATATAATTGGACAAAAAGAAAGTCTTCCTCTCTAATGCTGGTGTGCCTTTTTCCAATTTAGAAGTCCCACAGAACAGTTGGATTCCTGCATTTATTTCTTGCATATAGCCCACTTCCCCACCACGGAGGCATATCCCGTTCTAGATCCTGGTCTGGGTTACCCGTGCTGCCTTCTAACAGACCTTTACATGTGATCTCTGCCTGTGAACCACTTCAGAGGAGCCATCAGCACACAGTTGTAGCTGTTCAGAGCAGTTACTGTCACATGGTCACTCGGTTGTGTTTGTGATGTCTCTCAGCCAAGAGTGTCAGGTTGCAGGGGAAAGTACTGGCTGGGATGTCTACTGTAGATCAAGCTCTTGCCAAGGAAACCTGAACAAACCTTATAAAAATATTCTCTCCTTCCTATTTTTCTTAGATTTTTGAAGTTATAACTATTTCATTTATCAAACTTGATTTACTGAAATATTTACTTTGGATGCTGTTGTACTTGGTTTTGAGCAAAGAAATTAGTAATTCATAATGACAGTTGGATGCAAAAACTTGCAGCACCAGGAATTAAACTAAACAAACTCTTGATTTACTTATATTTTAAGCTACTAGCAAAAGCTTAAAATAATAAAGTGCCAGATGCAATTTTTTTTAAAAACACAATGCAGAGAAGAACCTTGAAACCCAGCGACATTCATTTTGTCCAGTTGCACATATGGCAAACAGTCTAATTTGCAGAGCTCTCGCCCTAACAGCAGAACAGGCTCCTCCCATGTGAACAGGTCTGAGCTCACCATTTCACATGTGTCGTCTGTTCGTAGCTGTGTCTCTCACCTACGGATTAGACTAGAACAGTGGCCTAGGCTTCAAGGCCTATAAAATTCAAACCAGCTTAAGACTGAAAAACTACTATAGCCAAAACATAGCCACCTACTTCTACTGTAGCCTGTCATGAGTTGTGATACTGCCCAGATACACACATCTCTCCTGTTGGGGCAAGGAACCTTTTCCTCCTCATCTGGGCAGAAGTGAGGAAGAAAGGAGGAGTAACTGGTATCCCAACTCTTGCATTTGTTAAAAGCAAAGAAGAGGGAAACAGCTTCAGAAAACATCTGCAATTATACAGCTCATTATACAACTCTGTGCTTCAACAGGAGACCAGAAAATGAGATGAGGTGATTGTTAATACATTTGTGTGCAGCAGTGTACAGTTCATGACTTTAGGAATACTGAATGAGGAATTCAAAATTAGCAAGCTTGAAGCTGTGGCTGTCACAAAGCTCCATCAGAAAGCTATTCTTGTAAGATGGAAATGTAGAGAACAAGTTATCTGGTTTGTGGCTGTTTCTTTCCTGTCTTGCCTAAGAAGAACTTTCTTTCAAAATAAAACCTCAGCTGACCAGTTGATGGGAGGATTCACTTAAGATGCAGAAGATGCAGATGTAGCCCAGAGTTAAAAGGGGCCTTGAAAGAAAATATACATGAGCATCCTATTGGTAAGCCAATGAACTCCGCTAACTTGCTTTTCTGTCACCTCTATAAGTTTAACTCTTAACTCTAAATTCTGCACAAGTAATCACAAACTAATACTTTTTTCAGTAAAGTTTTGAGTTTTAGTCCTAATATTCAGTTGGCACCCATGGCATTGATTTTATGAGAATCAACAGTTTTTCTGACAGCTAAGTATACAGTCCTAAAATATCAACACTCATCAGAAGGAATAAAGCAGGACCTATGGAACTGTGCACCAAGACACAACAGCAGCACTGCTGAGATGCCATGCTGACATCTCTTATCCTACCGACCTGGTATGAGGTCTTCATGAGTCAGTATGCCACAGGCTACAACAAATCCCATGCAATGGCAGGCAATCAACCTCCATAATGTCTGAGCAGGTGGCATGGCCACTTCACACAGCCAGCAACTCCAAAGTGGAGTCAAGACCATGAGAAAAGAAGATATAACAGAAACTTGTGTCTTGTCCCAGGCCAGGAAAGGAGAGGCAGTAAGGTAAGGAGCCCTGCCTAGACTTGCTGAACTGTGTGTCTACCTGCACTTGGCCATGCTCTTGGCTGAACCTGACTCACTGCCACGGCTCCTTGACCTCAGAGCTGCATCATCACTTTGCACTTGCCTGGCAGCAGTGGACTGCTGTGTGAGACCGGTTACTGTCACAGCCCTGTTGTGCTCACCCTATCTGAGCACAGTGGCACTGTGCCCATGTGGGTGTTGTCCCTGCCCTGCTTTGCTCTTCAGCTGGGCTCTGCTTACCTGGCAGGGCAGCTGGCTCTTGTTGCTTGGCTGGCGGGAAAGGGGCAGGGAAGATGGGGATAGGGCTGGGCTAGGAGATGAAGGCTATTGTGGAAAAGAGAGAACTCTTCAAGTCAATTAAATGCTAAAGCTTCCAAATAAGAAGAAAACCTAGAAAGCTGATAAAGTTATTCAAATAGGAAGAGGTCACAATTCAGTAGCTGAAGCAAGAGCTACAGAAGGAAAGGTTAGAGACCTCAACTAACTGGACCATGGAGATGAGAATAAGGCTGTCTGCAAGGGAACCAGCTGTGAGCCTTGTCTGCCCTGCACTGCCACAGGAAGAGTCTTTCCATTGTGACTGCAGTGGGGCAAGACCTTATTTGATAGTGGAAAAGCCTTGCTCTCTCTGGAAGGAGACATAACTCTTTATGGAATAATTTATTAATGCCATTTAAGAAATTGAATTCCTGTTCTGTGAGAATTTTATTTATGCTAAATCAATATATGAAGTCAGAATTTCATTTTATTGCTGAATAGAAATTATATTAAGAAAGCAGGATAGAAAAAGGAAACATTTAACGATACTGACCTGTTTTAGTCTTGAAGTGGTTTCAATGACAGAATGATATATTAAAAATAATAAGTATTAAGTATTTCAGAAAACAGCAGGAGTAAAAGGAAGTATGCTGCTAAACTTTGAACGATATATTGTTATTCTCAAAAAGACATTAACATTAGTAAAATAGTATTAAAATAATTCATTATTTTCTTCAAGCAAAAAAAAATCAAAATTGACACTTCTTGCTAAGAGCACCATATTTCAGTGCTTTCTATTGTAATTTTTTTACCATTTTTCTCTGCACTTGAAGAACATGCACATTGACTTCTATTGCAGTATCAGGAGAGTTGACAAATACTTACTTAGTAGCCACTGATGCCAACATCAATTTAGTCTGTGACAACATGAGTGCTCTGCAGGCATGCAGTCTCCTGTACCTCACCTATGACTTATTTTTTGCAAATTCACTTCTGAAAACCACTATTATAAAGCTCAGTATCTACACTGCCCCACAAAAGAAGTTAGTACAGGCCCACCATGTCAACCCTGTTTCTCCTATTTTTCTTTCTTTAAGCTGAGCAGCTGCCAAATCAACAGCTCATCGATTTCTGGCTGGGAATGTAATCTCTCACATAAGGCTATGAACGATGCACATGCACACCCACAGAGGCACGTACACACTGACTCCAAACTAGAGCTTGGGCTTGGACAGACACAGTCTCTGCAGTGCTGCATAAACAAATGCCATCTTCATTACCTCAAATGGCTCCATGTTACTGAAATGGAGCAAGCGGGATGCACTGCAGGAGGTTCAGAGGAGAGCAAAAGGCATTTGAAGAGTTTCAGCACAGCCTGCTGGGAAGCTCTGAAAATACAAAAGGTCCACCCCAAGTATTGATACGTGACAGCTCAGGCTCTCAGCTAACAGCCAGGCAAGGTCAGGCTATTGTGAGGGTTTATCTCCAAAACCAAAAATTTGATTCTGAGTGCTAAAATTGATCCAAAATAAACTTCCTTTTACTTTTTCCTCTGTCAGACAGTCACACTTATGACTACATTAGCACTGCCAGCCAAGGTGCTGTGCAGATGTGGGATTCAAAGAGACAGCCCAGCTGTAAATAGTTATCTGCCTATTCCTCTGAAAAAGGTTTGTTATATTAATTTTTTAAAAATCAGTAACATTATATATTACTGATGCTGGCAATCCTGGGTCTGAGGACATAATTATTTTAGGTTAAAATAATGAGGCTAATATTTTACAATAACTTGTACTAAGTATCCCTCCTAAATAATTTTTTTTATACTTAGAAAGATCTTTGAGCATCCACTTGCTTAGTACTTTTATAATCATCACTTTTTTTTCTTTTGCATTGAAAATACAGATTGACTGAGAAAGCTTTTGTATAAGATTTTGTCTCTTGCTGTACCTTTCAAATGACTGGATTCTATTCTTCAGAAGACTGAAGTTTTTTCTGAAATAGAGCTGATGTATATAGCTCTGTGCTGTATTCTGTAACTGATTTCTTTTTTCTTCTCTTTTAGTTTTCCCTAGTCTAAAACACAGCACATTGGTTCTTGGCAAACAGTTGCTTTATGTACGGAAAAATAGCTGCGGTACATCTGTGTAGAACCCTCGGGGAATTTCTGATATTCTTTTAGAGGCAGTCTGCAGAATGTAAAATGTCAAAAAAACCCTGGGCCTTTGCAAAAGCAAGGCACCTTGTCAAAGAGATAAGCACTGCTACTGGAGATTTTTTTCTGAGGAATGTTCAAATAGAGGACACAACTTCCAGCTTCATGAAACACCTGGCTAGAGCCACCACTTTCTCTGCTTTCTTAGCTATCTCACACAAACAACTCGTGATGGCAGTATTTTGCTTCCCTTTGTAGCTGCACGTGGCTCAGACTTGCTGTGCAGCTCGGCTTGTGCCTCTCATCCAAGATTTAACCCCGGTTCTCCTGGTTTGCAGCAAAGCTCAGAACTCACTGCCTGCTTCCTTCCAGCAAACCCACCCCTCTCCCACGGTAACAGTGGGAGGTGGGGACCCTCCAGGCCTGCTCCAGCCCCTCGGGCTGCTCCGTGTCGCCACCAGCTCCGCCCCAGATGGCCAGGTGGCAGCCGGGGAGGGATGCGCTCCGTGCCGCCGGAGCATCGTGCTGCGAGAGCGCCGCCCGCCTTCCAGGGGGAGAGGGGGAATTCAGGGACACCGCCTGCGTGGAAAAGGCAGCAGGCACAGACACACCCCGCAGGAGACAGCAGTGGGGCTGTGGGAAAGCGGCAGGGCTTTAGCCATCTCCTGGAACGGCATCCCCGACCAGCAGGGCTCTCTGCGCTGGCCCGGTTTTGTATTGCGTTATAATGTACTGTCTTCTAGAGAGATTTTAATCCTTAATCTTTGTTCATTACAGAGCACGAGAAATATTTCAAACAAACAACAAAAAACAAAACAAAAACAAAACCCCAAACCAACTAAACAAAAACAAACAAAAACCCAAACAAAACCAAACCAAAAACCCAAAGACGCACACAGTCCATTCCCCAGTGCAGTCACCTGACAGAGCAGAATCTTGTGTAGACTCTCCCACATCTTCCCACGCTAGACTGCACTAACACAGCACTGTCACTTTCCTATACCCACTTTTATGTCAGAAAATTGTGGGAGAAATCCAGTCCCTTTGGTCACATAAACACTTGATTACCTTCATTTGTTGGTCAAAGTCCTCTCCCAGCTCTGTTGTTCAGTTATTTTTGTCATGGACTTCAGATTATAAACCACTCTCCAACAGCAGCTCGCTTGGTTTAAGGCTATGGTTAGCAGTCTTTGTGTGGCTTAGCTCTATATAAGGAAATAAATATTTTTGATTTTACCTTGAGTGTTTGTTTCTCAGCTTTTAGGCTTATGCCAGGCTTCCAGTGTGCTACAATAAAAAGTGCCCTGACAGAGCCAGAGCAAGTCCTAGCAAAGCTTATTAGCTTAGGCTTCGTGTCTCACCTGTAAAATGCTTCACTGTGTTCCTGGGGAACCTGAAATTAAGCCTACAAGTGAATAAACCAAGTGACTATGGAGCATCCAGCATAAGGACCACGTACTACAAGCTCTGCACCACCACCTTGTGGACTTTTGAAATCCAAAGGACAATAGAGAAGGCAAAAAACCATCTCTGACCCACACACAGATAGTTCCTAGAAGCAATGAGAACTTCTAAGCTGTGTTAAGGCAGGCTCCCTCAATTGTCACACTGGGATTTAATGAGATTGAATTGTAAAAAGTGTTCTTTAATTTGGAAAGAATTAAAAGCGAACAGCTCAGTTTATCTTCTTGTTACTGTAAGGAACTTTACAGCAAAAGTGGTTCACTTTTCACAAAGTGGTTCACAAGTCCAGGCAGTTTCAGCATAAAGCTCAATTTCTTTGATTATATTACTAATGAAAGCAAAATTTAACATAGTTCAGGACTTTTCTTTCAAAATACACTCACAAATCAAGAGTTAATCTGGCATTCTTTTTTTTTTTCTTTTTAAATATGTCATCAAAAGAGCATTGAAATTATTCTAGAAAATAATTTACACCAAACAAAATCCCTGCAAAGTTTTACAGCCCAGGTGCTGCAGGAGCTTGAAAACCACAAGAACCATTTTCCAAGGAATTAAAGTGTATGAGTGCCTCAGATTTACCACAAAATGAAAATTTTGGTGTAACTTTTGATTTGGGAAACATTTTCAGTGATTCCAAAATGTGTGACTGGCATCTGTCTTACAAGAGATAGTGGCACTTGCCTCTGTATTTTACCACCTGAACTAGATAGAGAGGCTTTACAGTGGCCAAATCTTAAAAGAAGAAAAATAAATTAATTGTTCTCTGTCATGCAGTGAATGCCAGTGGTCCAATCTACTTCCAAGGCTCTTTATCCTTTTGATCTTCAAGTAATGCTAAATTTGCAATTTTGACATGTTCTTCTAAAACTAGGCAACAGATTCTGGGTTTACAATGTGTTTCAGATTGTCTTCCCATTCAGTCCCTAGAGCTTTTCCTCCACAGATGACTCCCTCAGCTTTGTTACTTTATCACATAACACAACCCCAGCCGCAAAGACAGTTGAGCTGACAGCCAAGGGGAATCCCACTGCCTCTGCTTTCGTGCCACATAGTCAAGCAAGACTGCCAGGAAGCACTTGTCTGAGCTCATAATTGTGAATGAATTATTGGATCTCGAGTAACAGCCTAATTAAATTAGTGTTTTAACCAAGTGTGACTGTGCATGTTGTTTAGATGGTTCTCTAAGTATTTTCAATTATGTTTTGTAATGAGAAATTAGGAATAAGCAGTGATAAAATAGGGCACTGAATCTGTTGCGTGACTCTGCCTTTAATGGCTTCAAAGAAAAGAAAAAAATAATTTTTCCTCTATTCTGAGAGAGTCATGACACTTACCTGGGCAGACATGCAATTTTATAAGAATTAAAAGGTGTGTTTTCCTACAGAAATTTGTAAATTTTATCCATGTATTGGGCAGCGCAAGATTTTGTGCATTTAGAAGCAAATGATCAGTTTGCAGAGTCCTAGAGAACAAAATAATTTCCATCTTGTCAATTATTAACTTTTTTATTTGTTCTAAAAACAGTAGGCTAAAATCCAGCAAGAAATAGTAAAAATATCACAAGTGTAGCATACAAAACCTCATTATGGGAAAAAAAAAAACAAAACATGCCAATCAAAATCTACAAAGTTCTGAGGAGAAGTACCTAAGTACTTTCCAATTCTGAAAAGAGGTTGGATGCATACATGGGAGTAGTCCCTTTAAATAAAAGTAAGCATAAGAAATAGATGTGCAAGCATGCAGTATTTTAAGCTCTAAGAGTAAAAAGAACGTGTTTTCTATCAGAATTGTTGCAGTGATTCAAATGCTGATCTCCAAACACTTATGAGTCTAACACTGGGTTATCAGACTAATAATATGTAGAGCAACAAGGACACCTTGAGGACGGTTAGAAAAATGCAAAAATTTCTATTCCTCATTGATATGGGAGGATTTAGATTCCTTTTAAGTCGGAATTCCTTGGAATTGCCACATGATGTAAATGATAGGCTGTTAAAGCTGTTTGTCCTACAAGTCCCACAGAGCCTGGGCAGCACTCCTGAAATGCTAGAATATGTGCTTCCCAAGTAGGTTAACTTACTTGCTAATAGTTTGAGGACACTAATCTTGTTGCTCTGAGCTGCTTTTCTCCTTATTACAGAAGAAAAAAAATTCCTTCCCACGGCTTAGTATTACACTGTACATATGTTTAAAAGAAAAGTATAAAAATAGTGAAAAGGTTTCTGAAGAAGTACTAAATGCAAATCTACACAAAAATTAAACTTCCACAGTTCTTTGTCACTCTCTAGAAGTTTCAAGTATTCCTTTAAATTTGTAGCTTTGAGAAAATGATATAACTAAACATTTTCAAATTAAAAAAAAAAGTGTGAAGAGGAAGAAAACTTATACTTCTTGTTTTGCATAAGATTTTTTGAACTTGGAAAACCTTTTTTTTGTTTGTTTGTTTTTAGTATAGCTCTAAGTTAGAACTGGAGTTGTGGGGCCATTTGTAGAACTTTCTGTTCCTTTAGTGCTGTCTGCAGCTCTAGAATCACCACATGTTTCAGGTGGCTCATTCTCTTCTGGCGTTGGTGGGGTAAGATCAATAGTGATCAGATCAGTTTCCTTATCTGTTTTTCCTACTTCACTGCAAAATTCAACTTTTTCTTCCTGCTGGCTGTTCTTCTTTATTTGTCCATTCTGCGCAGGATAAGTACTGGCAATGGTGTCATACAGAAATTGGTAATGTTCCTTAAAGATAAAGAGAAGTTAGTGTGAATAGAATACTCAGAGTCCAAGTATAAATCCAGTTTTTCCCTGTTTTCTTGAATTTTAGAAATGTAGCATATAGTTGGACATGCAAAACTGCATATGAAGCAGCTTCCACAATTTTCGGCATACAGTGTTGCTCCTATGGTTTATTCTGACTTCATGTGTACATAACATCTCTGAAACTGCCTACACTGGACATTCCAACTTGTCACTCAGTACCCTCTTGATTGATAAAGTACCACAAATATGGGTTTTTAGTGTACCTAAGATGTAAACAATACATACTGTAAGCAGTTTAGGAAAGTCATCTAGTAATGTGCCCCATACTGATGACACTTAGGTCTGGTTTGTTAGTAAATGCACAGTGTGTGCCACAGAGACTGCACCTCTGGAGTGATTTAAAGAAAACAGTAAGTGGCTGCTAGCCTGTGAAATGGAGTGAGCCTCCTACCTGCAGAACTCCAGGGATACTGAACATATATCCCTGAAGCATCTGCAGGAGCAGCAATTTACACAATTTATAGTTTTATACTACACAGCCTTTTCCAAAGCTGTTACAAAACCACAACTCTGGACATCTCACAGACTTCTTCATTCCTATCATTAAGGGCCAATGCCCAAATAGTGGTGAGTGGCTGTGAATGTTCTGATTAGAATTAGTGTTCTGTACACAGAAATGATGCATAAGGTTATCGGGATATTAGCGACCATGACAAGTAATCTTATAATTTTTTTCTGTTAATTCATAAGATTTACTTACAAAGGTGGATACCACTCCCAGTCTGGTGCGACGAAGAGCTTTGACTACTTGGAAAACATCTATTACTTCTTCTGTTTCTGCACTTTCTAGGAGGGTCATTAAAGCACAAAATACACCAGTCTGTTGTGATCCATCACTAGAAGATAATGTAAAATGTACATGTAAATTTACAATGCATAATCAGCAAGTCTTCTGACTAATTTCATAATTAATTACATTTCCAAAGCATTTTTTACTGGACTGAAATTGTCAAAATTAAGTATATGTGTTAGACTTGCTCAAAATATAGTTTATCTGGAGGCTACCTGCATCTCAAATGTCATTTAAGGGGAAAGGTGAAATTTGTAATTTCAGACTTACAGTCTCAATTATTGTTAGCAGGATTATTTTTTAGTTTAGATGGTATGCAAGTTTATTCCTGGAAATGGTCCTAAAAAAGTAGACCTATATACTGGAGTGAAAGATGAACCTAAAAACTCTACTGGATCTTCGTTAGTGTATGCCACCAGTGCACTCTGACCTAGCATTTCACCAGAAAATTGGTGGACTAGCCAAGAGCAGCCAGCTCTTACCACCTACTCTGTACCCACGCTTGCACAAGGGATGTGTGCTTGCTTTTCACCACAACAATCCAAAATGTCAAGGCTGAGCAATTCAAGGAACCTTCTAGGGAGGGTTGAGTCTCCAGACACATGGAAAGGCTTATGGGAAAAGGTAGGCATCCCAGAATTATGGCTACTATGTATATCCAGAACTGAGAGCTGGGTGAACGTATGTGCTGAATCCAGACCCACCGGCAGTGGACGACGAGTGGGACACTGCGGGTTCTCTTGTTGTCCTCAATGACTTGTCTGGCTGGAAGTTTTTGTTTAACACTGTCAATCATGCTGACTAAATCTTTGGGGGTTTCTGGAACATCAAAGCTGCTCCACTTATGATACTGATACTGATACACCTTCTGTGTCTCTTTAGTCTGAAAAACAGCAGTGGAGATGTTGTTAATATGCAGGTTAAAGTAAAGAATCACATAATACCTCTATTGCTGCTGATTTACAAAGGAAGAATTATATTCCTTAGGAACTGCAGGATGATGTGAGTTTGTTCTCATGAATATGAGGTAGATAGACATCCAAGCTTTGCTCAAAATACAAAAGACAGCTGATCTCCTGAGACTCCACTACCACCATCTCAGCATCTCATTGAATAGGAAACTTTAGCTAATCTATAGCATTTATCATTATTAACTGCTGGTCTCGAAGCAGAACCTGAGATTAGCTCAGGTGGTTAGAGCCTGGTGCTAATAATGCCAGTTTGTGGATTTGATCTCTGCAGGGGCCGTTCATTTAAGAGCTGGACTTGATGATTCTTGTGGGTTCCTTCCAACTCAGAATATTCTGCGACTCTGTAAAATATTCACATTTCATAGAGGAGGAGGTAACTGTAGTGGGAACTGCCCTTTCTTTAGTCTAAGTTTATAAATTTAGTTCAAATTTAAATATTCCTTTAAAACTTCCTTTTAGAATTTGAAAAGAAACTTTTACCTTCAGATGTGTAACATCAAATGCCCGTATGGTATAGCTAGGGCAATCATTAACATCTGTCATTTGAACTTCTATGCCATCATGAGTTTGTTTTTCTACTCCCCAGTACTGTGCACAAAGTTCCTAAAATAGACAGAAGTACAAGTCAGTGAGTACCATTCAAATCTCCTTTTATTTTCTGGTCCACATGCACTTACAGAATGTAATGACCTTAAAGCAGTAGGCGTCTCATTTTAAAAAGCAGCATTATACACTCTTCCCTCAAAAATTTATTAGAATGTAACCTAAGTAGGTAATTGATAGAATAAATTATATTGGAAATGCAAATTCCTCATCCTATGAAATATGCTTAACTGTAGAAAGGGAATGAGAGAGTGCAGTGCAGTGTTTTTGTTGCAAATATGTCAGTGTGCAGATGATGACCCCACCTGATCTCCTTCTTTCAGCTCTGTCAGCATAACAATGACTTTGACTTTTCTTTGGAACACCATTTGCCAGAAATCAGAGATAGTCTCCTGCAGTGGTCCCTGTGTTGCAATCATGGCTTTTGAACCCCAGTAACCCTACAAAAGAAATTTTTTCTTGAATTCGTTTGAAATATGATTGTCAAACAATAGAACTTATTGTCATTTAAGGAATACTCAATGAAATGAACTAATTAACCATTTTGTTTATATGGAAAATGCACCTATCACAGTATGCAATGGTCTTGGAATTCTGTTATTCAAATGACATCGAACTCAATCCTCCTAACAGGAATATTACTTCCAGACTGACAAGGTATACTGATGCTGCAGTGGGTGAGACCTCATCCTGCCATTTTCTGTAAAGCATATTTTTAAAGGCTAAACCATTCAATTCTACACAGCCATTTAATTTTACCACCAAGAAACTGTGTTTATGCCAAAGTTAGTGTACTATCAGTTCACACTGAGCTACCTAAAAATACATATATATTTACTCTGAACAGGTATCCCAACTGTGCAGAATTTCAAAGCATTCAGATAAATGGAACTTAGCTAGTAATTGCATTAAGACTTCATTAGTGACCAATATCTGCTTTCCTTCTTTGGATTTATAATGATACCAAAAAACTGATGGCTCCAATTTTCACTAATAGCATTTGGTATATGTGAATAACTATATTCATATTTAACTAAAAGGGGAAATATTAATATTGTTCAACTAGTAGGAAGATGCCCGTTAACAGAAATACATTTTATCATGAGGCCAGTCTGAAGGTTAATGGTTTGAACATATTTTTTGCCAATCAACTATCAGATCTTTCTCCCTTATTCATGTAAATCTTATTCTATTTTGAAGCCAACAAGGGAGTAAAAGCTCAAGCTACAATATAGTTTTAGCCAAAAGCTTGCGAAATACTTGTAGTGGATCCTCTAAATACATACAGTTATGAAGGAAGCATTGATGTATTTGCTTGATTCCTCACAGTCGCTGTCCTCATCTGAGGAATCATCTGAATCATGTTCACCCTCCTTGTTGCGTTCGTCTTCGTGCCTGATTGGCACTCGGTTAAAGTCATCTGCATGAGACAAAGTGTCACCCTCACAGCACACAGCCCCTTGGGTGTGGCATTAGTGGGGGAAGAGGCAATAGAAAAAAGCCAGCCCTTTCACAACAGGCTGCAGAACAAAGGCCACCTTGTTTGAAATAAACACTCCAAATAATTCACGTTGTCAAAAACACTATGAAAAATTTCTAATTTTACAGTGTTGAGAAAACTGATCAAATACCAGTCTGCAAGGAAATTTGTGTATTTTTTCAATATTTTTCTTATAAAAGATAACAGATAAAATAAGGGACTGTTCATGGAAAATACTTACATGGAATTATGTTGGCATTCCTATTTTTGCTTCTATTTTCCTCACGATTCCCCGTGTTCTGCGTCCGCCAGCCCTTATAGGAAGGTAGTCGCTAAAGAAAGAGGATTTTTGGTGTTATGCATGATTAAAATAGTTCCTGAGATTGTCTTCCCTGGACACTCTCCCCTGGCCTTCCTCTCACAGTGCCTCACTCCTTACTTTAATTCTTTAAACTTTGGTCATGTCTGAAGTACAGTTTAAAAATGCCTACACCATGTACTGTGGCCCAGGAAATCATGCACACAGACATAAGTAATTGTTCTGTGATCTCCATCTTTGTTAAAAAGATAAACACCAAAAGCAGAAATAAAATTTCATTAATATACAGCTGCTTTATTTTTTTAATGAAACTAAAGAAATTCTTTCTGTGCCAGAGAAATAAAACAGCACCAAAGTGATCTGTTACACATGGGATCTCTATATCATGGCTATCGTGCAAGGCACTTTCTAATGTAATTGGGAAGGAAGGGTAGCGAGAGTGCAGAGCATATTTACCTGAAATTCTGCCTCCAGCAGAGAAGACTCACTCGGATGGTCTTTTCTTTTCAGATTGTTAAGGTAGGAATGCAGCTCTGAGAGACTGACCTCTGTTTCTCCATACTGATTGTATTCCACGAGCGCTTGATGAATAAGGATGTACTGTGACTGGTGTTCCCCATTTGGAGAGATTAAACATGAAGTTATTAAAGGTTATTTTAAAAAATCAGATCCACTGTTTAAAACCATTATAAGGAACTATTACTTTCATAATACTATTATTAGTGTTAATATTAGTAAGCATTAACATTAAACAGACAGTACATACAGATATTAAAACTGCAAAATGCTTAAATAAGTTAAAAACATGCTTTGCATCAGACCATAACTTTTGTTGTACTCTCGACCCAACTGATAATTGCCCTTAGGCAGACAGTATTTAGAACTTGAAAATCAAGTTTGACTCTGCAATCCCAATTTTGCGTTTCAGAATTCCATGCCACAAGATGGTTTATCAAATCTAAATTGTTCATCTTGGCCCTCTTTTCTAAACTCTAAACTTAAAAAGTTGAAGCTTCTAAAATGAAAACAGCATGTAGGAAGTTTTTCTCTCTCTTAATATTTTTCAGAGCTATATTTTCTATGAAGAACTTCAGGTGAACTGTAGGAGTACCCAAGACTGAGCAGTACCCTTCTGAAAAATACTGACGAAGCCCTAGCAAAAGGGAGTTCTAAGTGACAGGAGTTTTAGTGACGTACCTCTACTTGAACCATCAGGCATCGCTGCCGACGCAGCTTCACAACGTAGCCATAAACATCCACTCTGCCTTCTGCATCCAGCCCCTCCAACATGGCATCAATCCCGATATACGTCCCAGTGCGCCCAACACCAGCACTGCAAAGCACAAAGGGATTTGCTTATTGAGAGGCAATGGCATCTCCCGGTCCCACTCTGAGGGGAACAGTCCTTGAGAGAGTGAAAATGAAAAAATGTAACAGCAGAATTCAATACAACTGGAAACAGTTCTTCTTGTAAATTAATTGGCAACACAAACGCTGATGAGTTTGTATTTTTAGTATCTTTTAATGAAAGCAAGGCAAATTTTGCCAGTTATGATGCTTTTAGCTAGAGTAACCCAACACTGGCTGTTTTCCAATTGTCTGTGTATCCCCAGGTTTTACCAACCTAAATATCTATCATATCCTTCAGAAAACAGGCCTTCTGCATCTTTGGATGCCTCATTTTCAAGTATTCAAGTCACAAAATTTGGGATCAGACACTTTTGCCAGTTCCCTTTTCTGAATAGCTTCATTTCATGTTTATTCAACATTATCAATTTTTTAAATGAATAATATTATTTACCTGCAATGAACCACTATAGGGCCACTAAAAAAGTTACTGAGAGCATTAACTCTGCGTCGGAGTTTGAGAAGGAGATGTGGATCCTCAGGGACTCCATGGTCTGGCCAGCTTGTGAACTGAATATGCGTGACATCTCTTCCAGCCGTCCTTTCTCTTCCCTAGAAAAAGTGAAATGCGAGGTTTTAATCTCTATCTCTCTCTATAAACATACATAAGTCTAAGTCACTAGACTAAAGCTTAAAGCACATGAAGTCTTGAGTCCTACTTCATATGTTGCTGCTAGACTAAAAGAGGACATAGATTTTGATAACCATTATTATAAAACAAAATGAGAAAAACATCTGAATGACATTCTTTTACTGGCCAAGATTTAGTATGGCTATACGGGCATTTCCCCAGTAATTAACTCCCAAATTCTTACTCCAAGTTGAATCATCCAGTTGTGGCAGTTACTCATAGAGTGATTTGCCATTGTTTCCTTAATCATACATCACTATTCCACCAGAACTACAGAAGTCTCCACTTTCTTTCCAGGTACCATTCTTAAATTCCACAAATAATACCCATTTTGTCTATATAAATATGATGTCAGCGGAGCAGCAGCCCTAAAAATATCAGCCTACGTGCTGTAGTCTCTCATTTCTAATGTCAGATTGCCCAAGTGACAGAGCAATGCCTTTGTTAATAGTTAATTCTGAACATCCTGATATTTTCACTGACTTCACACTAAGTTAAAACTTCCTTTTAATCAGACTGCTTCCTTAGTATATTTTAAAGCAACATGAGACAGCAGAATAGGAATTTCCAGCTGTAATCATGGATCAAGATGGGTGGATTCTGTTGCCTTTGCTGAAGATCTGTCAGCAGATTTATTCTTTGAATCTTAATGCTTTTAGCTATTACTGATGTTTCATTTATCCTCATTGAAACAGTTTTACAAAGGGGCTGAGATTGAGCATTTAGCCTTAGATGGCAAATTTTGTTCTCAGTTACACATAGAGTAACTAACATGATTTCAGCTGTATAAAAGAGAGCAATTAACCAGCCTTAATTATTCTACACATAGCTAAATGGTAATTTAAAAATACTTATGTTTATAAATGCACTTGAGATTACCAGAATTTGTAATTGTCCCACTGTACAATTATCATGAGGGTAGATACTGGTGATCTTTGAGTCATATGGATTTTAGTTGCAGAGGGTTGTGCTGAGATACACACGAACCAGAAAACTTTCTGTGTTACAGAATAAACTACACATCTAAGGAAACCACAGTGTACATATATATATTAATTTTTTTAATACTTAGCATATTAGTAGTTTCATCTTCAATGTAGATTGTAGCGAATTAAGGAAAATACATTTTGAAGTTGGGAAATACATATCTAAGTCATATTTCTTGAAAGGAATGACATCTATATCTAAGAAGCTTTCTCTTAAGCTGTATGTTGCTTAGGAAAACACAGCAGAGCATCTTTTGTAGATAGCTGACTGTTGTCTCTTAAAAGTGCAGACCCCACACAGACACTTCAGTTCCCGGCAGTCTCAAACTTTTGAATGAACTTACATTTGTGATGTGTAGTTTCTGAATGACATAGTCTGGACATGTTTTACTGTCATTGATCTTCACAATGATGTCCCCATACGTTGCAGATCCATTCCCCATTGATGGCCAGTACTGGGCACATTTGTTCTATGAAGACATGAAGTTAGGTGAGCAGCACAACAGCAAAGCAGCAGAAAACTGAGAGCTAGGGAAAAAAGTCTGATTTAAAATAGATGGCAGCTCACTATAGTTTTTCCAACTTCTCACAGGTCTCGTCCTCTCCTGAAAAGGCTGTCACTGCTTAGGTAAATAATTTCAAATATGCAGCAATTCAGGTCTCTGACCTGAAGTTCATGGCCATGGAACTTAACTTCATATGTAAAGTGGGGGAAAAAAAATCCTGTACACTAGTTGAAAAAATGTACAGCAACTGCTGCTGGTGCCTGAAGGCTGTAGAAACATTTGCAGCTACTTCCATGGCTTCTTTCAGTCTTCAGTGACGGATGTTGCTTCTGCCTGCCTATAAAATCATCTTGCTTGTGCTGTAAATCTGTATGTATGCTGCCAACATCTTTAAAATTAGTTAAAACAGCAGATCCCCTTCCTCCTGCTGTACCTGGAATAAGGAACAAAAGCAAGCCAGAAGCACCCAACATTCCAGTCAAATAAAGGACAAAGACAACAGATGAAAAACATTCTGTATAGGATTTATGGAGGACATTGCCAGGATATCAGAAGAGACAGAAGAAAAATACTAATCATACCATTTTTGATAGGTCTGTGAAGAGTTGAGTTCTACCCTGAGCCCTTTTCTGGATTAATTAGATGTAATTTGGAGGCTCACCCTCTGCTACTTAGAGCTGTGACTAAAGTGCCCTTTTCTGATACGACTGGCAATTCATGAGGCAACACTGTTTTGGCATGCTTTCCAACACAGGTTCTGCCACAACAACAGAACAGCAAAGAATGAAAACAAAGTAGTAAGAAGAAAATGTAATTCAGCACAGCACAACCATTTATTTTGTTTTCAAACATAAGAAGGATGGAAAGATAGACAGAAGGATGGATATTTCTCACCCTCTTTCCTTCCTCACAGCGAGTCACCATGACAATAATCGTTGCCTTCTGTTCCCAGATCATCCTCCAGAAATCATCTGTGGTTTCATCCTTGGGGCCTAGCAGGAGATATTTTAAGGGATTTTTTCAGAGTGCAGCCATATGAAAAAACACTTAGCCATGCAATCTGAAAGGCTAACCAGAGATCACACAAAGAACAGCCACACACTTGGTTTTATTATGACTGCTGCCATGAGGCTACAACATTTTGAATGTCTCATATGTATCTTTAGTGCATAGCTATGAAATCTGAAAACTTCTGGTGTAAAATTATACAACATGAGAAATCTGCCTTTGAAGTACAATTTATTAATCTTTACAAAATTCCTTAAGAAAAAAATCATTGATGACTTTTTCATATTAAATTTCAAAATGTCAGATTTTCATTTTTTTTCTTTAAATTTACTAATAAGGTTTTACAACTCTAACAAAAATGGGTAAATAAAGAAAGCATATTCTTTTAAGGTTAAAAATTACCTTGTGCAGCAATGTATTTTCTGGGTTCTTTGAAGCCCTATAAAAAGTACATTGTTATCCACTTTTAGAAGGCAAGCATGAACAATCTAAAAGATTTTCAATTTTGAAAACAAACTCAATATGCAACAGCTCAGTAAATCTGAATACATTACAAAGATGGAAACAACTCAAATGTAAATCCTCAAAGGTGTTGATGCATTAAATGTACAGACTATAGGGTTTCTTCAATAGTGTCCAAGATTTTTTTAAGTAAAAGTCACTCACATCAATATAACTTGCATTAATATAGTCTGATCCTGGATCTCCTGGGATCTCTGAGAGCTCAACACGGTTATGGTCATCTGTTTAAATCATGTAAAACAAAATAATTATATTATCTTAAGGCAGCGGAAAATCAAATATTTACAAAGTGCACCAAAATTACAACAAATACTCACATGGAAGAATATCTATGTAGCGGTTTTTGTTCTGATTATGGCTCTTTCTGGCCTCCTTTATAGGAAATTTACTGAAGACTCTAGGAATGCTCTGTAAAATAGAAATTTTCTTTTATTAACTAAGTATATATATAAAATAACTTCTACTTCCTGTCAAATGCATAAGGAAATATTTTGGTATCACTGAATCTGGAAGAGAAAATTCTATTTCATACAATATTGTTTCATATATTTCTTATATCTGAAGTAAAAAAATTTCCTTCCCTTCATATAGATAATATATATCTCTCCAATAATATATTACTTATATCCATCCCTATGGATATGCAGTAAGAGAGCATCTTAAAAATATGCATTAAAAGGTACTTTAGAATGAGAAGTGTTTAGAATGCTTATTTTATACTTTTGCTGAAAAACACCTTCAGGGGAAAAAACATGGACTGTCATGGTACAATGAGAAGAGACTGGCAGCAAAATTAACAGGCCTATTTGACCTTAGATGAGAATTCATTCAATTTTCTAGATTATTTATATATCTATTTACAGCTAGTACTTCAAACGTGCTCCTGAACAGAATTTTTCCAACCACCTGGCTAAAAATCTGTACTATATTTTGAGCCAAGGACAAACCTGAAATTCATCCAAGAAAAGCCTTCCTTCATCTGCAATCTTCCTCTTGTATGTGTCCAGCAATTGCTCTGAAGGTATTGGTTCGATGTTGAGAAGTTGCCTGTCATCATCTTTAACTGTGAAAATAAGTTGAACATTTATCGTTACTGATGTTGAAAATGTAGATTACATTTCAGTCAATGTGATTCTTGTATTGTCAGAAAAATTAGCAAAAAGGCAGGCTTCTTTATTTTAACTTGATATATTTATTCTTTTAAAACCTGAATGATAAAGTAACAATTTAACAAGTTTGAACATCTCTTACTAGACATTTATCAATTTTTTATTTACATTGAAAAGTTGTATTTTTTAGTAACTGTGTATCTAAGCGAATGGGTTTGAATCTCAACACAGTATGTAAAGTAGTTAGTTTCTGTGGGTTTGAATGTTCTAAATTATTTTTTTCTTGAAGCTTTCTGGTTTTAACTGGTCCCGACTTTCTTCACAGGCTTTGAAATCTTGTGCACAAAGTTGCACAAAATGTTTGGTTTCAGTATTCAGGATTTGAAAGCCTTCAAAATTTTTCAGGAAAAAACAACTGGCTAGTGTTTAATTTCTTGTTTTGAAAAAGGTGCACAGAAAAGAGAAATTCTAGTTGAAGATATCTTTGATTCTGGACTTACTCTCAATGTTAAAAATAGCACAAACATTGTCTAGGATAACAAAATTAGGTTTGTATGTAAATAATAACTAAGACATTTTCAAACACTGATAAACTTCCTGTTCATTAAAGTATTAATACGTCTGCTATGTATTTACTGAAGTATTTTTTCCTTCAAATTAGGTGTTATCATGTTGATACCTGTAATCCATGTATACAACCTAGAATATAAACAATCCAAAGGTGGTAGCAAGACCTGAGACTAATTTTATTTCCACTTGCTAAATATATAAAGATACCCACCTGCAACAAGGTTCACATCTTCAGAAGAATTGCTGTAAGAAGCAAAAGCATCTGTAAATGCTTTGACTACAAGACAAATATATAATAATGAGTTAAATAAAATCACTTTTTTATGTGAACACAAAGGCTGTTCTTAGCCAGCAGACTGCATAACAAGCTCTCTGTGAAACAAGATTGCTACAACTGGGACTATGCAGAGGTGTTTGGCATCCTTGTCTTCCTACCCTTAGCACTATCGAGGGGGAGAGAAAAGGGGACCACACTGAGAAGCTTTACCCCTTGGATCATATTGTCCATATCACCTACAGCAAATATGTCTTTCATTTCTTCACTGGAGTGGCTGCTCACACCATCTCCATTTCTCTCCTTAGAGACAGAAACCCAACACATGCATAAAATATAGTGAAGTTTAAAAGCTAAGTACCAAAACCGAGTTGGACTCTCCAGAGCTGTACAAGCAAAAATTAGTTTTGCTTCCCTAAGCATGAAAAGCTTAGATCTGAGCAGGGGCAGCTCCCTGGCCCCCTAAGGAGAAGAGCAGGGAGGGGAAAGAGGCTGGAAGAGATGAGTCACCTGGTTCTGTTGTTGCCAGAGGGCCATAAGGTTTCAGAAGAAATTGCCCACACTCCTGTGTGTCCCCCAGCTACAAATACCCCTTCACACATGGCACCAGCTCCCTTCACAGCAATGGCAGCAGCCAGCCTGGCTCTCCAGCGCTCTGGCATTAGGGTAGGCCATGGCCATGCTTCTGTTGCCACCTGCTGTCCTACAGAGCTGCTGAGGCATCTGGAGATTACCATCATAAACAAAGCCTCCCTGAGATATGGTTTGGGCTGAACAAGCGCTTGAAAAGAGCTCCAAGAAAGTGTGCACTATTTTCATTACTTTTGGTTTAAATCATGAAGGAAACATTTTTGAGATATTTCTGAATATTTTGTCACAAAACCAGGAACAAGACGTTTTGTTCTAGCAGATCGGTTTTTCTGTGCCTTGAACAAGGGTGCAGCAGAGAGATTTTAAATCTACTTCATTGTATTTGCATTGTCAGACAAACACCAAATAATGAGCTTCTTTTGAAAGGTTTAAAAGGTAAAAGGATATGTTTTCCCAGTATTAATAACACATCAAACTTGTAACATTTTTCCACTACACACTGGGAATGTTTGTGGAAAAACAGAAAGCCTCTCCCCGCATTTTTGTAAGAGAGTGAGAGAAACGTGAAGCTTACCTAAGCTTTCTTTGGTGAAGGTCATAGATTTTGTACAGAACCAGTAGTAAAGCAATTGATGTCACAATGATCAAGAATGCCAAGAATATAATCAGGGCTTTAGAATTATCTAGCAACAGAAAAAGAATACATTTGTCATTTTAACTCTATTGTTTTTCTGTATGCTTCCTAGAACCAGGGCTTATTGATTTTTGGGAGGGTTTTTTTGAGAAAAGAGCTAAACAATTATTTTTATGTGTTTGGTTTAAGTTTGCTATTCCAAAATAAAGGAGGGAATTTTATTTCTTCATTAAGAAAACTTCCCCTTAAACGTTCTATGGAGACCTGTCAGAATGATACAACTCACTGGTTCAGCACTACCATGCATGTCTCCTACTCTGGGTGACATTTACACCTGAGAAGTGGAGCTCTCAGTTGCTCCTGACCTGGAAATTGGGATTCTCTGCCAAGACACAGATGTTCAGCTCCTGAAATGCAGGATCTGAACACAGGAGAATAATCCTAAAATGAATAATTTAAGTTAGAGAAATTAATTTCTGGTTGCATTTGAGTGTTTCTTGAAGAAACCACATCTGTGTAATAATTCTGAACTATGATCAATGACTGTCAACATGATCTGTTATATTAATACTGAAAAAAGATAATATTTTTCAAATGCAGATCAACTATGAACTATAAAGCAGATAGTTTGGATTTTTAATTAGAAGCAAATTAATGGAATTCACAATTTACATTATTCATATTATGCTGAAGTCTAAAGGTAAAAATGCTGTATACATTTACTTACATCTGGTTTTTATACTCCTTTGTACTTCCTTCCCTTTGTGTTCTTCATTAGACACGAAGATCTGCATGCAGCGGGTGAGAATAATAGAGATGTAAAAACATGACAAGCAGAAGTTTCTGCATACAATTTTTTAGGCAACAAAGCACAGTGGATATTTGAAATTCATCCATTTTCAATTAATCAACCTCATTGACAACAGGATCTGTTGTCAATCTCTGTATAGTCATTTATAGTGCAGCTCAGGTTTCTACCCAAGTTATAGCAAGATCTAGATCCAAAAATATGGAGATGACAGGGAAAAAAAAGTCAGTAAAATAGGAAACACATTTTACAAAATAAAAATCAGACGCATCTCAAGGAAAAATAAGCTTTATCTCTGATCACATCTCTCAAATCTGAAAAATAGCCATTCAATATATTAAAAAACTCCATTTGCTTCAACAGGAAATATACAGTCAACTGAATTTGATATTTTTATATCAGTTCCTGTATAGAAAGCAATTCATGGATGTTTAATTAAATAAGCTGCTTTCTTGCATCATTAACTTTTGTGTACTTTAACTGGTGTTAAAATACTAACTTGTTTCTGTGGTGTTTATCTTTTGTCACATATTTAACAATTATTCAATCTTTTAAATTTCCTTAATAGAAACTTCCATCAGATTTAAAAGGCAGCTTGCAGTTTGTACATCAAATCTTTCACACTGTTTTGGTTTGGTTTTTTCTTCATATAACTTGACCCAGAGTTCTTTCATTACTAGCAAAGGTCATAACACTTACTCTGTTTTGGTCAAAAAAGATGCAAAGCAAGAGTCAGGGTCTAGAGACAGAGAAGAAAATTCCTTCTTTAAGGAAAACTGTTCACCACAAGGGGTGTACCAAAAGCTTACATGAGTGCAGGGGTCTTGTGACACTGGAACTGTAAGCATCTTTTGCTCCTACAAGACCTCATCTTTATTTTTCAAATAAAAAACTTTCTGAGAATAATCTGTCAGGAAAATTCTGAAAAAATCTTGGAATATTGAAGTTCTCTGATACTGCATTTCTTCAGGTGAAAACAAAGAGGGAAAGGTTGTGGGAAATGAGTGAAACTGATTCCTAAGAGTAATAATACTCCATCATTCCTACTGGTTACTTGCTTGTCTAAACTTTACTGAGAAGAGCCACCAGGACATAAAAAATATTACTACTGGCAACATTAAGGGAATCACACAAGACCATTGGTCTTGCAGACAAAGCCCAAAAGAGTGAAATGGCTGATAGAAGAGAAGATGGCAGTAGGATTTCAGGAAAGCAAAGCTTGTAGACAGAGGATGATATGTTTTGCATGGAAACAAGGACTGGCTTGTAAGGACATATGAAAGGATCTGAACCGCTTTAAATCAAAATCTTCACTGTGAAAAAATCTGAAGAATTTATTTCTGATCAATTATCTCAAGACATAAATCCCACATTTATACTCTGATTGAAATGAGAGTCACATATTCATTAAATGGAATATGTTTTAAACACCAAAATATCAATCATACTGAAAAAAACACTATTTTAAACTTAGAGAAACCTCAAAATTCTCTCTGTTCCAAATACAAACTATCTGTTCAGCTTGCATTTTTCTTGCTATCAGAACCTGGGTGGAATACCACGCAAGGAATTCCTTGATAGGTTAGACATATATGCATTTAATTTCCAAAATAGTAGCTACTTCTTTGTATCTGTGGCCTACACATCCATAGGTTAACTGCTCAGCCACCATCTTTGCCTTTTTTTTCCTAAAATCAAGTATAAAATGCTTAAACAATGATAACGTTGCAACATTTTATATATTTTAATTTAATAAGCCTACTTACCCTAAATGTATAATTTGTCAAGTAAAAGAGATCTTTTATTTCAAAATGACACCTTTCACTATTGTTCTGCATCATTCCATCATACTCCCAAATCAACTCAAATATTTTTGTGTTTCCATAGACACTCCGGTTTTTGCACGTAATTTGAACAGCATTATCAGCCAGCAACGTCGCTTGAATATGATCCACTTCCTGCGGGACTGTACACAAAAGAAGTGTTACTGGTTCTATTCTCACTATTTCAAACCCAACATTTCAAGCTGTATGTGCTCATGTCTCTTTATCTTCTCTCGTAATATAAATTTCATACATTTCCTTCCTTAAAATGTTCAGTCCCAATTTAACAAGATAAGTAAAATCAGTCTTGGTTAACCATAGGCTTATCTGAGCTGGAAGAGCTGTGAAGTAGAACTGAAGAGGGTGGGAAGATCAGAGCTCTACTGACAGTCAGTCTGCAAAGACTGTATGAGGGCAAAACTCTTACATCTGACATCGTTTTCACATTTGAGGAACATGGCACAACAGACAAGACAGGAGAATAAAGCGTTTTCCATGTGAGTATCCATTTCAAAATTTATATAAATGAAATTTCCTACTAGGAGTTACTAGTGTATTTTAATATCTGGAATAGCATCCTTTCACTGAAAGCTGGTGTGAAACCACAGCAACTTTTTACTTTTGAATTATATGGAATCTGTTAAGTTTAATCTGTGTTTCCTAACTCTAATTTTGCATGTTGCAGCAAATAGGTTTCAGACTGAGGGGCACAGCCTGAGCGACCTTTCACTGAGATCTTATAAAACCTTTCAGAAAGTAAATAACCTTCCGTGTAAGGCAGCCCCTTTGGCCACATTTGAGTAGAATATCACCACGGAAATTTTCTTCAAAATAACTTCAACTTGCAAACTAGCATATTATATATATTAAAAAAAAAAAAAGGCAGCTGCTTTTTTCTTCATATGAAGAGCAAGAGATATGAGGCTTTATGAACAGATCAAGTACCCCATATGGGGAGCAGCAGAGTATTTCACTTGGCTGAGTGTGAGGTCAAAACATAACTGCTTGTTTTTATCCACAGGGCAGATCTGTTACTCCACATACTGCTGAGAGCTGTGACAAGGAGAAAGTGAACACTTCTGGAGACAATGAGTTTGTTGAAGATGAAAACACATTTTATAAAACGTAGGGGTTTTTCTGCTCATACATTCTCCTGTTCAAGAAGCCATAAAACTTAACCACGTTATCAACTGTTGTAACAGTTGGAGAAGGTCTAATCAATACCATTAATTCAGGAAGGGAAGTGACTTGTTATCTTCTTGAAAAATAAGGGATATGAGGCTGTTTTCAGACCCACAAACTTATGTTGTACACTGCAATCTTCACCTGAGTTATTAAAATATGAGTGAAATGCCAGCAAGTGGGGGCTTCAAAATATAATATGCTCAAACTAGATTTTCACAGAGCAAAGAACCGTAATCATGCTCAAAATAGGACTGCCCAAAAATTAAAGCCATTTTAAAATTTTCGTTACAGTTAAGTCTCAGATCAAACTGTTTACATTTACAAATTAATTTATCAGCTTTTTTTATTTTTTTTGGTGGGGTTTCAGGTGACTGACAGCTTTGGTCCTGGTATACTTCAAACTATAAACTAAAATTTGTTAGCTAGATGACCCAGAGTAATCAGGAGATTCCATTGTTTACATAGATTGTCTGTAAAACCAGCTACAAAACCTCTGTACATTCCACAGAGGAATAGGATTCAAAATTGAAATAATAGTCTGCCAGAAGCCCCTGTATCCCATACAGGGATCTACAGAAACACATTTAATAAAAACAGCAGTCAGGTTTAATGTTCTTATATGTCCATTTCTACAGACTTTCCAGGAGTGCTAAAAACAACAAAAGATTTAATTATTCTTGTTATTGGGGGGCAAAAACAATCACTACTTTAAGCTATCATGGTATCACCATCACAAAGATAATACTTTATTTTTCACTAAAAAAAACCCCTTTGCTTATTCAGTGAAATTAGAGGAAATATTAATTTAGTATTTTAACAAGTATCTTACAAGTATCTTAAGTATTTAGTATCTTACAACCATCATAGTTTCCCTTTAGCTGTATCTCTATATTAGCTAAATTTGAAGGTGGTGGAACTAGAGGAAAAAATGTACTCGAAAAAATTAGATAAATGTGAGGGTTTGGACGGGTCTGGTGGTTTTTTGGTTTTTTTTATGGTTGGCTGGGTTTTTTATTGCTTTTTTTCCACAAAGCAGGAATTAAAAGAGTATGAGGCTTTACATCTGAAGATTAAAAGCGGGAAAAGCCCCAGTAAATTGGAGGTGCATCTCTATTACCCCTTTTCTGCATCAGGAGAATATCTGTTGGTTTGGGGTATTTTTTAGGTTCTCATATAGATCGTATGGCAAACAAAGAAGCAGGACCACAGGGGTAATCTTGTGAAAGTATAACCCCAAAAGGTGCACAGACCTTTCTGTTAACAGAAGGGCTGGCACACACTTGTCTTTAACCTAATGTTGGAAGCCCACTGTGTTGGTTCAGCCCAGGTAATGCAGGTCTGCTTCATGCAAGCAGGAAACTACAGAACAGAAGGTACAGCCTGCACATCTTTGTGGCCTGCATGCCACCAAATAAAAACCAAACGTTTTTCACTCTCTTTTTGTTTAATTTGAATCTTTCCTTAGGATTGGGACACAATGCTTTCTAAAATCTTAACAAGAATTCCAAATGAATGAAGAACTTTTATTTTTAAATCCTACATACATGAGAACAAGATTAATACCAAGCGCATAATAAAAAATAGACATTATTTAAAAAGAGACACTATTTATATGAATGTCTATAGAATTATTTTAATGTTAATCAGTTTCTTGGCTAATAGTAATACCATGTATAAAATATAATGAACTATGCAAGAAAGTTACATATTCCTTGTGTTAGTATCAGCCTTGTTTATAACAGTTAGCTAACAAGAGATTTACCTCCTGGTTTTGTTAGGAAGTTACGTATTCCTGGTTTACCCTCAAGTCTTCCACTATGATTGGTATCTGTATATGCAGTCACATGTACAGAACCTTTGGTAAAAGCTTCGGGTACATGGAAAGTATAATTAGTCGTGTTGACTGGTGTCTTGTTACCAAACTCTAAAAAATGGAA
This sequence comes from Campylorhamphus procurvoides, assembly GCA_013396655.1. Taxonomy (NCBI): domain Eukaryota; kingdom Metazoa; phylum Chordata; class Aves; order Passeriformes; family Dendrocolaptidae; genus Campylorhamphus; species Campylorhamphus procurvoides. The sequence goes on along the minus strand of WBMV01006289.1, from coordinate 2,270,163 downwards.
GAAATTAATGAAATTAATTAAATCTCTGTTAAAAGCACAGGAACTCTTACTCTTCATGAGAGCTACCTAAAATCACTGCCATGTGTATTTCTATTTTAATTGCCTTTCACTTGGTTGCTTTGTCTTACTTACTAATGCTAACTGAAGGCTCAGGAAGAGGAGGAAATATATAAACACATGAAGAAAGACTGATACTTTCTTCTGCATTCAACTTGGGAAGGGGTTAGTAGAAAGGTGTCACTCTGCACACTGAGTAAGTCTGTCCTGGTGTGATGTGAGATGTGTGTGCTCTCAGTAGCAAGCAGGAGCAAAAGGAATTGCATGAGAAGCAACCTGAGCAAAGCTATTAACCCACGCTGCAAATGGGGCTTTGGTGGCCTGGGGAACTGGGGAGCAATGGCCTTTCCAAGGTTCCTTCTGGCTGATTCAGATGTGACCTCCCTGCACCCCAACAATACTACCTTGGTCTCCTACACTGGCCAAGCCAAACCAACTACAGAAACTGGTTCATGAGGCTGCTACTCTTCTGGGGAGTGGCCAAACTCAGGGCATGGAGAATGGGAGAGATTATTTTTATCGGGGGAGCACAGGACCATTACAGCCTTTAGTTCCTGGGACAGTCCAGGTTTATATAACCTGCAGAATGTGAACAGAAAGGATGAATTAAGCCAGTACTAGCTTAAACATGACATATTTATTTTTAACAGGCTCTTCATTTTAAAAACCTAATTTTCCAGTTCTTGTCTTGAAAAAAAGCTCACATCTAGAAAATGTGATCTCTGTGTAATGGGTACAAACTTATCCATCTATATGTAAGGTGGCCTAGACCAGCATATCTGAAAGGAATGGTCTTTAGTAGATGGCAATCTCCTGGCTATACCTATCTAAACATGTCTATGCTTACTGCCATACTCAGGATCCCTGGCTTTTACATATATTGCTGTTACTCAGAGAATTTATTGACCAGGTATAGCAGCATTTTCTGAGACAGAGAGCACCATTCTACAAACTGATCAGTCAACTGTCAGAACTAATAGTATGAGAAAAATGAGAACTGAAGGGTAATGGGGTTGTGTCCTGACATGGTAAACTGAATAATCTCGACCGAAGGTTCAGCTGGAAAAACCTCAAAGGAAAGAAATTTCAATGTTTGGTTTAAAAAAAAAAAAAAAAAAAGGCAGTTTTAAGAGATTCCTATATGGTTTGACAGTGCACCATGCTTGAGGCTCTGTAATTATGTACATGCAACGAGTTATTTAACAGTGGATATACTTACTTTTGTCATTCACAAAGGGCTGCACAAAGTAGCCATGTATGGGGCCCTTTGAAGTGTCATTAGGTTCCGTCCATGTCACTGTTACACTTGTGTTAGTACAATATACATTAAGGTATCCTGGTGCTTCTGGAGCTGTTGTAAGAGAAAAATAACAATAATGAGCAGTAAATGAAAAGGTAAATATTCCTTTTTTTATGAACTTTGATAAATTCAATTTCATCAGATACTAAAGCAAGATAACACTAATGTGAAATATTTATCGTACTCTATTTCATTCCAAGCAATGATACATAACTATAAACTGAGTATATGTAAAAACATCATGTTACAGCTATTTCATAAATTTAATTAATCTAAGATAATGTGAATACAACAATAACATGTATTACAAAAATCATCCAAATCATTCCAAATATTATACATTACTTTTATTTTCTTTTAATTTTAACAACGAAATGTTTGGCCCTGAATTTTTATCTTCAGGTTACTTGATTTAGGTTGTTTTCATTTTTAATTCAGAAAAATAAAGCTAAGCTATTTCCAAGGGCAATGCTTTGGAAAAACATATAATTTTATCTGGATTTATTCCTTGCAATTATTCTATTATGCTTTTCTTCAAATCAGGAATTTAAGATTTGTTTCTGATAGGCCTTCACTTTTTCTTGCGTGTGTCTTCATTCAAAATTCCTTATATTTGGCCATGTTCTCAACCTCCAAAACAACAAAAAAATAAAAATCATAACCTTTGAGAAAGGCGTCAGACTAGAAGACTGACATGGGGGCTGGAGAGGGAAACAAAGACTGTGACTGCAATCAAAGAACAACCACAAGGGAAGGATAGCAGGAAGGAGGAGCTGGAGGAACACCTGAGTGTGGTAGAGCATGTTTCTCAAAATAAGTCTTCAATTCCAGGAAACACAGATGGTGGGATTCATTGTAGGGGTTCCCAGAAACACATGGAATGTAAAGCAAAAATAAGCATTACACTTACCGCCAAAATCTGTCTTTATGGTGAAGTGTTGTTTGGCAACCTCCTCTTCATGAAAAAGCATGATTCCAATGCAGTTGTACACACGGTTGGGTGATAAATTGTTCAGCTTTTTACAAGTTTTATTAAAAGATTCAATGCTTGATGAATCTGCAAAATCCAGTGAATCTGTAGAGTCTAGTGAATCTATACACACAAGAACAATTTTATCAATATTTTTCACAACTCAAAAAGCACATGGAGCCATTTTAACTGGGATTTTCTGGACCATATTTATTCAATGCAATTTGTAATAAACTATCATAATATTCCAAACATAAAAATATACAAATTGATCCAGTTACTAGGTTTTAGGTTCTTATATACCAACTATAGTTCACATAGATCTTTACTTTTAATCAGTAAATCCCATATAATTTGACTTTCTAAGAAAACAGTTTTCCCATCGAAATCATAACATGTCAGAACCCTGGAATGACTTCTAGCTCTTCAGCTCCCTGAAACGGGAAACTTCTAGCCCCAGACATTCATCACACATTTTTCTGGGACACTTGTGGACATTCAGCATCCATACCTTTGCTATCACACCAAGTGCCTTTAAGCCAGCATCTCCTCATGCTGACTGGCTCCAGGAGCAGACAGCCTGGACTCCCACCAACCTGGAGCCTGCACAGCCAGTTGCCCAGGCAGCCAGCAAGGGGTCAGTCTACAGCAGACCCACTGACTGCAGGATTTTCAAAATACTCAGCTCCCCTGCAGACAACCAAGCAGGACCTCAAAATCTTCAGAAGTCTGCAATTTGTGAAGCTGGTATACACAGCAAAAGATCTCCCTGGGTTTGAACTTTCCCAGATCTGCCATGTGGGGCGATTGTAGTCCCTAACTGGCAATCCCAAACATTCTGAACTACACTTCCCTCAAACTGGCACAGTTTAAAAAGTCTAAAAATTAGTTGAAACCTGACAAAAGACTAAATCTATCATCAAAAGACAACATCAACATTGCTTTTAAAAATGAATAGATAAATAATCAACTTTTCTATTTTCGAAGTGACTTACCTTTGCAGGAAGCAGTCACATTAGCACAGGTAAGTGAGCTATTCCAACAGAACACTGCAGATGTGTCGACTTCCTCCGCAACTACAAAACGTTCACTTTCGACTGAAAAGGGTGAACATTATACGTCACTGTTACATTGGCTATATTGATTCTTTAAATAAGAGTTTCCTCTTCTATATTTTTTACTTGTTCTGCAATATGAAGATACAACTGCATAGGGTAAATATCCAAAGAATTTAACAATGAATGGAAAGTAAAAGTTGAAAAAGCCTACATGTGATAAAGACACAGTGGAATTCAAATAATAAATGAAACTGTTAGTCCAAACATGCAGCATAAATAGTAGCCTTGAAGTGGTGGCTGGTCTTGCTGTTGCTTGCCACACTGCATATGGCCAATTCTCTTTTCCCTCAACAACGAGAAAATTATGTGTTTTCTACATTATACTTTAGGAAAATAATGAGGCGTTCTAATGTGCAGCTTCAAAACACCCTGCATATCAAGCACGAAATATGAAAACCTGTCTGATTCTCTGAAAAGAGACAAAAATAGATGATGAAACCCAGGGAAGCTGAATGACTATGTACAAACCAAAACAAAAACCAACAAACAAAAACAAAAACCCAAACCCCAACATCAAACAAAACAAAGAAAAACAAATAAATAAAACCCCAAAACCGAAACAAACAAATAAAACCCCAAAACCGAAACAAACACCCCCTCCAAAAAAAACAAATAAACAAAAGAAATCCTACTAAACTGCTTGTATATCTACCTGGTGGAATAGTAAGATCTCTGTAGTCACAGTTTTCAGCCCAAATTTTGTATTTCCTGCATGTCTGAAGTTTTATTTCATCCTCGCCGGATTCTACAGTTATGTTCTTGGGACCCCCCAATATATGAAATTTTCTGCATGTTGTGGGAATTTTCAGCACAGCTTCAGTGTCATGCTCATATTTAATTATGATGCTGTCAATATCACCTGAAAGAAAAAGAGTAAACAATAATTTTGTGACAATTTAAAAAAAATGAAATATTTTGTGATACTTCCATGTGTTTTAAGAAACACAAAACATTGAAAAATGAACTGCCTCTCATTCTTAATTTTGTTTTTTATTTATCTTTTACTTAAAAAAAAAGTTTAGTAAAACCAGAAAATTTCCTTAGCAAAATATTCTCTAAAATAATTCTCTAGTTAAGAAAACTACAGACTAAAAATACGAACATTCCAGAAAGACTTTCTTTCATTTAAAATATTAGATCAAAGTGAAAGACTTTGTTTTGACACATTAGATCATTTGTTTGAACAGAAATTTCACATTTTCTTATTCAAAGCATTTCAGAACCATCCAGTAAATAATGTCTATAGTCTATTCTAGAAAATTAGAGAGGCCTTTAATTCTGAAGAGGAATAAACTAACGTGTAAACTTTAGTTTTACATGAATTATGAATTGCAGTTTGCAACATGTGATTATCAGCATGATGGGGAAAAGAGAGAGGGGGCCTAGTGGAATGAAGCAGATCAATTCTGCAGGCCTGATAAGAGCTTAGAGCAGGGCAATCCAACACAACTGCAAGTGGAAGTGAGAAGACTGGAATTGTTAATAACTTTAATCCCACTTCTTCCAAAATTGGATGAAATTTTATAAAATAACCCAAAAAGCTAATAGATCCGTTTTTTATTGGTTTGTTTTGTGGGGTTTTTTTTTCTCTTTTTTTACTGCTTTATCAGCTTTACCAGTTTTCTGTATTTGAGTTTGCTATTTGGTCACTTTTCAAGACAGAGAGAATAAGAGGTTTGATTCTTACAACAAGGCAGTTGAGTCGTCACTGTTGTTCCTATAAGAAAAGAAAACAAAATTAAGGTCTGTCTCAGCAGACTTGGCTTTTTCCACAGTGCACTGGAAAGGGTAACCAATACTGTCCCAAACTCTTCATTAAATATATTCAATACAAGTAAATGTATTTAGCACTCCTCTTGCATTTGAAATAGGGAAGAAAACGGCAGCTATATATAACTCCATTTTTTAACTAGTTACTTTAGGGATCACGTATCTTTCACAATTTTCCAACAACATCACCAAACTAGAAATTAAATGTTTTTTTAATAACATTTCTGAATACAAAGTTGCACAAAAATATTCCCAAATCACACATTCTCATAGCAGTATGATAAGCTATAGCAATTTTCCAAGATATATATGCTGTGGAATGTGTAAGTGAACAGTACAAAATGTCACTAAAGAAACAAAATTTACCTACTTTTTAGCACTGCCACTCTTACTTTTGGAAAGAGATTTATACAACAGGACGAATAATTTCACCATAATTGTTACACTGAAGTATCCAAAAGAAATTATGAGCTGGTATTTAGAAAATCTGTACAGAACCTTGAGTGAATAATTTCATCCTGAAAACAGTTACTTAAAATATCCTAAGGTATAAATATTACCAAAAGAGACTGACACCCAAATTTACTTTGCAGTACATGGGCCCTAGATTTGCCTCCCCCAGGCTGGGAGTCACCTGGCTGAATAGTGGCCCTAATGAGAGGGCAAACTGAGAGGGCCCATTGGAGAGTTACCAGGATTGTTAGGGGCAGAACACCTACAAATAAAAGCTCACTTTATCAAAGAGCTGACAGCAGCCTACAGATGCTTAAAGGACAGTTAAAAATGATGGAAAGAGTCCAGCTCCAAGATGTACTTTCCTCAAGTACATACACATATTTTACTGACCGGAGTAATTCCTTGCAGCCCAATTGCAATTACAATGTGTGTAAGTGCTTGCATTGCTAGATCCCAAGAAAATACTACTGCTGTGTGAAACGAAAGGGAAGCCACCAGAAAACAGAGAAGCACACAGATCTTGCATGTATTCACACTTTTTTGCTGCTTGGGCAAATTTCTATGACTAACAGGAGGACTACTGACACAGTAATTGACAGATTTACTCCCCATGTGCCACTGTGTGTAAATGATTTCTATTTTGCGCTTGCCTGACAAGTAGCAAATCTGGTATCTTTAATATGACTCATTAACTATTAATAAGATTCCTAAAAACACCCTTAAGTTTAATACAGTTGTATGCCTAATTTGTATGCTTAGGTTTGATAAAAGAAATTCAAAGTGAATTGCCTCATTCTAACACATTTTCTGTGCTCCAAGTATCATAATTGTGATAACTGTGTGCAAGTTTGTCACCTATTGAGTAAGTGGGTGTGATCCCAGTGTTTGCTGGCATGCTGACTGGTGAGATGGTGCTGTGCAAGGATGTTGAATTGTAATGATCTGTAAGGAAATAAACAACATATCAGCATTAAAAAGTGAAATTCATTCTTTCATATGGCTATGTCATAAGAAATGTCATATACTACATCCCTTCCCCACTTTTTTTCTTAGGGGATTTTTGCAATTTGAAGACTGCTGAAAGAAAAGTAACGTTAATACAGCAAATAAAACATTAAATGAGTATTTCAATAGGAAGAAAATTTTTAGGACTATACCACTTACAAATGAATTTAGCAATGTAAAAGGACAAGTTTTTTTTCATTATTTAGGTATAAATCAGGATGGAGTCAACATAAAAAATGGTGATACAATTTGTGAAGTAAAAACTAAACCATTTTGCTATATTCTTAGAGTAAAACAATTATGAATAGTGCTTGTGCTCTTTCAGAAACAAGAACTCTCATAGTGCTTGTTTGCTAGATCACATATCTTGCTTGCTATATTACTTAAAATATCTCAATATTTATCTCCCTTCTTATAAACCACAAACAGGTTTCTATATTCTCTTTTAGGCCCATTCTTATTGCTTTTGCATTGGCAGCAGCCTTGTTGACAGCAGCTGGCATTTTGATACTCCTGCCATGACTGCAAGACTCAGCCCTCAGATACCAGAACCTGGAAATAATCCTGATATTGCTACTGGGCCAAACTGCAGACACCTTTTTTTATTTGCTGAACCATAAGCTGAAAAAGGCTACCTTGACACTGAATTACTTAGTTCTCCCCTACAGTTCTGAAAGCAGGGAGTGGCATCTGAAGGAAGACAGCAAACCTGATGTAGAACTCTCGGAGGCAATGGGAGTGCGTGTGGTGAGGGCGGCAGTGATGGTGTGTGGAGGGTTGCTGAGTCCCGTGGCAGGGCTGGAGCCTGAGTGCGTGGAGAGGTATGTGCTGCCTGCAGGAGAGACACCTGTGGTGAGAGGTACAGCAGTTTTGTTAATGCTTGGAGTCTGCCTGGTCAAGGAGGGACACAAAGCTGTCCACAGCACAGGAGTGCAGCGCTGGGGCACTCACACTGGGAATTCGGTAGTAAGGGGGCACACCGAATGCTCAAAGTGTTAGGGCATCCAACAAGTGCCAGATGAACATCCAGCGAGCACAAGCCTTTTTGTCACTGACTGCACCTCTTTCGTGCTAAATGCTGTGTTTTAAAATAGACTTAAATGCATGACTCCAAACCAGACTTATCTGTTATTCTTGCCTATTAAGATGGCATATTTCATTTCACTGGGTGAATGAAAACACATTATACACTCTGTGAGGTAACTGCATGCAGGAAAAGGAAAAACAAAATTATCAGAAAAAAAATCATCAATGCAGTTCTTTTGTGTAAATTAAGTTTCTTACCAGGTGTGGTTGTTTCTGTCTCTTGTCCTGGAAAAGAGAAAGAGAGAGAGAGAGGAAATGTAAATTAAACTTCCAAGGAATTAAACCAAAAATATAAAATTAAGCCAAAATTCCTTCCTCCCAGCTATCCACTGATCTTTCCTCCAGGAGTTATACACATTCTTAACATGCTGAGGGTACTCTCAATCTCACTGTCTCTGTGCCATTGATGAAGGTATTAAAGAGCAGTGGTCTCAAGACAGGGCCCTGAGGGACACACTCATCACAAGCCTTCACCTGCTCATGCAGCCAGGGACCACATGTCTGGCTGCCTCTATCCAGTCAATTACTTATCTACCAAACAGTCCACCCTTTAAATCCATGTATCTCCAATTTGGTCATAAGGATTTCATGAGGGACTCTGTCAAAGGCCTTACAGAAGTGTAGGTAGAGGACATCAGTCAGTCTTCCTTTATCAACCATTGTAGTCAGTCCATCAGAGAAGGCCACCAGACTGGTCAGGCAGGATTTGCCCTTAGTAAAGTCATGCTGGCTGGCTTGGATCACTTTCTGGTCTTATATGTGCTTTAACATTGCTTCTATGAGGATCCATATATCAATATTCCATGATATTCCCAGGCACAGAGGTGGGGCTCACTGGCCTATAGTTCTCTGGATCTTCCTTTATCCCCTTTTTTAAAAGTAGGAGCAATATTCCCTTTTTGCCAGTTACTAGGGACTTCACCTGACCACCATGACTTTCCAAGCATGATGAACAGTGGCGTGGCAGCAGCACCAGTCAGTTCCCTCAGGACCCTGGCACATGTGTCATTTGGGCCCCTCAGATTTGCAGCTATTCAGTTTTAGCAAGTGGTCTTGAACCTGCTCTTTGCTTACAGTGTGAGGGACTTTGCTTCCCCAACCCCCACATAGAGCTTCAGCAACCTGAGAGATGTGGGAAGCCAGACTACGAGAGAAGACTGAGGGAAAGAACTCACTGAGTAGCTCAGCCTTCTCCATATCCATCGTTACCCCCTTCCCATGTATGGGCTCTCCTGGGCTGTTCTTGTCTGACCAATGTACTTACAGAATCCGTTCTTGTTCTTCACATCTCCTGCCAAGTTCAGTTCACTGAACCATGTGTTTGTTCTCACACTGTATCTTTTACTAAGTTTGAGGATTAGAAGCTTCCAGTTTGACATAAGAATACTGAAATCCATCCGAAAATTTCCTTTAAGACATCCCTCTATAACATAGCCTGCTATGCTTTCAGCAAGGAACAAACCGTCTGGTTCATACCATCCTTGCTGTGACTATTCCATAAATTTTCATCCACCTGTTTGGCTTTTCCTTTCTCTCTCTTTTCTTCTGCTAAGGTCTTTCTCACTATATTTGTTTCTAGGAATTATTATTATTATTATTTAGTGGCACATGTATTTTTCAGACAGTACTTCCCTATTTATAAAGTCTCTGTTACTTCCACTTTCCCTATATGGCACTTCACAACTTCTGTAGCTCTACTCTTTTGAAAATAAACTCCTTAAAACTTTAGAGCAAAAATCCAGGTTTATGTAAGAAACTGCAATACTTATGAAAGACACATGTTCTGTTGTCCCGTTCATGTGTCAGCATCAGAACCATGCCCCTCATCTCTGATACAGAATATCAACATAGGTAGGTCTCCTGGGACTCCAAAGATTTTCTCCTTATTGACCCAACAAGCAGCAGCACACACGTTGGCTGCTCAAGAGCCACCATGGATTGTGCACCCCGTGTGGACAGTTCACAAGATCAGCAACATTAAAAAAACACAACCAGTGATGACAAAGTCACCTGCAGAGAGTGAGTGATTTCTTTGTGCTCAGAACTGCCATGAAGTGTTTATAGGCCATGGTATGAATATAAACAAAAGCTAAAGTCTTGTAAATATTTTTCTGGTGAGCAGTGGAATTTATTGTGGACTTCATATTATTCAAAATCTTACTACAAATTAAAATTTGGAAAAGGCCAATATCCTGATATCTTACAGAAAAAGTATCAGCAGAAGTCAAATGAAGCTCAGCTAAAAATAATAATGCAGAGCCAGCTATTTCTGTCTTTACAGAAGTGGGGAGGGGTGTTGCCTAAAATCTGGTCCGTGAGATGAGGACATGAGTCTGTCTACACTTTGCCTGAAATCATACAAAACTGTCAAAATAAGATTGCTCTTAATTGTAAGAATATAATATGCAAAAAAAGTAGGGGGCTGACAACAGACTGAATACAGGGGTTAGAAACCACTGTATTAATAGGTCTAGTATGTTAATTTATATCTATATATTCTCCATTGAAACCTAGACCACACATACTTTTCAAAGCCACAGAAAGTTAGCAGATAAAGCTTCCTAATCTGAGAGGTGTTACAGATAAGGAACAAAAATATAGGTGAACTTTTGAACTATCAATACACCTTCAGCATCTGAAATCTCCTGTCTGGAACATTTCTTTACAACAGTTGCATAATCTAACTATATCAAACTGCCAAGAAAGCTTGTAAAAGCTAGCATTTAAATGTATTCATATTTGTCATGAGCAATTAATTTTCAATGTATTTTCATGATTTTTTAAAATTCAGTCTTTGAAAGCTGGCAGGTGGTCACTCTAAATTCCATAATGGAATTTGTCTTTTTTTCAAATGGCTTATCAGTCAAATAATCAGTTATTTTCCCTCCTTCCCAAGTCTTACTTTGATTCAGCACATCAAATATACCTCAAGCCAAAAATTAACTTTCTGTGAGCATCTACACAGACCAACTTTCACTTAAAAAACTTTTCCAAGATCAGAATAAAGGAAGTTTCAGAAGGAGTCATAAATTAAATTTTGCTCAGAGATTAGTGAAACATTCAGAAATACTTTTCAAGCTATCTCTGATGCAAACATAATGGACACAGAAATATCCATGCATCAATATTCCCTCTTCCAAGTAGAGGGCTCATATGCTTGTCAGAGTGTTGTGTTTCTGGGTGCCTCATTCACGTCCTTAAGATTCCTGTGAAGTAATTTTCCCCATCTTCGCCCTTGTAAAATTAAACCAATGCTACTAGCTTAAATATAGTGTGAGGTTTACTGCCCACATCACAGAACTCCAGGTTAGGAGTGACCTCAGGAGATGGCTTATTCCAACTGCCTTGCTCAGTGTCTTTAAAGAGTTTGTAAAATACTAGTCCTAGATTGTCCTTTCTCCCCCTCCAACTAAGCACTGGCATTTTTTGACAGAATTTCATAGCAGTTTGGTGTCCTTCTAGACATTTTAAGGGTCTCCTGCTCATCTATGATTCTATTCTCCAACATGCTTTATTATAGCCATGGAATAGGTTGCAGTTGAAAAGAATTCAATAGGTGGCACCAGAACACTAAAAAATCCACTCAAACTGCAAAGCAGATACATTTCCCCATATAACCTTATTGAGAGATACTGGTAAAATGAAGGAAAATAAAGAAGGATCCCAACAAACCAGATGCTGCTACTCCGAGATTAGTAGGTATATTGCTACAATTTTTTTTAAAAATGTCCCACAGTTAACAGATATGCCTGAGTTAACCTCAGGCTAAAAAAGTTAAACTCAAAGACAAAACTGTCTGCTCATTATTAAGTTCTGAAACGTAACTCTGGAAGATCGTAGGTTGAAATCTAAAAATATCTTTAAACTTCAGTAAGCATGTCCAACCCCCAAATAACATGCTGTGCAGTATGAAAGGCTCATGATTACCAAACTAAGCAAGTTGGTCTGAGTTTAAACAAGAACTATCCCAAACCTTCTCTCAAATCTTCAACTGCATCCAGCCAGAAGACATTTTTAAAATAGTATGTGCAGATAACCCAAGTGGAAGAATTAGAGCATAGAAAAAGTTCCTACTACTGAAGGAGCTTTTCTAAACTTCCCTTTCCCTTCTCCTGATTTGGCCACCAGTTGGTTCCTGCTGACTTAACTGAAAGATTTGCAAGCCATCAGTAAAGTTTGAGCAGATCTGGCTGAAAACAGGTGCCCTGGAAAAAGATATAACCAGCACATCTCACAGGCAGATGGGAACTGGCTAATTGCTTTCATTCCCTTTCCTCTCTGGCTACCAGTTGGCAGACAGAATGCAGCTGCTGGAAGAAAGAGAGCTTTTAGATGGAATGAAAGGCTGCCAACAAAATACTCCTAAAACGAATGAGCTGACCACTCTTTCTCCTGAAAGCTCAAAGACATACCAGCCCTGGGAGTGAAACATGGGACTACTGTACTATGAAGAAAGCTTTCAATGTTCAACAAGCAGAGCAAATGGAAAAGCTGTAAAAGGAACTAGGCCACAAAAAAAAAGAAAAATAAGAAAAGCCTATCACTTCAAAGCTCTGGGACAGCAGGCTGTCTGGGTCACATTTGGGAGTAGAAAAGCTGCTCCAACACTGCTGCAGTATTGAGTGCACCCACTGCAGTGAACTGTGGTCACATAATCCACATAAAAAGCCCAATCGTATAAGGAGACAGCTTGTTGCTGTCTGCTCAGGAAAATGCTTTCCACTTGGCAGGACCAAGCAACTCAATAGAAGACAACTCAGACCTAGAATGTGTTAAAAGACACTATGTCTCAAGTCCAGGGTCTGATCTTCTTGGGCAGAAGGAAGCGCCAGAACACATTTCCTGTGTGTGTGGTGTTACTAGTAACACAAACTCCAGCTGATAAAATGGAGATACTGTTAAATTGGCATTAAGAGCTTAAAAAATTTTATCATGTTTTTAGGTGCAAATGTACATTAGCTAATGACAGGGAACATGCCTTTTGCTTCCGTTCTGCTGCTTAATTTGCACAGTGAGTAAAATGGACTCAGTTTTGTATTTCCTGCTGGGCTGGGCAGGGGACTGTGTTTGCATGGTGATAGCTCAGGTTGTCCCCTCTGAGCACAGGACTGCTGCAGGATTGGCTTCCTTGGTACAGACAGCATAGAGATGTGTGCCTCTTCTTCTAATATTGCATTTGGTGTTTTATGTACCATGGTACCATACCAGCTGGCTCTTCACATCCAGCTGTACTCCCCCTGTGTTTGCCAGAGCTGGGAGAGGGCAGAGGAAGTAATCCTTCCTCTCAGCCTCGTGTCTATAAAACAGTTAGCAGCTGGGTTTTGCTGCCAGGAAAAATGCTTAGTGATTCTGCAGAGCTGCTGCCTTTTTCCCAGGATCTCTCCAGCCTTTGGCATATTGGACAGACCCCAGCAACCCCCACCGGGCAGCATTTTACACCAGCAGCTTGTATAGGTCCAGATTCTGTCTTCTCTCTTTTTACAGCTGCACGGCACTGCTTCAGCAGGGTCAGGGCTCTTCACATCTGCACAGAATGCAACAGGATGTGGTCTACTTGTTCAGATGGCGTAAAGCTCTTTGAGGGGGCTTCTAGCAAACAGCACAGATATTGCAGCTCCACTGCAAGCCAATACTAATGCAAAAAAAAGAACAGTTCCTGGTGGGAGGTGAAGGGTGAGTAAGGCAAGGAGCCTTACAAAATGCTGCCAGCTGCCCTTCTTTGATTTATTTTTAAACTTCAAGTGGGATAGGATGTAATTCACACCTACTTTAAGGCTCCCTTGTGCTGTCAGAACCAGCTAAGGAGACCTTAAAGTAAAGGAGCATGAGGGCCAGAGATGTTACTGCTTCTTTTTTGCTGCAAACACAAAAGGAAGGGATCCATTGCTACTTTATAAACAAATCTGGGCAGACCTAAGAATAGATTAGCAAAAACTTAAACATCTGAGTAATTCTACACCACAGAGGACCACTCAAATTTTATACATGGGATCATGTGTGCTGAAGCGCTTTCATAATCACAGACTGCAGAATTACGCTTTATTCTTTATCACTAGCTCCAGCGGAGGAAAAAACCCCAAACTGTTCCCAATTTCTGGACAAACTGCTGTTTTTTGAAAATCGATTAAAAAATGCTATATAAAGTTCATATGAAAAATATGTGAAATTTTGGCATCAGTATGTCAGTCCATTCAGAATCTTCAGAATGATAATTAAAATAGTTTCCATTTGATTTCTCAAAATATTTCCTTTTGCACAAGTTCATTAATAATTGTCTGCCATAGCAACTCCTTAATGCACTGCATTGTTGCCTCTGAGCCTTATTCTGGCACTCTTTCCTACCACCTTACATCTCGAGTCAAAGGCCTTTTTTCCCCAAGACACCTACCAACTGTACTGTGGAAGCCTGAGTTCTTCCTGCAGAGCACAGGTCAGGAATAAGTGCAGGCCTACACTATAGCTAATACCATATTATGTTTCTAATGAAAATTGCCCTCTGAAATGAATTCTTGTTCTATGACCCTCTCAGTGCTGCCCACCTTCCAGGGCTGGAGTTACCTCCATCCTTCAGAGTCTATCCTTTCAGAGCCAACTATAAACATTAATCAGCATGTACAGCAATGAAGAAGGTGAAAAATTCAAACCAACCAGCAATCAAGTACAAGGGCAGCAACCAGAAGAGAGAGATGGAATTAAAAACTTACAGCTGTCAGATACAAGGATGAACACACCGTTGCAAGCTCAGGAAAGAGGAGGAAGTACAAATATCAAACTTTGTCAGCATTCATCAGCTAAAACAAATTAATACCACATATAATTTCTGCTAACATACAGAGCCTGTCTTAAGAAAAGGATGAGAAAAAAAAGCATAAGAAAAATACTGAAATAATACTTTTTCTCAACTAACCTGAAATCAAGTGAAACATTTCTGACCATTTAAAAAAAATAATTTTCTGCTTCTGGTTATGCAAAATAAATGTAAAAGTTATATTTTTTCCAGAGAAAAATAAAACAGAGAAAACCAGACATTTTCATCAAGAAATATTTATCCCAAGGAAAAAAACCCATATGTTTCCAATGTTATTTAGATTTTCTCAAACCCATAAACCTGAAGTAGAACAAAAACCAAAAGCAGCAAATCAAATTCCTTTTGCCATGTACACGGTTCTTGGAAACCTAAAATAAATATGCAGGAATACTGTGTATGTAGCAGGCAGAAGGAACACTTTCCTATCAATTGCACTGTACTTTAAACGACATCCTCAGTCTTCATAGGATGACTTTAACTACAGTAACCCACTTGTACAACTGAGGCTAACAACACCTTTGCTGCTCTGTGGTTTCTCTCATGCTGCTTACTTCTGCCTTTCTGCTACAGAACCCTACTCGAAAGGAAGAGGGTGCAGCATACTGCGGTTTAGAGCTTAAGTGCTTCCAAGTGGTGAAACTGAGTTACCATAGCACCCACATGCTCAAGCAATCAGACCTATCTTAGTGCTAAACCACTTCTCTAGTGCAGTCATGAAATTTCCCTGCTAAACTCCTTTTCACCACATTTGCATGTGTAATTATTTTAAGTTGTACAGGTTCACTAATATGATGCAGTGGGGGATGGCAATCTTTGGGATAAAGTCCGGGCTGCTTTGCAGGGACTACTTGTCCTATGTGAATTGTCTGCAAGAGGGGAGAATATCAAACCCTGATGAAATGCTGGCTACTATCCACAATCATGAAGAAACACCTGTACATGAGGAGTGGAAGATTGGCTGTGGTATTTTCTTGGTGATTTTGTGCTACACAAAAAAGAAAAAGTGTGTTAATATTTGCTTTGCTCTTTATATATTTTCACTATTTGTGTACACACAAAATCATGAGCCGGATCCACCTTGTTATCATGCTAAACTTGTTTGCTTCCCAGTCCTAACTTTAGTTATGACTTTCCTAGCCCTGCTGTACCTTCCTTGATCTTCCTTTCCCACATCTACCATGAGAAGAAAGAAATACTTGCTCCATATTGCTCTGCTTAGTGATACTGACAGGTTGGTTCTACATTTGCTAAATCGATATTGTCTATGACAAGTAGAAGGCAGCTCGACTCTCAAGAGTTTTGATCAGAAGAAGAGGCTACAACTGAGAAATGACTATAGGTGAGAGTGTGAGGTAGGGGTAAACTTCTTAATCTCAGACTTTTTGATTGGACCATGGTTTATTTAAATATCTGAAATGGTTCTCTGCATCTCAGAGGTAGATATCTCTGAGCTCCTTCAAGATTAAAGCATTATCTAGTTTTGTAGATCTTCCTGATTGCATATTACTTTTTATGTAATTTTACCAGCAATATAGAATGGGTCCTTTGCTCTAAAAAAGAGAAACAACTTGAAAATATCTCTCTAAACTATCTTTAATCAGCTCAAACTTCAAACCATACACTGTTTAGTACGCTATGAAGAGTGGGGATGGAACTAGTTGATGTTTAAGATCCCTTTCATCCCAAGCCTTTCTATGAGTCTATGAGTCTAAGGTCAGCATTTTAGCCACTGACAACATAAAGCCTGTTGAAATCAGAAATATCTTCTGTTTGCTAGAGATCTCCTGGCATGAAGTGTTTTCATCAACAGCTCTGTACTTACTGGGAGCATTATGTCAGTGAGGACTCTAATCACTGATTTTCAGAAAGATTCATCCAGTGATTTTTAAAAAGAAATGAACATTTCTTTAAAGAAAGGACATCTGCCTGTGAGTTATTGCTTTTTGCAATAGTATTTTCTCTGATCTGCTGCTATGTTAAGAACCCAAACAAAACTAGCTAGCTGGCCTGGGGAGCTGAGGGAGGAGGGTAAACTGCTAATATTCAGCTGCTCTGAATGTCTGTCTCCAATTGACATCACCTGTAATTGCAAACACTTAGCTGTCCTATAAAATAGGATTAAAATACAATCAAAAATGGAAAGAAAACACATAGGCTCTGAAAAGACACCATAATATTTCATTTAAGCTTTTTTTTTTCCTTTTCTTCTTTTCTTTTTTTCCTTTTCTTCTTTTCTTTTTTTCCTTAGATACCTGTTGTATTGTGAGCCAGTAAAAGTTTTAGATGAAAGCCTGAATTTCAAGGTGAGGTTGCTTTCTCTTCATTTCATTTTATGTATAATGCAGAAATATCAGTACTCCTTAATGTTTGAATCAGACAAAATGGAGAAAAGGAAAGAAACATTTCTAATGTTACAAAGGGGATATAAAGGTTAAAACAAATGAATAAACAAAAGCAAAAACAAACAAACAAAAACAAACAAAAGAAAACCAACCAAACACAAATTCTTAGACAAGTCTATTCTGTAAACTGGAATCCCAAACAACATTCTAGTGCTGTGCAAATTCACAGATGCATCCTTTTACTAGAACCTCCCAGTAATTCAGTACTGCTGCAAGTTTATATTTTTCAGACAGTGCTGTGAATACAAATTTCTGATACTTCTAGGAGATGGCAAGTGGCTCAAAGGAGTGTTGCGCTGAGGACTGCAGTGATGTTTGGTGCTACTGAAGCCACTCCGTTACAGAGCCAAATGCTGGGGCGGGGGCAGTCAGCTGCTGTCTTTGGTGAGAACAGGTCCTGTGGTTCAGATGAGCACATTGGAGTCAGAATGAACATCTGAGTGAGGATAAGACTTTACCTACTTCCAAAATTAAATTTTAATTGAATTCTCTGATGATCAGTTCGTGTTTAAAGAAAACTAGCTGCTTTATTCCACAGCAGGGCAGTGCATGTGCCATTGCTCTGTATCTCCAGTGCACAGCACTGAGTTTTACTCAGTTACTCTGCCTGCACAGCCCCAGCCTTTGAAAGATTCTTAACTGCTGCAGAAAGGCACAAATCAGATTAAAGATGTGGCACAAAAATTTCCTTTTCCAGTGATCTGTCATTTTTATTTCTACAACTTCTTGCTCCGAGCTTAACAGGACCCTCAGCAGTCCCTTTGCTCCACGAGTCGAAGTCCCAGCCTCACATCTCCAAGCAGCAATGCTCTAAACTATCCTGCTAGTCTCAGTCATCTCCTATGACCCAGATTTCTTCCAGCATGAAGAGAAGATCCTAACCAGCACTGGCTGATAGACAACTAGCTTCTGTTTCTTGAAAGGATAGAGAGTACAGAGGGGAAAAAAAATCACGCAGCTCAGTGGAAAACTGTTCCCATACCAACTCTGCCTGCTGGGCAGCTTGCTCGCCCTCCTGGGGCTGCCAGCTGCAGCCAGCAAACTCTCTTTGTTTCAAGGGAGAGTGATTTTACTTGGCTACTGTCCTCACTTTTTTTATTTTCCTCCAGACATGATCAGAAAAAAATTATCAGAATTGAATATCTTTCATCAAATGTGCTACTGAATAAAAATTTTGTTATTCATAAAATATTATGACAAACAGTATTAACTGACCAACAGCTAAATCAACTTCATACTTATTAGGATACAATTTAAAACACAATATATACACACAAAATGTTGATAGGAAACATCATGTAAGAGTCAGATTGAACCACCATTAGTGATTTAAAAATCATGTGAAAAGTAAATAATTTGAAAAGTAAATCACTCAGTGAAGCATATCATTATCTTTTAGAAAACTGCCTATTAAAACTTGTCAATCATTTCTTTTAATTGAAAAGCAGAAATTACCACTATTAAAATTAATCAAAATGTCCTATATTTTATATATTAGCTGAAAGCCACCTTGTACTCAGACAGAATGAGAAAAGCTGGGACTGTGACCAAGTCCTACCCAGGAATTCCACTTTTCAGTCTCTTGCTGCAGGAGTGATTTGGTGTACCCTTAATTTCTGTGCCTGCGTAACATCGCATGCAAAGCAGAGATAGTGGCATTTTGCAATTAGAAATTCACTTGAAATTATGAAGTTTGCAGACAAGAGATATGAAAGTGCCATAAAAAAATATGCTCACGTCCGTCTAATTGCATAAACAGGAACAGTCATAGGGCTGCAAAGAGAGAAACTCTGAGAACTCGAGCTCCCCAGAATGCCATGCACCCACATACCAAAGCCTCTCCCTATCTCCAAATCTTTGCAAAACATAGGCTTTGTCCCTTCAGGGAAGCTGAGCCAGCACTGTCAAGAAGGGACCTGCACTTCAAGTCACGTCAGAAGCAATGATGAACAGATTCCAGAAGAGAGCTGATTACACATAACTCCTGAATTCAATAAAAATGTTAAGCAAAAGTGATTTCTTGAGCCTCTTTCCTTCTTTATTTTTTCTTTTAAAATCTGATCAGCAATTTTGGTGACCAATTCTGGGCCATTCACCACGTTTTAAATGTGTTCTTTTTTTCTCTATTTGCTGTTTTCCTTATAACAAACATGAGATGTGAGTTCCAGCTTTAACTACAAACTATCTGATAATCATAAGCAAAAAGAGGGGAAAACAGGTCATCTGATTTTGCATTAAATCCTGTGCTGACCATTCTTTTCTAAAAGACAGTATATGCTGAATGTTTCAGGAAATGAAAATAAAGGCTTGTAATAGAAGGCTTCTACTTTGCTCACAGGAATTGCAGTACCCCATATTCCAACAAAGAACCTGTGAAATCTAAAGCTCATGTTCCTTGGGATTTGAACAAGACTAATTTCAGTATCACTTTAAATAATTCAAGGCAAAAAAACCAGTGTATGCTTCCATCTTTTCTATGTGGCAAGCAATTTTCATTACCATTTCATAGTTTCCTTTTTTATTATAATTTTTTTATTTTAAAATTACTATGTGAGTGGTCTGGGAAACAAAAGTAAAATCAAAGATACTAGATAAAGATCCTAGATAAGTATTCATGTAGGCAAAAATTTTATGGACCTTTCAATGTATAGGGACCCAGGGAAAGCCCTCAAGCCAAAGTTAAGAGAACATCCAATTTCATGCTCCAAATAATTTTACACTCTTTATATAGGCACAGCTATGCACAAGTCAGGAAATTCCACAGACCTGTAAACATTTTTCATGTCTAATAATAAGAAATACATATATAGTAGCATTACACATCTTATGACAATAACGAGAGCAACTCTCACTTGGAAGTGGGAGGTCAGAAACCCAATTTGGTCTGTAAACCAGTTTGTATGCACACATACACATAGACAGAGCAGTTTGGGAGTAGCATGTGCACTGTCTGGTGTGAGGACAGAGGGAAAAGCTGAAGCAGAGCGACACACCATGTGCAAATATGGGTAAGATTGTTCTCTTTCAAAGTCTACACTTTTACAGCATTTGGTTGAAATCCTGATGAATATATGACCAAATGACCCGGTAAAATTAACTGCTCTTTCATTTTTAACTAAGGAAATATATAAGAAATTTTCCAGTTGTGTAGACTAAGGCACTTGACATATTTAGCACCTATTATTTAACATTTAATATGTATGCCTCCCAAATTTGATACTATGAATAAACTACAAAAGACAAAAAAGTTCTGAAGAAAGCTCAAGAAAGCACTTCTGCACACAAATTCATCATTGACCTTGGTAGGAATTAAGCCCATAGTTTGAATAAAGATGATCTGAATGAAGACTGCTACAGAGTCTAGCTTGTAAGCACATAACACATCTGTAATAACCCCCCACAAAAATCACAAATAGGAGGTGGGGACTGACACTGCTTAATTCAACCTTCAGCTTTTCTGGCTCAGGAGGGCATGTGAGCCTTTTCTGTATCTCCATTTGGTGCACAGAGACCAACTCCAGTGTGGAATTACCTGGATTTCCATGGGCTGCTCTGCACCAATGTATATTCAGTTAGGAATACTGGGATAAACTGAACTGTAATAGGAGCCCTGCACAATCTACAGAACCCACACTCAAACTCTTAGTCATTTTGTCAGTTTTGGTAATACTTAGTGCTGCAGATGGAAACTTTCAAGGCAGTTTCAAAATTATGAAAATAATGGTGCCCAACATTGTCCAAGCAATTGAAACTACTATACTGAGAGACAATAGAGCTGCAACATTTCAGTTAGGATTATCAAGAATATCCTCTTATCCAGAAACTTAGAGAAAGCTATAAGAAAGCAAAATTTTAGCCTTCTGGATTTCCATTTTGCTGCACAAGATTGTTTTGTAAGAAACTGTAGGAAATTCCAGGGTTAAGAATGCATGATGCTCTGCCCCTTGTAATGTCTGCTGCAAAACCAATCAATTCTGCATTGTTAACACAATATAATCTTTCTTTCCCTTTGGAAATATATGATGTTCTTGAAGTACATTTACATAACCAAGACCCAACAAAATTAGGAAAGACCAACAGTATCTCCAGTGGCAACAGGATAAAGAAATCTGAAACAGTGTAGTGGAAGACAAGTCATGAAACTACTAGCTTTTTTTAGGTTGACAGGGACAAAGAAAATGTTTATAAATATTATTAAATTTCCAGGAAAATAAGGAATGAAGTGATCAGGGAATGGAACTCCACACCAAGGATATAATGTATGTCTGTTAAGGGATGAATAGCCAATCCTTTAGGGCCACAGCAGATGGTGTAAAAGAAAATTGAATTAAAGGCTGTCAATCCATTTTGGCACATATATGGGCCAGACAGCTACCCGAAAGGAAGACAGTTCCCTGATGAATGGGAATGGAACTTTTGAGGTGAGTGGCTGATGGCTGAGTGGGATCCCACTGCACTTGGTATCATAGGGTACTTCTCAAATTAGAATAGTTGCAGTATATTTGACCACGGCTTTTTTCCTGTGACCAAGGGTCTATCTCATATAAGGAATGTGGGCCTCTTGTCAGAGCATTTACTCTAGCCAGGTGTGCGGGTGCTCTGATTTGTGCAAAGGTACACAATGCAAAAATGGCTTAATTGCCAAGCTTGTTTTGTCTTCTAGTTTTAAGTTACTGGCAGCTGCTAATGAAAGTCATCTTTTACCTAATCAGTGTTAATGAGCTTTGGCACTACATTTCCAAATAAAATAAAATAAACGTTGTAGAAATCCTGCTTCTGCCACCAGTTGTGTTACTGCTTGTTCAAGGGCCTCTCTGTCTTGCTTTGCTATACTGTGCAGTCAAATCCTTTTTGGCTATGAGTCATTACAGTTAGTCAGCCACTTGGTCAAACTCCCATTTCAGTTTAAATCAACTTCAGTTTAGATTTGAGTGGCTTAACCATAGGAGTGTTCCAATCGTCTTGTTAAATTTCTGTGTCTGGATCTTAGGGGACAAAACTGAGGTCAACATTGGTGTTTACCCATCAGTCAGCTTGGGGTTTTGCTCATTCTTCATACATAGGTTTGGCAGAGATATAGAGACTTCAGACAAATTAGAAAAACCCACTGCAATCCACCACCTCACTGGGAAGAGGCAAAAGAATTATTTGGACAAAACTGCTAAATATGTTTGGTCTCTAGTAGTACGTCTGACCCATAAAATGTCTTCATGTGTTGCTTCCCAGGCTCAGTGTTAATGCTGACACTCCCAACAGCTTATGAAGCAGTGCTGATGGATGAATGGGTCAGATAGGGTGTTGTGTCTGGCTGCAGGTCCTACAGGGCTCCTCTGCCTTCTGCACATCCACCACACAGCAATGCTGTATTCTTTGCTGGGAAGCCTAAAATTGCAAACACCATCTGCAATTGGCTACTTTTTCCCTTCTTTTATTTTTGTCTCCTGCCCCTCTACCATCTAGTGTTTACAAGGTCCTGATTCCTTGCTCCTTCTGAAGCAGCTTCCTCAGCCTACCTCTAAACTTTAATGGTCCTGTGTTCAGAAGACTGGTCCCTTCCTGCCTGGCTCTTATCTTATCATCATGCATCTGCTTATGTCAGACTCCAGGAAACTGGCCCACCACTATGATGATGCCTCAACATCACAAATGTCCTGGTGTAAAAGATGTGCTCAGTCTCAACAGCCTAAACACTGACCTGTTCTTACACCAGCTTCACTAGGAACTTAGAGCTCCTTCAGGATTGCCATCCAGGTTGCCTTTTTTGGATTGCCTTGACAGTTTGCTATCTGCCCTCTAACTTGATCAGAAATTGTGAAATTCAGAGGGAATAAGATCAAAAAATCAGGGCAGTCTTCTACAGAGATAGTAATTCTGGTTTTCCTTCCCAGCAGGCCTGTAACATATAACCATGATGCTGTGTATATCTTTCTAGTCTTGACCAGATTCATCTGGGATAATACTGTTTGACTTCAGGTAAACTAGATAGCTTAACTAAAATCTATGTTTCTTTTCAGATGAAACATACTCATTTCAGAAGAATTTCCAAAACAGGCCCAGTCACCTCTCTAACAGTTTATTGCTAAATATATAAAATTTAAGTTCCTAACATTATAAAATAAAAAAGAAAATGTCCATTTCCCTAGTCTACAATTTCACCTGAAACATATATATATATTTAAAAAATAAAACACAGATGAATTTTTCAATAATTTTAAGTTGCATATTGACATCTTTTGTACAAGGAAAGAACAGACACGGGAACTGACAGAAAATAATAATTACAGAGGTACAAGAAGAGTTCCATTAGCTACAAATTATGGCAATGTGCTCATGTTCACCTGCAAACATGATATGGCAGACAAGCAGCCAGAGGTGCTTTTGCTCCTTTTCTGACACCACCAGGGAGAAACTGAATTGCACCAGCAGAGGGTCTAGCTCACAAGACACACTTTCACCTCTACACAGTATAAGGGAAATCAAGCACTTTACTGTTTAAACAGCGTTTGGAGCTAATGGACTTCTTTTAATTTCCTAGTAAATGGCAGCCTAGAAGAAGTATGTGGTGTGACAGGATGTGGGTGCCTTAATTTTATCTCCATTTTGCAGAGCACTGGCATGTATGTAGCAAACAAGCTCTCAGCTTGCATTGTAAGCAAGTACCTTCCCATTCCCAGGCAGGGCTGCCTGTCAACCCACAAATGAGTAAACTTCCTCAGTGAGGTAAGGTCAACAGCAGCAATGTACAAACACATTAACACTTCAGCCTACATTGTGTGAAGACACAGAATTTTGCAAAACTAAAGTTCCAGAAAGTGTAGTTGCTCTAATGACTTGTTTTTCATTTTTAACTCGCTTTTTTAGCTAAAAAGCACTACAGAGGCAACCACCATAATGACACAAACCTCAGGTATATCAAAGTATGAGACAGCTAATATCTAAGAAATAAGACTGTAGTTTACCTTCTGTGAGCATGACACAGAATATCTAGTGACTGTCCTGGACTAGGAGGATCCAACTTTCCCAGTACAAACATCCAAAATACTTTTGCCTTTCATAGTTTTGCTATTACTATTTCAAGTACTCTTTAATTACTGAAGCTTCATAGATCTAAAGTCCAAAAAGCCACCCTTAAAAAGATTAACCTTGTAGTACACTCCTCCACCATAGCAACTGATGCTTGGGCAGCTGTCTTTTATTTTTATTGACAGTTCATAATCATAAGTCCTTCAAGAAATGTTGGGTGAATTGCACAACATTCACCTCTGAAGCTCACTTCCTAAAGATAACACTTATAAGCTTTATAAAGAGCTCTTTTGTACAAGAAAATCTAGCACTAATTTAAAAAAATTAATAATAATAACAAGAAAAGGCAACAGGTCCCATTTCTTCTCTTCCCCAGTGCTCACAGAAGCAAACACCCTGTGCTGTTACTCTGCTGGGCCCCTCCCCACAGCAGCAATAGGTTTCTAATGCTGTCTTTATACTTTCAAGAAGTGAACAGGAATCTCTCCAGGCCTGACTGCATGAAAACTTTGTAAAAAGGCACTTTAGTAATTGCTTTGTCTATTTTTTAACAATTCAGTGGACCCATCAAGTTATCTCTAGTTAGCATCACTTCAGATGGATTTCCAGCTTCAGAAGAATACCTCTAGTACCTATACAAACCTTCATAACCCAGCTTTTACCTTTTATTCTGCCTTACTGCTCCCTCTCCATTTAGGCTCAGACACACACTTGCACAATGTCTTGTCATAATTTCCTTACAGGTTCTAGGATTTCAGGTTATATACATTCTAAAGTGCTTTCTCCTAGACCTAACTTTTAAACACTTGTCCCAGAGAAAACTAATGCTGCTGTTCTGCAGAAATAGCACTGGGGGTTTCAGGGATGTAAGTTACACTGTTTAAATTATACCCAGAAGATAGCACGTACGCTTGAAACACATTACATTATGTAACGTACTCGCACTTTCACTAATACCAAGTATGCTTATATTTTTATAAGACTAATTCCAAGTACCGACTTTTAAGGCAGAAGCTCTTCACTAGTACATCTCTGCCAAGGCCTTAAACTGTGCAAGTCCTTTTGCTAGGTATACTGGGAGCTTGATACTATTGAATGAATTAACTGTTCCTCTTTATGCTCAATTTCCAGTCTAACTTAATGACATTTGCAGTGAGATTGTCCATATGTGTGCCTTGTCCTCACAAAGAATAGAGACTCAGTCACTGTGCACTCCCAAAATGTTGGGAATAAAGTGGTGAAGGATTTTTTTCAGATTGTTAAAACAACTCATCACAGCTGCATATTGTTACCTATGCTTTTCTTAAAGTAGAATATATTCTCTGTAAGAAAGCATCAGCTGCAAAGGGCATTAAACCAAGCCGGTACTGAGCTAAAATGGGATTATTCACTGCAATGAAATCAAAGCAATTACTGGCAAAATTATACCCTGCCTAACAGAATGATGAGAGGCAAACAAGTGGCCTCAGATTCTATCTCTGATGCATCAATAGAAATGGATGAATATCACTCTACCAACAAACCTGAAACCTGAAAATGCTTCCACAATTACAGGTCCAGATCAAGCATACCAGACACCAAAAGGGAAGCGCCTCCATCTGCCACACTGGCTGCTACATGAGAGAAGCCTAAATCTGCAGGAGGGAAGGAGCAGCCACCCGTGCCACGGTGGCTTCCTGGGCAGTCAGAGGGCCAAGCCTCTGAGGGGCAGCTCAGAGCATATTACTGTAGAATCTGTAGAAGACAGCAAGGCAAAGATGTTTACACCTGGGCATTTCACACCATATTTCATTTCCACCTTAAATTTTTTACACATTTTTTATTTCATAGTTTACATTATTAACCTTTTAAAAAATATTCCAATTAATACAATTTCTCCAATTCACATTGAAAAAACACCAAATAAATATTTCTGTCTGTTTAACAGAATTACAAAGATTAGAAAATGGCAAAAAATCAGCTGACTTTGGTAAAGTTGCCCTGATAGATCATAAGTGCCATTGAAATTAAATACAGAAAAGTAATTCTGCTTAATTATTAACCTGCTGACAATAATAGGGCAATAGACCTGAACGTGCCCTTGAAATGCCTCTAGCCTTTGTAAGCCAAAACAACGTCAGAATTGGTTTTTGCAGAAGATGAACAACCCCTGCATATCCAGAGAATCCTTTGAATCCCTCAGATCTGGAGAATCTGTCCTGTATGATGTTTAAATTTATTTTTTGCTGTAGCCTGCAGATGACAACTGTCTGAGTTGAGAAACTACGGAATCTTTTCAACTTCCTATACTTTCCTCACGGCGAGGCTTCACTTATGAAGAGGGCACGAGCTGGGCTAGTGCTCACCAATTTGATCATTACGTTAATAAATCCATCAAAAGCAATATTAAATACAAGCACCAGTAAGATTGCAAAAACTGGACACTTAAATAATATAAAATCTAATTTATTTTAGCAAAGAATTATCCAAGAACAGAAAGTCAAAAAGCATTTTGGATATTAAAACAACGGCAGGCTTATGAAAAGCCATAAAGATAACGAGCAGAGACCAAAATAGGATCTATTTGCAATCAAACTGGTTTCTCCTCCACAAACTGCACTGTGAGGCATCTAGATGGAACCTGTGGTCAAGAAACATCCATCACTTCAAATTCTCAGCATCACACACTGTCAGTCATTCCCAGCTTTCTTTATTATGAGCGAAATCTCCTCTCTCTGTATGAGAAGGAGTCATAGGGATTTGGTTTTGAGCTTATTTTTGAGCTGAAAGCTTTGAAGCACCTTCTGTTCTGAAATGTGGCATCACAATGAATTTTGTGACAGATCATTTCCCTAATGATCACATTTCCTGTAGTGAGACTTCTCATCTGCCTTTACAGCTGCACCAGCACTGCAACCACATGCACTCTGCAACACCTTCCACCTCCAGTGAAAATGCTATTGTACGTCCACAGATTGAAACAGGACTCAAAGAGATGTGGCACTTTGACCTAAGCCATGAGTTAGGACTCTGCATCACCAGCACAGCTGATCCATTTTGATTTGGGGTTTGCATTTATTTTAAAAGATAGTAATTTTTAAAACAATCTGCCTCACTAAAACCTATCATAATGATCATATTAATTCTCATTTGCATTTGCCTCCTGCGAGTGCCACAATAATTCCAGATCATAAAATGAAATGCAGCTGCTAAATGTACTGAGCCTTGCTGCAAAATCATTAGTGCATAATTGTTATTTCTCTGCTCTTCAATTACTCTTGCTCATGCTCCAGAGCATTTGACCCAACTGTCCAAGCAACCCTTTGATTTGTGCTTCAGTTTGGTACCCACACCCTGGAGTAGGCAGAAACTGTCTTTTGAAGCTGACAGCAATCCTCTCCCAGGAGGAAGGGTTAATGCCCTCGAGTCTTCCTGCCCTAGTTTTGCTGAATATCAGATTGGATTCTTGTGTCCACCCTTTGTTTGGATGACAAGTACTTTATGCAGAATGTTAACCCACGATTTCTGAAACTAGCTCAGGTGATATACAGGCCTCCTACCACTTTGCTGACTGACTAACACGGTTCATTAAATGAGTAGTTTATTTAATACAATAATCAGTGTTATACTCTTGGTTTGGGTTTTTCAGTATGATTTTTTGCCTGAATTTGCTACAATGTGACTTTGTTTATGAACTAACAATCACGATCAACCAACTTAAAATTAAATAGAAATTAAAAAATTCTCTATCTTTTGTCTTCATTTGCCCTCCTTTTTTTGCTTCTTAGAAAAATGTCCAGAGTATTTCTTTTTGTTCAACAGCTTTTCAAGTGACCTTTCAGAAATCAGCTATCTGGATCTGTTTCCATTTAACACAGGAATAATAACTTTTCTCTACTAAAGTATTCTGAGCTCTGTGGAACAGTAAGATATTTATGAAGGTACACAGGAATCCATTTATGAAGTCGAAATATTTTCTATCAGCTCTATGAGGTTTCAATTTGCTATGATGAATAGGTGGCCCAAGGCTCTTTTCTTTTGCATTTCCTTTAATAATGAATGTTTACCAGCACTTACTAAAACAAATATGTGGTCTGATTTCTGCAAATACATACTTTTCCCTCTAATGACACAAACATTCTGTAAGGTAATATTGTAATAAAAAAATGGTTTATGGGTCTTTTAAGGAAATTACATTTCTTTATCTCACCTATAAGATGAAAATGACTGACATTATGTTTCACTCAAAACCACGTGTGTGTGAAATAGTCAAGGTTCAGGTACATTTCTGAAAATATAAATATATTCTAAACATTTCAGAAGAATTATTATGTTTCTATTTACATACATAAAGCCACATGCTATAAGAACTGGCATCCTGCTCAGGATTTGGGAATCCTGAATGGTGGCTATAGGGTGGCCGAGAGGTCAAGCCTTGTGTATCTAGCCTGATAATGATGTATTTTACTTTCACTATAAAGACTCCCACTAAAGTTGGCTCAAATTTAAACTAGTGAATAACTCTGCTTTCTCAATGGCACAGATTTAAATAAGTAAAAGAGTAAAATCTTAGTAACATTGATTTTGAAGACAAGTTATTTTGTCTGAGGCAAAACTCTCACAAACATAGTTTGAAAGCTTCTCCAGGAAAGAATTTTCTGAAGGAACACTACAATCATTCAGTAGTGCAGCTCTAACCATTATTAAGATATGAATGAGATGTCTTCCTGACTGGAAAAATAATAGATTTTCCATAATTAGATATTGCTTCTTCCTTTCTGTATTCATTCTGCACAATATGCTTATTCTCTACAGAAGAGAGCTTTCTCAGCTACTTTTCTGAGCAAGAATCCCTCCCCCACACCTTTAAGAATCTTCCTTAGAGTGGAAGAATGACAGTACTCTGCCTACACTTCCCAGAGACTCTACCTAGGCCTGTGTGTCTGCTTTAATCAAAATATCCATCAAAGGTCAGGTAATGCTCCATACTCATCTAGAGATAAGATGCTACCTATCTTGATGAATCAATTCAAGAGTGTTAGTGCTTCTCCCTCAAAATGTATCAGATATAATCACTAAGAAAATGAAGCGCATTATTTCCATGACTGTTTCCAAGTGGCTCAGAATTACAATTTTAGCAGATTCCTCAGTTTCTTCTACTGTGATCCCCCAATCTGGCTCTTCCCTGGCTTTGGAGTTGGTGACAGGAAACAAGGGACTAGCAGCAAGTCAGTCAGTAGTGGCTAACTAGAGTTCTGACTAGTATCAAAAATCTGTGAAATCCATTAGGGATGATGGAAGACCAAACACTACTTTTAAAAAAGAAAAAAAAAAGGTAAAAAATTTAGGAAAAAAATTTTAAAAATATAAGAGAGGAAAAAATGCCATCACGTAAGAAATGAGGGAGATAAGCCATTAGGTTCTATCCTCTTTGGAGTAATGCAAAATGGTAATTATGTCTTCAATCCTCATTTAGTCCTTCCATGAGGATGAAATCCTCTGATTTATTGAAAAAAAAGCCACACCTTTTGGTTTAGCATCAGTAATACAGTTGCTACTACAAGTTATCAATATGTCAGTGCATTCATTGTCAGCCATTACAAAGGTCAAAATGTCCAAAAAAAAGGGATTTAAGAACCTAAATGATCCTAAAGATGTCCACTACACCCATTTAAAAAAAAAAAAATCTGTCAGCTTCCCCAGCAATGATACAGATAAACGTGACTGAAATCAATTTGTGCTGCAGGGTCCCTAAAATGACCTAAAGAAACCAAAATATTTTCTTTTACTATTTAATTCTTATCTCGGCTTTGCAGTTGTAACACAAAATTTGCTTGACATCTCATCTCAGACAGCAAATCAGTTTTCTTTTTTTTTCTCTTCAATAATATTTTATACCTGAGCAAAGACATCAACTATCTGTATAGAGTATTTTGCACTTAGGTTTCCTACCGACATCCACTGTGCAAGTGTTGGTGCTGATTAAGGGTATAAAAATAAAGCCCATGGTTCAAAACAAATAAAGTGTGATAGTTTTTCAGAAGAATCTTTCTCATACTTCCATCTCAATTCTGTGCTCCGTTAAATGGGAGTTATACTGCCCTTCATCCAATCTGAAACTTAACACATTCTGAAAACTTTAATTCCACATTTTCTGACAACACACACATCTAATGGAGATTGTTACAAACATTCTCAATATGTATGTGTTTTACTTTAAATGCAGCAACCACTTTAAGATGTTTCACTCCTTTTTACAAGAATCAGGAATCTCTCATAAAAGAACATTTAACACCCTTTGCAAGAAAGGGCTTTGCAAATAAATAACATCAACAAATGCAATGTTCATTTTGACACCAATAATTGAAAACAATTCAAAAATAATAACTCTAACATGTTACAAGTCACTTTTACGGTCATAAATACAACAGCAAAAACTTCCATCCTCAGAAATAAGTAGGGAAGATGGTTATCAATGGGTTGCTGCTGGTCAGGAGGTAGAGAGAAGTGATTTTTAAAAAGGATGTAAGGTTATGGTACCTGCTTCCTGCCACCTATGGTTGCCTGTTATCACAAGGAGGGGCTGCCATAACACATAGAGCTCAGATTTTACAGAGAGATTACATTATTAAACACCCATTACACACATATGACACAATACAGCTCCACTCAAGGCTCTACTTACAGCTGTATCTTATGATCAATGACTGCATTAGCAAACAGCCATTCCTAACCCTTAGCACTTCACAACAAAATCTGTTCACTGAAACTTGCAGCCACCTAGAACCTGAAAGTCATTAGGACCGTGAAATCCAACACAGTAAATTAAAAACAACACACTCCTCAAAAAGTCCAGAAAAAACAAACCAAAACACCAACCAAACAAAAACACCCAACCAACAAAAACCCCTCCAATCTCTGCAGTATTCAATAAAGATTTTTTTTAAAATTCTGTACTGTAATACAGGTTCAGGTCACACTTGAGTTAGTTGCAGGCATTCCCCAGAGCCTGTGTCTACTGAGTTCACCCTCTGATATTCAGGAAACGACTTTTTTATCCAGTTTAAATAAATCTCTCAGGTCAATAACAGGTCAAAATTAATTTCTTTTTGTTATTAGTCTTTATGAGCACTTAGATATGAAAATTCTGACTGCAACCTAAATTTTTTTTAAACTGAACTGAATGTGGTCCCTCTCTTTCATATCCAAATGCTATTCATGTTAATTCATCTCCTGCAGGTAGAGTAACTCAAGAATTGAGAATCAGAAGGATGAGATTGCATTCTCTTCCATACAAGAGAGAGAATGTGTGTATGTGTGTTGGTAACACATCATCTACACATTCTGTTGTTTGTTTACTGTATTTCACTCACTGGTGAGAGAATGCAATATGTTAATGAAAGGATTAAACAGCTGGAGAAAATAATCACTGCAAATAAATATAGGGCCTTTGTATGTGACCTGATTTTTCATTGTTTCTATACAGCAAGAGGGAGCTTTGGAACACCAAAGCTTTTACCTGCAGCAGCTTTAGCATTGTTATTTTCCAGAAATACTTGTACCAGTTGTCACACAGAAAAGTTATAAGAGCACAATGTGATAATGTAATACATGGACCTAGGTAGGAGACTGTATTTTGGATCCTGGGTATAATTTCTTCACTTGCATGCTGCTTTGAATAAGATGTTGTATGTCCCTTTCTCAGAAAAGGCAACAAATGTTACACGGAATTATACAAGTTCCTTGGCTGAGCACATATGCTACTTTTTCCTCTATGTGTCTTTCTTCTTGCCTCTGTATCATTCCTTTTTAAGAAATATCCATGCTGTCCAGACCAGAAATCCTTTGTGGACAAGATCATATTTCATTCTAGGTTTGTACAACACCTGGCCCAACAAGAACACTTGATCATGACTGTGGCCATTTCCCCTGCTGTAGGCACAGGTCAGACAGCTGGCCATACCCACATGGAGAAGCAGCTCCTTCCTGACTTTTCAAGGATTCACTATTCACAACTTCAGAAAAAGTTTCAGAAAATACTAACTTGTAGCTGCACACTACAGTTTTTTCTTGTTGTCTTGGTGACCAGCACGTGGAAGTTTTCTGAAAATCTGATCATTCTTTTCTGCGTAAAAACAGTTCCCAGGTGCTTTGGAATTTCCTGTCAAAACCAGAGATGTCTCCTCCAAACAGCTTTCTCAGGGCAGCTAACAGAAAATCAGTCTGAAGACTCCCAGTAGGTCAAAAAAAATATTAAAAAAGAGTAGAGTTTATATTCCTGTTATCATATAAAGCTAAAGGAAATTAAAAAGAATAAAGTTTAAAAAAAAAGAGAATAAGCATGAAGAAAAAATAAATCCTATAAGACAATTGGAAGCCTTTTCAGAGTTTCCACTGATGTCACCACTGAGGTGAAACTCAGGCAACAATTCTGTTGTGAAGAGAAACAGAGCCTCAAATGCAGAGAAAGCAGCCAAAAAATGGCATCCTGGGCATAGTCTCTATTATTAAAATGTCTTCATTGCTCAGTGAAGAGTGTGGTTTTTCAAAGCTGTGGTTTGCAAGCAATCCTTCCCTTGCCATTTAAGGCACCCTCCTGCAATGACAACACACTTGTTGACATCACTGGGGCTGAATCACTTCCATGTTGTAAATGGTTCTCTTCCCTATATTAACTCAAACACTTCAACCAGCCAGTACACCAAACACTTGTCTGTTCATTCAGGGCAGTGCAAAAATGCATCTTAACAGGCTTTTAAGCCCAGCATCAATCGCAGCAGTTGCTTTTTTATTAGCTTGTGGAATAATCCAATCCACAAATCTTGGAATTTTGTGTGACCTTTTCTGCTGAACTCCTGTATTTTTTCTAATTAACTTAATACATTCTGTGTCGATTCAAAGGCATCTGAAAGTGAGTTCTATAAATGATATGCCTCTATAAATAACATCTTAGTACATATTAATACCTATCATTTCAAAATCCTTATGGCCAAACTGACTAATCTTCAGAAAAGGAAAAAGTGCTAAACTTGGTAGTCCAAACATCACTGGATTTTATGAAAGTTTCACCTCTGAATATTACAAACCCTTAATCCATTACTGTCAAGGATAAATAAATCTTTATAGATTTCACATTCATGTCCTTGAACTGCCGCCCTCATACTCAGCACAATTCCACTTTAAGTCTTCTAAACTATAGGTATGGAATTTGACACTGAGTTAAGCTGTTATTGTTCCTAACTTTTTATAATAGTGAGGGTATTGGATGTCTCAGAAACATTTATTTCTAAGGCATTTTCCTAGCAGACTAGGACAGCAAAATCAGAAATTCTACTAATGTCTACTAAGGTATATTTCTTTCTGCTCTTTCACATCTCCCATCAAACCTAAACCACATTTCCTACTTCAAACTAACACACTAAACTGCAGGTGTGTGGAGGATGTAGAAAGGTCTTTCACTTCTGTTGAGGCAGCACAGTTGAGCAGAGAAGCATTAATGAAGCTGCAAGCAAAGTCAAACCTTTTCTGTGTACTTAGGTAGTCTGAAGTATCCCAAATGCAATACTTCCACTCACACACTCAGACACATGCACAGGCCTGCACATTCACGCACAGTGTTTCTGGATAAGGGAGCTTGTATATTGCATACAATAATCTCTAACTGCCATCAGGGACCAAGTTAAAAAAAATCCACATCATTTAAAAAAATATATATTTCATCATTTGAATTCTTACAAGAAAGTGTGTAATGAATAAAGAAACCCTCCAGATACTCAATCCAAAACTCATTAAAACGGAAAGATGTCTCTGAGGTGTTTGCACATGTAATTCTGCATTCATTTTAGACATCAAAGGTCTATGTCAAGAAGATTAACTGAACTGTTGCAGTAGCAACATTGGTCATCTTTCCTTTGATTATGTGAGCATAAATAATATGCTGACAAAGTCAGCCTGGTCTGCACTTCTCTAGAACAGTTGTTTAAGTTTATAACTGCTACCACTAAGACTCCTAAAACACCTCATTTACTAGACAGGCCTACTTTGTTATTTACCCATCAACGCAGAGGATACTCTATGACGAGAAGCCTTTTGCAGCTATGGCCTGTTGAGCACACATTCTCATCTCATCCACAGACACAGGAAGTAAAAAGCTGCCAGTCCTGTTCTTGTGTGCAGCCCTGTTCCTGTGTCTCACAAGAACTCATTGAACAACCTCAGCTATTTCACCCAGTATTGGCTAAAATAGAGACTCAGTTGATTTGATGATGTTTTACAGAATTTCAGATTTGCTGAAGTTAAGCACAGTACGGGTTGTTCTTACTCAGCACAAAAGTATCAGCTCCCAGTTGACAACACCTGTGCTTCAGGACTGAGAACAAGGTAGAAATTTATGCACAAGTCATTTGCTTCATACTTTTGGTTTCTTTGCTTAGATACACTATCCAAAATAGTCTAATGCACAGCCAGTTTCTTCAGATTAGTTGGTGGTAGTTACATATTGCAAGACACAGGTATACCTATAAATGTTTAAGGAATTAGGGCTCTACATTTTTCAGCAAGGTAAGCATTACTATCTTCAACTGACAGATGATGAAACTGACGTGTGGAGAAATGAAAACAACTTAACACTTCACACCAGGAGTTTCTGAGACAGCCTAGACTGCAGCTGACTTCTGTCTCTTAGATCTTATTCTAGAAGCCCAGCTATGCTTTGCAATTTATCTTACCCTATTTTCCACCTCCACAGTCTTAACTCACAAGCCTCCAGAAACAGTTCAGGGACTAATACTATCTTAAATACTCCATTCACATATTCTGCAATATATATGATTACCTGGAAAGGCATTACTAGCCCTATATTTCTGTATCACCTCAGATGAGGTTCTGTACGATACTACATTTCCCTGAGTGTAAAATCTTTCAACTCATATAGGATATATATGCTTCATTTAATGAACTACTCTTTCTTTATATATTGTACAAAAAGCTTCATTGTATGGCTTCATTTTTCTATTAAACAGCTAGCTTGATTATTTCTCTTACTGTCAGGAAAAGAATCTATTTCAAAAGGCAATTAAAAATATTGCTCCATAGAGTCCACATTTTTGCAACAACAAAAAAGTCATTCATGCACTACAAAAGATACCTATAGAGCTCTGTGCAGGGCAGTGGGATTATGAATGAAGAACAGACAGATTGTAAGAGAAGTCTTTGAAACTAGAGAATAGAAACCTAAGCAAGCAGGCTAGCCGAGAAGGCACTGACACAGAGGGAATAACTGGAAGAACAGTACTGCAAAGTAGTGGTATAAAAGAAAAGAAGTGGATCCTGTTAGCTATACAACACTATGGATAATATAAGCTAACACTGAAGTGCTCACAGCTAGTTTCTGAAATCCTGGTATTGAAGGCCCCAAACTGCTTTACTTGAAAGGGAAAAAAGTCTGGAAATAGATAAAATGCTGTAACAGTTACTGAAACACCAGTGAAAAAAATCTGTTTGCAAGTGTATGGATAGCCTGGAAATAGATCAGGACACACAGTCTGAAAGAACACTCAAGTTGCAGGGAAATAAACAACTTTTGTAACTGGATCTGTCATTCTAATCTTGATATTTACAGGAGGAAGTCAGAGTTTTGCCACTCTTAAAACTTTTTACCATTTTTTTTGCACAGAAGCGGTTCAGGGCCCAACCTGGACTTTAAAGAGAATCAACTACTTCCTCCAAAATGCATTGGATGTACTTCCTAAGCTTGTCTGAAAGAAATAACTTCATGATTTCTAGTTATATATGATTACAGATTAATCAATGCGAGGAAGGAACATCCCTGCATGATGCAGAACGCAGCTGAGCTCAGGGTCAGTTGTCATCTCCCAGGCAGGGCTGGCAGTCACAGCCCTGGCAGCCACCTCAGTGGGCCTGTCTGTTCCAAGCAGGGCACAAACACCTAGCCCAGCTCTATCTAAGCCATTACGCTCCTCTAACACCTGCTCTCACTAAGGTTTCAAAGCAACTCACAGCCACAAAGAGCTGAACTCATGGTAGCAAGCCCTGGCCAGCACATCACAACTTCCTGCATTTGCTGTCTTGGGTTCCACCTCTGCAGCCACTCCCATACTGCGCTCTCAGCCCTGTGGTTCTCACCCCTGGGACTGACAGCACAGGGGGAAAAGCCACCCAAACGAAGGGCAGTGACAGTGGCGAGACTCAGGCTGAGTCTGTGCTGCACAGGGCGATGCAGAGACACTTGAGCTGACTGAGCATGGGGACGTGTCAGCAGAGAATTCACTGTGAGTTAAGTTGTTCTGCCTTCCTGGTGGCCAGATGCATGCTTTTGAATATTAACTCTTAAAACTGGCTCAAGAATGTAAACAGAGGACAGAACATTTTCATGGCCTGCTGTTCTTCTTTCCTTGCTCCCAGCATGGTACAGTGTATATCACAAGGCAGCTGCACAGCAAAAGAAAACAGAAACATTTTTATGCACTATATTCAATGCATTCACAATTTCACCATGGAGACTACTGCTTATTTCATGTACACACATGCTCCCAGGCTGTCAGGCAGCTCTGCAGATAGGTCACGGGAGTCAGAAAAACAGAGCTTGATTCCTGATAGTAGATAAACTTTGAAAAGTCACTTCATCCTGTTTCCTCCCCCAACTTCATCTGCCTTATCTCACTGTGTAGTGTCTCTAACACTCCTGTTGTTGATTTGTTCTTCAGAACATAAGTTCACCATACTAAAACTAAAGGAAACAGTTCTAAATACCATGCCACCAAGAGCTGGATTTTCTTTAGAATGGTCTCTGCATGGCAGTTTTTTTTGGCTTTAGGTCTACACTGGTAAAAGACTCTTAGCATAACCATACAGTGATGTGAGTGAATATAAAATGACTAGAAAATGTCTTTTGCATACTATGTAAGAAAGAGACATTAGTCCAGAACCAATGTCTCTTGCCCTGTCTGCACCACATCAACAACCCAGCCATCTTTGTACAGCTCTAGGCAAATGGGTAATGAAAATTACATATTTACTCCAAATCAAATAACTAATTCTAGTCCAGAAACAATGTAGCTCAGCTGGAGTGCTGCTGAGGTCTGATGAACTTGTGTGCTGCCTGTAGCTTAGGTATGACACCATAATGAAACTAAACAGCTTCCAGTTTAGAAGTTACTTGTGTCTGGCCAGCCCAGGAAGCAAGTGGAACCACTGCCATCTGTGCATGCACAAAATCTGTTGCAGTTGATGGTGAATAGAGTTTTGGAACAGTGCAAGATGTGTAAAGCAGGCAACTTGTTTCAAATATCAAGAGGTCCCTGAGCACAGGACTCTGGGGTATATGTTTCAGAAACCCTTAAGTGCATCACTACAATAAAAAAAGAACAGTCCTAAACAGAACCTCCAGCAGGGCATCCATAAGAGGACTACAGAGGTGGTGCTCTAAAGCTTTCACTTCACTTTCTTCTTCTTTAATATACATCCTCCTGCCAGAGCAATTCCCCTTACCCTTTATCCTACACATAAAATTCACCAATATTACTAAGTTCCACCACTTAAAAATTAGCTCTGTGAAACTCTTTTAAAGGGTATAGCCCAATCTGCAAAAAAGATCAATACCATAGGATGAGCTATGCTGATATCTGTGCAAAGAAAACATAACACTTCCAACTGGAAACCTCCAGAGCTGTTGGGCGTGGAGACTGCATGACCGTATTTCATGTGTGTTCTGGTTTCAGCTGAGGTAGTTAACTTTCTTCACATTATCTAATTTGGGGATGGCTTGGATTTGCAATGAAAAACAAGGTTAATAATGCAGGGATGTTTTCTTTACTGCTGAGCAGCACTTGTTACACAGCCAAGGCCTCTTCTGCTTCTCACACTACCCCACTAGCAAGGAGGCTGTGGGTGCACAACAAGTTGGGAGAGGACACAGATGGGACAGGTGACCTCAACTGAGCAAAGAAATCTTCCATACCATATGACATCATACTCAGTATATAGAGCTGAAGAAAGAGGAAGTGGGGACATTGAGAGTGATGGTATTCGTGTTCCCAACTAACCATTATGCATGATGGAGCCCTGCTTTCCGGGAGATGGTACACACCTGCCTGCCCAGGGGAAGCAGTGAATTAATTTCTTGGTTTTCTTTCCCTATTAAACTGTCTTTATATCAGCTCATGGATTTTCTCTTTTACCCTTCTGATTCTCTCCCTCACCCCTCTTCACCAGGGGAAGAGAGCAAGAGGCTGTGTGGGGTATAACAGCCCGCTGGGGTTAAACAACAACAGCCCTCTTTGACACCCAAAACGATTCTCAAAGGGTTTGCGATAATGACAGATTCGATCGGAATGTGTTAGATAGAACATATAGCCCTTTCTGCTGTTTGGCTGCTTTGGGCAGGCTCCTGTGTTTGCCATGGGCTCAGTTGCCTTGCAGTGTATTAAGGGTCTAGAGCTCATTAGTGACTGTCTTTTGCTGTTGCTGCTTGCTGTGCTGCTGATCACCTCACTCTGCTGTGCCTGGGAACAGTCTGGTATCAGCAATGGTGATGCACCAGGACTGGCAGACAGCCAGGGCATCACTGATGGTTGTGCTGCTGCACTGGACACGCTGGAACTGCAGCGTGAACTCTAGTTCAGGGACTGCAACATGTGATGAGTCAATGTGGGACCAGGATATCCTGAATCTTCTGTGGCCATAAATAAGTCCATGCCAGAGTAGGCACTTCTCAAAGCATTAATGGTTGTGGCTATTTTTGTGCCCCAGCAGGTACAGCTCTGAAGGCACTGTGGCCCAAGGATACATCTGTGCTGCAGCAGGTACACCTTGAATCTTCTGGGGCTGTGCCTGAGGTCACATTGAAGCGCTTCAAACCATGTGGCCATGGATAAGCCCACAACAGAGCAGGAACACCCCTGGAAGGACTGCAGCTGAGGCTAAGGCCACACTGGAGCAGCTGTATCTCTGAAGGCACCATGGCCTATAGATAGGACCACAGCAGAACATGTCCCCTCAAAGCAACTGGCTGTGGATAAATCCATGCAGCAGTAGGTGTGCCCCTAAAGGGACTGTGGCTCACAGATGAGGCTACACTTGGAGCAGGTACAACCCTAAGGGACTGTTTATGGATAAGTTGAAGCAGGAACAGGGGCAAGGGTAGAAGTTCATTGCAAAGTTAAACCTGATAGAGAGTGGGGTAGAGACTTCAACAGAAATACTCAAATTGTTATAATATGCAACTCACATCACAGGTTATCAGAATAACACATATATGTATATAAATATATATAACAGGAGCCACCCAAAACAGTGGAGAAGCCTTGCAATAAACAGAGCAAGTGCAGCAGGAACTTGACCTGAACTGGTTTTGGTACCCAATAACCATTCAATAAACCACCTCTCCTGTCCTTAGTGACCATCACAAGATGGAACCCAAAGCCATGGACTAAATGGACATGTTGTGGACATTTTATGAACATTTTGCAGGGGTGGTGGTTAGACTTGAGAATAATATCCGTGTATTATATCAAATGATAGGAAGTTAGGTGATTGTTAATGTGGTTGTATTGGATTGCTTGGGACATAAATGGTATGGACTAAAGAAGAAATCTCTCTTATCAACACTGTTTTGAGAACAAACCCAAAACATAGTTCCGCAGTAGCTACTATGACAAAAATTGATGCTATCCCCGAGAAAAGAAGCACAATGTGCCTGCTGGAGCTTGGTACTTCTAACTTCAAAAAGTCTCACAAAAAATTGTTAAGAAATCATTTAGTCTCCTGAAATAAAGGAAGTGACTCAAAAGTGGGTGAAGGTTTTTGAAAGCTGTCACATTGCTAATACTTTGGTGGAGGAGGGTGGGAACCTGAAATAATGATCTAATGGAAAAAGTGCTTGTCCAGCAAGCATGTCTTTATTCTAAATGGAAACAAAGATGGTTTTCGAGTTTCTATTTGCTTGTCTTGGGGGAGGGGGAGGTGGGGAGCAGGGGTTTGGCAGGGGTTTTTTTGTTGCTTTTGGATTTTTTTTGGGGGGGAGAGTTTAGGGGCTATTGGCATTTGTTGTTTTTTTGGGTTGTTGGGTTTTTTTTTCTGGATTGGCTAAGGGGTTTTTCTGTTGTTTTGGGGTTTTTTGCACAAACAGGCATTGGTGAATTGTATCAGGTTTGTTAGGATAACTTTTTCAATTGATAAGTCATCCTAGATACTATGAAGTGTTATATTATCCAGCTTACAGCAATGATTTTAAGAACCATACATCTGGCAACTAAAGATTTCAGTAAAGCGAGCACAAAACACTAATTAATTTAATGGGATGTTTCAGCAGCGCAAATATTTACAAGGACAGACTGAACTCCAAGTTTGGTGTTTATTGGTACTAGATATTGATATGTAAAGGTACATCCACAAATACCACTACACATCTACTTCTTATCAGGATGATCAGACATTAACTTTTTATTAGAGGGATTTGCACAATAGAAAGGCCTTTGTGCAGGCTATAACTTCTTTTGTTTGCTTTAATGTACTTTGATGCTCTTAAAAGTGGCTAGATGATTACAAGAAATAAGGGATGTTTTATAGGAAGTCTGAGCTTGTGAAGAAAGTCAGACAACCTTAAAATTTCTCCTGCTAAGTATTTCAAAATCACTAGGTACCACTGGCCCTTGGAAAATAGTTATAGCAATAACAAAAGAAGTGCTGATGCCCACTGAACACTTACAATCAAATGCCTGAAAAGTGATTGCCATAAAACCAAAGCCTACACCACCTTTTCAAAATGCTGCACCTCCATTAACAAACCCCTTCCTAGAAGACTGTTCAGTCTCCCATAGCTACAAGGCAGAGTAAAGTGCAGAGCAAATAGGAGGTATAATGATCCTGTCACCCTGATAGGAGAAGCAATCTCTGTGCCAAACTACATGGTAAAAACAATGTCTGTGTTGTTGAGTACCTGATATTACAGTGTGAGACTGCTAATTGCTTCAAGTGTAGAAGAGAGGAGTTTAAACTTAGCATTTCCTTGAGGCTCTTCTGTTTAGTAAAGGTAGAGAAAAACTGGCTCAACTTAGACTACTATGTGTGGACATAGAAAATAGCTATTACTTGAAATAAAATACCACTACCTGTCTATCCATCTTCCAGCCCTCCCTGTCAGCTAACATGTTGACTGACTGTGAAGGTGGCTGAGAGAGCACACAGTAACCTTCCTTTCCTGGAGAAAAGGGAGCAGCAGGAAGACTCAGAAATACTTGTAAAATGGAAAGTAGGATAGCAAATAATATAATCAAATAAAATAATAAAAATTAACAGAAAAAGCAAGAGATTTTGTTCTTTTCCTCTACAGTTCAGCATTCACCTCTTTTCTTATAATATCCAGCAGCTATCAACCAGATTTATTCAGTGCTGCCTCTCTTCAGAGACTTTGAAGGACAAGAGAACTAATGATCAGGCTTCAAATGCTCTTCTTAGCTGGTTATCAACTAAAGGCAAACCATTTTGTTGCTTACATCAGTATAAACCTGGACTTACTATAGTGACATGAGGATAGAAGCATGCATAAATTCAACACATACGAAAAGAGGTTTCAGCCCTGCATATAACTCACTGCCATTTCAGAAAATATATTTCAAGCCACGTTTTAGGGTCAACATTACCCTAGAAAAAAGCTTTTGTGTCTGCCATCAACTACCCCAAATTGCATTACTACCTAAACTGGTGGAAGGTATGTATATGTAAGAATGCTGCATTTTCTTCAAAAGAAAATATTTTATTAAACATAGATATGTTTTTGAAGTATTATAGGAAGTATCACCTCAAGATTAATTGCTTTTCTTGCTACTAATATTATGTCACATCTATCATGTTTTGCAAGATCATTCTCTTGGGCTTGATTTTTCTCTTATAAAAGTAAAAAAAGTCAAGTGACAAATTCATCTGCAGTGAGGTAATTAAACATTCCAAAGACTCTTTAAGAAGCAGTTTTTATAAAATAAATAACGTCTATCTTACAAAATAAGTAATTCAACAATTATAGAGATTAATTTACAACCTTTGGATTTATTTTTTGCTAATGCCACTGCAGTAAAAAAAAGCAAAATTTGAGGAACTATAAGCAGATTCTGAGACCAGGGAGTGGCTAACATTGATGGGAAGATTTTTTCTTGAAGGATTTAAGCACAGAAAACAAAGTACTGCATCATGAGATGAAGCCAAACATAAAGACTGTATTGAACAGGTATGCATAAGAGATCTAAATGTATTCTTTTTCAAATAAAGCCTCAAATCGGGGCTCTTGTTTAAATAGTTCATATAACTGTAATATATGACCACGCGGAAGACATTTTAGCCTAGTACATGATGCATCAACCTTCTTGATGTAGGTTCTGATACCATTGCATACAACTGTATTGTAATTTCTGAATCAAGATATTATTTCTCCACTTTGCAAAGCTTTTCATTGGTTTTACATCTACAGAGGATACCCAGGGACCAAAATGAGAAAATAAAATATCAGTTGCTACCTACCTTTGAGAAAAGCATCCTGTCTCAGAAATGCAACGC
The DNA here is from genome assembly GCA_013396655.1 of Campylorhamphus procurvoides. Classification (NCBI taxonomy): domain Eukaryota; kingdom Metazoa; phylum Chordata; class Aves; order Passeriformes; family Dendrocolaptidae; genus Campylorhamphus; species Campylorhamphus procurvoides. The sequence goes on along the minus strand of WBMV01006289.1, from coordinate 2,227,622 downwards.
CAAATGCTAAGAGTTTAAGCCACAAAAACATGGTTATTTCTGGAAATCAGGCGTATCCTTATGAAACAGCATGTGTCCCTCTCTGCAAAGCAAAATAAGTGTTATCTGTCCGCAAAAGAATTTCTCCCCAAAACTTGGACCAAAAAGGAGAATAATGAGGCACGTACATTGCACTGCCTGCTTATCTGTGAAGGAGCTGCTTCCTTCTCTCACCCCAAACTAACCACTCACAAACTCGCTATGCAGTTTAGTGATGTCAGAGACAATTACTTCTTCAAAAAAACTTCTTTCAGTTTCCAGGAAGTCAAAAGGGTTTTTCTTAAGTTCCTGCAGTAATACTCAGCTTCCTTAATTCAAATTAAATAGATTGTTTTCATCTAGATCTTCCTTTCTACTGAGAAGCTACAGAAGACTTAACTTTTCAAAGGACTGGATTTAACAAACTCATTCTTTCTCTTGATATTCACTTTTCTAGTGCATAGTGCACACAGTCACTGAGTCTCTTCTCTGTTATGGATGCTTCCTGAGATTTCAGTTGAGAGAAAGAGAAACCCAAACCATCAGGCAACAGAACACGTACGCTGACAACGAGGCCTTCATAAAAAGATGCATCCTCAAGTGAAGCAATGATGATCAAATGAAACCCCTTTAAACATGGGGTTGGGCCATATAATCTTCAGAGGTCCCTTCCGACCTTAACTATTTTCTAATTCTATGGGATATACTTCTGAATCTTTCTACAAGGATGCCATTCTAGGTATGACAGTAATAAACAACAAATGGATAGAGGCAACCTAATTCTGTTTTCTGTAATGCTCAGTATCTAATTAGATAGCTCAGTGCAATTCTTTGCCATGATAGTGCCAGGGGACTGTTGTCCTTTCCATGGAGTTGATGCAAGGTACACCAATGACATCTTCCCTCACTACATGCACTGAGGAAGTTCTCAACAACTTGATAACAAATGCCCATTATAAAGCAGATTACAAAAGGAATAAATGCTAGAATTGCTTCTCTTATTGAAGGTTTCAAAGGTTTCAAAAGAAACAGCAGAACCCTGCCACGAGACAGATAAGGGTAGAGAATTCTTCCTAAGTCCTTCAGAGACTTCCTAAGAATCACACAGGAAAAAGTTGCACAAATTCAAATAGTAATTCACAAATTACTTGAGTGAATTCAACTAATAAGATTATAAACCCATCTTCTACAACTCTGAGTCATGTCTTAAAATACAAGCCAAAATCTTAGCTTCCATTAAGCAGTACATCTCTATACAAACTGACAACAATAATAATTATATTGTAAATGTGTTCAGAACAAAACTGATATAATGATATCACTTTGACACTCCAGACACTCTGATTTAGATATACCCTAACTTCATCATCCTGGAGTTTCACAAACTAAATTTAGACTATAGCCATACACAGTCTGCAGCACTGACATTTTAGTCCTTTAATCCTAGACAAAACTGGAATAACAGCATGGGCTGAAGTACGCTATCTGATGAATAGAGTGCATGACATCCTGTGGAGAATTTCTCATAAAGGTTCTCAAAAAGAACCAGGCTCCATTCCCACCTGACCTTCCCCAGCAGTTTTATACAACCTCCACTCAACTTTTCAAGCCGTGTCCCCAAGAAAAATTCCTGCACAGTGGACCTTTTCTGGCTGTGAGATATTTCTATTAGAACATAGAAAGCCTTTTCCCAAACATAAACTTCAGTCTTCTTCCCAAGGTTAAATACAAAACCCTTCTTTTGAGGGAATGGGAGAGGATTAATTTATTCTACCTGCACATTAAACAATGGGCTAGTAAAAGAAATTCTTTCTCAGGACAGAGCCTTAATTTTTAAACAGCCAAATGATTATGTCAGTATGTGACAATAATAGTTATTTCCCTTGAGATGGAAAGAATCAAAGCCTGAAGCATCTATTTGTATTGATAAGTATTTTGAAAATTACATTAAAAACATGCAGATGCTTAAGTCACCCACCCCTTTGGAAGTCTCTCTCTTTCGTGAGTCATGAAAAGAGCCACAATAGCCCTAAACAAACTGTGTAAGAAGGAAATGTTCCTCTATCCTTACAACAGATTTCTGAAACAGATGGTTTGAGGAGAGAGAAAAATCAAATTTCTCCAAATTCTCCTTCGCTCCCCCTTCCAAGTCAGTCCTAGTGCTATTCAATCATGCCCCTGGGTAACCCAGAATGGTGAGTCTGGTCCTCTCACTGCTAATGAGACTACAGCATTGGAGCAAGAAGTTGTGATCTTCAAAACACTACAACATGCCCATCTTTCTGCACAATCTCTCATAATACATCCAAAAAAAAAAGTGCTTAATTACTCAGTGACTGACATTAGACAACACAAAAACTCTGCCCAGAACCCAAATAATCTTAGAGAGCTTCCTCAGAGAGACCAAGATCTCTCATAGCCTCCACAGTCACTGCCTACTTGCATTCTACCAGGGGGTGTTTCTGTAACTCTGTTTTGTAAGTTGTGCTGCAAAAAGGTGTCAGACTACAGAGTGCATGGGCATGGTGCAATCCTCAGATATAACTATACAAAACATTTCTCATTTTTAGCTTCTGAAGGCATCATTACTTAGTGATAGTCCTGCCTGGCCAGGTCTTACCACACTATGTAGGCAACAGCAAAGCCCAGGAAAATTCTGCTGCACCTGCCTGATTCTGTGGTTAAGTAGATTTTTTTCCCAGAATATTTGATCAACTTTAAAAAAAAAACCAAATGGACAGCCTTGGATGTAGCTGCTCTTGCAGGAGCTCACACAGAATGAAGTCACCAATAAAGGTAGCTACTTAAGTGGGAAACCTGCAAAAAGGGACCAGAGTATTTTCAATGCATCTAAGAAAGGGGAAGGATGAGCAATAACTGAAGGCTAAAAAGATACCCACGTAGGCATGATAAATATAAGCACTTTTCCATAGCTCCCTGTTCTACAACTGCTTTACTATTAGGCAGTTCAGGGCATGTGGCATCTTGTTCTTTTCAGCACAGACTCTGGCCTTACTGCCTCCTTCCACATGACAGTGACTCTGTGTGACAGAGAGAGAGGGAGGGAACAAACACACATGCATTACACTTCTGCTCCAGAACAACTCCACCACATGCTAATGCATCTAAAAAATACCTTACTATTCTTTGGGGAGAAGCCACGAGCTGGTTCTTATTCCAATGAAGGGTAGAGGAAAGTAGAGAACAGCCATAAAACCCACCACTATTTATCCCAGGGGCAGGGAGAGCATGAACTCTTCATCCATGTAAAAAAGTTTTGAGACTTCCCTTTTCTACCCCACGAAGTGATCCTCAAACCATTCTCTACCTCTGCCTGGTACCACAGGGCCAGGAGGAAACAGACTGCAAAGATGAAAGGAAGGTAAGAGTAGCAATAACCATGGTACAAACAGCATTTTCATACAGCCACAAGGCAAATAAATTTTTGTCTCATGTTGAATTATCACAGGTTTCCCCCAAAGATTGGCCCATCCTGTATCTGCCATCAGGTATCAAATAACAGCTACACTACCCTGTACATTAACACCTACAGGGCCCATGGCACCCAAAAGTGATCATTCCTGATGCTCACTTGGACTGAAAGGTGCCAGTGAAACCCCACTCTCTTTGCTCTCTCTCCATACGACTTCATGTTGCTCAGTTTCACCCTCTGTTCATTTCCCTGAGTTTAATCTAGTAACACTGGGACATTCATCTTCCTCACACAACACAACTTCCAGGATTATCAATATGATGTCACTCTGGCATTCATCACAAAGGATTTTAACTGGGTTGCATTTCTTTGTTTGAGGGCTTACTGGGCAGCTTACTGGGTGAAGGTTAAATCAGGCAATGGTGTTCTCCACTAGTACCTAAATCTAATGCTGTTTGGTGTCAATGTGTTTACAAAATGTAGTATGAAGTAGTTTACTCAAGAAATGTTTCTTGAGAACCCCTCTGTATTTTCTTTTTACTCAGAGGCCTTGAAAGAATAAAGTACAAAGCTATAAACATTTTTTTTTAAAAAATAAATTCTACAGACTCCATACATCGCTTAAATTTAAAGCTATGCATACCTTCTTTGCTTTGTATAATTTTCTTAGCGTATGGCTTAGCCAGTTGCATGGATATTCAGCATCCTGCATATCAGAATTACATAGTTCCAGAAAAACTGAAGACACACACCTTAGCAAACACTAATAGACACAGGATAAATTCTTCCCAAGGGCAACTCTGTTTCAGTCAAGGGAGGTTACCTGCATAATACATTTCATCCAGTAAAATTAATTTGACAACATTACAGTGAATACACTGTTCATGATAGATAATGTATGCATATAATATTCTTAATTTTTCATAGAATGTTGGCTAAGGAATCTATTTTGTATATACTTTTTCAGGCTTATTTGCAATTGCCAAGAACTATGTCCTGAAGAAAGAAAACATTTCTACTTAATATGTCATATTGGATCAAGTTATTTTAAGGCTGAGAGTAAACAATACAGCTCTTTGTGCAAGCATACTGCGATGCTGCTACCAACCCTAAGGCGATGATGATTTGACATCTTCACTTCCTATGCTGCCTGTGTGATCTGTGCTGTACCTGCTCAGGACAGAGAATGTATTCTGGTATCCCTGAGGCTCGAGTCACAGTCTGGCCCAAAATGAGCAATCAGTCTATGATACGCTCTCAGAAGTGCCAGGCACCTAACTTCTTGCTCACACATAAAATTGTTCCAGGATAACACTAGGCTCAGTCATTGTGATATGAGTGTTCTTGAATAGCTCCTTTTAGCATGCCCATTTAGAATTTGCTACTCTTAAACGATGGCAGCATACCTATAAGCACTGAGTCAGATTTCTGCTGAATATCTGCTCCTCCTCTCAGTTTTGAATGAGTGCTGGGTGCTGAAAACAGCTCATAATTTAGCTCTGTATGTCATGTTCAAATACTGCACGATGAATGAGTTCATGTCACATTATGAAACACCAAGTAAACATTTTTACCCATAGTGCCTTTCTTTGCATCCTTCCATCGTCCAGTCTGAAAAGCAACATTTATTTGAATATTTCTTACCCATGGACCAACTCCTTGTTGAACTCTCATTCAGAAGAGCTCTTCAACAGTGGCAGATTTCTCGTTCTCTTTATCTGACTCTTCTCCCCCCTCCTGCCCCCGCATCCTCAGTTTCATTTCTCTTAGTACTAACTTAGATTCCTGTAGGCACTCATATGACTCTGTCTCAGCAAATGAACAACCACCACTTTAAAAAGCAGTGAGCTGAATGCTAGGCAGGGAGCTGTTCTCTGCACAATGACACTGAAACTCAGGGGTTCCACCACAGCTGGAGGCACTGAACAAGCTCCCTCTGTGCAGGGTCTCCCCTGTTAACCTTTACCAAATCCACCCTGCCTTCAGCAAAACTGATTACTTGATTGCCGATCGCTTCTTATTAATCTCTGTCTGGTAGTTAATTTCCCCAAATTATATACAAAACTATACACTATGACACTCTGCAGTAAATGCTGTCTTACCTGTATCCTAGAGAAAGTCATGGTTGTGCCATGTTTGCAGAACCCTGAGAGAACACAAGTCAAAGTAATAGTAACACCTTCCTACACTAAAGAGCCCACACAGAAAAAGAAGAAAATGCCTACAGAACAACTTTTCCCACAGTATTTCCACTCTGGTTTCAAAAGAGCACTCACACACTTCACTGGAGTTCACTGGACATTACCTTATCTCTTGAACATTGTTTCCTGTGTGCCGTGTAGCAAACTTAAAGACATGCCTGATGATTCTTAAGCTAGTGCTAGAAATAACCAAACAGTGTGGGTTTTTCTTATCTTTTTTAAAGCTCAAATTTAGCTGAAGCAAGCCAGGACCAGTGTCAGGATAGGCTTCTGAACCTGTGTTTTGGGCTATCTTTCTACAGTATGATACTTCTGAGCTAACTGCTGCCTAGTCGGTGTTGTAAATGAGCAGACCAGCTTTTTTCCTGTGAGTTCTCTGTCCATATTTCTGGTTTTCCCAAGTAGCTCTCTTCTGTGATACTACCTTTTGCACTCTTTGCTTCTAGCACTTCCACCCAGTCTGATTCCCACCGAGGATGCCAGATTTATTGTCATACACTATTAGCTGTGGCCCACAAGTTCTCACAGTGTTTTACTATCTGTCAGATGACAGTGCTTATATCCAAGAGTATTTTTATTCCTTTTCCCAATAAAACACAGGGTGCCTTTATACCAGATGTTTTCTAACATCCCAACTGTGTTTATTTTTTTGGATGGAAATGTAGGCCCACAGCTAATTGTAGTCATTATGGTGCAGAAGCACAAAATGCCTTTGAGCAAGGTATTTATAAGCATAAACCACAAATATTTACCTAGAAGGCTGGTCTGCTTAGAGTGATGCTGTCGGTCGTCTTCTGATAGCCCATCTCTTACCCTTCTTCACATTTTGACAGGATTTTTCTCTCTGGGGCTGTCCAAATGGGTTAGATATATATCTCCAAAGATAAACATGTGGCAGACATTACTTCTTCCTCAGTGGCTTGTCAAGAAACTACTGCAATATAACTGAAAGAGTCTAGAAGATTTCTATCATCTAAACTCATAATAGCCATCTTTGAATTTGAAACATTTAGGAAACCAAACTGATCCCATAGGATTACCTTGTGCATCAGGCTATATGTCACATGTCCCTCCCTTAATTTCCACGCCTCAAAGCCATTCAATTTATATATTTCACACACACACTATAAGCCATCTTAAAATGTGCCAAGTTTCATAATGCTGATACTCAGAAGTAAAAGTCTGTCTAAAGATACACTGGTTGCCTTTATTCTTACACTATAAAAGCAACACTATTTAGCACAGGCAGTAAATTCAAAGCTTCTTTAAAGAAAAAGAGTTATCAAAACTAGAAGGAAACATTGAAAAATAATTCATTATAAGGGGAAAAAAAACCTTTCTGAAAAGCTTCTGTAGCATAAAAACGCTTCTGCAATGTGGAAAATCCCATAAAGCTATATCCTAGGCCATACACTTTTGAAACATATCTTTTAATTATTGTCCCAAAATAACTTTTTATTCAGTCTTGTGAAAGTCCGTGTACCTTGGCTATTTGCTCCTTTAGTAGAAGTGGTAAAAAAATCTGATATTACCATCCATTTTCCCTGACTGATTTAAAATGGGTCAGTGTTAAAAAAGAAAAATAAAATCAAAACACAGGTAAAAAAATAAAGGCAGAGTTGCAGTGACAGAAGTAAAAAAATACAGAAGAAAGAATTTTCAGGGTTGGAAAAGACCCATAAGATCATCAAGTCCAGCCATCAGTCCTAGTATCACCATTAAACCCTGTCATCAAATCCCCCATCCATGCGGATTTTAACACTTTTAGGGGTGGCAATTCCACCACTTCCCTGGGCAGCCTCTTCTAATGCTTTACAACCCTTTTCCATGGGAAGATTTTTCTCTAATATCCAAGATAAACCTCCCCTGATGCAACCTGAGGTCATTTCATCTTGTCCTGTCACTTTTTACCCAGGAGAAGAGAGCAACACCCACCTGGTTACAATCTCCTTTAGGGGAGTTGTAGAGAGCGATAAGGTTTCCCCTGAGCCTCCTTTTCTGCAGGCTAAACATCTCCAGCTCCTCACCAAGCTTGTGCTCCAGCTCCTCACCAAGCTTGTGCTCCAGCTCCTTCACCAGCTCCACTGCCCTTCTCTGGACACCCTCGAGCACCTCAATGTCCTTCTTGTAGCAAGGAGCCCAAAACTGAATGGATGTATTGCAGTAACATGGAAAGAAGGTTACCTGCTGCATGTTCTATGTACTTTTTGGTCAAAACATTTCAAACTGATCCATTGTCTGCAACAATAGTTATAGTAAAAAATAGTTATATAAATATAACTTTGCCAAACTATTTGCCCTCTTATTTTTCATACTGATTTCATCCTTTCTTTTAATCAGTGAAAGTTATTTGTTCTGTGACACAGAAAGCATGTACTGCAGATGAAAAATTACAGAGGAAGAGAAAAACTGAATACATGAATAGTAAGGAAAAATGGGATCTGCAGTTAGGACCTACAAAATCTGATCTTTTTAGATTCGTATTCATTTGGTCTTCTCCAAACTTCTACAGTATTCAGAAAGTTCAGGAAAAAGCATCCTATTTGGGTAGACTCTTGTCTAGTCTGAAGGAAAAGTGCAGAAGGTAAATTCGAGCCAAACTGAGACCTGATTAAGTATTTTAATTTCATTAAAAATATGAAAAGAAATGTTATGCAAAAATCATTTATGCAATTTTAAATGCCTCTTTAGCACTTCTTAATGGGCATAATTAGAGTCAGCTAACAGAGGTGCAGAAATATTAGAAATACATACTTTTAAAGTGAAAATCATGCAAACAACAGAACCTTGTGTGAGACAAATTTTGGCAGTCAAGTAAGTACTTCAATGATTTACAGACAGGTAAGAGAAAAGAGCATTGGGAAATCAAACACACAGAGATAAAAATATTTGTTATTTTGCTTTTATAGCTTATTTTTCTTCCACTGTAGGACATTTTGTAATAAACAGTCAAACAGTTTAACACAAACTGGCTATTTTAGCTGTGTCAGAAAAGCTCAAGAAGTATATTGCTGAGACTTTATAAACACATACAGTTTGTTTATTGTATGCAATGCAATGGAAGAGTGAAAAACAGCCAAAAGAGGATGGTGGGGAGGAGTGAAAGCTGGTAATCTATTATGCTGAAACAGCCTATGCTGTGGTATTCCCCAAGCGCCTGGAATTCTCAAAGTAATTAAACAATTGAATCACAACAGCATTAGAACAGTACCAGATTCCTTTAGTTCCAGAAAAAAACCCTTTCATGCGTTTCATAGAGCAGGACTCAAAGAAATACCATGATTTCACAACAACTATTTAAAAAAAAAATCTTAGTGTCACTATTATTTCTTAATTTTTTCCTAAAAAGCGATAAAATGTTGGCAATATAAAATCTGCCATAGCAAGAATAGCTCATTTTTCCATACCAAGCTCAGGCTGACGTACTAACTCAGTGCGCTCCCTCCCAAGATCAGCATAAAATATTTGCACATCCTCTTTCTGCCTATAGTAAGTGTTACTTCCTATACCTTGTGAGTTAGGAAATACCACAGAAGATGAAACTTCATGCAACAAATTATTTAGCAAGAGGCTCTCTCTGTTGTTTTCTTTTTCTCATAAGAAGATCCTCTTTACAGTTTATGAAATTTTACTTTAAAATACAGAGGCATTACTTAAAACTGATTTTGATGCAAAACAAGAAAAAGTTGTGAGTTAAACCGTGCCAGTTCCTAGAGCAAAGTCAGCCTGTCAAGCCTGCAAACCAGTAAACAAAAACTAAGATTTTTCCTTCAAACAAAGGTATGCTGTGAGATACCAACCTCGTTTCCTTTAACATACCAGCTTTATTTACAGTTTACTGATGTTCAGAAAGTTGCCTCCCACTGATCAATGCAGACACATTCTGGAGTAGTGAAGTTTCTGAGTGACATTACCCCTTCTGCCAGCACTCTGCCATTTTGGGTGGAAGAGACCAACCACCATGAAAAAATACAGATTTACAGCAAAGTTTTTCTAAGAAGAGTCAATAACATGTTCATTGTCCTTTCCTTCTACTGTAAACAGGAACATAATTTAAAGACAGACAATAGCAAACAAGACCAACCATCCTCCACTGTCTCTGACCCAAAACCCTTTTGTGCAATTCCTTGTTCTCAGAACCATTCTTTCTCCAAATTTCCCACATTAGTTCGAAAAAAAATATCTGAACTATCTCACTACTCTTCACAGATAGCTCACCTTTTTGAATCATAAGCCTGAGAGGTCAGACTTCTTTACACTCCATTCTAGCTAGAAACAGTACCTGTGACATACTACTACAATATTCAGGCAGTGAGAGCACCAAATACCAGTCCTGAGGAAAACTAGCTCAAATCAAACCCTTGACTTTGGGGAGTTTAGGGCGAGGTGGGGTGTTCAGCCTTCATTCACTTCTGTTTGCATTAAGAGCACAAGGACGGTGAGAAAAGAGAAGTTCAAAAACGAGGTGGGAAGAACTTTTCTCTGCTGTTTCCACAGTGACCTCTGCTCTGCTGTACTCCAAGGGGTAACGGGAAGCAGGAAAAGTGGTTTTGAGAAAATCTGGGTTTTATACTTGTCCTAGCTCAGTAATGAAAAGTTGAGCAGGATGAAAATGTACACATTCTTTGATGAAAATCTACATACTCTTATTCTCATAAAACCATGTGAACTCTCTAAAGGTCATGTATTTTTACTTGCTTACCTGTCTTAAAGAGTTTTATGCTTTCAATGACATTCAGATAACAGGAAAAAATTGTTCTGCATGACCTACAACACTTAAATTCTGTGAAACCAGTTTTATAAATTGTCTACACCACTCTTCAAAACCTCCTAAAATTGTTTATAGAACAAGCAAAAGTTCAAAAGGAGAAAACAAAATCCAATGCCCCATATAATTATTTACCTTGGATCCAAGTAAATATCAATAGTTTATATATGGGAAGCAAGTTTTGTTTAACAGCAACATTAGACACATTTACTGTCTTTATTGTCCAATACATCATGAAAGAGCAGCAGCAGTGTTTTTCAGGACTCTCAGTTTAAGACTATTAAGAGAACTAAAGCTATAACTGAAAACCAATAAAAACTCCTGCCTGCAGCTTTCTGCTCTTGCCTCAGCTTGGCCCACAAAGCAATGTTGCTCTCAGCTTTCCAAGCTGCTTTCACTTTCTGGTTCCTGTATGATAATTACCAAGGCCCAACAGTGGTGCAGAGCTGCAAAATTCATAACTTAGGGCCTGAATGTAACCTTCTTTTCCAGCTAAGTGAAATGCAAGCTATACCAGTGAAGCCACAATTTCACTTATTGTGAATGTTGTCTCTGGTGGATCTCTTTCAAGATAGGCTTCCTGGAGACCAGCTAAGGCATTTTGATGCAGCCCACTGTTGGTCCCTGGAGTAAGAAATACTCTGACAGCTGAAAAAAGCAGAGTTGATATCCTGGCCCTTGATCCCCAACCTCAGTGTAACATATTGAAACACTTTAGATCAGTGCATGCCTTCTTACCTTTGGATTGTCTGGATGAAAAGACTGGTCCTTTGGGGACAACCTAATTAATATCTCAGATTTCATTCTGTACATCAGAGATGCCAAGCTCCTTTTGCTTTGTATCTCAAGTGCCACAGGTGCCAGCACTTTCTTACTGAAAGTAAAGAAGTACAGAGACAGATAAAACCATCCATATTCTCATCTAATGACTACATTAAACTTCAAGTAAAACTTTTTCAGTCAGAAGCCTCAGGTTTTTCTAAATTGATAAGCTGGTTTCTTAGCTCTTGTCACGATACATTGGATGATTTGAAGCTTGTAGTGAACTAAAGCGCATGTGACACTGACTCCCAGATCCTGCAGGACCAACAGACCCTGCTCTGGGGCAGCTGAGAGGTTGCAGAGGTGAGCAGACATTTGAAGTTCTGTCCAGTCCAAGTGCTGAGAGCACATCTCTCGCTCTCCCTGGCCCCTGGCTGCTTTCAGCTTGTCAATGGCTCCCATTTGACAAGACAGGACTTAAACACATTGTACAGAACAAAATGATCCATTGCACAGCCCTCCCAATAATACTTTTGGGCAGTACATTCACCGGGATGCATTTATATCTCAGTGTGTCTTGGTTTGTAGTCTAATGGCATAATTTAATCTGCCTGTGGTATACAGTTATTAGCATCTCCCCCTCCCCTTACCTGCTAATGAAGTGTGAATTTAGGTATTCTGTCTTTTAAAAGGCATAGCCGTTGCCTTATGGCCATCTCTGCAGGATTATTTGAAATAATTTGAACATTTTCATCCTTGGAAGTCATGCATTGCTAGTGCAGAGGTCTATGTTGTCCTTCTCTTAAGACAGGAGCAAGCACTGACAGTCTTTTCATTTGGTGTCCCCTGACCATAGCACTGTTCAGGGAAATTCATGCTCTGATCACTCAGCTCTGTGCAGCACACGTGTCCTGGACAAACAATGCAACTGTGTGTGGCTGGGAAGCTGGAGGAGGAGAGCAGAGGAGATAAGCAGGCCCTGAAGAAACAACTGGCAATCACTCAAAGCTCTGCATATGCAAGAAAGATGCTGGTAATAATCTCAGCAGAGAAAGCACAAACACTGGTACCATGCAATGGGCTTTGCTACATCCAGCTCCATTGAGGTGTCAGGTTTCTGCTCTCCACCTTCAGCTCTAAGCGTTTGGGAAGCCTCAAGGTGTGTTCAAAAGGGTCAATAACACATGAGATTCTCAATGTATCTGTAGGTGTGTATGTAGGAAGACGTACATGAGTATGTAAGCATGTATAAGGTTGCAAAATAGTTGCCATTTTTAGATGGAAAGCTTATCAGGCTAAGAGGACCCTTTACCTGTTTTATGCTTCATGTTACACAAAAATCTTTGAGAATATACTTGTTTTAAGCAACTCATACTGCCCAGCTCGGCAAGGTTTATGTTCAAATTTGCTGCTAAAATTAATGTTGATAGCATTTAAAGGGTCACTTCTTGGAAGTTTTAAGGTCTAAGACCCAGAGAAAATACATTCATAGCAAGAGACATACTAACTTAGATTTATAGCTTGACCTTGAATTATGGGAAAGTATTTTATAACATTCCAGATTTATGATTGTATTTCCTGGAGACCCTGACTGTAAAAATGAGGCTGGACTCAAAGAAGCAAGTTCACTTCTGGTTTTCTTAACAAGGTGTCCTTGAGCTGTAGGAATCTTGTAACAATTCAACATAAGCCAGACAAGCTTTCATGTAATCTATGTGCTTCATTAATTGTCTTATAGCTAAAGGCTTTAAATCCAAGATGAGGTATAGTCCACAATTGTATAGAGACACAGAACAAAAATTCTAGCTTTTACTATGAAGATTTCTTGAGATTATAATCGTTTTCTCCATATCCAAATTTTAAAAGCACCTTTTCTCGTTATGTATTTGTAGCCTACAAAGCCTTTGCATTATACCATATTGGAATTTTCAAAATTATGTCAAGAAAATAGCCATTCTTAGCTACAAAAAGAAATTCAGACATAAATGCCTTAAAGCCTTATGTCCTCACTCCTGCATAATGTGTAAAACAGGCCACTTGTCCTGCAATCCCTAAAATGTGCTAGAGCAGGATTTCACTACAGAAAAGTCACATACAATGGTATTCACTTGACAGCTTAAACTGATAATGACAGACATGCTTACAAATAATTAATTTCCTCTGTTTAAAAGTCAAGGCAAAAGCCTACCTCTGTGTTATTCCATTACTTTCTGTTACAGAGTTTTGCACCTCTTACTCATTTATAAAAACACAGGAAATGGAAGCCCAAAATGAAGAAGCAGAGAAAGCAGCTTCAAAAATTGGATGTTTACAGTTACTTTCCCTTTCTTGGTTTCCAAGAGTAACTAGGAAAAACTCAGATTTATTTTTTTTTCTTCAAAGGTTGCTAGGAATAGAATTTAAATTATCAGAGGTTCCCTTTCTTATTTAGGGCCACTGACTGACCATAAGAGAAATGTACTGAGGCATTTAGTTGTATTTGTTTGAAACTCCTGATACTGAAATTCAAACAGTTCTTCAAGCAGAATTCCTAACAAGAAGGCTTTATGACAGAGAGTCTACAAGATTTACTTTGAAGAAAAAACTGTGTGTTTAGGAGACCCTCAAACCTTCAAAAGGACACCTCCTTCAAAAGGCCCCACCTCACAGCTCTGAGGGATTTTCAGAAGTTAACATATTTACATGAAGTGGAAAGACTAGCAAACTGTACAGGGCAATTACTGGAAACTGTGGTGTAGTATTGAACAAAATGGTCCTGATTTTTCTTGGGTTTTTTTTCAAAGAAATCCATTTTTTCTTTCATCTACATGAAAACTACAGGCCAAATCCTGCAGTTCTTACTGGGAGAAAAAAAAAAAGTCTTTTTACAGACCTTCTGCTGGTCTCCTGTGCAAAGCTGAATACTCCAATGAGTTGAAGGACAGAAAGAAAATGAGCCTGAAAATGCAGCCCATATGAAAGAAAAATTGCATTTAAAATTCACCCAATAAATACTAAAGATTTATTACTGTGTATTTGAGCAGCTTTTGTTGGCATTTATATGACTATTTGTATGTGTCTATACAGACACATATATGCACATGTATACACCCTTCATTCTACATAAAGTTACCCAAATTAAAAGACTGCCCCTTCTTATTTTTAGTCATAATACGTTGAAACCAATTGACACACTCTTTGGTATCATCAGCTAATAGTTCCCTGAGAGACGACTCTATAGTGTCTTATTGTTAGGTTTGAAATCAGCTTTGCAAACTTAAAAACTATATTTCACAAAGAGGGGTAGAAAAGCTAAAAGACACTCATAAGCAGCAGTGTCTATGTAATTCAAAGTGATCAATACATTCATTTTGTTGAGCTTTTTTATTTTAAAAACAATTTCCCCCCCTTCTGGTTTATGCATAATTACTTTTGCCTTCTGGATCCCACCTTTATGTTTCTCCTTATCTCTGGAATCAGCCCTAAGATGCTTCAGAGAGAAAGGGCAGAAATTATTTTTGCAACAAAGTAGAACTGGTAGAGCTTTTCATCAACACGTGTGTGCAAATGCCCACAAGAGCACATGTACACTACACTTCCACTGAAGATTCTTCCCTGATCCATAACTGCCAGCCTTGACTAAAAAAAAAAATTCACACTGTAAAACACAGTAGCATGTCTGGTATTTTTGTATGGGAGCTCTCTAGATTTTATCAAAGGACCCTCTTCCCACTACTGTAAACACAGTAGTATCATTCAGCCTACACACAAGAACATATTTTAATCTGGCAATACTCTCCAATGCAGTAAGAACACCTAACAAGTAAGACAAAGCTACAAAATATCTGAATCCACTGCCTTTAATAACTAGGAATCCTTATTTAATGAAAAATCTGACTAATTTTCAAAACTATTTTTAAAAGTGCTTATTTCTACACTTCATGCCCAGCATACAAAAGCTATGAAAAAAAAAAAAATCAAGGTTCTGTAGCTGCAAAATCTACATAGCTGACCAAGAAAATTGTAGACACAAGCATCTCCTAATTATTCTCTGCATAATGAACAAAATATCTCTGAAATTCTAGGACTCTGAAGTGACGTTGCTTCTTGTGGATACTTGGATGGTGAATCCTGAAATCTTTTACTCGATAATTTCAAGTGAAGCAAATGTCTACATTTATGACACTCTGGAGGGACCCTCACTGCTTTATTCTCCATTCTCACAGGAATCTGAAATATTTCTGCTACGAAACATTCCTTTTAATGTGAGGGTTTCCTTCAAATACAGATCCTGCTGCCACTCACCTGCTCCTAAAACTCTGAACTTTAAGAGTCTGTGTAATCACTGCAGTAAATACAATGCAACCTTCAAGCCATCTCCCGAGACCTTCCTTGGCTCGAATTCATAAGTCTGCCTCTGTACGGTTTCTGTGCCGAGGCTGTGATTTAGTAACACGACTGAAAACCATAGCCCTGAAAACATTTAACTGAGCTCTTGGTGATTCCATGGGAAGAAATACAGCCTCTAAGGCCTCTCCATTTCCCCATACAGATATTAGTGCAAGCTAGAGTATTCTAAGGAAGCAGTTAGAGATGAGATGTGTGCAGCAGTTTTCCCTCTATATATGCCTTGAACAAAACTTAGAAATGGAATTTCACTGGTTTTTGCCCGCTGCTGCCTGCAGGTATTAGACAACCAGAAAGACATCACGTAGTACAGGAAGGGACAGAGTCATTTCTGCATCCTCCTTAGACCAGGACACAGACAGGCTGTCCATAGACTGTGCAAAAGAGGCCCTGTCATGCCATAACATTTATAGTTCTTAACCCTGGGGGCTGAGGATGCTTCTTGGCTGCCCCATTAATCAGCTGCTTCAGAACTCAAGCAAACTTGGGCAGACACGGAACTAAAACATTTTCATTCTCAAATGCTGGTAGGAGTCAATTAGTTCAAATCATGTTCCCGCAGACAACTCTGGAGACTTCCCTTATAAAATAAATTTTTCAGGTCAATTTTCTAAACTAAACAGATTCTTTGACCAGCGAGTATGCAAAGTTGCTATAAATACTTGTCAGCCCAATGACAGCACAGCACACACCTAACCTCAGGCATAAACATATTTTCACACAAACCTTTGAGTTGTTGGCAACAGGCTTATCAGATAAAGTCTGGGGAAGGGGAAAGTTCCCATACCCAAGTCATCTCTTTATATATTTAATCTGCACACTTCAAAACAGCAAAAATTGTGTAGAGGAAGTCAAAGTTACTGTAAAGAGTCAAGTTTCTGAACTTCTTACCGACAGCTCCCCTCCCACCCTTTAATTCACATACCTATTGGCACAACTTTCTACGCTGTAGAGCCTTGTTATTTCTTCAGTATCATCAATACTTGTAATAACAAGCATTTCACACATTGCAGAACTCCAAAAACAACTGTGAGAGGGTCAGAAGAAAACTTTGATATCAAAGATATTACAATAAAAGGAGGCAATTTATACTGGGAAACTTAAGGGAAATTATAGGGGTCTACCTGTAATAACTCCAAGCAGTCCTCAGTGTAATCACACATATTCCTCTTGTATTTTTTCTGGACTATATAGGACATTATATATATTTAATGAAAAATATATCAACCTGTTGCTATTTTTGCACTACATCCCAAAACCTACTGTAACACAACAGTTATTTGACATATTTGACAGTCAGTGCATCCCCCTGGACCTCACTGAAGTTCAAAAGGAGAGACCTCGTCTTTTCATCGCCACTTCTATCCCTCTTTTCCCATGTAGGATTCATTGAAAGCATGGCTCTAGGAGCCAGCAAAAGGGTTGGCAGTGCTACAGCCACGGGTGGGTGCAGAAGCCTGACTGAAGGTTGGACTCAACATGGCACTGGACAGGCAGCACTGAGAGAGAGCTGCTGCAAAATGCAGGCACTGCTCTTTGTGCTATCCCAGGTTATCTCATAAAAGCAGAATTATTTTTGTTCTGAAGGCAAGGAGGAGTCAAGTAGCCAGAAAGAGGTACTAAAAGAGTAATTTTGGAGGTTCTCAGTACTTTGCATAAGGTGTCACCCCTGCCTAGAAAAGGGGGAGAAATAAAATGAACATATGAACTGCTGTAATATTCTGAATTCTAGGACACATATCTACAATTATCTCTGCTATTAAGAGGAGGATCTCAGGTGGCTTGAAAGGGAAAGGTCCAGTAGAGCACACTGATAGAATAAAAGCTATTACTTGTTAGGCCTTTACTGAAGAATTTCAATGGATTTAATTTAATTTCAAGAGGGTTTTGAGAGCCAATATTGTGTCGCCTTTTATCCAGGGTTACTTTACCATAAGCATGAAGCTTCTTTCTTTAATGTATCTTTTGAGGTTTTTCAAAGTAATGATTTTTTCTTTTGAGAGGCTTCTATTATAGCCTCTGCTATGCTCTGTGAGAGAAGGTTTAATCCATGCTGCTTCTGCTGTTACCCATAATGTCAAAAAAGAGCAATGCAAATATTCACAATATCTTCAGACAGAAATAGAGAATACTTTTGTGCTTTCATAGTAGACTAATTCCAATTCTTTCTCTAAAAAAATAAAATCTTTCCAAGCATTTCTGTCAAAGATAAAATAGATATCTGCTCAGAATAGCCAAATTGATAACAATTTGTCTTTATTATTGATTCCAGCAGCTCCTGTCAGACCACATATTACCAAGAGAAAACTTTTCATATTAACACTAACTGCATATAAATGAAGTTCCATTTCATATTAAAAATATTGTTTTTTTTTAAAGTCACCCACCTTGTTCTTGTGATGACTTTAAAACAGCACAGGTGGTAGCCAGGCTCCCCTTTTTAAATGCTGTGTGATACCAGAAATCTTGTGGCTCTCTGCAGTGCCAGAAAATACTCCCTGTGGATAGACAGGGAACTTCCAAAATGTTCCTGCTGTACAATACTTTGTTCCTCTTTGTTCTTCCAGACAAAGTTTGACCCCGATAACTTCAGTGCAATAACCACAGAATTACAGATCCTACCCTACAAGATCCACCATTAAAAGCATAATTCCTGTCAAAAATGCACCTATTCACTCTATTACACTTTCCAGGATGATGACACACATCATCTCTGAACTATCTTTGGATCACCACTCCTGCTATTTTACATCCTACTCAAAGGGCAATTTCAAACAGCACTGAGTCAGAAGCACAGTTTGGAACCAAGGCTCACCTTGTCTCTGGAAAGGTGTTATGATGGCCCAGCTCCCACCATCTTCACCTTCCATCCCAATCCACTATCTCAAACAGGCTCATAATACACCTCTGGCTCCCTTCCACCACCCCCTCCTTCTGCCCCCCAGGCCAGCAGCAGCCCTGCAGCAGGGTTTGGGCAGCACCAGGCAAGGGGGCTCTGTGGGACCCCCCCACCTCTCTGGGAGCCAGGAGCAGAACACCCATGTGTTTGCCTGTGGCGCCAGGAGCCAGCCCCAGTCCCCACTGCAGACTTGCTCCCTGCACAGCGCTGCTGCTCTGCCAGCCCAGGCACTGCCAAGCTCTGCCTCGCCCATGTTTCCCTTCACAAGTTCTGCCACAGGATTTGCACCTTAAAAATTACTATACATAAGGTAATGGTTTAAAAATGACAGCAGTGGATACTGACCAGTTAATGACACATCATGCCATTGGCCAAAATATTCAGCAGGGCTGGCTTAGAGAAAAAACCTGATGCCAATTTTTGCAGTGGCAGCCCTGGAAATATAAGGAAATCTATCAGGAAGATGTGAGATACATCTCCTTGCTGGATAAAGCAGGAAGATTACTCAGGGTGGGAGAAGGCGAGGTGTGTGGGCACAGATACCACCCCACTGCTGAAGGGCTCTGGCACCAGAACTCAGGACATGTTTAACATGCTATAAGGGTGTTTAGCTTCACTAAGCTCTGAAATCAGTTGTAACTGAGGTGTTTGAAAGAAAAGCAAAACTAATTGTGAATTTTGACCTTTTTTCCAAACCCATAAGAGGGACAAATGCTCTACATTAAAAAACATAGAGATCCTTATCAGCAGAATTACTTTCTGCAAATCAAAACTCAAGCCCCTATGAGTTACCAAAAGAACAGGAGGGGAAAAAAAGAAAAAAAAAAAGTGTTTACAGTGCATGAAGGCTTGACAAGAAAAGTCCTTCCCCCTCTAAGATGAGGAACTGCCTGACACACACAACTCACTACTCTCACAGCCACATGACGGGCAAGAGAAACAGAGAACAGAAATACCAGAGATGTGATGTAAAGCACTGAAGAGGCTCAAATTAGTTAAGGTTCTGATTTCTTTTATAAAGAGAAGGTAAGTTCTATTTTAATTTTTTTTATTATACCCAAAATCCTAGAGGGCACTGGAAAGTGGTGAAATAGAGGTTTTTAAATCTCAACACAAAAACACATCCTTGTGTACACACATGGTACTAACATAAGTCACACTTCGTGCTTCAGGAACACTAATTCAAAAGCAGGTATTACAAAATAAGGAGAAAAACATCCCCTTTATGTTCATAATTGTATCAGAATAATTGGAAATTTTACAAGGACTAGCTTGGCTAAGGCAACATCTACTCTGGCCTCAAAACACAGGTTGCCAGTATACATCATTTTTTCCACCCCAGGTTTTGTGTCTTACCTTTCCAAATGAAGAAAAGGAAGAATACTTCTTCCTACTGAAGTATTAATATTTTCACTACAAGAAAGGAAATTTTTATTCCTATTTTTCGCTTTCAGTTTAAGCTGCTGTTGCTTAGAGGTGAAATGAAATACAATTAAATGACTGAGTAGAAAAACTAAGATTTGTCAAAGATCACAAAAATGGTTAAATGACCTTGAGATGTACACAAAGCAGTAGCACATAAGTACAGTACAGAGAACCACAGGTTCAGCTCCTCAGCAGCAAAGTTGAACTATTTTATCTGTGGTATCTTTGTTGATCTTAGTAAATCTAATTTGTTGAAATTTTCTGATATACTACACTCAGTTTTCTTCAACTGAATGCTGAGCTGTGACACGGATGTGAGTTGTTGCTTAGGCTACACAGTTCAAAATATACTTACGTGACTCCCCACTTCCCCTCCCTTCCCTGCCTGACTGCACAAATACCCTGGTGAAGCTGCAAACTTCTTTTGGGAAAGGCAACAATGCTGAAAATCACAGAGAGGATGTAATAAGTGAAGAGACATGACTGTAGTGCAGAAGGGTGCAAAAGAAGAGAGCAAATAGCTGCACTGGGAAAAGAAGAGAAAACTATTTGAAATGAAACAGTCTGTGATGGGTCTGGTTGTGATGGGGTTAATTGCTTCATTGCAGCCTTCATGTTCTCTGCTTGCAACTGAAATTGTGTTCATAGCACACCAACGTTTTAGATGTTTGCCAACAGGGCTTAAAGGTGTCAAAGCTTTCTCTGTTCCTCAACTCTGCCTCCCACAGGAGTGGGCTGGGAAGGGCAGGAGGCTGGGAGTGGTCACAGCCAGTACAGCAACCCAGATTGACCAAAGGGATGCTGCGTGTAAAGTAATGCCAAGCTCAGCAGGGTAGCTGGGGATTTGGCCTTTCCGTAGTAGCCTCTCTCT
The DNA here is from genome assembly GCA_013396655.1 of Campylorhamphus procurvoides. Classification (NCBI taxonomy): domain Eukaryota; kingdom Metazoa; phylum Chordata; class Aves; order Passeriformes; family Dendrocolaptidae; genus Campylorhamphus; species Campylorhamphus procurvoides. The sequence continues at coordinate 2,206,859 of WBMV01006289.1, read as the reverse complement.
GGGGGCTGACTAGGCATTGGTGTGCTTGAGGGAGGTGATAAATGACTTCCTTGGCATCAATTTGTCTCCCCCTAATCTTTCCCCTCATTTTTAGAACTCCTTTGAACTTGACTCACAAGTTTCCTCACAAGTCTTGCTCTTTTGACTCTCTCCCCCTTGCCACCATGGGCAAGTAAGTGATCTGCTGCATGGGAGCTTGCTGGCTGGGGTGAATACAGCACACACCAAGAACAGGAAATAATCTCAGCCACACTGACGGTCAAGTTATAAATCAACCTGGAAGTCAGACCCACAGAGACTATAGCTTTTTCTTTTTTCTTTTGCACATTTTTAAAAACCTATTATTATTTACTCTACCTGAATTATCACATGCATATAAAAAAATTCTTAATTTTTCTCTTGGAAGTTGAAGCTATTTTTAGAAAAAAATAAGTAAATGCACAGCTCACACTGTCTTTCTCTGAATGCTAGATTCACTATAGATGCAAACATAATTACTCATATTAAGACACATGACAAATTTAGGAAAAAATGTGAGTTGGTTTAAAGTAGGTGTTCAATATAGGGCCGTCAGTCTGCTATGGCAGCTGAAGATGGGGGTCTGTTGCAGACTTGGCCAGCAGTCAATAAGCTCACCCAGACAATATGGCAGCAAGCTGCCTCTAGCAATATTATAATATTTATTCATCTATGCATATGTATTTGTTCCCATATTTTTCTAGCCTATGGGTGAAACTGAGGTTGCTGAGATCAACTGTGTTGATGTCAACAGAGAGAGAACTTCAGTGTCAGAAAACGCCGTAGTGAGAATCTTATCCTGCAGACATAATCACAACTTCAGTACAAAGTTCATAACTTTTTCTCCTAATATAAGCAAACATGGTTGTTGAATTCAGAAAGAAAAGGCCAGGATTTTTAGATGTGCATGGTGGTTTCCACTGCATACTTTTTAATTTGTGAACAAAGACTTTTTGATGTGAATGCTAACAGGAGCACAATAGATCTTGCTCCATTTGAAGGTGCACCATTTTCATCAGAAAAGCAGTCCCCATCAAGCTGCAGGAAGCTATGCAGGTGTACACCCTGCTTTTCCTTACTTAGCCCTTTCTAGAGCAACAAAAGGTGCACAGAGACACAAAAGGACCCGCAGCAGCTGCCCTGCCTAACATGCTGCAGTTATCACTGAATCAGTGTCGCTGCTTTGAAGCTGTATCCCGAACAAAGCGTGCTACTCAGCAGTCGTAGCAGTTCATTTGAAAAGAACTTGTTTTATAACTTAAAAAGTGATTTTTTAGAAAAAGCATGTGCTTCGGGAAACACAGCCACAGAGGCAATGCATGGGAGACCTTCACCCTAAACACATTTCAGCAGAAACTCTGCCTGCTGCCCCTCCTACATACCAGAGAACCTGTGCACACTTACACCACAATAAAAGGTGTCACAGCACTGCCTTTACTGCACAGTAGTAGGTGGACTGACAAATTAGTATACTCATGCTAGGCAATGCTCAATCTGAGTTAAAGCAAGCAGATTTTTTTTCGAAATAAAATAATCTGAATTACCTAAGGCATACTTAGCTACTGGCCCTGACCTTCCTGCTGCAGAGATAAGACAGCAGCTGCACAGCCTCCACCTAAACTAGAAATACCCAATTTAGAGTGTTTCTGCTGTTCAGGCTCTGGGTGAGCAGGGAGAGCTCAGCAGGGTCTCTCATCCCTTCTAAAACCTCTGATTTCCTTGCTCTACAGCTTTGCTTTGAGGGAGTGAGAATGCTTGAACAGAGCCCATTTTTCCCATTCTGTCAGTGGGGATAACCAGAAAAGGCTCAGGAAATTCTGGAGACTGAGACACGTAGACCACATGCTGAAAAGGAGTTGTTTTGTTTTGTTTGGCATTTTAAAACAAACAAACAAAAACCACATAACAAAACCAAACAAACAAAAAAAACCCCACCAAAAATCCAAACAACAAAAACCAAACACACTTCTCTCTGCCTTCTCTCACTCTGGTAACACCTCTCCACTCCCCATCACCAGCCACCACATTGGCTTCTCTTCTCCAATTAAATGAGTCTGGAGCTGACTTGGAAAGACAGGCAGCAACTACGGCACAGAGCAGTTTCTTGTTAGCTTGTGTGATGAAGTAGGAGCCTGTTTGGTCAGTCAGTGGCCTAACTTCCTTCATTTTAATGAATTATCCATGAAGTAGGATACACAGAGGTGCCATGTCAGCATAGTCTGAGATCATCACTGACATCATGAGGCAAGCTTGGAAATGAATTCTAAGTGCCAATATTTTGTATGGAGTCTAACAAAATGTATCTAAGCACCAACCAAATTAAATTATCATCTTCTTCCCTGCAGAGGTATACTAGTACCTGTCTGATGCCATGAGGAGTGCCAGCACAAAATGCCCCCACACTGTATGTGAACCAACCACAAGGAAAATTCTAAAATTCAAAATTCAGATCATTACTGAAGCCCACATAACATAGTTACAGCATTGAGAACTGTTCTGAAAATTTAAAGGATCTGACCCGTGATGCTTTTAGCCAAGTCCAAAACTCTGAAACAGTTTAATTTACTGGCAGTTTTGTAACATTTCTTGTAGCAATGAGATTTGCCTGATAAGACCCTTTGCCTGGAATATACTTTTGATGTTTGAGACAAGCCTGACATTTCCACTTTCTATTTAATTTTTAAGTGACTACTGCTTTAAAGTTCTGAGTCCAAGTTTCCTACCCTAAGTAAACCAAATCTCTTCATTTTTTACTTTCATTTTCCACTTCTGCTTTTCTGTGCCAGTAATACCACTTGTAGCTGAGCCCCACTGACACAACAGGCTTCCTAACCCTACAGTTCCCACATTTTCTGTAGAACTGATCATCACTTCTTAATCTGTGCCTGTAAAAAATAAACTTCAAGGTTATGCATTAAAATCTTCTAATAATAATGCCATGACCCTGTAGCTACAGTGAACGCGTGATTTCAGTGCTGGAGATGAGGAAGCATCTCACACAGTTTCTGGATGAAGAAATAAGCTCAATAGGCATTTTCCCCAAGGTGGAGCTCAGATGAAATTTGACTTTGCAGTATCACAAATCAGAAAACAAAACAGTTTCTTTTTCAAAGTCTCAGTGCTGCTGCCACTCAGAGCACAGCTGAAAACAGCAACAAGGGAAGAGGCTTCTCTATCCATTGTCTCCCAAGCCTGCAACTATCAGGGGGTGGGGGGAACACTTCATGCTGGTAGTACATATTTCCTCACAGGGACCAGGTAACAGCCTCGCAGCAAGCAAGTAGCATGACACAGCTGGCCCCAGAAAAAAAAGGGCCCTACAGCAAGGGCCACCAACAGAGAGCAACAAATAATCTTTATATAGACACACTTTATAATATATGCAGAATTGATTTCTACATGTATAAATATTCAACTATGTATATACAACTGCAGCATAAAAAAACACCCCAAAACATTTACACCAGAAGGTGATCGCTGATCCCGGCAGAGCTCTATCTTGAATAAATTTACAATAAATATACTTTACTCATGCTATGACATACTTTTTTACAAAAATTAATTTATTTTCGTTATGCAACTTGACATGTCCCTCTCCTATGCAATGGCCAAAGTACATTTGAGAGTGGGAATTGTTGTTTTATATTTGAATAAGGATTCAGAATATGAACATGCAGTTCACTCATGCAGCAGCTCACAAAACACTCTACCATTCTGTGAGGAATGGGATGTGCATCCACAGCCATGCTGAGACATTCTTTTGACTGTTGTGTGCATTATGACTTAAAAGTAAAACCCAGACCACCATTCATACCTTCCAAGAGTCTGGATCGCAGAGCTAATCCCACAGCTTCCCACCCCAGTGCTCATCTCCATCGTGGCAGATAACAAGGCAGAGCATTACCTCAACCACCACATGCTTTTTCAAACTTTAGTCCCCAAAGAATTAACTTCTATTGAAGATTTTTTTTTAAAAAAGTGGAAACCCTAATGAATACTGTTATGAAGTAACACTAAACAAAAGCCTACAAGCAGTTCATGATGTTAAACCAAAATTAATTGTTGACTGAATCTGACTTCTTCACACTGGGGAGTTTTATCAAAAGAAAAATCCAATAAACAATTTTTTCCCCTTTAGTTTCTCTGACAAGTTTAACTGTACTCTGTTTCAGCAATAAGAGATTGAGAAAAAAAAATAGCACAGTAAAATACAAGCCACTTGAATTGTTCTCTTTTTTTACCCCCCCGAATGTGTTAATCAGACATTTCACCTTCTCTGTGACCCTGAAGAAAGGAGAACATTCCTTTCAACCTTGCTGCTGTGTTGTTCCAGTGGCACTGACAGGCCTTTTTGCCCAGTAGCAATCCAGGCAGAGCCGGCTGGTTTGGTGCAATCTGGAAGCTTGTTGTAACAACAGACAGAACAAAACACACAGGGAAGGGCCGGGCAATTGTATAAAACTCCCTCCGAGATCTGGTCTCCACAGAAGGTCACCAGCCTCAGCAATCAGCATGACCAGCCAGTCTCAGGGAATCCAGCAGCTTTTGCAGGCAGAAAAACGTGCCAAGGACAAACTGGAGGAAGCCAAAAAAAGTAAGTAGCTGGCCTGGTTTTACTGTATTTCTCAAGTGCAAGCTCCTCAGAATTACAGTGGCTCACAGAAAACCAATATTTCATCTGTATACATGTGTTAATGCTGTGCCTTGGGTGCAGCCAGGCAATTAACCAAGCCTGAATATTCAGACTTTGCTTAGAATTCCGTGTTTGTGTGAGCATGCATGTGCCTTATTATGTTAGAAAGGTTTTCTTTGTTACATTCATCCTGTCAGCCACACTTATCCTTGTTTTATCTCAATGCCAATAATGTCATTACTACCTTCCTTAGCTATTTAAACTAGAAGTCTACATGCCTCTGGCTGCCAGCTCTGGAGGACCAGACTCCAACCTCTTCATTTTTCTTTATAGGTCTTGTTAAACTTTTTCAGTGTGCCTCTTTACTTGCAAAATCTAGTAACTTGTCTCCTAATTTCAGCTGGCCTTCAAAAAATTATATGAAAACGAAGGGGAGACTTCAGCACCATGATAGCAAACAGTAAAATCACATGGGCTCTCAGAACTATAATAGATCATTCATAGAAGTTTTATTACACTGTACAAGTAATGATTTTCCCAAGCGTAGCTACCAACCACAGGAATCACTGACCTGCATTAGCACTGATACTGTTTCATGGAGTTATCCTGCTTTAGAAACTAGCAGTAGGAAACAATGCTGTGCTGCAGAACTTGATTAAAATGTATGACAATGATGTCATGTGGAGCAAGAGTGTGATAAAGGAATATATTTTCTAGCAAGAAATGGAAGCTGAACAGATAATTTGTGTAGTTCCCACATCCCTTCTACACATGAATCAGTATTGCTGTGTGTTCATTAATTGTTAGTGTGACATCTCAATTTGTACAGCAGCATACAAAAACTAGCAGAAAGACAAGGCCCCTCCCTGGAGCACCCAATTACTGCCTGTGCCTTGGAGAAGCAATAGAGAGAGGAAAACAAAACTAAAAAACCTCCCACCATCATAAAACAGAACTCTCTCAAACACAATCCTGAGAGCACAGGATAATTAAGAAGTTATTTGACCCTTATACAGCCAAAACAGGTGCTCTGGGAGGGATTGTTTTTTCCCTTCTCACGTAGGGCAGAGGAAACACACTGTTCCTCAAAGCAAGAAAGCATATGATCTGGAAAGACACAGCCCCAGTGGAGGGAGGGGGAGCTTGACCTGAACACAGATTGCCTCTATGATAGCTTTAAGTCGATTACCCTTTTCATGCGGGGGGGGGGGGAGAGGGGGTTGTGGGGGGTTTGTTGCTTTCATTTCATTTGGCTTTGTTTTTTAAACCAGAAAAGTCAGTGCGGAGTTTTCTAAAACAGCCAGTTTAAAAAAGAGGCTACAAAAAATCAGGAACTCCAAAAATGAAACATACCATTGTAACATAGAGTTAATGACCAAAGATTAATGTCTTGACACAGTTACAGGTATATTTACTCTACTCGGAAAAAGACACATCCCCTTGTCATCACTTAAGCCTCATTTGGAGTGCTTGTGATAAGCACAGGGTTTCTTACAGATAAAGTATCTTCTAGATCTCTGAGTCAGAAACTTGAATTAAACAACTACCTACACTTACCTCAATACTAATTACACTTTTAGGAGTTAATAACCAGCTACAGAAAAACAGCTATTAAGAAATTGCTATCAGTAAAAATATTTTGAGTGAAAATAATTCCATCAGCATGACTTTCTTCTCTATTCCTTTAAAGGCCATACTTTTCTTGAATTTACAAAAATTATTAAAGGAAACAAAAAATTCAGTCCAGACATTTAAATGTAGGAAAACAACCCAATAACTGCAAAGGAGGAAAAGGCTGCCCAGAGAGGATGTGGAGTCTCCATGCCCAGAGACATTCAAAAGCTGCTGGAAATGGCCCCAGTCAAGCTCCAAGCAGGGGCCAGGAGCATACCCTGTAGACTCATTCCAGCCTCAGCAGCTACGTGTGATTCCATGAAAAACTTCAGGAGTGTCCAAAAGATTTTATTCATAGGTATAGCAGATCAAGGCCAAATAGTTTAAATAAATCCACCCAAATCTGTGCTAAACCAAGCATTATAGCTAATCTAGCAGAGCAATTATACCTAGACAGTCATTGCATTCAACATTACAAGAGGTTTGCAATGTAGTACAAAATAAAATTAAAAATTCCTATGTTGCTCCCAATTTCAGTATTTTTCATAGCAATGTCACTACACCACCTTGGACACCTAACTCTACCAACATAGTTTAAATACTCTGTCACAAGGAGAGAAGGGATTCTTCTAGAGGCAAATCTGGTTATGCCAAGTTGGAATTACTTCAACAGTCTCTTCCTCAGAGTGATTCCACAGTTAAATCAGAATAATGGACTGCAGAGTTTGTCTCTGAGAATAAAAGCTAAGATAGAGGGGGTGTATGAAATGAACGGATATATCCAGCACAACAGGTTAACCTGTGCACACACAGCTTGGTGAAGTGAGGCAAGGTCATGCTGCTTCACATCAGAAATTGCCAGCCCAGATCCACCCAGTACCAGTTCAGATCAGCAGCTTCTGGGCTGCAAGTGAAAGCAACGAGCCCATCCAGGCAATCCTGTCCCTGCTAAACTCTACCTGTGACCTCCTTTGCCACCACAAAGAGGCATTGCACAACACCGTGTACCGATGGGGCTGACTGTTCTGCTTACACTGCAGCATCAGAACAGTGAATGGCAGGCTGCTCGTGGGACACCACCCAGAAAAGGCATTTTCAAGGAAATATGAATAGCAAAACTACCCTTCAGTGTTTACAATTGATACTCACATAACCAGATCAAAATGTAGTGTGAACACACGTAATGTTGTATATAAACAGATAATGGGCCTCATTTTTGCTGACATATGTGCAGTTGTTTATAATGCAAACCCCACTTGTAAATAAAATTATATTGATAGACATGAAACAAAGCAAAAGTATAGTGCTAACGCTCCCCTGTACATGCTTTTTCATACTTCTGGCTCAATACCCTTTATCCTGGCTTGCAATATCTTCACTGTATGGTTAGCCGATATTCCTCATATCTGACAAATTAATAACACTTGAATTAATTAGTTAGTAAATGCACATGTGCAAGGCTAAAACTATTAAATTGATTAAACACAAACCAAATCAGCCTGCAATCCTTTGGCCTTTAGAATACGGCACTGATTTATATATCATTTTTACTTAAAGCATAATTTGGATCCCAGAAACAACTTAGTATTGTCAGAGCCAAGTCATCAATTCCTGAAAATCCTCTTGGGTAAAACAAGGGAAGCCAATGTGTTGTGAACACTGGGCTTAGAAACACTTGTTTTCCTATAGATTTTTATGGCTTGGCTTGAATTTCTCATGCCTAATAAAATGAAAACTCACATGAAAGATTTCAGGAAATCAGATTAAAACTAAATGTTAATCAAAATAAGATACTGTAAACAGAATTATAGCCATGGCATTCTCTTGGATAATATCCAAGATATATTTTATCTACGGAAAAAAGCTATACATACTGATCAGCTGCTTCTATTGTATTTTATTAAAGTACAAAATAGTCTTCATAAAATGAGCATCCCCAAATCCCAATTTGCAGACAATTTAGCACTCTTGAAGACAACTGAAACAGTTCTATTTTAAGAAAATGTAATTAATTTTTGGCAACTTCTTCAAATTATTTGATTTCTATGCAGAAATTCAGCTAGAAGCCTAGAGGATATGTTTGAAAACAAAAAGCCAATTTTAGCTTTGCAGTTTTTGGAAAGTAAGATAACTTAGCATTTGAACAAATTATAATGATTCATTTTTGCCTCCTACTTACCTTTTTCTTGCAAGAAAAAATCCCAACAACCTAAAACACACCAGCTCTCTTGGATCTAACCAGAGCTAGGTACTTCATTAACATCACACAAATACCTAGCAAGAAGAACACAGCCCTTTTCCATGCTGATACCTTCCCATGTTAGACAAGAAAATGTAATACAGGGATGACTTGTTACAGTAAGTTGTTGAAGATTTGGCCAATTTAACGTGATGCCTAAAAATTTATAGGCTGTCAGCTACGGTAATCATGGGCAACAGTAGACAAGGAAACCAGGCCCAGCACAGCAGCTTTACTGCTCCCTGTCTTCCAGGACAGAAGGAGAAACAGGGGACAGTGGCAAACCTGGCCCCCACAGCATGTCCTTCTCAGCAAAATCTCTTCAAGCTTGGAGCTTTCTGTACCTCACCTTTATGATCCTAGAGGAAATATCATAGGGACAGGTTGGTTTACCCATCTTCCTGTATTTCTTGCCCTCTTTTTACATGATCTTGGCGGGACTTGTCAGCAAAATCTCTTCAAGTTTGGAGCTTTCTGTACCTCACCTTTATGATCCTAGAGGAAATGTCATAGGGACAGGCTGGTTTACCCATCTTCCTGTATTTCTTGCCCTCTTTTTACATGATCTTGGCGAGACTTCAATTCTTTGCCACCCTTCAGTGTGTAAGGGTTGATTTCAGCTTGGCTGTGCTCTGCAGAGAGCCCAACCCAGAAGGTCATCAGTAAGGCTTTGAAAAGGCAGTCCTGTATCGCACAACTAAGGTAGCAGACAAGTGGTTAACAACAGACTGATTAATTAATTTTGGTTTGTCTCTAGTGGAACAGCAGGTTAAGCTCTACTTTCAGCTTAACTTAATCAGGTGCAGCATATGCACTGTCGCATATGTTGGCAGTTGCCGATTCTGTCCACAATGTTGTTGAACTAGCAGTAATTTACACACAGCTTTTCCACTTAATTAAATAGGAAGCAGCAGGTTCCTGCTGTGCCAATCCTAAAGGCATCATGGCAAAATGAAATGGCTGCCGCTCTACAGTGACACCCTGTGTATTGTACTTACTCCAGTGCACTGTCAAGAGCTGACACGTATGCATATATGTACTTTTTGGTTCACTAGCTACATTGTCAGAGGTGAGCGAACTGCTGTTCTGCAGTTAATCTCTTTCCATTTTGTGCATTTTAAATGGATATATTTATCTATCTAGTGGCCAAATATGCAACATATTTACTACAGATGGCCCCCCAGATGGAATTTGAAATTAAAATCCCACTGATTTCTAAATAATTTAATTTGCTATAGAGATCCATTTCCTCAGCTGGTGAAGTTGGCAAAGTTTCATGCAGTCACTCCCCCCAACTGCCAGCTCCAGAGAATCAGCCCCGGCTCCACTCCTAGAGGAAAACTCTACAAAAGGCTGATCAGTTCCAAATTTGAAGAGCAAAAATAAGGGAAACTTCAAAATACAGACCTAAACCTGGTCCAGGTTTTGTTGTCCAGACTGATGTCAGGCTCTTACACAAATCTGTCAGCTCACTTATAGCGGTCCCAGCACTTCATACAGTGAGGGGCAGAAACTCAGGGAATCGACCTTTATCCAACAAACACAAAATCTGGGAAAATACCCACTAGGTTTTAAACTGCCCCTTTGCCCCTTATGCACAGCTACAGTGGCTCAACGGCAGAAGGACTCTGAGAAATATAATTTATTACACAAGACAGCCCTACATTGGTGAGTTGAGAGTCAATACAGATATCTAATTCCTCAGCAGTGTGCTCCTTTCTGTAAAATGCCTGTATACAGCCACACACCTGAGGTTCCACAATAAGCATGCCCATAAAAACAAACACTCCAGGAATCAAGATTTTAAAAGGTAATTCACATTTCATGCATCTCTCTGCTTCTACTCACCCATCTATAGACGACTTTGGAAGGAGCCATCAGCTGGGTAAGTAATTTCCTGCTGGATCAGCCATTTTGCTGCATCTCAGACGTACTAAAACCAACAGTCTTCCTCCCAGGCTTCCCCAGGGTGCCATGCTCAGTGGAAGCACGTTGTTATAAGCCACACCTGATAAAGCTTCAGAAGCCCAGCTCAGGTGTAACCAATCCAGTGTAACGGCCTGGAGAAAACAAATCAGGAATACTCATGGTCTTCCTCCTAGCACAGGTGGAGAATGTTCCTTAGGATTTCAGAAAAGGTACCTTTCACCTTTTGTGCTTGAATTGAAGGTCTGAAAAAAAACCAACCAAAAAACAACAACAATACCCCAAAACAAAACAAAAAATTGTTTACTGATGTTAAATGGGTGGTTACAATAAGTAAATTAATTGATGTGACACACAGGAGATCAAGATGCCTTTTCAGTTGCCTAGGCCACCAGTCTCTCATCCTTGTGATATCCTAATTTAAGCAACTAAGCAGTTTTTCAGCCATCAAAGATACTTCTCCCATTAACAAAAGGGAGCAAGCTTACTCCCTCACACTCCTAAAATTCTGTCTGCACAACAAAAAGAGACCCCAAAAATCAGAATCAACCAAGGTGTCTCAAGTATAACATAACATTCGATGCAAGAGGTTTACAGTCCTAACAGTTAGAAAATTACTTTTTCCTCACAAAGTTGTATAGTAGAATGCTGAGGAGATCCAGGAAGACAGAGAAGCCCATGGAGGTTTTTATATATTCACCAATTCCTTCATGTAAAACCTTAAACATCACATTCCCATCAAACCTTTTACTCTTATCCTTTGCATAACCCCCTTGCTAGACCCAGGAACTACCTTATGCCCAGTCCTGCAATGACTTATGTGTGCTTGGTTTGACGAACCCATAGCATTTTATTTAAAACCAAGTAACTATTCACAGCAAACAAAACTAAGTTTGTAAACACGCCTGGTCAGGAGGTAGGCTCTAGTTTTCTGTACATCCTAAAATGTCACCCTACAGATCACCTTCTTGTTTAAAATGAAAAGGAAAAGAAAAACATTTTTTAACCACTTTCATATTTTCTATGCACTGATAGAGGATACCATTGACCTCCTTCTTCTCTTAATCACTCACCTCTGCATTGAACCAATGTTAGTGGAAAAAGGTGGGGAAAGAAAAGGACAAAGCCTGAAGGTTGCAACTCACTTTGGTAGTGGTTAAGATGTATCTTGCAGTATTTTGGAAATCTGCCAGCTCTAAGCAGAATCCAGTTGGTGTGGGATGAAGGGATCCTGGCAACCAATCAATACAGCAAATCTTACAGAATAACGTCTTTTCCCATCAGTGACAACTAAAATCTGTTATCTGGCTGCTACTATTGCTGATGAAGAAAAGTTAGATATTTATTTAAACACCAAGCTGTGATTAAAAAAAATGCATTTGTGTTACAAGAAAATGTGTAGTGCAAAAAGACTTCTGTTGTTAGCAAAGCAACAAGCTCTTCATTTGGTGTTGCCTCAGCACAGGAAGTTGGTCTCAGAAGATGGGGAGCTGCATGACTGGCTGTCAATCAAAAAGTACTCTACGTAATCACTTTGGCTCTTCTGACCATTCCTGTGTAAATGAAGCTGATGGACAAAGTTTTCAGCAAAGTCAATGTTTTACTATGCCATCTAAAATACCTCTGTTTTAGAGAGATTGATATTTTGGGATACAGTGATAGCATAAACTAAATCAGTTTCTTGTCCCCCTAGGAAAGGGCAAAAGGCTGAAGCAGGCCAAGGAAGAAGCCACGGCTGAGATAGACCATTACCGGTTACAGAGGGAGAAGGACTTCAGGAACAAGCAAACAAACGTAAGCAAGAAACCCTCATATATCCTTTTGTAGTGTCAATCTGCCCAAAGGTAAACCAAATTGCTTCCAACAATATTACATGAAGACTTCTGCAAACCAACGTGATCATACTGATTAAACAGAGAGAACACCTTACAGTGCATCTATTCTTAATTTTTAATTTTTCATGGGCTTTGAATGCATTTGTAGAAGAAATTGCTCAGATCCATACTGGGCCCATGCCCATGCTTTGAAAACATATATATCCCTTAAGGAAAAATACCTTTGGGTCCTCTTTCTCTAACTGCAGACAGTCCTCACTCCTGTCTTGAAACTGGAGGTTTGAGTAAGGTGAATGTCAGTAAAAGCAAGGGTTTAAAATGTTTCTTTTAGTACTGTTCCACTTTAGCCACCTGATACAAGACTGCATCTTTTATCAACTCAAATCACCAAAACTTGAGAGTTTTTCATTATGTTTCTCTAGTAAAAGTGGTCTGGCTGATATTTATATACCTGAATTAAAGCCAGTTAATATATTTATGGCATCTTGCATTTTTGTCCAGTGTTTTCATTAAAGTTCACAAACCATTCTCTTTTTACCTGGTCACCCTCCTCTTACATATTTCTTTTTACTTCCTCCACACAGCTTGTAGTGTGTCAAGGCAAGGAAACTACTTGTGCAAAAACATCCACAAAAAAAAGGCCAAAGAGATCAAACAAAAATGGCTGTACAAACCTTTCATTTCAGTTGCACTTCACATAAAACCTTTTCCTGCAGGGATCATAAGCCTTAGGAACATATTTACATGCAAAGTCTCTAACATACCCTGCCAGCCTCCAGACACACTGTCAGACAAGCAGGCCAGGAACAGTTATCTCGTATGTACAGTTTCAGACATTTACTGACACTGCAATAAAGTAAGAACACCTCTAAAATTTGTTTGCCTTTTCAGTCAAGCAAGACTTCTTGGTTTAGGTCTTAAGAAGCAGAAAAGTAAAGATGTTGCTTTGTTGTGAACTCAATTTTTTCATCACAAACAAAATTGAAGCTGCAGGGAAAGGCTACTATTTGTCGACTGAACATTTCACACCAGCAGGACAGAGCACATATTGCTCCTCAAATGACAGCATGTTGTACAAGATCATCACAGCCCTCCTTCACGTTCCCTGAGCCCATTCTGTCGAACATTTATCTACCCAGACAAATGTCACCATTATTAACCTGTGTCTGGAAGGCACTCAGGGGCTCCAGCAAAGCCAGTGCAGAGGGAGATCAGATGGCCAGTTCAGTTTACTTATTCAGGTATTTGGACAAAAGTAATTTTAATTCTTTGTCACAGTCTCATTTAATGCTATCCCTCCTCTTACATTCTGTTGCTCATATCCAAACTGGGGTAAATTTTCTCATACTCAAGATGTTCCACATCCATCCAGAGTTAATGACAGCAATAGAAAATAACAATTAACTTCAGGTTAGAATGACAATATGGATGATCTTTTTCAAAACACGCAAAATTTTTAGCCTGCATCTAAAACCAGTTTTGCTGGTGTTCATGGTGTTTGTCCTCAGGGTCTGAGATCACCTAACTCTGGAGATATGCAGCCTAGTCCTTCACTTTGCGGCTTCCCAATCCGTGCAATATTTTAGTAACTTTGTAATGACGCTACCATAAACCCCTATGGGCAAAATAAGGGACAGACTTTCAGGGGCAGCAGGAATCATAAACTAAGCAGAGCACTGTCTGCATTCTGACAAGAAAAAGGTCCTCAAATTCAGAAGCAGAAAAAGAGGAGGGAGGAAACACATGGAGTAAGAATTTACTACCTCTAGTTAGAATTTTAGCATGATCTGAGAGAGCAGGTCTGCAGAGGTTCTTCTCAAAATTATAATACTTTTCTTGAGGCTTTTCAGAAGTATTGAGTAGCTGGATAACATATAACCATCTGGGATCTCTAGAAAGTTATTTTCCCCAGTGGAAAAAAATCAGCTTCATAAATCTGGCCTAAGCTGTACAGACCTTCCTACATGCAACCCTTTGCTACTTTTCTAAAAGCTAAAATAAAATGCCATCTTAAAACAATTACAGTAGAAAACTATAATCTTTTCCCAATACTTATTATTACATCTACAACCTACATTTCTTCCAAACTGAAGTGTTTTACATGTGGATTATGGGCCAATGTCTTACTACATTGCCAGGTATTGATAAATGGAACTGCAACAGTGCTTTGTGCAAAAGATGTTAACTCAGATGCTTTCCTTCTTTTAAGGACTAGATTGGGGTGAAACCACATGGAAAATAAAGCTAATGACTCCTCCCTTGTTTCTGGTGATCCTCTAGGTATCCTACTAATGTATCACAGGTTAGCTTCACCTGCTAGTCCACCCCAGAGAACCATGGCAGGAACAAGAATATGTTACATATTCCTTTCCTATTCTTCCAGCATGCAGAACAGTCTCCTGTTCTTCCCCATGGAATTCTTTAGGTGGAAAACAATTTCTCTGCTAGTATCTGAAGGACTTTTCCATAAGGGAAGAATTCAAGGGATGTTGGGGTAGTGGGGGAGGAGGGAGTAAAGTCACAGATTTGGAATGTGTGCATCTGTTTATAACATAACCTTGCTAAAATGTTCAGCGAGTCTAGAGTCAATTAAATTCTAAGCGAATGTCCTGATATTAACTGCCAGAAGCTGTCTGGTGTTTTGCCAGATAAGAAAATGTAACATTAAAAGACCTTGTCTGAGGCCTGTTGAGGGTTATACATCACTAACTGCCGAAGACACTTCAAGTACTCTGAAACTGTAATTATGCATTGTCAGGAAGGCTTTCCCATGTTTTGCTCTCTCACTGTGCTCACATGCATTCTCAGTGAGGCCAAACGAAGCACACGGGTAACAGAACTTAGCTGACTAGTCATTAAAATAGAAAACAAATTAAAAAGAGCTATATAAAAGATAAAACACGTACAATGTAGTTCCCACAGCAAGCTGGGAAACTTTCATTACATGGAAAGATTCCCATTGCTAGTGAGCATGTGAAAGAGTTGCCTTTAATCTTGTTTGCATGCATACAGTTCAACCTAGATCATACCCTTACTGTTAGGAAGCAGTGACACATTTGTGTTATGCTTATGCTGGATGATGAAGTACAGTCAATAAACATACTCATATAGAGCTTATCTTGCTCAGAGGCCTTCTGCTTTTCAGGTAATGGGCTCCCAAGGAAACCTCTCTGCTAAAATAGAAGAGCAAACAACAGAAACCATCCGAAACCTCACAAGCAGCTACCACAAGAACATGGAAAGCATGATGAAAAAGCTCTTGAGCACAATATGTGACATCAGCCCTGAAATTCACCCAAATTTCAGACATGCAGTTTAAGATCCATTGATGTGCTGTGTTTGTAAAAAGTAGCCTTCTTTCTTGATTAGCATAAACACTTCCTTGTGTATTGTTTCTGTACGTGTGAGGAAAAAAAGAACACTACAGCCAAAAGCACACAGGCTTTTGATGTGACAGGAATTACACAGGGTTTTGCAAGCATTTGTCAGAATATTTTTTCCTGTTGGGAGCTAAGCCCCTGTCATTTGGACAGGGGAAAGTCAACAACAGTTGAATAAATGATTATTTGACACCAGCAGCTTTTCAGTGGGAGTCTTTATTCCTTTTCTCTTATAAAATGTTCTGTACTAGGATGTGTTGTGTTTCATAAATTCAGCTTATCCCAATCTTTACCGCACTTAAAGTCAGATAAAACAGAATATCACAAAATCTTAAAATAGAGCATTTCTGTTTTCCTTGTGACACATGAAGGGGTCAGGTTATGGACCATACAGGAACCCTGTAGATTTTTGTCAAAAAAGAATAGGTCAAAACATTAGCAACTTTTCTATGCTAATTTAAAGCAAAACATAGTTGACTTGCACAAAATTTGCTTAAAAGACATACTCAAAATATTGTCCTGTTGTTTAACTACACCACAAACTTTACACAGCTTTATTAAGTCTGGAAAATGAGAACAGGGACGATCATTATTTACAAAATTGCTTCAGTGCAAGTCTAGCACATCCATTATTATGCAGTTGCCCTGAAAGCACAGGAATCCACAGGCTCAAACTCTACACCAGTTATGCTAAATGGTTCCTGAATCCACAGGTTGTTCAGAGAAATTACATCAGTTAGAGCTCATTTCTGTTACCCTATAGTCACCCTGAGCAATACTTCCCTCTGTGATGGCACATATTTCCCTTGGAATAAATTCTACTGAAGTTAGGAAAATACAGTATGATCTGTGCTTTCAAGGTGAAGCCCATTCAGTCTGATGAAGTGGGGATCTGACACACACCTGTACCATGAGCCCCTGTAATGCCTTGTCTCCACTACAGAATTACATTGAATTAAAAAAGAAGCTTGAGAAATTGCAGCTAGCAAACAATAGCCTGATTTTGAGTCCACATAGACATAGACAAATCATTTCAATTTCACAGCAGCTAGTCATAGACAATCTCCTGTTCCAGCGAGGTTTACACAGCTGACGTGCTGTCATGTGTAAAATGACCATAAAGCTGTAGTCAACCTAATGTCAACAAACATGACTCCTCAAGGCTGTGCCTGGATGCTACATAATCTCCAAACCCTGCCTGTTACAGTCTCCTGTGCTTTATTATATTCTCTGGGGACCCAAAGATGCCAAGGAGTGGGAAAGAGACTAGAAATCCTATTGACATCAGCTGGAAGGCTCATTTATTTAGGAGTACTTCGAGTAAAGCTATGATAGCCTTTGATTTAGTGAGGGGATGAAGGAACTACAGTCCCAGGCTGTGTGCAGGACCCAGTGCAGGCACCCTCTTGCACAGCTTGGGGCAGTCAGCACTGCCTCATTGCCCAGGCACACATGCCTCTGTTTTGGGTCTCACTGCAGTGCTCAGGACTGTTCCATTTTCCCAGTGGGCTCCCTTAGCACACTTTTCTCCAGCTATCACTTCTGAACATACAGAAATGTTGCAGGTTCATCTGCAGAACTAAAGCAATGCAGGTTCTGTTACCAGCTGCATGGGATAAAACAGACGCTCCTGTATGGCAAGAGCAGAATTACCACATCCTGGTGGGCTGCAACCTAGAGCAGCAGCTTTACAAAAGGCATCCACCCAGGTTATGTGAAGTAAACTTTGTCATCCTCATTACTCTACTTCTTTTTATGGCATTCCCCCTTTCCCTCATTCTTGCCAAAATCTGTCTTCTGACACCAGCTGTTTCTCTTGCAAATCCTCTGCCCTCCTTTCAAGGCTATCTCTATGCTTCTGGTCCTAGTGCCCACAGACACGCTTATTTAAATAACTTCTTTAAAATACACTATCCCATGGATACACCTCCCCTGACTAAAACACAAGCACATGGTGGGGCACAGCAGAATCCACCAGCAGAGAGGATGAGCACTGTCTGGAGGGGATGGGGATGGTGCAGCTGTGCTATGTCCCAGGCAGGAACACTGCACTGCAGTCATAACAATGACCTGACTTTAGCCTTGCTTACTGAGATACACACTGAGTCTTAAGTACTCAAATCTTCTGAACATGATTATGTTCTTGAACTGTGGTCAGTTCATGGCTATCTCTCATGAAAAAAGAATTAATTTGATATTATTAGGTCTTTGATCTTGAAAGATATAAATCTGAGAGCTTTGAGCACTCTGAGCATTTCCTCTCTTCTGCATTCACTCCTTTTCTGGACAGGGAATGGGTGGTCATACCACCCCTTTTAGCTGTACAGAGGTAAAGGCCAAATTAGACTCCATATAATTTGGCAAGATGCTGGGTTTTTTAAATGAAGAGTAAAGTATCAGCTGCATACATGGAATATTGAGGTGCCAAGAAAACGCATGGTGAATTTACACAGGCACAAAATGTCTCACATGTGACAGTCACATACTCATGATAATGAAAAAATCATTCCATACAAATGAAAAAGAAGAAGGATGTTTAATTTCAGAATGTTTTTAAATGCATAAAAGAAAGATAATAATGTTTAGCAGTCACCTACCAGGGATCATTACAAATGCCCTGCCATCTCCTGTGCTCCTGTGGAGTTTCTACAGCCATGCTTTTCCTGTGGAAATGGTGGTTACCTGACCATGACACCACTTTAGAAGCAGGGATTTTTCTCATGTCATTGGGAGCCAAACTCTGTAAGGAGTAACTGTTTACTAAGTGTACACAGAAACAGCGATTAACACTTTCAGTATTTCAATTACGAGCTTCTAATTATGAATAAATAGGTAAACAATAAAATGAGTGAAGCTGCTGTATCAAAATCAACTGTCAAACTCCTACAGCGTGAAATATTAGGACTGAAACAACAAACTTGAGAAGTTTCCTGGATTGGTCTAATTGTTCACTGACTTACAAGAGGGGATTAACAAGGTTTTTGCTGTTTGGAAATGAAGAGTTGTATTATACAATAAATTTAAAATCCACTGATTCAAGTGTCTCAAACAACAGCTAGTGGAAAAGGTCATACCACTGGAAAGTACAAGAACTGTTTTATGCAACTCATGACACGGACTCTGTTGAATTTCTCTGGCTATTTTCCCTTAATGTTCTCTTTTGAGTTATAATATATGAGGCCGTAGTGATGTGGTTCCCCTTCATGGGTGATGAGGGAACATCTCTGAACTCATGCCAGTAGAAGAGAATATCTTTCAAGTCTAAATAAAGTAAAATGAAACAGACAAGAAGAATTAATACTACGTTCTGTGTAGAGGCTGTCTACCAACTTTCCCATTAATTTCTGAAGAGTTTGGAAGCCGAGGTTTGGGAAATCAGAACCAGATGTTAATCTATTACATGGATTATTATATTAACTGAAATTTTTCCATATTAAAATATACTTGGAAGTTCATACAATCTGTAAAACATAAGTTGTTCTTGTAAATGATCATACATAGGATATGTGTGCATGTGTTTTTATTTCAGTCCCTGAATTAAAAGGTTTTTTAGATCCAGGATTGTGAGCAATGTCTCCCTGTAAGCTGTGACAGGATGACCTACTGTTGTAGAAGTCAGGAGCCACCACAGGGCAGGTGAAAATAGACTGCCATGACATACAATTGCAGGAAATGTGTATCTGCAGATCCATACTTTCACACACAGCTTCACCCAGAAGCATCCTTAACTGCAGACAAAGCAGGGAAGACATCTGTGTGTGAGGATATATTGAGCATCCCTGCAGCAAGGGGCTGTGTCCAACTTTAAGTACAAGTCCAGCCAGGGTGAGACATCAGACCGAGTCTGGGGATGAAATATAAACACATTTTTAGGCCACTAAGCAATATCTTCCAACGTTTGCAGTAGTGTTGGCTATTAGTTATATTGACAGGCAGGTTATGCTGTCATCAATTAAAGACATGTGAACAGTAACAAGTCTTACAAAACAAAGACTGAACCTTGCCCCCATAGTCCATTAATGGGTATACATTACACCCAACTGGAATTTCTCTTAACAGTATGCATCTTCCAGTGGTGAACTTGGTTTTTTTTTTCTCAAAATAACAGCGTGCAGACTAATTAAATGTTATCTAGATGCAATTCTTCTTCAGTCTCAGCCACAGGTCAGGTTCCTACCCTAGGATGTCCTCACTAAAAGACTAACCCATGGGAAGGGTATCTGTGTGGCATCTCATTGTCAACCTCCCCATAACCTGGGGCAAACAACATTACCCTGACTGTCCAACAACTGAGTGAGGAGCCAGGCACTACTGAAAATAAACATAAGGGAAAGAAAGGATAGCAGGCAAAGATTTTGGGGTGACAGCAGCAATTCCAGTTCTTTTCCACTCCAGGAACACCCTCCAGTCATGTGTTAGGTAGGAAACTTGAGCATTACATAAAATTATGCTTTGTTTCATGTATACAATGCATATACTCCACTATAATTTCCTCCAGTTCATCACAGAAATAGAGGAAATGCCTATTATACAATACACAAGTGTCATATATTCCTGCCAGGTTCACAGTGGCCTGTCCTTCACAGATTTGATTATTCCGCATTTTATGGTAGCATAAAGCACTTCATACCCTGAGTCCTCCCCAAGGAATGTTAACGCTTGTTAGAAGTACATGACCCAACCAGTGCTACTGCAAAACACTTGGAAAATGTTGCATTGGAGTACTATTAATACACTCTATTGCACTTGCAGGACATGACTGTATGTGGAAAATCTGATGACTTGCAAGCTTATTAACTTACTGAGATTCCTCGTTGCTTTCATTAAAGATATGCCACAGCTGAATTACCTGACCCTGGGTGATTCCTGAAAGTACCTCTTGCCCCAGGTATCTGATTTATTTCCACGTACATCAGACTCTATTATCCTACCAAATTTCCATATCACTTTTGGAAATACAGGATTTTTGAGTAGAGCTTTGCTCCAAAAACAAGACTTGTACATAATATGCCAGAAAAATTACCTCAAAGCTTGCTATTAAATAGACTTTGCTTTAAGAAACACAGTATTTATAGTTCAGTTCACTTGTAACAAACCAAATAGCATAAATATTAATATAAAACAGATCATCAATGTCGATATAACCTCATTTGTAAAACTTCCCCTATATATTTCATGTAAATATTTATTTTACCTTCCTGTGGTACTGATTTATTGCAGAAAAGAAATGGATAGCTAAAAATAGATTTATAATATAAATGTAATCTAACCATGGATGTGTCACTTTGGAAAATAAATCTAGCATTTTGTGTCAGTCTTCTTTCCTTTCAGACTTACCTGTGGGAAATGAGTAGTACCATTGCTGGCAGCAGGACGACTCATACCTGTGCTTAAAATTGAGTAAAGGTGAGGTGTGGTGGCAGCTCAGAGTGTCGAAGTGAGACCTCCCAGCAAGGACAGGCTGCTGGGCACAGCAGGTGCTGGAAATTGCTCCTGCCATGAATTCTGATCCTTGCCTCCTCTCCAAGGGTGGCTGCCCTCCACCTCACACCAGCCCAGGAACACACACCCTTGACTTCACAAAAATCTGCTTTACCAACCTGGCTCCCCAAACATCAGCATGATATATTTTGCCTCTTACTCATGGTTTTCCAGCTGTTAGCAGAAGTGAAGAACATTTAATAAATGAAATCATTGTGTCTTATAACAGATTAACGCTTCTCAACAACATATCTACTAATATCAACTTCAAGGAAAAAAAAAAGTAAAGGTATTATTTCCTTTTAACACTTAGCTGCTCTGTCTGCATGTGCTGTTAGAAATGTTTCTTATGGCACAGGCTGCCAAATCCATTCAGAGTATTTTCCCTAATGGCTTTTCCATTCAGCTTCAGAGTAAGCAAATTAACATTCAGCACTTCTCTCTTTTTTTTCAACCATTTTTCTTCCATATCCTTTGGAGTCACCCACAAAAGTGGCATTGAGACTAGTTTACTCCAAGATGAAGTGTGCAGAATCCTCACACATTTCCATAAATACTCCAATTCCTGCTAACATACACAATGTTGAGTTTCTGATATATATGTATATGAGCACAAATACTTCCCATACTTATCCTTTGTATTAAAGAAGTTATTTTCATTATTCATTCATTTGGTTTTGATCACAATTATTTATATACCTTGGAAAAATAAACAAAAACTACTTTCCTACTTGTTTGTGTCAAATAAAGCCTGAATGATTTATCAGTTTCCACTTAATCATTGCTAAAAACAGCCAATAATCACCATCAAGAATCTTAGACCTGCCCCAGGAGAGTGCTCTCCAGAGCAATTACAGGTTTCCTGGCAACATTCCTTCCCAACTTTTGGTTATGTAGAACTGTTGTGAGAAAAACACTGAAGACTTGATTGACAGCTGCTGGAAATCACTGTAAATCAGATTATACCGATAGAGTAGCAATTGACTCAGTTTTGTGAAAATCTCTGAACTCTGCATCTACCTCTGGCACTTCCCGTGCTGTGCTGTTCCATAATGTCCCAGGGTGTCTGCTGCTCTGCTGATGCTGTTGCTCCTACCTGAAACCAGACTGAGCAAGAAAAACTCCTTGTGACAGAGGGCGTTGCTAGACTAACAAGATACAAGAATAAAATGATGTGCATGGTCACAGTTTGTGCTAGGTCTGTGTGCAGTCACTTTGCCACCCAAAATAGCCCACTGTCAATGACACACTGCAGGGTACACTGGAGAACTAAAGAGAATTTCAAAGTGGGAGTGTGTCTCAGGAAAATTGGCACATTCTGAGAGAACTTTCAATGAAAAGTTTTTCAATCGACTCAAGCTTTAAATTGTGGTGCTCCATTATTTTCCGTGAGAAGAACTTTAATACAGAATGCTCATCCTGAAGCCCACTGCAATACCCTCTGGACTACATACAGTCTGCTTGAGCAGAACAAATAGGTACAGCCATGTTCAGCAACACATGAAAACTTGTCGCAGCTTTGATCTATACAGAAATTCAGTAATTCCACAGTATAGCATGGTGTTTAAAAATGATTCATTTGCTTGAGATGTGACTTGTTCAAGCACTAAGACCAATATTTATACTCTTTGGTGGTTAAGAAAGATGTCGTATTCAGAAGAAAATATGTTCTACACGGAAGCATGTGGACTTGTCAGCAAACATTGAATGCAGTCATATATACTAATATGTTATTAATTGCTTTGTGGATGGTAAAATAAAGTCCCTGATGTGCTTCAGAGGGAAAATATCTTTCCTCTCCTTGAAATGGTGAGCAAACTTCTATCCTACACAAAAACATGGATGCCAGCATTCCTCAAAATCTTGTGGAGCTTTTAAATTAAAGTTGAGATTTATCCTCTAATAGCAGGTGGAAAAAGATAAGACTAAACGTGTACTAGTTAAGGTATCAATTAAAATTCAAAGCATTAACAAAAATGGCACTATGCAGTTTACACTTACGTTGCAGATGTAAAGTTTAAAGAGCCTCTTTGTTTTCTCACCCCCCTGCAACTGGTTCCAACTCTTTCAGCTATTCTTTTGCCTTGTAAACTTCAGGTACATGAGAGGTGAAGATCCATTTGAAGGTGTGTGTAACCTAACAAGCACTTCTGAGTTGGCATCTCAGTGCCTTGCTTCCACTCAGCTGCTCTTGTGAGACTGGAGCCTTGCAGAGCACTAACAGCAACTGAGTGCAGAAGTCAGGCCATAAACTGGCACTGAAGTACTTACAAATGTTTGCATAGAAAAAACATCAGGAGTACACACACAAGCATTTGCTGACCTTACAGGCTACTACTGGAGCCCAGACTTCAGCCTGTCTATGAAAGAGCTGGGAATTGAAAGAGCAATCTGAACAGAGACCTATAAACAAGAGGAAGCACACTCCAATAGCATGGGTTTGTCAGAGGTCCAGTTCTTGACTTAAAGCCTCAGGCTAATGCACTAAGGAAACTGCTAGAAGAGCAATATTCAGCTCCTCTGCACTGCAGTGGCTTTCATCAACCATTGGGGTGCCCTATATGTTTTGTGTATTTGTTCTAACACAAGACAGAGATCCAAAGATCACAGTGCTGATGTTACTGAAAGACTCAAAGTCATCTCTCCATAATTCTAGATATTGAATTCATCTCCCTTTCACAGAATCCTTGCTCAAATCAAACATATCTACCACAAGGGAGTGCAGATGTTATAGGAATTGGTTTGTTGGTTAGTCTCTTTTTCATAGCCATCATTGTCATTATGAAGAATAAAAAGCCCAATAAAATAAGGCTCCCAAAATTTTTCTGACTTCTTACTTTCATCAGGCCAAAATTTTCTCTCAATCAAATGTAACCCGCTTTTCTTTATTTCTAGTATGTATCCTAACTTATTCCCACCATAACATCCTTAATTTCTAATTACCTTAGCATCCAGCTTCCACCTTCTAATTTCTTTTTCAAATTAGGATCTTCATGTTTTCTTCTTCTCTAGCAGGAATTCATCACAGACACACATTGCATTACTTCATTTTCCTCCTCCACACTCCTAATAATCCTACTGAAAGAGAATGACATCCACAAAACACATTGTGTTATGAGACTCCTGTCACATTACCCAACAGAATATCAATTTTTTTTTTTGTTTACTAATATCCCTATCCCTCCGCTGCCCTCTGCTACAAACTCCTGGAGACAGAAACCATCCTGTCCTCCAACCTCAGCTTCAAGTCCCACCCTCACTGGAGTTCTGGTCCATGACTGTGGTACCCAGGAATATCAAGCACAAATTATTAGTACATAGGGTTTGATACAACAGAATGACCACCTGAGGAGCAGTGCTCCCTACCCTGAGCCAGTCTGCAAGTCTGCAATACATGTGGGCCCTGAGAAACTAACTCAGAGCATCACCCACTATAGCACAAATAAATCCAACTTACCTGAAATATCACACAACAATTCTTTTACAGCCTGCTTATGCTGGCATAGCTGTACCAAAAGCCCTACAATTTCAAAAAAATATTTGCTAAAATCAGCTTAGACTGCAAAGTGGGACAGGCTGAAACAGGGTATTAGCCTTTTATAAATTGAGAAGGAGTAGTTAATTTTAATCAATCCCTGTTACACTTGGTAGAAAGCAAAAGTATTCCATGTGTTTATCCCTGGGGTGGGATTAAAAGGGGAATTATAAAAAAAAATTCCCATTTGCATTGTTTTTACTGAAAGACTAATTTAACAAGTCTGACCTGGACTAAAATTAATGACCCTTCAAATTCCAAACTTTCTTCATGTAAATACTGCCTTGTCCATTTACAGCATAATTTGAGCCAGTTCTTAACCTGTAGCTGGCTCCCCACCACCTGCCATTAACAGCTTGTGCAAAGCTGAACCTAATTGTACAAGGAGAGGAGGAACTATCAAAGTTATTTCCTAAAGAATCTATCATCTCTCATGCCCATCTCTAGGCGTGCCACTGCACTGCTGGTAGACAGACTGATTTTGGCAGACATATAAAGAAGGGAAGGGTCTACTATTTTGCCATTACTGCTGGCTAACCTTAAAAAAATAACAATATCTATACAACAATTAGATGTCAGGAATAATAGGCACTGCTCTAGTTCTGCCCTCTTCTTTCTTCATTTGACTCTGTGTTTCCAGAGAAAGCAATCTGGTAGCCACTAGTTCCGACCTTTATCAAGTATTCCTGAGATCTGCAGCTCAGCTTTTCTAATCTTACCTTGACTTCTCTTTGGTGACCCCCCGTTCCCCACTACAGACTTCCCCAATTACCTCAATATTCACAGTATTCCCTAAAGCACCACTACATGGAACCCTATTATTCTTATCTATTTTATCTATTAACCTTAGGAACACCAGCAAGCTATTACGGGCAATCACTGTGCTTACAGAAAAAGGACAGAAAAGGGGTTGTGCTTTAAAAGCATATGTGGAAAATGTTCGCCATTTTGGACACTTTGTGTTTTCTTCTAAAAGAAAATGAACTAGATATTTCAGAAGCAAAGCCAGTGTATCTCAGTTAAGACTCTCGGCTCTTTTGCATTCAGTGAAGTACTCATATTTTTAAAGGATGTGTCTACTTGCTTCCCACACATTTTCTATTGCACACTCTTCACAGAGAGCCCATCAAATGGCAAGAGCCACCTGGGGATAGAGGTGTCCTGGCTCTCTAACTCTAACTCCACACCCTGTTTTCCAGGTTGGCTGCCAGATTGTTAGGTTGGTGATGCCATGCATCTGCTCAGGAATGGGAAACAAACTCCTGAAGAGCAGGCTGCTTCAGGAGAAATAGACAGTTCAGGAGACAAGAGCAATCCACACAGAAGAGACAATAATAGTGTGAGACAGCTGGAGAAGACATCTGCACAAAACTCATCCCTGTTCTTGTACTATCAGTAGAACCATCAACTTATTTACTTATTTTCCTGTCAAAACATTTGGGGCTTTTGGAAATCTGAAATCCAGAAATATCTTCAGTAAAGCAAAAAACCCCATAATCTTCCTGTATTCCAAAAAGCTCAGAATGCTTTTGAAAGTTATTTCTCAGTGTGAGGAGGAGAGCAGGGTGTACAAATGCTCTGAGCATGGGAGCAAGGAGAAAGCTTTCAGACTGCACAGTACTTTGGGGTTGACATTTTGGAGGTATGGACCTTATTCAGCACTCCTCAGAAACAGGCGTATATGACATAGTCAAGGTGATTTAGAGGCACTGACCTTTTCTGGTGAGAAAAAAAAATCCAAGTATTTCACGCTTTCTGTGTTTAAAGATGTTGCTTAATCATCATATAATTAAATTTAATTTTGAAATAGATAGTGGAGAATGTGATCCCAAACTAGGACTTGGTGTTAATTCCAACTCTAATCAGCAGATGGCACCATGAATTCATCAAACAGGATGCAAACCTGAAAGAAATACAAATTTATCCCTCAAAAAAGGGAGGGGGGGAGAGAAGGAAAAAAGCATACACCAAACTTGACACACATAAATCAGGAATTAAATTCAGAGGGTGTAACTTTCCCCTCATTCCACCCTTCCAAAAATAAAACCAGCTGTGGAGTGTACGGTGCTGTGTGACACCCTGATGCATGAAGAGCAGCTATACATATAATGGCCCTGTCACTGACCTACATTGTCTCATGGCCTCCTGTGAGACTAAAAACAAAAACAAACCCCAAAACTGAAATGATTAAAAAAAAAAATTCCAACTTTTATTCTGCCCTCCCCTTGCTCTGAACAACAGCACCTCCAGAGCAGAAGGCCTCCCCCTGGGCTGGGAGAGCCAAGAGCAACCCACCAGGAAACTCCAAGGAGAAGCTGCAGGCAGAGTTGCAGATACAGCCCCAGAGGTCAAACTGGCATTTGGAAAGTCTCGCCTGGGGCTTCTGCTCTCCTGCAGCATGAGCACAGATTCATGCAGGGGTCCAGAGTCCACCCAGCTAACCACAGGCTGGGAGCAGACAAGTGGAGAAGAGTTTATGACACCTTTTTTCCTCCACCCAAATAGCAAATTTTCTACTTGCAATTCAAAGGCTGGTAGAGGCAGCCTCACTCTCTCCCTCTTGTCTCCAGCGGAGCAGAGGGGGAGTCCCTGGCTTCGCAGCAGTTTGGTGTGTCTGGGTGTCTGCTCTTCCCCTCATCCAGCCATGCTCATGCTGGTAGGAAAACTACCTAGACAGGCACAGAGCTGGCACCCACCTGGCACCTCTTCATGCCCACCGGGTTTCGCTGGCGGGTGCCAAGAGAAGGCATGTTCTTGTGCACATGCCAAGTGATGTGCAAGATGTGCTCACCCCCAGCAAAAATCTGCTGCCTTAAATATGGGCTCTCCATGCTCTTACATATGAACAGTGAGTGTGAAAATCCTGCCTGTCCATCTGTTCCTTAAAGGTTCCTTTCTTTTGCTGTAAGTTAGAATTTCTCCCCAAATCATCTTCAGTGGCACAAATCACATCAGTGACATTTATAGGTTAAGTAAATAGTATGCTGCTGACATCATCTAAGCACAGTAACAGGCACAGTTAGGTTGTCTGTGGTTAGCTTTAATGCTGTGGACTTCAAGCTCCATTTATCTTGTTTGCTATGAGTGGTAATTAAAATCTGCAGTAACAGAAGTATTGCTCTGAGAAGCAATAGCTTTACCATGCGAAGCACAAAAATTTTGCCAACAGAGGAGAGTATTCAGTCAACAGTTTCAACCACGGCACAGGAGTGAAAACTCTGATGTTTAAAATTTAGAGAGGAAAGCAGCACAACAGTAAATAGATGAGCTTACCTTGCATTGCATGGAGTCATCTTGTCTGAGGCCCAAGGAGGAGACGCTGTAAATTTTTGCCACCCCAGACTCTGCACGTCTGGTTGCTGCAAAGTGATTTTTCTTCCTGGCCATTCCTTACTATTTTCCCAGCCTGCCTAGCAGACACAACTCAGGAATTACCAATACCTCAGCGGTGACACAATTGATTAAGCATGAGCAATACCAGCTTGGGTTTTGCATTCAGTCAGAGCTCTGTAATGGCAGCACAAGGGGCCTCGCTTGTTGAGCAAGAAGGGCTTTATGTCACTTGTCCCTAGAGCAAGGTACAAGTGAGCTTGACGGAGAAGGCAGTGAACATACTGTCAGGAGCCATATTCACAGGGAAAAGGCAGAACAATGGAGATTAAATGACAGGGCAGAATCAAGGAATTAAATCATCCCTGAGGCTCAGATATTCCAGGCTTCCCCACAACACCTGCTAGAGGCACAGGGGAAGACCTGGAGCAAATCCCTGCCGAGGTCTTGTCGTCTGTACCAACACTCTGATGGGAAACCTGCAAAATCGCTTGTGGCTCTACTGAAAACCACGGCCTTACAACTTCATGTCCAGCCACACGCTCACTCTTCAGTTGGTTTCCAATCTGAAAACCGGGCTGGAAAACAACAGGAGGATTGCTTCAAATACAGCTCTTTTTTGCTCTTTCTGTCTGTTGAGAAGCATAACTCCTGCCTAGCTTCCTGCTGTACTAGTGTAATTCACTTCCAAGTGGTTGTAATAAGAAAGGAAAATAATTGCTTGCTATAAATTGAAGGAGGTTATGTAGGCCACTTACACACTTCCAGCTTGGTAATAACACCATTCTCCAGAGGGGCAGGAGGGACCCTGAACCTACACCTGCTATTTGTGTCCAAACCACCATGGCAGGGTAGTCTGCACCTGAGCATCTTGTCCTCTGGATGCTCTTCAGCTTACATGGACCACTGAAAGACTTTTTTGGCTGGGAAAACAGTAATGAGAGATGTAGGATTGTAACCTGAGAGACACAAGCTCAGCTCCAGCCCTAGTGCCAGGGAAGAGCTAAGTTTTCCACAGACAGGGTAAAAGCTGTGGGGGAAAGTGAAAACCAAAGGGATTAGCTCTGTAGCAGACTGACAGCTACTGTATCCTCCCAAGCTGACATGAAGACACCGTTGCTTCACACATGAAGACAAACCTCTGGTTTGAGTCAGAAGGAAAATTTAAACCTTGATATTGCCTTTCCCAAACTTGTGCTGGGAACAGTTTAAAGACCTGTGCAAGAGTACACAGCAACATTCCAAAGTCTTGGTAAATAAGCTCAAGATCCAAGAATAGCAACTTTGTGCTTCAGTAGATCAAATAAGAAACACTTCTGGAGATGACTGCTTTGGGCGGGCTGTAGATTTGTGAAGTTGCTTGTTCCTTTTGATGCAGTAATATATGGGGATGAGATGGACACTGCTCATTTTATATCTCTGTATGCCTCTTCCTCCTGGTGGTGTACAGCCACCACTTCCCTGCCTCTTCAGACCACCCCTCAGGTTGGTACAAGCTAGAAATCCTGTGATCTGCTTTCAGCTCTGTCAGAAACATTCAAATTTTTATCTTGAATTTTTACTTAGCTTTCTCATCTCTTGCCTGTAACATGAGAGAGACAATAGCAACTACTTAACACTAGAAAACTAACTGCACTCATAAGCAGACACTCTGTGCTGTGTTTTCCAAAATCCATTCAGGTATGAACCCACTCTCCTATTTCTCCTTGTTATTTGTTTAGATTCAAAACATCAAGGCAGGAAAGGTTGCAAGCAATCAGCATAGTCCTGTTGCCAATGTCTCGTTACCAAGACGCTGATCTTGCAAGGAGATTCCTCCATCCTCGATATTTACATGGCTGTGTCCATGTAGCAGCAAGACACTAACTCATGTTTGTATATCAAGGATTGTGAAATCTTAATTGAAACCTGATGTTTCTAATCACCACCAGTATGAGACGACATCCTCAACTGGTGCCAAAGTGGCTGTAGGCCATTCACAATGTCTTCACCAAACCAGCCTCCTGTGCCTGGTTGTAACAGAAGAGTAAGTTACAAAACAGAAGCCACCACCTGCTTCGTAGTCAGCCTGAAATACAGGAGCTGTGATTGCTGCTCTGCTCAAACAAACAAAAGAAGGGAGTTGATGTTACACAATTCAGTAGCACGGAGAAAATATCTTGCAGCAGTATTAACAAATTCACACTTCTTATCGATATGGGACCGGTCCCCATATAGTTTTTCACAACCAAACAGGTTTTCTATGCCATTTTCTACCAGCAAATGCAGTCAAATGCAATACTTTTACCACTATTTGCTTAAAATGAGAAAACTCATCTCTTTGACAAGGCTTTGGAAAATTAACATTTGTGTCAGCATTAGTAGGGTATCATCAGAGATTTTGGTTAGTCAGAAAGGCAATGTTCAGGCTAGTGACTGAAACACCTCTTTGAGACATGCAGTGTGCACGTCTGGTCTGCTGCTTTCCACTGGGGATCCATGAAGGTGGCACCCTCTGCTGCCACCCCTGCACCTCAGCAGAAAGGGACGTGCCTTTAGCACCCATCTATGGTTTTAACAACTGCTGATATTTCCAGTTTTTCTGTACCTGCAGCTGGTTGTTGTTGTTTAGACAGCTTCTATAATATCAGAGAGAAGCAATGACTATTCTCAAGCCTGAAGCAGTACTTTCACTGCAAGTGCTGCTGTTTAGTCCTTGGAAGCAGAGCTAAGTAATTCAGGGAGAATTTTATCTGACAAATGTAAACATAGTATGTGTGAATTTTCATTAATATTTCAGGTGAAGAAAACAAGGTCAAAAGAATCAGATATGTATTGCAATTTAGCCACTATCTCTGGTGATAAGCAACCCCACCAAGCCCACACTTCAGTTCACTCAGTTTAAAATTACCAAGGATACTTCTTTGTGAACAGCTTTTTGCTTGCCAGACCTCTCAGGAAACTTAAATTTTTGACATCTAGCAAAAGTCTGAACAAGTTTTCTTTTAAGTTCTCTGTCTCACATTCCCTCCTCTGAAACACACAGTCCCTCTAGGGCCCTTCTCAGCCCGCACTTCCCTTCACCACTGCAGGTGCCCTTGCTTTACTGGACCTCCCCTTGGCAGGGCTGCACAAGGCATGGGAGGAAAGAAGTCACCTGGCAGCAGATACAGCAATGACTGCAACTCACCATTTGCAGGAGATAATGGAAACAAATCCCACCAGCTTCAGCAGACATCTACCTGCTAGTAGTAGGAAAATAATCCTCAGACAATACCCAGGCTCTGGAAAAGCCAGAGGTTAAAAGTATATTCACAAAACCGTAGGAGCTCTCCTGGAGGTTAGTACTAGAATCTGGTGAGTTCAACCTGACAGGCACAGACATCTTCCAACTGTGCAGAGCTCTGGACAATCTGTTTAAATTCTTCAATTCTTTGCAAAGAAGCATCTACCTCCTCAAATGCAACATTGAGCTAGTGTCAGCAATAACATAGAAAACATACAGCTATAGAACAACAATTTGAACTCAGATTTCAGAAGAAAGTTGAAAGCATACTAACAAAATGCATTTTATGGCATCATCCACACCTAGTTTTAGACACCTCAGAGACCCTTAATCATTTGTGACGTTTTCCTTGGTTGGGGGTTGTTTTCTGGGTTTGGTAATATTTCATTTACAGGAAGGTTGAATACCGTATGCCAATATATGCACTTGCACCATATTTCTTTAAATATATTCCAGGAAATGCCATACTCATGAATTGTTCTGTAATGTAATCCTTCAGACTGGAGCAATTCATAAGATCCCAAGAACAAAAAAGCTTTTTCAGCAGGTATAGTTAATCAGGAAGTGAGTACATGCCACATTAGAATCCCCTTGGGGTTTCTAGCTCTCAACCAGAGCATGGCCAGTTCGTTGTTTTGCTGGCAAAGCTGTCACAGGACAGACATCCTCATTAGAGCTCCATTTCCACGTTCTCTGGGGTTCGGCACAGAAGCTTTGCCATCTTTGCCCCGAGACCTTTATCAGTTGTAAACCAGTACAGACTTGAAGGAAAATTCTCAGCCCTACAGTCCAAAAAGTTCACAGTGTAAGAAGCAATTCACACTACGGATAAACTGTGAAATGCATTCTTAAAAGTGTTTTATTATCATTTTTTCCTTGAGCCTGGTGCTGAAGGTAGGTATCTTTCTTTGACACAAAGCCCTTTGTCCCACTACCAGTGTAAGAGCCCTGGGGACAAAACTGCAAATTGGTTTCCAAGTCTATTTTAGGAATGGTTTAACAATCAGAAAAGGAAATGTGATATTCAAATCAAATAGCTAAATTTTTCAGTATTAAAGGTGATGGGGTGAGGTCTGCTCTAATAGCACAGAATGAAGAACAAAATGCAAATATTCAAGTGCAGAGCAACTGTGCATGGGCCAGCACCCACTGAGGTCACATATTCCTACCTGCTGACTTTGGCTGTAGGGGAGCTCCTGGAGGACAGAAAATCAGGGGGCTGGGGCTGGCATTCCTCTCCCAGCACAGCACAGCAGTCCATGGTGAGGAGCTCTCTCACTGCCCCATGCTACACACAGCATACCACAATAAAATCCAGCTGCCCAACAGCCTTCAGCAAATCATCTACCAGGGAAAAACTTATATCATTGTATGAACAACCCAAAAAGCAGTAGTTTGAGTGACACAACTTCTCTAAATATTGCACTTTCCTTCTTACCGCTGGAGTAGACTCAATTAGAACAGGATAACAAATTACATGAAGCTGGCACATAAGGCAATAACCCTCCAAGCACAGCAGCACATGGGTCTCTGGAGCCTGGAAGGTGTCAGCAGGATGTGATACAGGCACCCAGGCTGTCTTGGGGCAGTACTGTTGCATATGGCAGCTGAGGGTGGCCTGTACAGACATTCAGTCCAGCTTATCTCAAACTGTTTCAAACAATTCCACTGATAAGAGAGTACAAACATATATATAAGTAAACCTAAGTTTGTTTACAATTAGCAGAGAAAGGTTTCTTAATGCTCATATTAAGTTTTTTTCTTTGATTGGTACAGTTACTTAGTGCTCACTTACAAAAGCAGAAGGCTTTTATAGCTTTTTGCCAGAGAATTAAAACAAATGTTATCAGGTGACAGCATAACTTAACTGCACCAAAGAGGATGGAGCAACACTAATCTACATGAGCAGAGGACCCAACCTCCAGCATCCTCTGTCTATTCATATTAAATGGACACAGTGCAACCCTTCCTCTGTTATAAAAAGTACTGAAAAATCATTGCTGGTTCAAAACCAGCTGTGCCTTTGCAGTGGCTTTTTCTGGAGAGCATATCATATGCATTTTCTTGGCCTGATTCACAAAACAAGGCACCCAACCATACACCGCACAGCAGGTATGAAATCCAGCTACATGCTGCTTTAAGTGTCTCTGCATATATCATTGCTCAAAAATCCAGTTCTTGGCATCATTGGCACTGGAGTCAAGTTGGTGCCCTGAAACACGTCAGCTTATGGGAAATGGGTACTACTCTACTTGTCTAAGGATTTGTCAGGGTCTACTGAGGCAATTATATACCGCTGTAACTGAGCACTAAAGCACTGGACTCACACAGATGCAGCTCCCTAGGACTGAAGAACTTTGCAGTTCACGTTAAATTGCTTTGAATGGAATATAATTATTACACTGGCATAATCATAAGAGCAAATATCCCTTTGTAGACACCTTCTAAGGAGTGAAAGGCTTTTCTGCCCTGGAAAAAACTAGGCAGACACAAATATTGTACCATTAGGGTTTTTTTTTGCTTATCTGATTATCCATGTCTCTGGTACAGCCTACATGTCAGGCAGCCTGGACTAATAGACTGGGCATAGGTGTAAGACACTGAGCATCTCATCTCTGGTTTTCACATGTTGAGTGGCAGCAGGTAAATCACCTGTGCTTTTTGCCTTTGGGTTTGTTAGTAGCACCCATATTTTTCTAATTTTGCCTATTCAAATACTTTTTCTTAACACTGATTAAAACAAACCAAAATATCTATTGCTCCAGCATTCCACGCCACCACATTCCCCACACAAATAAGTCTCCTCTGTTCAGTGCATCTGGTGTTGACAGTTGCAAATATTTTGCACATTTAGAAACTATCCCAGCTCAAAACTGAGGTCCTCTGTGTGAATCTAAGCGGTGTAATTCTCCAGAGACAGGTGAGGAAGAGCAGAGACACATTTGAATACAGTTTCTCTAAAGCCACAGAGGAAGAACTTCTTTGTTTCAGCATGGCATTTTACCTGCAGTGCTTCAGAGAAGCATGTGGTGACTGCCATCCCAAATCTCAACAGGGCTTACTACACTACCTTACCCTTCTAGATGAATAGAATATGCAGTAAGTCCACTATCTGATTTAGTTGACATTAAAGTCTATTTGCTGATAGGTCAGTGTTGATCTAGTCTCAAAAACCAAACCATGTATTTAAAAGCCTCATCACAATCCAAGAGCTGTGCTGTGTCACTGTTTCCGAGCATGATGGGCTGCTGCAGAAACAGCAGCACCTCCCAGCCAGGCACTGGGTCACAAGAACCCATGTGCCCCTGGAGACTCCAAGGCAGCATCTCCCCCATTCCTTTCTCAGCATGTCTCATGGATCCCTATTCCCAGTAAAGGCTTTATGTGGTCTCCATAGGCACCAATCTAGCCATAACTAGGGGGCTTTCAAAATTAGGGGATCAATAATGTCATATATCTGAGGGCTAGATGCCTAGACTGTCAAAATGACTTCAGGCTTCCTTTGGGGCAGCTAAGTCAGAGCATCCTTTTCTGAGATTGATTTCCTTTGCTTGCTTAACTGACAGGTGGCAGCTAGGGGCAATCTTCCTTCTTATTTTCAGGTGACTGCCAGCACACAGGGATGTTGGCACAGCTGCCAGATACTCCAGCAGGTTCCCAGTCACAGTGAGAAGTAGCAAAGCAAGCACCCTGCCTCTCCACAGTACCCATGAGGAATACCAGACAGAAAGCTCTGCAGTGGGGACTGGCTGGCCTGACATCACAACTGTGGGAACCATGCCATGCTGCAAAATACCCCTTCAAGGGCTCAGCTGCCCTGTGCCCTTCACATTGGGCCTGGACCCTGCATAACACCCTATATTGAATACACACTGCACCCTGCCCATGTTTTGCGGGGGTCCTGGCATGCCTGAAGCGTTTCAGAGACAGAGTCACAAGAAACATGAAGGCTAAACAGATAACAGCTTGACATAAGTGATAGAAAGATGGTACTCCCTTCAAACCCAACATGCAAATAAGTCAAAAAAGCCAGTGCGCCCAAGGAAAGGATCCAAGATGACTCCAATTAAAAGCCAGTCATTTGCCTTTATACTCATGAGCACACCTTGGGATATAAATTTTTCTCCTAAAATTTATGTAAGTCATGTGAAAAGGTATGTGTGCCCTTCTCCATCCTGCTGGCACAGGCCACAGTTAGCAGGCTAGAAGAAATGATGCATCCTGTGAAATACATGTGAGATAAAAAAACTGAAAACCATGGTGAATGTGCCAGTGTATCCCAACAGGAAGAATGGAGCAAGGTAGGAACATGCTGGCACACGGCCCTTAAGGTCATTCAGGAACATGAAAATACCAAACTTGTTTTTTTATCTTAACATGGAAAATGTCCATCCATATTGTTCTCCACAAAGCAGCAAAAATGGAAAAAAAAATGCTAACATCTCACACAAGAACAGTTTTGGATAAATAAGCACAAAGGTGGGGATACATAAAGCTAACACTTGCACACTATCCATCTGACATTCTCACACACTGAAATGTCTGCATGAAGTTCTGGACTCACAGAGATTTGGAATCAGTTTTATCCATTGAGAATAGGTACGATCTTACATTTAAGAGAAAAGGGATTTCAAGTTTAAGTCATCAGTGAGGATAACACTTGGAAATTTTCTGCATTATATTAGCTTTTTAATACAAAAGTATCCTGAAATGCTTAAGTTAGCGTTTTTCTGAAATATTCACAGCTTAATAAAGTATAGCTGTCAAATGCTACATATATTCACTTCACAATCAAATTATCAATTCATGATCTTACAGATACTAAAATGTGCACCCATATATCTAATAAACAGAAAAAAAATCCAGTTTCATCTATGTGGCCAATGCTCTTGGGCACATGGTGTGATTCTTGGGGTTGTCCTGCATAGGGCCAGGAGCTGGACTTCAGTGATCTTTGTTTGTCCCTCACAACCCAGAATATTCTAATTCTATGATTCTATTAGCTGAATAACATTTTAAAATCAGTATTCGTCATTTTCAAAGCATCTAAATGTATGACTCATGTAAGTGTCGCATCACAATCTAAAGACCAAGGTAACCACATGACTTTACACTTTGGAATGAGACTGCTCATATTTGCTAAACTAAACAAACATGCAACTCTTTGAAGGCATGGAGAATAGTTTGAGACATCAAGTTGTACAATGGGAAAAGACAAAGATTTCACAAGCAAAGAGATGACAAGGACATGTTAGATAACAAGACATGGCTACCACACTTTTGCAGTACTTTTAAGGAAAGTATTAGATCTTCAAGAGGTGCTGAGTATTTACCTTCAGATTAAAAAATGAGCTCATCGGAAGGTGTCAAACACCAGCCTGCCCTTGTAATAGAGGTTTGGGTTTCACTTCTAGTGCACCAAGAGACATTCTGCCTCACCACAGCAAACCTCTAAAAAATTCTCATAAAAACCACGACGGAAGGTGCATTATTCCAGGACAAATGGATATCACAACACTGGGAGTCAAATAAACATCTGAAAAGGAGTCATCAGCCACAGCATGAAGACTAGCTTCCTTCAGGGTTTTTCTTCAACTTGCTTTAAATTGGGTACTTCCTTAATTTTTAATCTCTTGCTTGGAACCCCAGCAGTGTGCGGGAAGCAGTGTGGGTCATCCCAGGCAGCATCTCAAGCTCCACTGCTACAAGCAGCTGCTTCAGGCAACAAGAAAAGCAAGAGATGAAGGGCATTGTGCACTTTTTAGATGTAGGTTGTCAGCGAAGTTGCTACACATGACACTTTTTTGGTACGGGCACTCGTTTCTAGGAAACACTTTGGTAAACAACTTTGAAGTCAAAATGAAAAATTACATCCTGAGTGCTTTTTTCGCTTTTATCCACTGTACCTTCATGACTGTACTAGTCCATTTAAATGGCAAAGCAGTGCTGAATGCAAACAGCCTCCTTCTGCAGGCTGTCTCCACAGTTCAATTACCAGTGCTTTAACAGTGCTAATTAGCATTCCTCAGAGTTAGATCTCTTTGAGTGACAGGTAACCATGGAGAGTCACAATCCTGTAGGTGATCAGCAAGAGTCTGACTTTTCTTTTTAATTAAAAATTAGAAATGCCTTAAACAAAAATAATAATTCACTGATTTATGCTATTATCCCAGGGTTGCCAAGCTGGTGAGAATAACATTAGTACTGCAAAAATGAAACAATTTTTAAATTAATAGACTAGGGCGACAGAAAAGAGAGCAGGTTTATTATCTGTAACAAGAGAATGTACTCATAATGATGGTACAAAATAGTAGACACTTCTCCAGAGAGTTGGCATGGAGACCAAAAATAGGACACTTTTCTGAATGTGGGATGGGATTGCCACGATTTATTTTAGATTTTAACAAGATAGATAGATAAATACTAAGTCTGTTGCACAAATAGAAATTTCATAGGGATATCTTTTCAGTCAAATTAAACCATGAGTTATATTGAGAGATAATATCGCATCTGGTCCAAGCAAGAGCCAAGACTGGAAATTGAATCAGCCAGATAATCAATTAGTGAAAATTGTTTTCAACGTAACTATGCCATTTCCCAGCAGTTAATGATCCAGTTCTCTTTCCAGAAAGAGACACCAGCAGCAAAAAATTCAGTGTCATATTTTTGAAAACTGTAGTGGGTCTAAATCACCGGTGTTGACCCAACCTGATCCAGATACTATTAATCAACAAATAAGAAGGAAAATTTTTAACCTGAACTTGATAAAAATAGGAGGATGGATCAAGGCATACTTGTAATTATGAAATATTGTCCAAGATCAGGTCATCTCAACTCAGCAAACTCATTAATTGTAGATTTTAATGAAAATAAATACATTTAAGACAATAAAATGAAAGATATGATTGAGCAAAAATTATTCTAATAACCAATAATCACAATGCCGAATATTAACCATTGTTCACAGGCAAAATCACGGCTGTTAATTGTGAACCATCTATTCAACAAGGGTTTCTTAAACTTTCCCCATTTAATTTCTCTTCTATATCCAAAAAAAATCCCCAAAACTCCATAGTTAATTCAACGCAGTTCTCCTTGATATAGAGGTATTTATATCTTTAAAGTAAATGAGAATAAAAGTTAACTCTATATGGGAAGGAAGGAACTAAAGGTAACTGCATCCTTACCAAAATTTCTGTCAGATTGTCCAGCATAGCTTAACTTAAAATCAGAATGTTAACTGAAAAGTTAATATCCACAAGTACAGAGAGGAACATTTTCCTAAAAATACAAATAAAAGAAACTCGGGTATCTTTCCAGCTTACCAATTATAAACATATAGTAGCACTAGTAAAAGAAATACCCAATTTTCAGCTCATTTATTTAACATTTTAAGCTTACAAATGGATAACAAAGTA
Organism: Campylorhamphus procurvoides; assembly: GCA_013396655.1. Taxonomy (NCBI): domain Eukaryota; kingdom Metazoa; phylum Chordata; class Aves; order Passeriformes; family Dendrocolaptidae; genus Campylorhamphus; species Campylorhamphus procurvoides. Next base: position 2,168,185 of record WBMV01006289.1, on the reverse strand, counting down.
TCTATCAGTATCTGTCAAGATATGTAAACAGCCAGGACTAATCACAGTTTAACTGAAGTTTATAAATACAGACAAAGAAAGAAAAAAAATTAAACATGAAACATGTCTGAGTGTAATATCTTTCATTTTTTTCTGTATTTACAAAAATATAATTCACTAACAGATTTTTTAATTCCACTCAATGCTCTGAATGCTTTCTTTTATAGGAAATTTTACAAGCAACCAACTAAGAGAACTGGTTATGTGCTGTCATGAGACTCAGGCACTACCCAGCCCTGAAGGTTCTTATCCAAAAAGGAGCTCTCAGCAGAGCCGGTGGCACCGACCTGACTCAGCCTGAGCCAACCCTGATGACTCACAGTAAATCCAGTTTCACTCCTTACTAGTTATCCACACACACATCTCCAAGTTTTTAAGTCTTGTAATCCTCTTCATACTTGCATATTTCAAGGAAATAATAAATCAAGTTTTATAATAAAGCTATTTTGCTCTAGCTTCAGTCTGGTTATGTATCCATGTTCATTCAAATGCTGTAAATTTTCATCACCAGAATCGACAGAGAATTCTTAATAAAAGACAATTATTTTGGGGAAAATAACTCTCGGAATAAAGGTAGCCTGGAAACCAGGTTTGTCAGCTTGTTTTTAAAGCTGTTCTGCTCTCCTTAATCTCTACAAGGGGAATAAGCAAGGGGAAAGAGATGGTTTATGCAGGAATGGGGTAGGAAAATAAACCCACCACTCTCTCTTGCCACAACTGCTCTTGTCTTTGCTCATGGAAAGAAACTGCCTCTTATCTGTGCAACTATCAACGTATTTAAAGAGAAAGATTTGAGCAACTGCAAAAATCACAAAGATTCCTGTGAATAAGTTCCAAATTTAAAGAGGTAACAGAAATAATCATCTTCTCAAACACTAAAGAATTTTTTAAAAAACAAATCTGTTCAGTTCTGAGTTTAATTAAAAACATTGAATATTAAACCTTCTATAATATTACTGTGCTATTTAACAGTTTATATCCTGCTTGTTTCCCTTGTCTTAATAATCACATTCTGGCAAGTTTAGAGTTTCAAAGATTAATTATCCTACCCAAAGAAGATTCGTTTGCCTCAAGAACACTTTCCCTTCAGGTTAGTAAATTGCTAAGCTGTCAGTATGCTTATTTCCTACTAGTAGGCTAAAACCCACTCTCTGCAGCACCAAACCCCATTTGAAATATGAAACAAGCCCTCTGCCAGCTCTTAGCTGAGGGATGAAGCTCACTAACAAAGGAAGCTGATAAATTCCCCCCAAAATGGCTATTAGGATTTCTCAGCCATGACTCTCCATATTTCAGCCTCCATGCCTTGCCCTGTGACTGTGCAGCTGAAAGGGCTGCTGGCTGGAATCTCTTGGTTTCTTTTGCAAAATCCTTGACAAAATCTCCACCACTCTCATCCTTCACCCAAAAAAAATCAAAGCAAGCCATCAGTCTGCCTTCAGTAGAACTTGTGCCAAGATTTAAATGTTCTGTTACTGATTCTGGTGGATATTTTGGTATTTGTTAATATTTATAAAACTTTGGAATTTTCTGTAAACCATTATTTCTCCTTTTCCCTGACAGAAACCCTCTGGCTATGAAAACTGACTGGTATTTTTGTGAAATCATGCTCTGTTTCTCTTCTTTCAATTCTTGCCTCAGATAACTTATAAATAAAAATAACCTCAATCCAGTCCACTCTTCCCATTAATCTACTAGGGAACATCATAGGGCAATATCAACAATATTTTCTTTTCAAAGTGAACATAATTGTTCACCAGCCTTTGACTGTGGAGAGAGCTCCCAAAAGCAGGAATCTTCACAGGTGGTGATTCAGCACACTGTCTCTGCACCTGCTGTGATAACCTCATCCTGCTTTCATGATTTCTTTACATTTTGAAATGTTTACAATTTTATACAACCCATTTTCTGAATAACATTATTGAGAGTACTATTAATCTGCTGTTTAGAAGTCCCTCTGGATGAGGAAATAATTATATAGCTGAAAATATTTTCTTTAAGACAAGAAGCAAAACATAGTGAAAATACTAAATTATTAAAGTGAAAAAATTGCTCTCCTGAAAAACATAATGTAATTCTACAATATGTGTTTCTTGCCACAAGACCGATGCTGTGCAGAGCTCTGGGTTAAGGCTTGCCCTGGCAGCTGGACTCTGCTGCAAGCCCTCAGCAGTCCCTGCAGGCTGAGCCACTGAACAAGGGAGTCATCATCTCTTAATCCAAATTACACTCAATGGTATTTCTACCAACCTTGGCAGGGCCCTCAGGTGTGTTCTGCAGCCTGAGCTCCCAAGCAGGTATACTGCCAGCGGCCAGCAAGGAGTCTGCCTTGCTCCTGACTCCAGAACAACTGAAGAGGGCAAAAGTCAACTGTGGCACCCACTGCTATTTATTTTCCTATTACTTATTTTCTGTTAGGTCCGTTTTGGGGTCATTTTACAAAGATGGCAAACTAAGACTGGACTATGGACCTGCTCTCAGGCTCCCTTGTGAAAGCACACAAAGGAGTGGTGTTGTTTTCAGGGGGCTAAACTTCAATTGAATATGCACAGCATGAGGAAAGAGAAGATGTAAGTCAGGCATTCAAGAAAACAACTTTTGCATCTCTTCTTTAAAGAGGTTGCTGGAAAAGCTGCTGGCAGCTGCAGAAGCCTTACCTAGTTTGGATACTCTTTTCAGACTTGGTGTCAAAATGGAAAATTTCTATACTTTCCAATACAGGTGCTGCATTTTGACTTTCCCAGGAACAGGATAGGAATTGGAAACTAATGAAAGCATACTCTACTTTTTCCTTTGGCAGCAAAGAGGCTGAAACACATCTGAAAGCCTAGAAATAAAAAAGAATAGGATACATACTCTTATTCCAAACAAGAGGAACTAATGGCAAAAGAAAACATTTCCACAAGATCACATATTGAGTTTAAAACTTGCATACACAGGTAGTTGTGCATGTTACAAAAATTCCAAATGCACAGGGCATAAATTCAAGTTTCAGCAATTTAAAAAGCTGTTTGCTACTTACTTATTTCATCAGGCCATAAGTGATTTTTATATTCAGCAGAATGGGACAGAATGTATTTCTTTTAGGTACAGCAAACTGAGTATCTTGCAATGAAAGGCTGCATTGTTTTGTTCGAACTAAAGAGAAATAGTTGATGAGTGAATAAGCACATGATCTAAAGCCTATTGAAATCAATAGAAAGATTCTCATTGACTTCTCCAGGCTTTGGATCAAGCCTCAAAAGAGCAGCTATTTCTCTCTTATACAGTAAGGAATCAATTCCCTCTCCCAGTGGTACTCTAAATAATTCAATATTTTGTCTCAGATCATTTCCTAAGAAAAATGACGAGGATGTTGTTTAAGTGGGCGATACCCTGAAGTGACAGAGTTTACAATGCACTCAGCCATGTAAAATGTGCTCTGTGCTGCACACCCGCACAAAGGCAGGGCAGACTCGGAGCAGCCCTCAGACACCCAGGAGGACGGACAACACACAGTCATACTTCTCCTCTCGCCGGCCAGAAAGAGCTGCGTGAATTCTGCTACATCTTGGAGGAACGTCTGCACTGCTACAATTCTGTAAAGAAGCAACATTATATTTTCTTGGCGGTAAAATCATGATCTCTTCGCACAATTTGTTTCACAGAAAGGAATAAGTTGCAATGCTGATAGTGTTTTTAGGAAAAAAAAAAAAATAATGAGGCTCTCACTGTTCTCCAGTGCTTTTGCTTCATAGAGCAAAACACTATATGGAAATGTCATCTTTTTGAGCTCTTTTGTACTACATGAAAAATTAATCAGTACAAAGCAAGCCAGCATTAGATTGAGGAACTCTGCCCCAAACCACAGCAAAACCTCACTAATTTTTACTTTCCTGCCATGATCAGGTGGCCTTCTGCATACTATTCATTTTCTTCTGTAAATTGAAGAAGGCTTCTAAATCTTGTTTACGGACGGTTCAGAGATGTCCTGCAGCACTCGTGCCATCTCCCAGGCATGGAGAGGGACAGGAGCACAGCCTGGCTCACAGTCATGCTTCCCTTTGGTGGTAGAGCAGCACTGGGACATGTTCTCCCCATTGGCACAGAAGGACATGGCAACTCACAATACACTGCTTTAAGAATGGTGAAAAAAAATCCCCCTTTTCCACTCCCACTGGGCAGCTACCAAGCAACACTTGACAAATGGGCAGGATGAAATTGGTACTGAGTTACAACTGGAGTGATTATCTCCCTTTGCTATCAGTTCTTATTGAGTTACACCTGTGGGAAGCAACTCACCAGCAGCAGCTCTGATGACTGCAGACGTGGCAGCTCTGGCACATTGACTGTCTTCATTCCCAACACAAAGTATTACCCAGTCTTTCATCATCATTTGTGGAGAAATACTAATCAGCATCTTCCCAAGCACACTCCTGTTTCCCTCCCAGCCTCCTTGCTATATACATACACGTGTACTCACAACTCTCTTGTGCATTTCAACCACTTACAGCACTAGGTGCTGCCTCCAGTGCCAGTCCCAAAAGCTTGTCCTGACTCCTATACAAAGCCTGGAAATCCTCACACACCCAGAAATCCACTGGAAGGCCAGCTTCCCCTGCCAGTTCTTCCTTAAGAGTGGGAAAAGACACAGGCTCTTCCCCTCCTCAGTGCTGCTCAGTGATGGATTTCAGAGATCAGCTAGGTATTTGTGCCAAAGCCCACCCAGCTGCTGCTCACCACTGGCACAGCTGGGACAGCCGTGGGGCATGGCTGACTGCCCAAAAACACTCGTGAAATCCTCCTCACGGGTGGTATGAAATACACCTGCTCTCCTCTCAGTCACCAGGTCTGGTGTGGTCTTGGCAAGGCCAGAGAAGGGGATCCTCAGCACCCCTCCTCTGCCATTTGCCTAACACTGCCCCATATAGCCCAGCTTCCCACCTACCCCCAAAATACTTCTGCTCCAGGCTCAAAAGATTATAATTGCTAAACTGAGCTCTTACTCAAAAGGAGAGCCTCAGAACATTTCTGACACATTCTTCAACTTCATCTGAAAGTGCCCTTTTGGTTTTTCATGCCATCAGGACATTTAAGAATGCTAAGAATTATAAAAACATGATTATAATCAGATACGGAAAAACAAACATTGTCTAAACTTCTAGTCAGAGGAAAAAACTTGCCTGCAGGTAGGTGAATGTATTCCAGCAATTTTCATTGTTGCTTTTATATCGCCTACTTTTCTGGAAAAGGCTTTAATACAATGCAGCAGTAAGTCATTAGTTTTATATCTTCTCATTTAAACAGTATTCTTAAACCTCTGAGATCAGATTCCTCCTCCCAAATCAATTGGTTCGTTAAACAATTTGTTACTATACCAACATGGATTTGGCAAAATACCCTATTTAGAACCCACTGTACAAAAAATATGAACTCTCTCTATGATTTGCTGTGTATACCTACAAAGATGAGTTAATATCAACATCATTCTGCCATTCGAATTGCCATAACAATGCTTTGTGAGCAAACTCTAAGACTAAAAGCAACAACATGAATTCCTTGTTTTCATTCACATTTTAAATTGTGTTTCAAAGAGAGCATAAACAGTTTTTTGCAGGTTCTTTTGTGAGTAAACAAGTTAAATATTAGAGTTACAAGGTTCCTTCAAGCACAAAAAATTTCATCCATTTTTTATATGAAGCATTTCACCTTTTTACAGGGAAATGTAGGCACTACATGCAGAAGACATGTTTGCTCCCCCTTAGCACATATTAACACCAAGCTGAGTATTCAATCCCTTTCTGGGTGCCTTAGACTTCAGAGCTCGACTGTGGCATTGAAAAGAGCATGATACTCACGTGTGTGCATCACTGCAGCCTCATCAATAAGGGGCACCATAATGCCTACATGAACCTCCACCCTGCACCTCCAACCATTTTAAAAAACAGGATGAGACTGTCACAGTCCCATGAGTAAAGGGGAAAGACAGCATGAGAATTTAGGAGTTGTGCATATCTAACCGCAAAAAGAAATTAGCTGCTAACACACCTCTTTTTCTAGTAAGTAATTTTATACAGAAACAAATAAAACAAATTTGAGAGCTGCTATTTATTACAAAGAAACTAAAAATGCTCGGAGCACACAGAAAGCACATTTACTGGGGAAGACACTGCATCCGGCTCTCAAATGCATCAACCCCTGAGACAGTGGAGAAATGTTCAGCTTTTCCTTTAACCCACCCTGGTTCATGTTATTAAACACTCCCCCCACTGTTGATAAAAACCAGCGGCACAGCAGACCCCACACTAGCTGTCTTGCCTCCCTTCCACCCCAAGCATGGCTCTGCCTTTGGGAGGCTCCCAGCCGGATTCCACACTGCCAGGAGCAAGTGTACACCCGCTCTGCTGCCAGACACACAAAACCTCATTGCAGCCCCTTTGATTCTGTACTTTCTGTCCCTGCCTAGATAACTTTTCAGAAGCTGACAGAGCCTTTACAATTTAATTGGTGTTGACACCTTTTGAAGCAATGCCTTGAGGCACTGAGGGTCATTGTCTACTTTATCCTGCTTTTCTCCGGCTGCCTCCATTTGGCTACCTTGCAGCCTGTGGTGCTCTGGTGGCCCCTGCACTCTTCATTCATGTTTGTACTTGTACTGGGTCCCGTTACAAGGACCCTTGTTAAACGCCCAGCAGGCAGCACTGAATAGAGATTTTGACTATCTGGGATTTGAAGGCCTCTAGCAATAAGGGAGAAAGGCCTGTAAACACAAAGGTATCCCAGTAGCAGTGGGGCGTTAACGTAATCATGCATTTATGCCACAGGACCTCAGGACCAAGCTCCCTACTGTCGATTCACTGGCTATTAAGCCTTGGTAATTAGGTGGTTTCCCGTGACTTTTCTTTCCTGGGATTCACCAACTATCATTTTCCATATGTCCCTCTTTCCCAGAGCAGCTATACACCCTCACACATTCAATAAGCCAGGCAGATGGTACCACATTACCAGGCTCTGAGCAGCCAAAGCCAATTCAATACAAGTAAAAAGACTTGGTGTGGCATTCCCAAGGCTGCCCAGGAAACCTGGATCCAAAAATCACAGAGGTCACACAGCCTTGTGAGGGAAAACACATCTCTCCAGGTTCAGCCCTGTAACAAGTGAGACACTTCTGGGCAGCCACATCCCCACAGAAGGTGATCAGGAGAGAGCACTTTGAGAACCATCTTTCACTTCATAAACAACTTTTAATATGCTATTCTCTGATGTTTTCCAGGTTTAAATAATTAAGGCTCTCAAATTTCCTACTGAAAACGCAAAGGACTCACTCACTCACTTCAGTTGGTCCTAAGCACCAGTCAGCTTGGGGCCACATCTCAGTAAAACAGCCTCAAACACTGCATTAGGACAGTGAATGAATGAGAGCATAACCAACCAAAATGAAAAATAACATTTCAGTTAGGTAAATCCAAGACATTAAAGCATGGTCAGAATGACCTCAGTGGCAATTTCCTACTTGAAAAATTCCCTGCCCTCCCAAAAAACAGTCTTGCTAGTCAAACCCGATGGCTGGGCCTTGCATTTTCCAACACTGTCTCTGCCACATTTCAGAGCCTGCTTTTCCATAGTCATTCTGAATTCCAGCAGTTCACCTACAGAGCTCAGACAAATGAGAGTTCTAATTCCACAGTGATGCTGCCAAGTCCTCCCACATTCAGTATCTCTTGGTCCTTTGCCATCTAGGGGATGCTTGTCCCTGTATCCGTGATCCCATCAATCCCTTGCATCTACTGTGGAAAAAAGCAATCAGAACCAGGCCCCTGTGCCTGCCTGCATCCCATGGAAACCAGGATCTGACTCCAGATCTTTACTCCATGTTGCCTCCCTCTCTCCCCCGCAGTCACGCCTGCAAGCTTCTTGCTCACAGCCAGCTGCAGCCCTTCTCCTTCCCTCTGCTCCCAGCCTTCCTGGAAGGCGCCTGCACCTCCGGGCTCTCTACCTGAACCAGTGCCATAACGATGCATATCCATTACTGCAATTAACATGCAATCATGAGTTACCAAAGCTCAGAATAAAAACAACTTTCCACACACTGATAAAGCCGCACTCAACAAAGGACTAACTTTTCCTATGCTTTATGAAATCCCTTTGCATCTTTCCATGTGCTTCTCTACCATGCCACACAGGGCTTTCTGGAAGTACATCAAAGTCCAACAAACAGGGTGGGTGGAAAATAAAATGTGTAGGCACAGTGTAGGAAAGCAGCAATTCTGGAGAGGCCAGGCCAGCCTGGTGATGGACTGACATGATAGGGACTTCCACAGAAAACACACCCAAAAACAGGAATGCTGTTTCAATGAGCTAAATGTAAATAATGCTTCCAGCTGCAATGCACTTCAGGTGGCTCTGCCAGGAGAGATTTCCTTTGGCTGACAGAGGCAAACATTACCTGCAAAGCACAATGGCCCCACAGACAGCACCAGTTTGCTGCACTTGCAGCAAAGAAAGTCACTGGATGAAAGCTGATTACATCCACCTAGGCATCTGCTTCCTTGAAGACTAAAATCTATCTAAAGGTCACTACAGCTGAGCTAAAAGCACATGCTGGGGCAGAACTTTGCTTTTCTTCTACTTTCACCATCTCATACAGAGTCTGCAGGTTGGGATTCCAGCTAGGAAATAAAAAGAAGCTCCTCCAGACTGGCCACACTCTGTAGCATAAGTTCAGCTGAAGTTGTTACTTGCAACAATTAAACCAAAAGCATAACTCTTTCCTCATGGAGGCAAGGGTTTTACACAATCTATTTCAAGGTACAGGATATTATCCTTGTACATGAACAGCCACCATATCTGGTGAGATGAGAGGCTGACCTTCCGTTTTCTGTAAATGGCCTTTGTGCTCTTTTATTGAAGAGCCTTTAGTGAAGCTTTCCTTCTATCATGTGCCCAGCTTCTTTCCAAGTCCAGGCAGACTTTTGATAGCCACCACTAGATACACACCCATGCCAGATTCATGAAGCTCATTTAGAATATTTTCTGTTTTCCTAAGAAATCAGACAAAATAGCACAAAGTTCAGCTAGAACAGTTTTCTCATCTGGTACATTTGTCTTATTACAAAAAGGCTACGGAGAAAACATTAATTTTATTTCTGAAACATTCAACATCCTTTTTTTTGTTGTTTTTTTCCTTTCTTTGTTTGGTTTTGGTGGTATTTTGCTAACTCCCCTGTATTCCTCTCAAGGTGGCAAGACCATACTCTATTCAAAGACTTCTACACACAAAATCTGCTGAGCCAAAAGAAGCCCCATGCCTGCCCTTCCTCCAACACGTTATGTAGGAGCTCTCTCTCACCCACCTTTCATACCCTAAACACAGGCAGGCAAGGATATCCCTGTTCTTTAAGAGCTAGCAAGGGTAGGTTATACTGAGGTACAGCCTATGTCCAGCAAAGCACAAAGGCTTCCCCAGCATCTGCTACTCAGACCTGTATCCTTGGGGCTAAAGAGTCATGCTGATTACAGAGCTTCAAAATCTGCTCATTTTAGGGAGAAAAGAAGTGCAAAAGCTTAATGTTTACAAAGGGACTTTGCTCTCTCCTTTGGATTGGATTTATATCTGTTCTGGTTGTCTTTTGGGAATTTACCTCTGATCTACAGCACACTGAAGATGAAGTCCATCTGACTCTAGTTACCAAAAAAAGCCATACTGATCCTACCAGGCGTCCAAGGGGAGATTACAAATGAGGGAAGCAGTCACCCCAACTGATTGGATACATTTCTAAATCCTTTCCCTTCCGTATCCCGCATTTGCTATTTATTAAAGCACAGAATAATAATGCAATGTTTACTTAGTGCACAGGGTAGCTGTAAAATTTAATTAATCACTGTAGCTTAGCTTGCTGAGATTTTTCAATGAAAACCCCAATAAAAATGTAATGCTCACTATAAAGAAAACCTCTCAAAATTGCCTGACTTCCTGCTTTGGTACTGTACCTTATGGGACCAGAGACAGGACACTGCCTACAATCCTGATTCAGCAAATTACTTGAAAGTAAGCACATACCTCAGCCAGTGGACACCAAAGCGTGCATTGATAGTTGATTTGGGATGGACTTAAATTAGTGCCCTATAGACTGTCTGCATTCACATTTTTCATTCCCCTCCAAAGGAGTCCAATTACCAAAGAATCCTTTATTTCTCACTCACAGATTTCCAAACACAGAGTCAAAACATGAGCCCCTGTTTAATAGTACCTTACTTCATGAATATGCCTATGGGTCTGAATGAGTGGGTACTGCAGTGTGTTATTGTGAACAATTACATCTAGGGTTGCTGACCTAGGAAAAGCAAGATTTCCCTCCCTACATCCACCCCCTCTCCTTCCTTGCCCCCAAACTTGCCTGTGATTTGCCCCAAGGTGTAACACATGAATGCACATGGTGGCACTAAAGATGAATGCCATATCTCATGTATTTCTTTTGTCTTCTGGGTAATTCAATTTTATCATATGAATATATACTACTACAAGCTGATAATCCCTATAAATATTCGCTAGAAGACAGCAAATAGTCTTTTTTCTTCTTTTCTCCCCCTTCCCCCCCCCCCCCAAATTTACAGTCTTAAACAAAGATTAGGACATAGGGATGGGGTGAGCACAGAACATTTCCTACCCCTACAGATATTATTTTCCCTCTTCCAACTCGAACAAAAAAACCTCACGGGTTAATTTTTTTTTCAGTTAGAGGGAGAAGGAGAAAAGAATAGGGCCCTTAGTGAGGTACAAAAACATGTGCAGGTTTTCTTGGATCAATTGCCAGCATTGACACTGTATCCTTCAGCTAGCAGTCTGTGATGAATGGTACCCTGTAGCATTGGAGAGAGCAACAGCAGCCAGGCAGCATGGGTGACTGCGTGCCCTCCTAACCGGCTGATGAATCAGGAAACTCAAGAGAGACTCCGAGTGTGGGAGCTGGAATGGCAAATGTTTTCATCTTTCTCTTTTATGATCTTCCCTTCCCCATTTATATAGGACATTTTAGAGATTGAGCTTTGTTACAAACTATTAGCCCAAGGCAGTGGGCTGGGGACGTGAGATATCATGGAAAGACAGAGTACAAGAAAGTGTGAACAACTGGAACTACATGTAATATTATTGGTTTGTTGTTGAAGGAATTTCTGTTTGGATTGTAGTTCAGACAGTTGCCTTGATGTACTGGAATGAAAATCAGCACCCAATGTGCCTAGAGACAAACCACAGAACTGTCAAAAAATACTTGCCTTTTTATCTCCCAGAACCTTGAATTCAAAATGAAAAGTCCTCATTCACCCACAGCACGAAAAGCACAGCTCGCCAGTCACAGCACTGCACAGTGCCATGCTACAGAAAACAAAAACAAGCAGCTCCCCCCCCCCCCCACCAAAGGGAGACTACACCGGGAGACCGGTGTATTCGATCACACAGATATATTCTGTCACACTCCATGACCCTGGAGAGCCTAACTTCAAGCAATCCCACCTCTGTAAACAGTCAGGAGCCAGGGAAGCACCCACTCACATTGACCAGCTATCAACTTGGGACAATTCAGAACTCAATTTTTATGCCATATTTTCTTCCATACAGTAGAAAAGACTATGGTATTTGCTACATATATTGTATGTATACTCACATTGCCTTATGTGAGCAATACTTTAACCTGTGTGTGATCCATTTGCTCACCTGTGTTCCAGCTTCAGCTCAGTGTGGTATAAGCTCCCTATCCCCCAGGAGCCATGGACCCACACAGGCCAAGAGTATGGGCTAGTGTTTGCACACCACCAGGAGCTGGAAGCAACGCTGTGTTTGTCATGTATTTAAAACACTCAGCTGCAGCAGAGCTTCTGCATGGATGTTGTGCAATGGCTTCCCAGAAAACAACAAAACACTGCACACACAGGTGCTCATTTAAATGGCAGGAGGCAGGCTACGGGTGCCAGGAATTTCTCTGGTCTCCTAACTAGCTACAGCTCTTAACTACCATGGCACATTGAAAACAAGGTCTTTTCCAGCACTGTGTGCTTGGGATGACAATGAGAGAACACATACACAAAAATCCACATGGGGAGTCCATAGATGGAAAGGGATATCTGAGGACATCCCAGAAATATTTGATTTCTCTGGTATGGCAACCTCACTCAAAAGTTTCAATTTAACTGAAAATTATAGTGGCACAATGCTATGCAGTCCCCTATAATATTTGCTTGGGTTTATTACCACATGCCAAGGTGGGAACCACTGTGTGATTGAGTTTATTCCATGAGCACATTAAAGAACTGTGTTAAATAGCTGAGTAGTCTTGGAGGAGCTCTACAACTGGCCAAAATTAAAAATATTTTCTACATCTTGTTAAAGTAGCTGGTTTTGTTCCTTTAATTGTGAGACGACTAGCTGTGATTAGTTTCCTTCCTGTCAAAAAAATGTGGGTTTTTTTCACTTGAGGCAAACCAAACTGCCTACTGGGAGAGCCCTACAATGGAAAAGGCTGAGGAACAGAATTCCCAGTTGTAAGGAATCAAGGGCTTTAACCAAAGGGAAATGTTGTTTCCTTATTCCATTAAGCAGTTTACAAAATATGAGATCATAAAAGAAAAGGGGAGTTCCCCTTGTTAAATATTTACCATTAACTCCCTGCAGGGACTCCTACCATAAGTCAGAGAAGAAGTCAAGTCACTTATTTCCTGCACCACAGTATACAAGATGCCTTAGGGATGGGACAAAAATCTTCACTCTGAAGGGACCATTAAAGATGGAACTGTCTTCTCCCTCTGAGTACATCTTTTATGGGTTTCATTTTCTCTCCTCTTTTGCTCTCTCCCATTCATTTTTATTAAATTACTTCATAGGAAAACTTTTTGAACAAAACTTTTAACAAAAGGAAACTGAATGAATCAAGGCCAGGTTTGATGGGGCTTTGAGCAACCTGGTCTAGTGGAAGGTGTCCCTGCCACTGGAACCAAATGATGTTTGAGATCCCTTCCAATACAAATCATTCCCTGATTCTATCAGTGTTCACATTTAAATACAGAGCTTGATTTTCAAAAGCATAGGCTACAGTTAATGAATTTACAAATCCAGTGTTATTTTCTATTAAAGCTATTTTGCAATGCTTTTTAGTTTGTTTTTGACAGTAATTTGTAGACCAATTCCCTATTTTGTCTGCCCTTGTTTATGAGAGTGGAAAATTTTGAGTTTACTAAAGCAACTTCTGTGTCCTTCAGGAAGATGAAATGGAACATGCGACAACAACAACCACCAAAACCAAGCCACAAGCCCCCCCAAACTAAGCCACAAAACCACAAAGAAAACCACCATTTTCACACTTAGGTAGAAAAGCATTTGAAAAATTGTAATAGCAACTACCCAGATAGAAAATGGCATTGTTAGCAACTTAGGAAACATTCAGTGACAGGCACTTGAGTGAGAAAATCCCACAGTAGAGGTGATTTCACCTGTACAGTCAAAAAAGAAAAAAAATCATCCAGGCAATTCTCCATGTCCATGAGGATTAATGGCATACCTTTCTATTCTACTTCAACAAGAAAAAATAAGAAGAAAAAGTCTTCCTTGGTTTACCACATCCATCAGAACACAGTCCCATCACCTTCCTAACACTCCAAGCAGAGAACACATTGACCAACTCTGTTCATCCAAGGGAGCAGCAAGAAGGAGGAACTAAGACATCAGTGAACACAACACAGGACAACTACAAAACCCAGTGGCTCAGCCTGATAAATTGCATATCAGGCTGTCTTCAACAAGTCAGTATTCTGACCGGTGTGGGTCACCCTAAGTGAGGTCATCCTTTGTTTATTTCTACTGGAAAATAAGGGAAAGAAGGAAGTAGTGTCTGAGGAGGTTGACAGAGAGCCCAGCAAGAGTGACAAATGTTTTGGTTACTGTTGTAAGTTGCTCTAGCAACCATAGGAGATTCCAGGAATGCTTTCACCCAGCTCTTGCCCATAACAAAGCCTAAACTTGCCTGGAATATGTTTAAATTTCGTACATTTCAGGCACACCTCATTTGTAAATAGTCTGTGTCACTTTAAATAGAAATACTAGAAACACTTGTTATCAAAACAAGACCAAATAAGGTTGCCAGAATTACTTCAGAGGAGGAAAATCAAGCTGTCCTGTAATTCCAGCAGATGGTGAAGTTCTGTGGCCCCTGCCCTGAATGTCTGGTCCCAAAAGATGCCGCACTGCTGCAGCACCAGAGCAGTGAAAGCAGCTGTCAGTGGTTGAGTCCTGAACTACTCCAGCAGCCACAGTGTTTTCTACATAATGTGAGCATAAGAATCAGTGCCAGACCTGACCCACCTCCTCTAACCTTTTGTCTGGTGGTATCCTAACTGCTGGTTCAGTCAGGGAGCCAGGTAGAGTCCATGTCTCCATTAACTCACAAGAAGGTGCCACAGGGAGGGAAGAGGGGAAAACATTCTTGTTGACCTTGTGGATCTCTGTTACTGTGGCACAAATCCTGGAGAGATTAGGGTCAAAACACACCATTGGAAAAACATAATTTCCAGCCTCGTACTTCGTCCATGCTAAGGCCACCTTTTCACCTCCAGCTCTCTACGATTTCAGGCCAGAGCAGCCTGTTATTGCCACTTGAGTGGTGCTAAATGGAGTGGACAAAGTCATATCGAGCAAAGCTCTTATTCAGAATAACCAATTGTCCCCCTGGCCTAGACACCCAACACTGTGGATGTGGAAAATGCAATAATGGCGCCCTTAAACAGCCTTGAAAACTCATTGTTCCGAAGCAAGGATGAGGCACAATGAAAAATGAGTATTCACTATACTTATATTAACAAGAAAAAGATACCTAACTTGGCCTAGTCAGTCCTGAATCTTTTTGAAACACTTGGAGCTTGATTTTTTCTGCTGTATGTCAATAAGGTCAAACTTTCAGAATTAACCCCTCAATTTGCATGGCACTGAAACTCAGGAAAAGACATACATTTATCAATATAACTTAGAAAAGGTAAGATGATATAATAGAGAATTATTCCCTGTTGAAAGTAAAACAGAAGGGCTAAATAAAAGGACTCCACCTGCTTTTAATTTGAACCCACAACACAAGGGAGAAGTTAAAACTCAAATAGGTACACGCGTTCCTTTGAAAAGCTAGATCTGTGCCTGAACAAAAGAAAGAGGCTTTTCACTCACCTCCTGTGGTATCAAAGAGCCCATTAAAAACCAATAAAATATTATGAAGCTTTTTCCCTTTGTGAAAAAGTGCAATTAATATCCTTCAGCAGATGATTATTGATTTTTATAAAGCAATTTACAGGCTTCTAAAGTCATGATTATTCAACCCTCTGGGGGCCAGAAAGGAAGAGTTTTCAGAAGTAGGAATCGTATTCTCATTTCCACATCAGCACAGCCAGAATTTACAGACTTCTGATTATTTTTTTTTGCCCCCAGGATATTTTTGTTGTTGTTGATGTTGCTGTGCTCCAGCACAGGATTAACCCTTTTATTCTCTCCCACCTGAGACAGATTTTTTCCGTGATCTGTTCTTGAAGTATATTGCCTGTCAGATATTTATCTGCTGCTCACGGCTGGTGGGTTGGATGCTCGGTAGAGTAGACTTCATGTCAGAAAATCAGCAGCTGCTCATATATCACAGTGGTCATTAGTAGAGGATCATTCTGGACCTTTGCCCACAGCACCTTGCTATGGCAAGAGAAAGGCTATAAAACCCTAGGCCCTGTCAGCTGTTGTCATTTAGGTGAGAATTTATCAGGTCTCAGAGTGCCCTCTGACTGGATTATTATGAATAATGAATGAAGCTTTATGCCACACTGAGGCATTAATAAGACTGGGATGACTGGGAGAAATTCAGTGCAACATCATAGCAGTAACTTTCTGCGAGCAAGTACACAGCTGGTGGGCTTGCTGGATTCAGCTGATGTTAAATACTGTGACTGAAATGAGGAGCTCATTTAATTATTAAGCAAGGAGCATGATGCCTTTTGGTTTAGCCTATGGGTGGTATTACTGACCTACTCACAGAGAGCTTGCAACAAAAGGCTTTCCACCCTCTAACCAAACTCATTTGCTGCTCTTAAGAAGCTGAATCAGTGAACCCTCCCCAAAACAGAAACAGTGAAAGTCAATCTTCATAATTACTTCTTATCCAGCNAAAAAAAAAAAAAAAAAGGATATGCAAGAGCAACCAGTCAACAATAACTCCCTAAAATCTCCTACCACAGAAGTCATCTAACCTGTTGGTGATAACTCTGGAGATATTAGCTAGGATTACTGATTTTCGTCCTTATTTCTTCTCAGTTCATTCAATATGTATCCCTATGGCACACAGACGAGAAACAGAGAAGGAAGGAGACAAAAAGACAGCCACTGACCTAACTTGGAGGGGAAAAAAAAAGCAACAACAAAAAAAGCAGATGCACAGCAGAGACTATTGGCAATAATCAACCTCCTGGTGTGGCAGTTCCAGCTGCACTCCAGAGGACTGAGCCCACAGAGCTGACAAGTACTGGAGGCTGTCATTTATCTTGGTACCAGCTCCACTACGAAAATTATTTTATGGGGCTGGACACACTTTTACAGACTCTTTAGCACTTTAGGTGCATAGTACCATTAAAACCTTACGCTCCCAGTATCTCCTGTTACCGTGCACTCAGCAAAAACAAAACTTGCATGGTCTCTTTCAAATAAAGATGTTCTCTCTAAACTAATTTTATTTTTCCCCCCTTTAATTTGGCATGCAGTCTCTAGCAAATCCTTGTTAATATTCGGCCAGATCTTCATTCTTCCAAACAGCCCTAAATAAGGAGGCAGTGAAGCAGGAGCCAGCCTGAAGAGCACCAAGTGGAGGCACCACGTCTCAGAAACACGGCCCTCTCAGACAGAAACATGTAATTCAGGAAGAATATTTCAACTCATTACTCACACACGGGCAGGCAGAACTAGGACTCGGCCTAACTCTCACATCAGTCTCTCCATTAACCTTTTTTACAGCAGAGCCACTGATGCACAGCCAAGTTACGAACAGAGAGAAACTTTATCTTTTTGAAAGGGAAAATGCCTTTTTGGCAGGGGCTGGACATAGGAAAAGCCCATTTGAGAAAGTTCAGTTTCCCACTTACTCACACAGTCACAACTGGAGGACGGAAGAATGTCGAGAACAACAGGTAAAGGCAGAGTGGGGGCACAGCTCTGGTGGTGGGCAGCCTGAGAGCCACCCCTGCCACCAGGGACAAACCTGGGCACACACTCACAGCCCGACCAGAACTTTACCAACAATCATGGCAGAGAGGTTTAAGAAGCTTTTCTCAGAAATATTAATGAAATTATCAACTTGGATACAATATCAAGGCCACAAGTCTGAAAATACACTGTAACAGCCCTCAAAGCAAATATTAGGTACATTAGAACGCCTTGACTAGTCCCAACTCAGTTTTTGCCTTTTGATCCAAACTGCATGGACCTCTCTGGCCCTCATATAGGACTCATTTTCCAATAAAATACAAAAAATTCAGTTATTTAATAAAAATCTAACCAGGAAAAATAGAAACCTGTGCGCACACATCTAATTTTTTTGAACAGTGCATAAGTTCTTAGGGCAGCAAATTCAATTGTAATAAAGGAAACCCGGTACAATCTCTGATTTTTAACAAAAATATGGCTTTTCCAACTCTTTAACTGCTTTTTTTGAGAAAAGCAAATTGTAAAAAGATGACAATCTTTTAATTCCATTGCTACATAGAAATAACATAAAATGTTTCATTTCCATTATTTCAGTGCTAGACATCTCTAATTAAAGGAAAATTTGGCATAATCTGGAACACTGAAACCCCAGTGTACAACTCCTACTGAAATAGCAAGATTCCTATAGATTTTTTCTTTCACTGGATTTAACATATTTACCATTAATATAATTCACTGTATATTTTTTGGATAATAATATCTTCATATTTTTGCTGCTTTGATCTAGAATGCCTCATATTTGCATCCTGCCACTTTTGTTATGTATAGAGAATTTAAAGATGACAGTGCAATCATGTATGGCTTTTCAAATTGTGGATATTTCCATTTATCAGTGTTTCTCACAGTGAGGAATGGAAGTAATCTATGCTTGATTCACACTAGTGAAGCAAGCTTTGAAAAGGTGTTTAGAAAACTAGCAAAAAGAAAACTAAGCTTTGTCTTTTTTTTTTTTAATTTAGTAATCTTTATGACTCAAGATGGTTTCCATTGTAGTGAGAAATTTCGTATGTTCACAGCATTTCTTCTGTAAGGACTTCCTGCTTTGCTAAAAACAAAGTAGTCTCTGCCTCAGAGAACATGAGAACTAACACAGTATCCCTGATAGCCTCTCCCCACTGCATCTCCTTCTGCCTCCCAGGGCTCACAATCCATCCTATTCTCCTAACACTTCACTTGTACTCGACAACAAATGTAATAATCCCCACTAATATATTTAGAGGGCAGGTCTGCAAAGCCCTGAGCACCAGCACTGCCCACCCAGCACAAGGACTACTCTGTGAGGAGGATGTGAAATTTCGCTTCGCTGAGTAGACCAGCACCAACATCACACCCTGATTTTCTGAACATGTTAAAATACAAAAGGAAAAGTGGCACTTTGGATGCCAAGCATATTTATAAATGGGGATACTTAGTCATAAAAGACATCGTCCTTTCAATGGAAGAACAGGGCCAGGAGAAACCCACCCAGTCCGGGCAGTGTGAATCCTCCCCATTTCGGAATACATACATAAGCAGCAAACACATATGTAGAACTTGCAAGAAATTAATGAGTTTCTTTTATGATCTTTAAACAACCATTTGATATTACAGACGTCTTGCTGCGAAGTAACATTGCCAGTGACACCTAAAATGTGAGAAACCAGTGAAACATAACTATACTTTTTTTTCTTTTTAAAGTCACTGCACTGTGGTAGGTGAGGGTTTACCCATGCAGCTATTCCTGAGTGACCATCATGTTTCAAGTTGTTCTCACGGTTAACAAATGATTACCATAATTCATTGGAAAATGATATTCAGAGGCAAACCTGCCTCTCCCTTCCCCTCTGGGGGTCTCAATGTCCAGGACTTACACAAAGCAAAACAGATCAATTCTTGAGGAAAGAAGAGAAGAAAATATGAAATATAAGAATAACTGCCAAAAATGCAGCCTTGGAGGCACTGATATAATTTGTGAATTCAGCTACATTTTGACTACTGAAAATAGCTAAACACATACACACATTTAAAGTTGCCTCCTCTCTGCAATGCTGAATTTTCACACGACAACTCTCTTGCCTTTTTTCTGGTGTGCCATTAAAATGGAACCAGTATCTTGAGGGAAAAAAACATCCTCTCAACTGAAACCCCCTAGCTCAGATCCCACACTCACAGTAAAAAGTGTCATACAGACAAACTAGACCCTTTCATTTCTTTGAGCCACACAAGATTTTTGAGTGTGCCTGTGAGCACCAGGGACAGCAGGTACAGCTACACATGCATCAGTCCTTTGGAAGAAAGTATCCACTAAAGAAACCGTGACAGATTCAGGAAACAAATCTTCCTCCTCACCCCTCATCCCTCCACACAAATCACCCTGTACCTTATGGCAAAGGCACAGCAGCTTGTGGCTCCCCCCAGGCTAGTTTGGCTGTCAGTAGGGTTCTGCATTGGTCTGTGGAGAGCTCTATGGGCCTCCTTCCCTCATCTGGGCTAAAAGAAGTAATAGGAGATGAGTGCAGTTGAGTTTCACAGAATATCAGAGTCAGAGAATGGGTAAGGTTGGAAAGGACCACAGTGGGTCACCCAGGTCAACCTCCCTGATCAAGCAGGGTTATTCCAGAGCACATGACACGGGACTGTGTCCAAGCAGTTACTGAATATTACCCACAATCTCTCTGGGCAATTTGTTCACGCAGTAAAAAAGTTCTTCAGGAGGAACTTTCTGTGCATTTCTTTCTGCCCATCACCTCTTGTCCTATTGCTTGACACTGGTAAGGAGAGCCTGGATCCATCCTCCTGATGCCCTCCCTTCAGACACTGATGGACATTGAGGAGGTCCCCTCTCAGTCATCTCTTCTCAAGGCTGAGGAGTCCCGGCTCCCTCAGCCTTTCCTCATAGGAGAGATGCTCCAGCCCCTTAACTACCTTTGCCACCCTCTGCTGGACCCACTCCAGGAGCTCCATGCCTCTCTTGTCCTGAGGAGCCCAGAACTGGACACAGCACTCCAGATGTGCCTCACTAGGGCTGAGTAGAGGGGCAGGAGCAGCTCCCTTAAACTGCTGGCAATGCTCTTCCTAATAATCCTCAGTATACCATTGGCCTTCTTGGCCCCCAGGGTACACTGCTGGTTCAGGGACAGCTTGTTGTACACCAGGACCTCCAGGTCCTTCTCCAGAGAGCTGCTTTCCAGCAAATCAGCCCCCAGCAAGTACTGGTGCCTGAGGTTTCCCATTGCGTGTGCCTTTCAAGCCTTTACAGCAGAAAGCAACCTCTTATCCCAGAAGGAAAACTCACAAAGCCATATAGTTCTGCTACTGTAGAAAAGCTAAAAATCTGCATTTATTTTATTTTTTGACCATTTGGAACTTTAATCTATTTTCTCCTGCATGGTGGAGCTATTTTCCTTTTTTTATGATGTTAAATTTCAGCTAAGCTGAATTTCCATGGGCTCTATTGTTTGGCCTACACTCTGGCTTTTGCTTTGGATGAAAGCTACAGGCAGCCACACATCTCTCTTCTTAAAATGGGACTCTTCATACAGGGCAACAACATTACATGTTTTAATTTTTAGGGTGCATAATCTAGGAACATTGGTATAACCATTTTTGATTGCAACTGAGCTAATGGACACATGTACTGCCTAAGCAACTTAATTTTATTATCAGCAATAATGCGTAGCAACCCATTAATTTTAAAAGTCGATGTATACACTGTAAAGTTAATAAGAACCCAGAGTCAATTAAAATAACAACAATTAGGGCATTTTATTGATTTTTCAGCTACCTTTTATCTGTAGTAATTTAGCAGCACACACCACACTGATCACAAGATGATCAGTGTGCTATATATTTCAGTGAAGATGATCATTTCCATTTAAAAACTGTTTTACTTTCCTATGATTGAGCAAAACATGCTGCTTTAAAAAATTCTTATTTTATACCTAAACTATGTCATTTATTCAATTTTGTAAAGCTTAAAACCATTTTTCAAATTTAAAATTTCTCAAAAGTTGGACTAGGAGAGTCTGGGATAGGTGAAAGAAGAGAATAGTCTTACTCACCCCATATTTTGTACGTGCTAATTCAAGGTTCTCTTCTGGAGAACTTTTTTTTCCCTAAATTTATTTCCAACTACTTTTGTTTTCCTTGCGGGACCTTTGAAACACTATATTGCTACTTTTCATGTTTTTTATTTGCCCTCTGGAACAATAAAGGCTCAAAGGTTCATAAATATGCATTCTGTAAATGTATTATGCTGACAAAGTGTTGCTCAGATAGCTGCTCTTACCTTTAGGGAATAAGTTTACAGCATGCTTAAACAACAGTGTAAGGGGAAAGAGAGAGAGGGAGAGCTGTGTCAGCGTGTGGGCTGAAAATGGAACAAAAGAGTTCTCCTGAATGCACAGAGAACACAGAAAATAAAGTTCGATAAGACACCACAGCTAGTACTTTGCAATAAGCAGGGGTGGGGATTTCAGGGTGTTACTCATTAGGGAGGTGCTTGAGAGGGCATCGTACCTTGTTTTCCAGCAAGGCTACATAGCCAAGATTTCATAAATCAAACTTCATTTGCTAATTTTGGCACATGAATCAGGATAACTCCTTTGGTCTTCCCAAAATACTCAGCTCCTGGCAGGGTCCTTGTCCTGGTTAATTCTCATCCCACCAGACACAGTCATCTCTGCCTCACTGGTACCTTAAGGATGATGCCTGTCAGCACACAAACTTTTGGCAAGAAGAAAACATTCAGCAATTAAAAATACCATTTAAACTCATACCTCCAAATTGGCTTATTAATTAATGTTACTGTGACAGGAGGTTTTGACAGATAAGCCCCCAGACCAGGGTAGTGGTCATATTGGTCAACACTGTCATATTGGGGGACTATAGGTGGCTTCTGTAAGAGGCTTCTAGAAGCTCCCCCGTTGTGCAACAGAGCTGATGCAAACAGCTCCAGGACAGACCACCCAAGGCCAAGGCTGAGCCCAGCAGGGATGGTGGTAGCACCTCTGGGATAACATATTGGGGGTGGGGAGGGGAGGAGAACTTCACAACAGAAACTTCAGCCAGAGAGAGAAGTGAGAATAAGTGAAAGAAGCAACTCTGCAGACACCAAGGTCAGTGAGGAAGGAGGAGCAGGAGGTGGCCCAAGTGCCTGAGCAGAGATTCCCCTGCAGCCCGTGGTGCAGCCCATGGTGAGGCAGCTCACCATGGGGGTCCACAGGGGAGCAGAGTTCCACCCACAGCCCGCTGAGGGGCAGCTCACCATGAAAAGCAACATGTCACATGTTTCACTGTGCATCAAAACACAACAAACTTGAATGTACAGTGATGCTGCTTGCCTTCTGATGTGGCAACGCAGACGTGATCCAGCTCAACCTCCTTCAAATCCCACCTGAAATTGCCGGTCTATACACAGATATGCTCTGCCTCTAACTCTTCACAGGATGAGGACTTGTTCAAAATTTAGTACCTGTACTTATGGCTAAACTAACATCCAGTACTGTGAGGCTACAGGTGACCTCTTAGACCTACAGATTTTAGGTCTCTAACATTTCATATGGATTAAATCCAAAAGGGTAATGTAGCCAACCAATACCTCTAATTTTTTAATAGTCTTTGAGCTACTGGCTTAATGTCTCCTAAGTACATATATTTTCCTCCTTCATCCTCTAGGCTTTTTTCTGAATCTTTTTGGTGAGTGTCATGGGATCACCTATCTTATATATCAATACTAGCTACTAAAATTATTCCTTGCAACCTGAAATTGTTTTAAGCTAAATTGGCCTTTCAAAAGGCAATCTTCCCTGGTGTCCCTCACTTCATCCCATCATTTTATGTTACATCTTTCTTAGGCCACAACTGAGTATTTAAAGCTTCTTGATATTTATTTCATAAGAATTTTTTTGTTGTCTTTTTTCTTAGTTTGTTTCCACTTCTCAACCGTAGGAAAAAGCAATTTCTATTTGAAGAGTTAGAGGACACTCTCTTAGCCATGTAAACAATTAACAATGCTTGCAAAACTAAAATATCAACAGACTATGAAATGCCCTTCAAATAATCTCTGGCATGTTTTATTACACTATTCTCAAAAAAACCCTAACTTGAAACCAAGTTAAAAGTCTCATATGAACTATACACCATGAAGAAAAGATAAGTTTCTAACCTAACGTTGTTCTCTTCAGAGAAGGCAAGTCTTACAGAAAGGAGTTATCAAGCTACGCCTCAAACACTTCCCCTAGTGCTGCAAAGAAAGTATTGCAAAACCTATTTCCTGATCGCAGACTGTGCAGGTATGTGAGTCTGCTTTGCTGCCGGGTGTTCAATAAAACCCCAGACACTGCTCAGGGCAAGTTTGGGTGTTTGAGAACATACTGTCTTCTTTTGTTCCTCAGATTATCCCTGACACTTATCCACCAGGGAAAGCCTGACCTCAGCCTACGTCACAGTTCCCAAACTGGAGTGAATGATGCACAGCCACCTCCGAAACTGGAAAGGTATCTGTGCTAGATACAAAACACTTGAAGTGAGCAGCAAAGGCTGTCCTGAAAGGTTTGCCCCTGAATGAGGGTGGAGAGGCAGTCAAATAATCACATCTCTCGAGAAGATACAAACTGATGTTCCAGCTTTCCCCGTCTTGCACAAACCTTCCACAAGGAGTAGCAGGGGTCTTAAGCCTATGAAGCCTCAGCTTTAGCTTGAGACTTTCTCTGACAGGAATGTAAAGTTTGAAACAGAAAATATAATTATCTTATTAGTCCTCTCTGTTCTTACAGCTCCACTGTAGGCTGGCACAGCTCTGGCCACACACAGCTAAATCCCAAATCCTGAGGGTTTTTTTCCTAATCTGCATCTCAGGTCAACATATTGTTCCACTACCACTTTTACTATTCTGGTTTCATTTTGCTGAGAATTTCATCTGTCTGAGCATATATTTATTTCCAAACAGCTCAATTTTTATGAGCTAAAATGAACACAATTGCCATCTTTGATGTACACTATGCTCCTACATCTAAAATTGACATTTTCGCCCAGCTATTTCTCAACCCAATTCAGGCAGTGACTCTGGATTTAATCTAAAATAAACTCACAAATAAAAGCCTATTTGCAGAGTACAGAATAAAAAAAAAGGATTTTCCTTGCTTAAGAGTGGAGCAATCTTTCCTAGCACTACAAGATCAGTAACTTTTCTTATAAGTTAACCTCTTATTTTGAGATAAACTTGCAAAAATGGAGCAGGGCATTTCAGGAATAAATCTGGGGCAAAAGCATTAAGAAACTCCCTGTAAATACATTATTATTAAGGATAAGACAGCTTTAATCTATATTTTCAGAGCAAATGTCCATGCCCATTCAACCAGCAGATGAACTGAATGCCTCCTAAACTTGTGCAAAACATGACTTTGACCTAAAGAGGCTGCTCTATTGATAGGATGTCACGCAGATGCACTGCAGCAACACCGGGGGCTTTCTCCTCAGAGCCCTGACCTGTGCCAGACATCCACCCTGAGCTCTGGCTGAGACACAGCCAATACTGGCTGAACATCCCGGCATGACTGCATTCCATTTATCCCCCTGAAATGCCACTGACTGCAAATGAGTGAATGAAGTCAGATTGTTGGTGACTAATTCAATTCTATCCCTTGATAGTAAATACAAATTTTCCTGCTATAGACCAGGGAAGGTTTTAAGCTGAAATTGTAAGCAATAAATCTTTGACAATCAATGGAAGATGAGGGAAAGGGGGGATATAATAATCCATTTGCCAGCCAGGTTGCTCAGTCTGCAGACATTCATTGGCACAAGAAAGGTGAAAGTCCTAAAATGAAGAGGGGAGAAAAAAAATAGGTTCCTGGGCTATCGAAGGCAAAGACAGACACACTGTGAGCATTTCCAACAGCAAAGTAACAGATCAAGACAGGGGATACAGATGCACACATGTTCTGCATCTCTCCCACAGATCTAGTTTAATAAAGCACAAATGATGATCATTTTTTTCTTTTCTTTTTTTATCTATTAGGTTTTTCAAGTGTATAAGTGTGTCTTTATCAAAAGAACAGTTCCATACAGCTCTTGACATCAAAGGAGAGCATTTCCAAAGCTATTACAGTATCAAAGTAATATTCTGTGCAGAATCTAAGGTGAACCATTGGAATAATCCTTCTGGGATAGAGATGAAAAAATGCTGCATTCAGTGTTGCCCAGAAGCCTCTAAAGCAATTTATCA
The DNA here is from genome assembly GCA_013396655.1 of Campylorhamphus procurvoides. Taxonomy (NCBI): domain Eukaryota; kingdom Metazoa; phylum Chordata; class Aves; order Passeriformes; family Dendrocolaptidae; genus Campylorhamphus; species Campylorhamphus procurvoides. The sequence continues at coordinate 2,142,692 of WBMV01006289.1, read as the reverse complement.
AAAAAAGACATAAAAATATTGGGCCACACTTACTGGATGCATGTACTCACCACTACTATTATTTTCCTCCATTTTCTCTTTGTCTGGTTAGCTACTAATCTTACCTTTGTCTGAAAGTTCCTGCTGTACATATGAAAGTACCAGAGCTGATTAGTGAGTCACAGGAGGAAATGACTTCTGATGTGCTTCAAATCCATACACCTTTTATGTAGTTGAATCATACTATGAAAAAAAGCATTACAGCAAAAATAGCAGCATTGTAGCAGCACTAAGGTGAGGCTGCCGGACACGAGCAATCCTCCTCATGTGCCCTTAATAGATTTTCACTGTGCTCAAGTCAGTTATTAGCAACTTCTCTTCTGCTTATTCCATATATATTTAATAGTCAACTATATTTAGCTAGATAATCCATTTCAATAAAAGATTTGCTAACTCAATGAACCATCAACTTAATTATAGGCACTGCACAATACACAGATTTTTCCCTTCTGCTGTGTGAGTGAACCACCAGCTTAGTTCCAGAAGAGACAGGCAGTCTGGTAGCAGCTGTGGTCAAGGGAACAGACAGGGTGGGGGAAGAGAGGGAGAGAAGGTAAGGAGAAGGTACCAAACACAAAAAAGCTGTTCCATCTGACAACAGTAGTTAACTTGCTCCTTGAACTTAACATCTGGTAGCATTTTCATCTTCTGCAAACTTGCAAAACCTTATGGTACTTGAGACAGTGGGAGTTCCTTTCCAAAAGAAATTCTAACAGTACAGAGAGACCAAAAAAATCAATTTCTTACTGGGCCAGAGGGTCTTCTAATTCTCAGTTCATAGCTTACTCCAAGGATACCTCAGAAGTTCTCCATTTGAGTATCATTTTTTCAGAGAAGATTTAGCATTAATTTTCAGCAGACATAATACACATATATTGAAAGCTTCTCTAACATACTCATTATCATAAAGGATTCAATGTGGATAAACGTAGATGAGAAACTTTTCTGCTTAGCTGCTTAATAAGGCCAGTATGGGAAGCAGAGAAAAAGATTTTAGTTTAATATTAAGTGAGCTTTAAAGAAACCCCACCATTGCCAATAGGCAAGCCACATCAACACAGCCACAAAGACTACCAGGTGTCGTAGAAACTGTTTGCAACCAAAACTTCACATAAAAAAACAAATGAAAAAAATCCCTTTAAAGGCTTTCTTTCTTATATGCATATGTATATTGCTGCATGATGGTTGTCCTCAATATGTGGAGTTAATACCTTCTCTTTCTGAGAAAGATTATTTTAAAAAAGCAAAGTAAGTGATTAGGTGAGGGTGCCTTGGTGATTACTAAGTAGCTGAAGTAGAGCACACACTGGATTTGCCACTCTTTCTAAATCAGCACCTCTCCAAAGCATAAAGCAATCCCATGACCATAAGAAAAATGTGAGCCAAATCTGCTGTGGCACAAAATGCAATACTTTTGCCTCAGCCTATGAAACAGCATGTAATAAACAGCAAACCCTGAATGAATACTAGGCTCTGCATACACACTACTGCAATTAAAACAGTGTTGAAGTACTTGCAAATACTACAGGTTCATTAAGAACTGACAAGGTTGGAGAAAACGGAGGAATTGCAAAATTCATTCATTGAAAGGAAATGAAGAGCAACACTTATCAGAGGAAACATTTTTCATTATGGCCAAACACAAAATAATGCATTACAGAAAAACAATGGAAAGCATAATTTTTCCCTTCCAGATTAAGTTTGTTCCGAAATGTATTATAAAGCTACTGTGGAAGCAGACACACCTGCAGACAGTTCTTTGAAAGTACTATGCCCCTACCTCAGATAGAGGAAGTTGCAAAATAAAGAAGCCAATATAATCTATAAAAAACATTGATCCTGAACAACCTGAAGCACCAAACTTAGCGTGCTTAATCTGAAAGTGGGGCAGTGGAGAGGAAAAGTTATCAGATCACTTTTGGAGCAACATTTGTAAAGCTCACAGTCAAAACCATCCTTGGGAACTTTATACATTTGCTACACAAATGTATAAACCCTAACCCTAACCCGAAACTCCCATTCTGAACTGAGAAGCTCCTTTTCCCTAACTGTATTTTCTTTAACATGAGTTAGGATTCCTCAGAGCACTCAGGATGAGAAAGAGCTGCTCCAGATGTGGGGAGCTTTCTGAGAGAGCTAAATTCATCATGCCCTTCCTTTGCAGGATTAACTAAAGTTGCATTTTCTCCTCCACTCATACCTGCTGCACTCATACAGGATAAACACTGCATGCTTTCAGAGGTAGGGAAAGAAATAACACAGTCTGCTCTTCCATCTCATCCTATCTGCATCAATGTCTTGTGATGGATTTGATAAAACTTTTGTAGATCTCAAACTTCAGGAAAAGCAGATAATTTGAGGCAGAAATTTGCTAAGCATTTGTCCCTATGCTGCCCTAGGTGCACTTAAAAAAACCCAAACAATCCTGTGTGGTCAAAACCCAAGTAATCACTATGAAACTATAGTGAACTGAGCAGTTCTTTACAGCAAGGTATATGCTTATGTACCACATTTAGCATAGGCCATTACATTAAAGATCATTATTTACATCTTTACTATTTTGAATGGCTTCTATTTGCACTACAGAAAGCAAGCAAGTATCTTAAGGGAAGTGAAATTATACATGGAGCTATTTATTACAAGTAAAATGTTTTACAGATTCATTTCCAATACCTCAAATATGGTGTAGGCAAAATACCCTGAGAAATTGAACCACTCTGGGGACAAGATGGAAGGAGGCAGTTATAGAAACAGATTTCTATCCTATGGAAAATATGGGGGGGGTTTGCCTGCATATTTGAGAGATTCATGTATTCTCTTATTTCCTCTGCCTCACTTGTCTACAAGATGACAAGTGATGCCCAACTACTTTGGCATATCATATTGCATTGTGTCATTCCACCACCTGCCAACACCAGTGTCCCATCAAGCCTGAAAAATCAAAAGCAGCAATTTGCTAGAAACTGGGAAAAATAAAAAAAAAAGAAAAAAAAGCCCACGCACCACATTTTAAGCCAAAAATAGAAACAGTCATTTTGTATTAGTAAACAGACCATGAAATATTGATCTACCAAAGTTAGTGAGCATGAATAACATAAGTATCAATCTCATAAGCAGGTTCAAGGATTTAAAGATATTTGTGTACTGGTAACTGTGTGGAAGACTATCTATCTCAGATACATGATTCTGCAAAACTTCTTTATCCTTTCCTTCAGGGGCAGTAGGTCTTGTGATGAAAGAAAAGCTGAAGAAAATAATTATGAAACTATAACCAAACATGTAGTTATCTTTGCTGGTAACACTAAAAAAAGTGCCATTAAAAATAAATAAATAAATAAATTGCTCCTTATTTGTTCTTAAAGATTAGTGCTAAATCAAAGTATATTTCTTATCGAAGAACAGAAAAACCATGCCTTTTTTATACAGTCCACATCTACCAATACAATAATCTCTCAGGAAAAAAGGAATCACTGCTTTGCTTTGCTCTGCAGTGAGTACTGACAGACAAAATATAGACAGTGAAAACACATTTACCAGTACTAGCCAAGTTCCAGCAGTAATTTCGAAAGGTGCTACCCTTTGGGTAATCGTTTTGTTCCTTGTAATGCTGCACAAGCAGTGTTCACAGCAGTGTTTGCACACTATCCTGGAGCACTACTTGAGCTCTTCACTCCAGCAAATTTTCCCCTCGGAATCCTCCATACTGTGGCCTTTCAATTTACTCGACAGCTGCCACGTACAAATTGTTTTGTAATCACCCTTTGTGCTCAACTTAAGTACCACAAAGCCTGCTCAGAGGCTCCTGCTCCAACCTGGGCGTAACTGAGACTCAGCAAAGTAGTTAGCGATGTTACCAAATTCTCAGAATGGAAACAGATTGTTATGTCCCACTAGCGAAACGGGGAGAAATCACAAAAGGCATCTCATCCTAAAATCACAGCGGGAGTATATGAGAAAGCAAGCACAAAATTACTAGGAGAACAAGAGAAGCACAAGGTTACCAAGCCAGAAGCTGTGAAAAGGGCGTGACATTGAAAGGAAAGGCTCTCAAAGCACAGAAAATCACAGGACAGAGCGAAGCTAAGAGGAAAAAGGCAGAACTGACAGCTAAACATGGTGTGAAATGCAGGATCCCACAGAAACTGGGAATGCTAAAAAAAGGCCAGAAGCACTGTAGGAACTGGCTACACTACAGAAAGAGCAGAAACCAGAGCTACAAATATCCAAGAGGAGGGCAGAAGCTGTGAGGTTCGCAAGCCGCTCCAAAGTTTCTGGACTTCTTTAGGACTCCTGCTCACTTAGACATTTGCTGTGAAGCATTCTGCCTGGGAACATCTGTCTGGTACACGATGGAAACCCATACTGTGCAAGTTTCATGCAAAAATAAAATGGAAAGTGAGATATAATTAGAGTTAACCTGTTCAACATAGGGTCATCAGGGTGGAAGTGTGTCATGTTTCTCCACACTGAACAGCAGAGCAGCCTTTCCAATAGCAGTCAAGTGATTATTTCAGATATCCAGTTTAAAAGTATTTAAATACCCACATCCACATAAACACATGCTTGGTACATGTAAATAATCAAGTCCCATCAAGGGAATACAATGTTCCCATGCCATACACCATAATTCACCAAGCTGACACTGCCTTGCATGTAACACACTCTGTCACCAGGTAGGAGCAGTTGGAGGCAGCACAAACAGGGCAGCCAGAGGGTGAGTTCACACCACAACCTCTCCCAGAACGAGCCTCCCTCTCGTTCATGGGTCAGTATTTTCATAGGCAAATGGTAACACTCGCAGTGCAGATGGACAAATCTGCTGTATCTTACTATCTCTGGACAGTCCGAGCTCAGAAGTACCACTTTTATTCATTTACAAACTAAAAAAAAAAAAAAAAAACACTACACAAACCAGAATAGCCAAAGACACAATATTAGTTCATGCAATCATCATCTCTTGACATTTTTTTACAATAAATGTCAACAAAAAGTAGTCCTGAGACTACGATAACGTTTGTCATATGACAATTATATAAATTAGTTTCAAATAAGGCATGTATATGCTTCCTATTTATGTCCTGTAGCAGAGCAGAATTTATTCCGATGTACCTCCAGCAGTGTGCGTTCCTTGTAGGGTACATGTAAATTATTTTAAAGGAATAATACATCTCCAAGGACATTTAATGGATTAAATGTCAGCAATGAAATACTACATTTCAACTTACTTAGGACCTTAAAGAATGAATATAAAGACAATTATTGAGTGGTCTGAAGAGCACAATTGATTTCTTTGCAATTTCAATGCTGAGGCCCTTTACGCAAACAGAATTGCTATTTCAAGTTTTCATTACATAAAATTATGAATTATGTAAAGATGTAACTGACCATATTTTAAGTTTATGAGAGAACTGCAGAATATCTGATGTAAAAAGAAGTTATGTTTTAGGACTGCATTTAAACCATAGAATTTTATAGTCAATTACTGTGAAATAAATTACAAATATGATCTGCAGTTCTTTTAACAGTAGTTTGATGGTCCTATGCAAAGCCAGAAATTAAGTATCATGAGTAAACAGAAAGGCCAAATTCCAACAAGAGCTCCATGAAGCAAGAAGTTATACATTTGGAAAGTACTCTGTTGCAGGCAAATGGCTGCCAGCATTTCAAATCAACACATAAGGCAACTTACTGCAGAAGTATCTGTGCTCAATACAGAAGATAAGTCTCACACTGACACATCACTTAGTTACAAGGGGATTACAAGGATAACAATGGCTTTTGAGTACCACTCTAATTAAAAAAACAAACAAACCAAACCCAAAAAAAACTCAGACTGTGTCCAATTTAAATTTCTTACAGAAATATAAATCATTAATTGCAAAATATACACAAAATTCATAGCACATCATATTAGAATACTGAGGTTGCCTTTATAAAAGCTTGTGGCAGTTTTTAGAGCAATCAGCGCTGTTCAAACACTCAGGGCTGAAAGCAAGAATAAATGGGGAGAATACAGGACCTTTGAGAATTAACACGTTCCATTTCATGGATATTACCTGAACATCATCTGTTTCTATCCATCTGGGATCATCTGTCATCAACTTGTGCACTCTCCGAGAAGAAAAAATGATTTTCAAATAAAATATAATTTTATAAACAGATTGCTTAGCATCATAAACATTCAATTACTAAATAAGCAGAACTTTTTTTAAAAAGTTTTATACATCAAAACAATCGCCACACTTTTGTAACATAACTTTAAAAGATGACAGCTTTCCAGCTACTGCATTGGTAGAGTTTCACAAGGTCTTCTTGGGATCTGTGACATGACATTGTGAGGGATGGCCCAGCGTTACAGCAACAGAATGCCAACAACAGATAAGGGTCACCCACATGGTCCTTTGCCCTTTCGCTTGAGCTCACAATTCACACTGAACTGCCCACTGCTTCTAAAAACTCCAGGCAAGTGGGTCATTTCTTCCAATTGGTTGTCCCCAGAGAGAAGTCAGAGATGGGGGAGGAAGCACTGTGGCCCAGAGGCCCTGTGCTGGCTGCTGGATCAATGGCCAGTGTCAGCAGGCTCCTGCTTAATGATGCTCCAGCCAGCGCCAGCCTCGCTGACGGCCACACTCACCACTGCTATCCACACACAGGAAACCACCTTCTGGAGAGACCAAATAATTGGCTCACTTTGCAGTATGTGGAATTGGCTTTTAAAGGTGTATGCCTTGTATTTTAGGTTCATAGGATCAGTCCTTAGATTTTAACAAAGAAAACACATTCGCAACAGTGCAAAGAGACAACCAAGTGCAGCTTGTAGCAAGTTCATCTACGCCACTACAGATCAACTTACCTGTGCTCACTATAAAGAAGAATCCAATGTTTTGTAAGCCTTGCTTATATAAATTTATATTTCATATCCACGGAAGTTTTTATTATCATTTTCAGGTGAGAAGTGTTTGGCAAAGAGACAAAGGCCTAAAAAACTACAACAAAAACATATCACAGAAAAGTATGAAAACAAAACACAAAACAGGAGAACCTCTGTCCTGTTTCTGTTCTACAGGGACTGAGGTGTTGAAGTCATCTCTGTATCCATGTAAACTCTGGAGTGGAACAAGTAAATTATGGAAACAAGATGACTGTACACGGTTCTTCAAATTACTGACGTACTATTATTGGATATTCCATGCAACCTACCTACAAAAACTCTCCCACTCAAGGTAAGATTGTTTAGCCAGGCTGTGTTTCAGCCCCAAACACGCAGTATGCACCTCTCAGCAGAACAGGAAAGGACAAGACAAGAAGCCTTTCCTTTGAATTCAGCCCAGTGCATCCTGCAGCTGGAGACCCCCATATTTCCAAAGCCTATCTCAGAGGCCACATTAAAAACACTCCCCACAATAACATTTTAGGATCCCTTTTCTCCCTGTCAACTCACGAAAACTTTAAGTAGTCCTCAGAAAGTCATCTTGTTTGTCTAGCAGTGTTTTTTCCCTGAGAAGAATTCCCTTCCAGCTACAGGAGAAAGCATTTACACAACTCACACCGGAGTCAAGCAAGACGTGCTACTTTAGGTGTTGAGTGCAGTGCAACTGTGTTTGGCTCTTCTTAGACTTCTGAATTCCTCCTATCCAGTGACGAATAGCGTAGCAGGAAGAATTTCAATCCTAACACATCACACTGTGGAGAAATCATAAACTAATCACTTTTTCCAGAATAACGAACAAGAATTGTTATTGATAAAAATGCATAATGAATCCTGCAAAATGGATTTACCTTATAAAATGCTCTCCCACAAGAGTAAAAGCTCTGAATCATTTGCTACTCCTTTTATTTTTTTCTAATGACTGAGTTATATTAGGCCATTACAAATGCATGAAAATCAGAAGTAAGTCTACCATGGTGAACTTGACGTACATCAGGAGATGTGTGTTTACACAGGACCCTTAACTGCCCTGGTGTCAGAGGGTCTGACCTGCACGGCTTGTGCTGGGAAGCCAGAGGAGGGAGCAGCTTGTGCAGCACCAGCCCATGCCAGTCCCTGCTTGGAAGCAAATGCTACACAGGCACACTCAGTCAGCACGTCCCCTCTGCCTGTGCTGCACTGATGTGGGGTGAGGCAGACAAAGGCCCCCAGCTGCCAGACAGCTGCAACATCCCACAGGCAGGTCAGAGGAAACACAGTACAAAACTCCAGTATAAAAGAGATATACAGCCAGCCCCACTACCCTGTCAGACCGATAACTGTTAAATGATCTAAGACTGAGAAATCATTGTCCGTTTACAGAAAATTCTGTCAAATTTGAAACAGAATCTATTTCTCATATTCTTTATTTGCTTCCAAGAAGTTTGTGTTCAAAAGTTCCAAGTTTGGAGTTCTCATTTTACATAGCAAAATCTACCAAAACCAACTACTACTCTGAACACTGCCCCCCTGCCTGCTTCCCCCAGTTATTTTCCTCCTCGAATCTTAGTTTCACAAGTAGAGTTCCCATAACCACCCATTACTCTAACACACATGAGCTTCCTTCCCTTCCCATCCCCAGTGGTAAGCTACCTTCCCCAAAGCAGACTCCAGAAGACAGAAACAAAGTTATATTCAACATCCCAACTTCCCTGCTTCACCAACGTGGGCAGAGTTTCAATCTGCCAGAAAACATCTAGCAGATTTGAAAGGTGACAAGAAAAATGAGAATTTTGAGCAAATCCAGGCCACAAACACCACAGAACTTTTGTATCAAGTTTTACTGACGAAAGTTTTATTTTACACTCAAGCTGCAAATGAATATAGTGTACATGTCATACAGGATGCAGAAGTACTACGTGAACATATTCATTAGCAACAGCAGTTTCATAAAATAAAACATACTAAGTTCTTTGTTTGTTTCAATACTTGACTTACCTTTTTTGCAACATAAAGAACATTTGAAGAGTGGCAGAAAAACAAAGAACAGCCATGATTTGTAACTGAAGAGTTGCTGACTGAATGTAAGGAAGACAAGGTTTCCAGTGAGGTCAGCTAAGCATCCGAGCAGGCCGCCCAGAGAACCTGCACAATCACTGTCCCTAGAACTTTTCAAGATCCAACTCGTTGAAGCCCTAAGCCTAGGTCTGAATTCAGCACTGACTCTACTCTCAGCAGGAGCCTGGACTAGAGACATCTCTCAAGGTCCTTTCCAACCTGAATAATTATATGATTTGATTCCAGCACAATCAGCAGCCAAAGGCAAATAAATCAATGAAAGCCTCCCATTTTCCCCTCTCCCACCAAAAAAGCAATACTCATCTTCAATCATCATCTTTACAACAGCCCAGTAGAACTGAAATCAAAGAACCAAGTAGCAAATGAAGGGTATAGAAAAGTACCAAAGCTGCATTAAAAGGCAAACTAAGAGCCTTTGCATGATTTAAAATTCTCTTTGTAACAACAAACACCCATTTTTTAATTGCTCTTTACACATTCGGAATTATCAACTATATAACAATACCAAAGATATTTTTAGTCATTTTTAACTGGGAGATTTCTTATCCACATGGAGAAAGTTTCTATTGGCCCTCAATACACTGGCAGTGCCAGGTCCCCTGCAAGTGACCCAGGGAAGCCAGAGAATAGGAGGCAGAGAGGAAGCCAGGATCTCCAAAAATCTCTACTCTATCCTGAAGAGCATTTCTGTTCCCATTTGAGACCTTCTTCCATTGCTAGGATTTAAATGAAAAGCAAGTAGAACTACCAGGAAGGACTCAATGCACCAATAATTTCTTGATTTATTTTTAATTCCATATGATAGAAAATTGTAATTAGACATAAAAAATGTAAGGCCTCCACCCATCACTAAGGCAGCTGTAGAAGAACAAATTAACTAATGGTATGATGTGATACAAACAGATAACAAGGAGTAAATATAAAACCTGAATTTACTAGAAAAATTCTTTGTGCCAAAAAGCAACTGACCCTCAACACTAATTCTGGTGCAAATAAAAAAATCAATAAACGTGTGTATACCCAGACACACTGAAGTATATCTGACATTCAGCTCTACATCCCAGAGTTCCAAAACACTGAACTTCTTAGTTTTACAGAGAACTTTTTTTCCCAATCTCAACATATATACAAGGATAATTATGAGCAGTCAAAGGTGAGACAATCTGATCCACAGTGAATCTGCAAATATACAATCTTCCAACTCTGAAAGCCTGCTGAAACTGAATTCAGATATGGAGAAAAATATGCAGCCCCCACCATGCAGGCAAGTCTGATTTGTTTTTAAATTAGGATACTGTGGATAGAAAATTAATACAGCACTGAGCTCAGTTCTAGACACAGAGGACAAATAAGCATTTTGCTGCTGATAAGAACTTGCAAGAACAAAGTGAGCTTGCTTGCAGCTGGCTCCACCACACCTGCACTACCCTTCAGTGTAACAGTGTCCCTGAAGCTGGGCCAGACACAGAGGGCAGCAAGGAAGAGAAGCCAGAATTAAAGGTGGGACAGGAACAAGGAGGAGCATTGTGTCTAACACTCTGGATCCAGCCAGTGAAGCTCTTCAGCATATTCTTATTTCAAACAAGAGTTAAAAGCACAGAAATCAAGTTGTTATAACGAGACAACTACTGTTAGCTGTAGGTGCAGAAACAAGACAAGACAAAGTTACACACAGTAAATATGAAGCAATTTAGGGGAAAAAACTTTTCATATGAAATGACAGAAAACTAAATCAAGATCCAAATTCAAGAAATTTTAAAGTACTTGGAAAAACAGAATCTACTCCAGTCTACAGTACTGAAATATGACCAGATTGGTGGGATTCAGGTCTCCTTAAAACACAAAACTAGTAGGAATTTGGTGGAGTTACATCTTCAGCACACAAAACAGTGAAAGTCCAATGATAGTTTAATCCTGTCAATTTTGATACTTTGAACATAGAAAAGAAGTCAAAATGACACAGAGGTTAAATCAGTGAAGATAAAAGATAAGAACACAGATAGTGAAGAGGGCTGGAATTTGATACATCTAACTTTGAGGCATTTGATACACAAGCATGGGAGAAATGTCAGAGATAGAAAGGTTGTGGCCTTGGAAAACAGGCAAGTGAAATTGTCAGGGATGTTAGAAAATAGTCTAGAGGGAGTCAGAAATAAAAATTATGAATCTGAAAAGGTCTGAGACTGTCTGGATACTTAAAGAAATCATCTGGAGACAGAACCAGATGGGCAGAGATGGGAAGCACTGGAATTTTGAGGAACTCAAAGTGTAATGCAAAAACCAAACTGGGGAGAGGGTGTTCAAGTACCTGGAATTCGGAGATGAGAGGGAGAAAAAAAGCATTAAAAAACAAAAACAGGATGATGGAGGCCACCCCCTTAAAGACAGACAAAAGAAATTTGGTTGTTAGTGACGGAAAAAGAAGTCATTCAATGAAAGGAATGAGAGGCATAAAGGACATAGAACTACAAGGGGCAAACCTGTATAGTTAAAAGGCAGAGAAGCTCAGTTCAGAAACAGATCTTGAGAATAAAAAACTTTGAAAAGGGCCTTGTCATGCAAAAAATCAAGATAGAAGATTTTTGTTTCAAGAACAAATGGAGACTCAAATGAACAGCAAATCTGCAAAGCAAGCTCAAAATAGGAAAAAAAAGGTGAGATGAAAGTAGTTAAAAAGTCCATTTGGGAAGAGAATTAAAGCAGGTAAGGCAAAGCTACAGTCCCAACCTATGTTGTAACAACATACTCTTCAGAAATATTCAGAAAAGCTGGAATAGAAATTAAGAAACTACAAGACAAAATGTCTGGAGGGAAGAATCAAGACAGGGCAATGTGAGAAGCAACCAAAGATCCCACGTCTAGAGAAGCAGATAGAGATGAAAATAAAGACCAGTGAGTCAAAAGAAGTGAGACCAATGAAGGAAGGAGGCAGTTGAAAAGATAAAGGAGTCAAAAAGGTTAATAGACTGGAGATCCCAAAAGGAGTGAGTGACAGGGTAGAGGAGAGAGAAAGACAGATAAGCTGAAAGGGAGCAGGTAGTGATCAGAGAAAGGGAATTTAGAAATGAGAGATAATAAAGTGAACAGTATTTAGTAAAGACAAGGTCATGGGAATGATTGAGGCAGCAAGAAAATCTGTCTAAAACTAGAAATCACAGGCACTGGGCTGGAAAAACAGGATGAAGAACAATGGCGTTAAGTACTTATGGGAGGGAGGTGGGGGGGAAGGCTTGCCCATGGGAAGGGATAAAATTTGAGAAGACAGAAATGGGTTGAGTTTAGCAAAGTCACAAAGAAAGAAGCAAACTAGTGGTCACTAGGAAAACTAGACAGAGAAGACTTCAAATCAGAAGAGGGTAGAGCAGACAACAGGAGCAATGAAGCAGAAGACAGGAGCTGCAGAACTTTAGGAGTGAATATACAAAAAAGCATGAACTGCAGAAAAAAGGTTCAGGGAGTAAAGTTTGAAAAACAAACTTAAAAATCCGTATTGAAGTCATCTTCAGAAACATAAACAGCACTCCACTTGGCACAGTCAGCACCTGTAACTTCCCTCCTTGGGTAATTTTTGCCAGAAAGGTTTACTTAATCACCCAGACCCAATCAGAGATCAGAAATTCAGAAGACCAACACTGTCACTGTCTAAGATTATGTGGGGATACGGCTGGTTTGGAAAAATTTTGACTGCTAAAGGGTATCTGATAAACTGCTAAAAAGTATCGAAAAAGTGCCTCTGCTATCCAGCAGCTTCACTTGCAGATTAAAGTCACTCCTCACAAAGCAAGACCTGAAGGTCTTTGTTGATTCTCCCTTACATCAACCTCGCATTCCTAAAAGCTCAAACACCCAATGCAGCATGCACCAGCAGCATTCAAATTCAGCCATTAAGATTCTCATCTCACTGTATAACAGCAAAGATAAGAGATTAAGTAGACAGATTGCTGAAAACAAACATCACTGCGATTTTGGGTCCCATTCAGAGGTATCTGAGAACCACTGGCATAAGAAGTCCTTCTCCATTTCCAAGCCTCTGTCAAGAATTTCAGTCTATGGCTTTCTTAATCATGAGCATGAATAAAACACCAGCCTGCTCAGACACTTCTAATACTGCATTTCATCTTCTGGTTACTGGCATGTTTTTAAAGTTTCTGCTCATTACAAAAAGACGACACACTTCTATTGCCTGCACATACAGTTGGTATCTGGATCATTAGAGTGCAACAGAAGAGGGGAAAAAAACCCCACATTATTCTCTGCAACCAAACCAGTGACATACAGAGAGTATAAAAAGTGAGCTGAGCACATCGTTTCTATATGCCCTACTGATTACTGTTTATTTATGTGTGCAGATGAGGTTTACTCAAAATTACTGAAATTACATAAAAACCAGCCCACCTACAAAAAGAGCTCACAGGACCAGGGCCATAATGGAGGTCTTTGCTATTTTCATGCTTTTCTAGATATTTTCAATTTATTTTTAAATTGTAGATAAAAATGCTCTTTTGGGTTAGTTGTGAATATACTGGATGCAGTATTTCTAGATAAACTTTTGACATATAATACAAAAAAAAGATTTTTTTTAAATGCAGTCTTTTGTTACATTCAAGGAATCTCACCTAAAATCAACTACTGGAAGCAGTAAGTAGTCCACAGACAGGTAGCATTTACTGTAACATATTATATATATATATCTCTAACAAGAAGAGTTGGAAAAAATATCATACAAACACTATAATTTTTATATTATATTTAATATCTGTATATTTCTGTTAAGAGTACTGCACAGCAGGGGAGTTTGAGACAAAAGAGGTTTTTATGCAATATCATTCAAAGTACAAAGTTCACTCCTGAAGCAAGTTAATACCAGAGCATCACTGAAATAAAGAGGAGGAGCTACTCAGACATTTGGGGTAGAAATGTAACACGTTGCTTTTAAAGAAAATAAACACATAATGACATAGCTTCAAATAAATAGTGCCATATGTCAGTGTCAACATATGAAAAATAGAATGGTGGTCTACAAAAGATAATATTTTATAAGCATGTAGCACACATGGGAGTGTCATAACAGACTTATCGCTTTCATATGTTACCAGGTGCTTTACTTTAGGGATATATTCTACAATCCCCAGTTATATAAGCATTTCTATTAACCCACGTGGGCTTTCTAATTATGAAGTTGGATACCAGAGTTATCTGTACCTTTCATTTTACAGCTTTTAAATCAGGAACAAGTATTTTTGTTCCTCGACACAAGATTTAATCATAAATACTAAAATCCTGCCACAATCCTAAAAATCTTAAATTTTTTTTACTCAACACATCCTTCTAGAGTGAGGAATATCTATTACCTGTTTCTTTCAGGAAAAGTTTAATACTTTATGCATAGTATTAAATACAAATAGACTGACTGTGCTGAGGTTTTTTCTTCAGTGATTTTTAAATGTTCTAGCACATTTCAGAAAAAAAAAGAAAGTAAAAACGTATGAGCACTTGTGCATATTAAGAGCTAACCCTGGCAGTTATGCAATTATTGTTCTGCCTTTTTCAATATAAAGCATTTTATTCTATGACATATGAAATATTGCTATAGAACATAACTATCATTTTAAAAATCCTATATTCAGATAATAAATGAAAACAAATCTAGAGGTTGTTAGACACACAGCAAGGTTTCTCATATACTTCTTCTCTACAAATTTCTCCACTCAAGTCCTATAAGATTAAGCACACACAGAAATGAGAAGGAAAACAGTTTCAGAGAAATCATCCTAAAAATCTGGAAACAAAAATTTTTTTAAAAAATGTATTAAGATAAGCTCATGATCTGGCACATACTATTTAAAACCTCTGTATTTTGCCAAACATGATTTTCATACTATTTGCAATTTTAAAAAATACAAAACTGAAAACAACCCTGACCTTGGCTGAACATTTCATTCACGAACTCCACAGACAGATTTTTATTCTTTGAGCATTATATCAAATCAAAAATTAAAGCTGCATAGAGAAACAACCAACCAAAAAAAAATCTGAGCATGCAGGGAACTGACTGCATCTAAAACATATATGTATGTACATACCCCTGTTTTTATTTAAACTAACTTCTTTTTACCTACACAAGGAAAAAGAGTCAACTGACTGTAACAGCTTCTTAGCTGAAAAGAATTATGTTTGGACAGCTCTGTATAAAAAATTCAGTCTTGAAACTCTAGACATTTCATTCCACTCTTCATTTTTGCCACATTTGAAAACAAGGCACATTCCTTCCTTAGGAATAAAAATATTATTTAAACATACCTAAAAAGGCACTAAGGTCTAAAAAAATATTCAGCATTTGCTTTTTAACTAATAAAGTGTTTGTAAGACAGTTTGCATATATATTTATTTCCCAAATGAAGGACTGGCAACTTTCTCAAACATAAAAAGCTAAAATTCACTTTTGCTAAATATAAAACTAATTCTCAGGATACAGTATACAAAAATCATATTTATGTAGAATACATTTTGTGTTATACTACACTATTATATCTTTCCCAAAAGATTTCTATACTTAAAAAAAATATTTAAAATTTAAATACACTGTAAAGTCATTCAAATTATTTTAAACACAAAAAATCTACAAACAGTGACATATACACAAACAGTTGGGATTTTATAACTCAAAGATCACATCTTTTAATCAGACCTGCTCAAATGACAGCCTCAGAAGAACCCTATTTGCTACTAGAAGCATCTGCATGGTTTTAAGACTTAACTATGCAGACTCCTCTTGCCCCAGGGCAGTGCTGCACAAGTCTATTGAAAACGATCCGATTCGTGAATCAACACCTTAAATTTTCCCAGAAAACCTCCAACAAATGTTTTATGGGTATTATGATAGAATAACAAAACAAAAAGGGATGTTACAAAAATTTCGGCACGACAATTTTTCCTGAAACTCTTTTTCCATTGCATTTGCAAGCAGAAAACTAATCCTATTATCTGTCTACTCTTACAGCAAAAACTGAAAACTACAATTCAATATAAAATACAACAACCCTCTATAATAATTATGTTCCTCTTAGAGCAAAGATTAAAATAAACTGTGCTGATTCGTACTTTCCATAAATTACTAAAATGGTGAGAGATTCAGACATTTTGCTTCTGGATAATAAGCCTAATATCTGTATCATGTGCAAAAGTGCAATTGTGTTTTAGAACTGAGGCCCAACTGAACACAATTTTGTTATTACAGAAAATACACTTGAAATCACTTCACATGGAAAACAGTGATTCTTGGTATCCTAACATTTTGCTTTACATATTTAAACCTGTTGTACAACTGCAAATTAGTAAAAAAAAACAAAGGAAAAAAAACCCAAACAAACCCAGAAATAAACAGGAAACAACAAAGCTTGTCTATAAATTGGTTTACAATTCAAAGCACAACACTAAGCTTGAAATAGTTACATTTGTGTAACACACGCAGAGGTGGGATGATTCATTTAAAGCACTTGGTTCTCTCTGCTCTCTCGCTGCTGCTGACGCCTGCTTAGCTGCTCGCAGTGTGTGCGTGCATACGTTTCGCTACATCGTACACGTAGGTTATGTCTGGTCGCTTCTCCGGATCCGGGTTGATGCACATATTAACTAATTGTCGCAGCTAGGGAAGGAAAAATAACATGACAGGCTCGTTGGCCTTCTTAGAAGGTAGTATTTGTGCACTATCAGATTCAAATTAATAAAGCCAGTAAAAATTAGCCAACAGCAATCCTGCACAAGCACACGCTCAACCCTCCCTCTCTCAACACGCAGTTTGATGCACACACACTTTATACAACACGCTCCCCGGATTTTCACATTTTGCACTGTTGTCCAGAAAAACTAATGAGCAAATTTAAGTCTTTGAACATACAACGGCAGACATGTATTTAGTCCAATCACACACAACCTATGGAAAATTCCCATGTTTCTGGAGGGATATGCCTGCACACACTAGAAAGCTGAAGCGAGGGAAATGAGGAATGCTCGCTCCCTCCCTCCCGATGAGGAGCTGGCCAGCACTAAGCGGCGTTTCTACATGGCAGGTTCCCAGGAACAAAAGGTAGCGGGTCCCCCTCTAACACACAGTTAACCTGCAGAACCTCCTGCTGCCACGAGCCACCAATGCACACACACCCAGAAAGCAACCGAACAAATTGAACCCACCGAGGGCTATTTGTTAACAGGACTCCACCCCTGAGGAAATTACTGAACTTAAACCCGGAAGCCGAGAAACTGTTTTGGAAAAAAGTGCACATTGTATTGGCCCTGTTAACTTCACTTGCCCATTGCTGAAGACATGACATTGAAATAAATAACCTTTTCTTTATATCTTAGTATTTACTCCTTAGGATTAGATTATTCATCGTGTTCTTTATGGAAAGAAGGACACAGTTAACAAATATGTTCACAAAAGTTTGGAAATAAACAAAACACTATGACTAGAAAAACCTGTGTTTCCACAAACAACACAACTTATTGGGCCTTTTTAATGCATGTATTCAGCAGGAGCAACTCCCAAGAGCTTCCCCACCAGTGGGACACCTCTCATTGCCTTCACAAACCAGCAGGACAGTTGCAGGCTTTTCTTCCTCCACTTATATGTCTAAGAACTTAGGACATTGGAACTTCATATATTTTCAGAATAACCTTCTGATAGGGCACACATTTTAAATTGTGTGCAGGACCTAAGCATTTTTCAACATGAAATACACCTCTTCCATGATGACTTACTAAAATGTTTACAATCCTTTGCAAAAACAACTTAACCAACTCTGAAGCTCTTCCTTTATGCTTTTTAGTAGCTTTGCCAAATCCTCCTGTATCTCCTGATGGCATTAGGGACAGGTGGAGAGGACACTCTAACAAACACATAGGGTGATCCAACCTTCTGTGGCAACATGGCAGATTTGTTTGGTCTCCCATACAGTTCTATTAGATATGATTATTGAAAAAAAACTGTAATTATTGCAACCTCATCACCCTGATTATTCAAAAGTAACAAAGGCTGCCTCTTCAAACCTGCCAGAGAGCTTCCTTCCTACTTTGTATAAAAAGACCAAGAAGGATTTTATATTATAATTCTACTCCTTTCACTTTTCACAAGATCAATTTAAATGCAAGGGGATAGCAATTCATGAAGTTAAGGAACCAGCACTGCACAGCACTATATAAAGCCCTGTCCACTAGCCCTTACAGACAACCTGTACACAATGTACAGAGTTTTTTGTATTTAACAATATAAAAACTATGCCACTAGATATCTCTATTCTCTAGCAAGAAAAGCTATATATTTAAAAATAAGATTAAATTTATCTAAATTTAAATTTATTTGAATTAATATTTTTAAATGAGATCATTAATTCTGACACTGGTCAGACTGCTAGATTGAAAAGAAATATTTTGTAACAGATATGCTATTTGAATCTTAAATATGTTATGTACATTTTGACTAATGGAGTTATAAAAGCCATCATATTGCTTCTGGCAGTCACTAAATAAAATACAATGCCAGTGACAAGAAAAAGTATTAGTATGTAGTAACTCACTAACATTTGAAGAATAGAAAGCTGGAAATCTCTAGCTACTGTAAGAAATAATAATTGCCAGCATGTAATACAAACATGCAAAGCAAAACAATCTCCTGCAGAAGAAGCAGGAGGGACACAGTGTAAGCAGGAGGAACAGTGACGAGCAGAGATGAGCAGCTTGCTGTGTAACACCTCAGTCTGCACAGAAAACAGAAGGACTGAAGAATATCCAAAACCCTCAAGCCTGAAATTAGAGTCAAATAAACAAACATTTTGTAAAGAGAACACAGGTGTAATTTATCTGCAAAATACAACATCTAATCTTGCATGTATACATTTCTCTTTCTCTGTGAAGACTTCCAGCTGCTCAACAGAATTGTATACTGCAAGCATCCTGAAGGACTGAAACCTATAGAGCATCAGAGGGGAAGCAGAGTATTCTTTCTCCTATTTTTACCAGTTGTTTATTAATAACGCTACCATATGTAGAACAGCAGAAATAGATCTTCAAGAAATTTACCTGTAAAGCACATGAGAAGCCTTGTTTACCTCCAGTAGGCTACTTCCTGTCTTCTCAATTCTTCTCAGACTTTTATTTTCTAAACTGAACTTTCTAACTTAAAAACCAATTTCAGGCTCAAACTGCTTGTTAAGTGATTAAACAGGAAGTCTTCCTTCAGAGTTCGTTTTGTACTTGTTACAGTATATTATAACTTCAAGCTTCAATAAAAAGGTTAAAAAGATTCATTGCTTAGAAAGACACTGAGGCAAAAGAGCATCATTACTCAAAAGTAAGACTTCAGGTCTCATTAATCCCTGTAGATACTCTTGAGAAAAAAAAATCATTCACTCATATGGTGTCTTGACTGGTGGCTTTTTGCGGCTTATTTTTCACTATCACAATATGCATATACTGCTACCATTGTTAGGATATAAGAAAGAATATACAAGAATCAGTTTGCTCAGAAATCCTATTCCCACCACAAGTGGTGAGCTTCATTAGGGGTAAACCTTCACTGTTACTGTAATAAAATAAACTGTGGTGTCACAGACCTCTTTAAATGGTGGTCACCGCAATTACTGCAAAATTTTTATCCCCCTCCTCCCCTGGAGAGTCCAGAATCTCACTTGTAAGGCAGGAATGCTGAGCTGACTATGCTTGGGACACTGCACAATGATAGTCCACGTTCCTGAGTAACTTCAAAATCCTTGAGTTCTTTTGAGCCTTGTAACTGAACAGCAAACCTTCTGGCACAAGGTGAATTAATTTTGCTATACAGGATAAAAACAGTTACAGGGAAAGAGTCTTTCAGGACTGAAACTGGGACCATGCTAGATGCTAATACTTGGTTAGTACACTATTCCTTTACTCCTACACAAATATCCATTTCAATAAACTTGAAATCCATTTGTCAGCCTCTCTAGTATTAATAAAATTTCCAACGTATCAGAAAAGCTCATCAGTATCATGGGAAGAGGCACTGGGATTCTAAAGTCAGACTGTCATTAGAGATGGGAGTAACTTTTTATTACCTGGCACAGGCTGGCCAACAGGCAGAGCAGACTTAAGACTGAGCTAGAGGGACCTCCTGTTGCATTCCCAACCCGCGAACTTCTTTGGCTGCTTATTCTCTTAACCTCCTCTGTGCACTTAGCACAGTGACTGTCTTTAGCCTGGAGCTTAGCCTGACATTGGAGCAGTGGGACACACTTGCTTTAACTTTAGCAGGTTTTTCAGCTATGAAATAAATAATAATCACCCAAGTCAGGAGGAGAGGGAAAGACAGAAGTATGACAGGCAAGTGTTTTGCATTGCTAGCTAGCTGAAAAAGAAAAGTTCTCATATAAGGAATTTTGGATTAAAAAAACCTCACACAAAATAAATTTTACTCTTAATAGAAGACCTTCTCAAAGTCTTTTCTGAGCACTTTTCTCAAGACCTTTTGCTGGCAACTAACACTATCGTCATGGACCTATGAATGCTGCCTCATTCAGCTTTCACATCTGGGTAGGAGGTTGGCAATGGACTTTAGAAGAAATCACCTCAATCAAAGGGAAGATTTAAAAACTTGACATCATGAAAGCAATGTGATACTAATATTGGCTGACAAGATTTTAAAAGTATTGATTGGGAACGGCAAGGGAGACCCAGCTTTGAATTCCCTAAAGCAGAACAGCTTTCAGTAAATGTTGAGTACTCACTCTGAATACCAGATGTTTTTAATGGATATTAAAAAATTGAGATATCGGAAGTTATTCAGCATCCGAAAAATCTTGGCTTGTGTCTCTACCACTGAAGCAATAGTTTGTGAAAATGCACCTTAGACCATTAGAATTTCTAATCAAAGGCTTTTAAAAAAATTACCCATCTGTCCATCTAAAGGTGCATCTTTCTGTCACGCTATTCTCTAATGACACAGATGTGATACATTACTAACAGGTTGGTTTTATAGAGGATTCAAAATGTAGAAAAAATGTCATGCCTTAAAACTCCCTCAAATTTACTTGCAAAAAGTTTCTCAGAAAAGCACTTGTCTTGTATTTCAGAATGAAAGTATTTACTCTCCTATATTAGAGGATGCAGAGATCAACACTGAGTGAAATTTTTCTTTCAGAAAATTTTTTGCTATAATAAAATGAAGTGAGTTTTTGTGTTCAGTGATTCCTGATTTTTACTGCTCACTCAGTGTGTGCTTCTGACCTGGTTAAAAGTTTGACATCTAAATTTCCACTACAGGTGAGACATTTAATACAGTACCCTAATATGACATAGCATTTATTTCTCTCTTTTAGAGTTCATGCCAGCACAGTATTTTTTCATATAAGTAAAAAAATGTCTACTTTGGTGCAATAGCTAATAAATGTATGTTTTCCACACACTTCAGTGAAGGCACAAGTCTTCACATCAGAACATAATGTTCCCATACCTTTTCCATAGCTGATGACTTCTTTTAAGTAACTATTTTCCTACCTATCTTGATACCTATAAGAGCTCTGATTCTCTCATTATCTTTTAAAATAACTTACATGTATTTTGCAGATAATTGGTTTATCCAAGGTGCAGAAGTGCATATCTCCTTTGAAATAAACAGAACGTTACGTGTTGTGTTTTGCATTTGTTTGCAATGTGAGAACCTATACAGATGTAAGGAAAAGGTGGAATCTCTTTCCCCATCCAAACTCTAAGACCTTCTATCTGGGCCCGACTTTGATATTTGCCCCTTGGCTGGGAATCCACATCTCCAACTTCACACTTAGCTGCAGCGAAGTAGCCCTGCAGGCAGGCCAACTTCAACGAACCACTAGTGGTATCATCATTAAAATCCTGCTGAAGGTCACCATGGAAACCGCCTGCTGAGGCTTCGCTGCTGCACTCGGCATCTCCTAATCAGCTACCATGTGAAATGCAAATTCAGACAGTCTGAAAATTAGTCAAGAAGAATAGAGGATGAGGATGCAGATATGTGAAATATTCATGCGCTTCATGGAAAAAGGAAGACAGCATGAATGACACAACAAAGAACGGCCCCTGACATTCTTGCTATCATTTTGCATTATTGTTCACACCCTACTGTATTTCTAGGCCTCCAGTTCTGAAGTTGGTTATATGAACTGCCATATTTAGAGTCCACAATAAATAATAATTAAAAACGGCCAAGGTAAAATAACTAATTGGAAAATTCAAGAAGAGGTATAATGTATAAATTACACAGTAGATCATTATTTCATCCTTTGTAACATCACCAAATCATCTTTTTAAGTCCGGTTTGTTTCATAAAAGGTGAAAAATTATCACTACAAATACAAAACAAAACACTGAGCAGTATCTTTTATTAAAAGTCCAATCAATGTCTTAGAATGCAATAAAATTTAAGGTTCAGAATTACAATCCCTACTCTATAAATGAAATTGTATAATGCTTCCTATTTATTAAAAGTACTTCAGTGCTCGTGTTTATTTGCTTTTTCAAAGTAATCTTTAATTCATGTAGGCTGAATTCAATTAGAATTGGTTACTAATACCTGTTCTTTGGTTTATACCTTCAAGCAGTTTGCCCTGTTCTTTTCAAAGTGGGAAAGTATTTCAAAACTGGCATCTCAGAACATTAACAAGCAAGCATTTATATTTTTCCATTCTGTTACACTAAGAAAAATATTTATTTTGTTTAGTTTCTTTCATTTTATAACTTAAAAAATACTTTCCCTTAAATGCACCAATGACAGTAAGAACTGTTACCTATCAACTTAAAACGAACACTGCTGATATGCATGAATATATTGTTCAAATTCAATTATATTATGTCGGTCTATATTTCTCTGAAATTTACTATTAGTGTTGTCAAGAACCACTCTTTCTTGCAAAGCAACTGCCATTCAACTGTATTGAACAGCACACTGCAGTTCTATAATGCAGACAAATGGAAACTAAACAATTCATTTTTACTAGTGAGTTACATTATATTTATTTTAATGCAGGCCCCTAGAGAAACAAGGCCAGTGCACTAATTTACTGTGCAACATAAACTTGTATAGTTGTGCTTTTAGAAAAGCATACTATAGATGTAAGACTCTATCCCATTCTGGCGTGTGGAACATATCATTGTGCATTCTGGGAAAGCATTTTGTCATGCTTGCAAGGAAGCCCAATGAAATTAAGAATCTAACAATGTGACGTTTCCATCATTAATACTCTCAAATATAAAACTCATATGAGAGACTTGTTTCGACAGGAACATTTGAGTGACTTGAAGAAGCAAACACTTATGGGCATAATCTGCAAATAACATAAAATCACGCAAGTTCATTTCTTTCCCTGGAAGCACGCCAACTTACATACACCAAGCATCCAGCCCATGGAAAGGAAAATTACTTACTTCCTCTGAATAGTGATCTGAAGGGAGAGGTGGGTAGTCACACTGTTCTATCTTCTTGCACAGAGAGTACAAGTTCATTTTATCACCATAAAAGGGACTCTGCAGTGCAGCCATCTGTTTAAAGAAAATGTAGAGTTTTCTTTTGTGTCTTTAAGTAAACCTATTTTGACATAAAATCTGTAATAGTAACAAATCAAAACTGATTCTTCATGACTTTTGATTCCCTGCTTAGAGGAAGTGTTGCAGGGGTAAATACAGGAGTTCCAAAACTAGTACTGTGACCAGCGTGTGCACCCATTCTACGTCATACAATCACAGCTGCCACAATCCTTACATTGCAATATTCGAATTGCATACCATGAGGGTTTTATTATTAGAGTATGAAGAAAAATTGAGTAGGTTACAATAGTGTTGTGAGTGTAGAGGGTTCTTGCACCGTGAGGGAGATCAAAAAAACCCAAACCCATGCTTTCCTCTGAAAACCTTTTGGAAGAAAACATTATCTGACCTAAAACAAGGCAGTGTGCAGAAAATGCTGGGTAATAGCAGATTCTGCAACTTTCCACAGCTATGACACTAGACTTCCATACAGCTAGGTTTTTTAAAGTAAGAAAAAGCTATCATCAATACTTCCAAAAAAAACCAAACCCAAAAACTTTCTAGTTCAGTATGTTATTAAAAAAAAAATCCCAAAACTTTACCAGAACTGGCATCTATGGCTCTGATTTACAATTACAACATAACAACACAAAAATGGGAAAATCTGTTGCAGAGCACTTATACAAATGATCAGCTTAAAACCAGCACTAGTAAACTTAATTCTTTATTTCCAGACAATGTTGCAACTTGACATTTAAGGTGCAAACAAATGCTATGGATAGCTGCATTAGAAATTTAAAAATTCATTTAGAATCTCCCCATTCTGTTCAAAGCCTTCGGAATCTTTTAACTGCAGCAGCACAAATGCTGCTCTGAGTGCAGAGCTGCCCCAAAGTCAGTCACCCTTTTCTACATGTGCTAATAAGTTTGATTTTGGAAGGACAATGTGTACATTCCCCAGACAGGCAGAGTGTGTGTGAAACACGCTAGTCCATGCTGTGCTACTCAGTGAGCTTCAGCAGGGACAGGACAAGCTGAAAATGGCTCTCATCTGTCTTGTGGTCTTCCAGATAGCAGTTTAACTCTTTCATGTCTAAGCACCAATATCACTGAGGGAAACGTATGAAGAAAATTACCAAAATTCTCTTACATTTACTTTATATCTGATTAAAATGCTCGCAAATAGTTTTTTCATATTACCTTCAGGTAACAATAAAAAAAATTTAAAGCTCCCAAGACCAATACCACACTACAGTTCCACCTTGAACTCCTTCCAAAAATTCTGCAACTGTATTACCAAAATAATGTTAATTTTTGGATTTGCATGACATTGTCTCTTACCTTAAAAAGAATGCTAAAAATGCAAGCTAAACCAAAAAAGGAAAGGGGGAAAGAAAAGAAAAATCAACTGCAGGGTCTGTATACATGCAGAAATTCTAAATAAACACACAGATACTCATTTTCATACTCTAGGTGTTCATTAAAAAGTACTTTTGTTTGAATGCTGCCGAGTGTTAAAAAAATTCTGAATGTCCCCTAAGGAGTTAAAACAGGAATACTATATTTTCATGCATCTCCTGCTTTGACAGATGAAAAATGTCAACTGTCCTGTTTTTATTTTCAAGCTTTTGCACTATTCATCTGGTTCATTAGTGCATCTCGCTGCTGCCCCTGACAGCTGCTCGCCCTCTCCTCCCAGCAGCTGAATTTTTCAGGCTAATTTGATCCTCCACACTGAGACGATCACTAGAATGATTGACTTGCTCCCTGACCTCCAGGGTCTGACTTTCCTGATTAGTATTCTGGGGGTGTCTGAGGGACGAAAGCCCACTGTCTGTCTTCAGGGCTGGTGGCAGCTCACTCTCCCTTTTTTTTTTTCCCTTTCTTTTT